>VMKM01000077.1:0-713647 GCA_008360985.2 Macquaria ambigua
AAATCCTTTATAACTGCTTATATGTATATTTTTTGCATGTATCTTTGTCTCTATTTTCCCTGTAATCAGTGCCAAAACAAATAATTATTTTAAGAAACTTCTAGAAAATTATTGTGAAATTACAGACCTGTAAAATTAAGTGTTTTTCACATGTTTTTAAGGTGGACTTGACTTGCACCGCATCTTGCAAAACCAACAAATTAACTCAATGTACCTGATAAGAGCAAGCAGGAGAGTCAATGGATATGAATCAGTCTTGACACGAAACAAACAACTTTATGAACTCACAGTATATTGATCCTCTCTAGCTCTAACAACAGCTTTAAACTCAATAACAAGTTGCAAACTTGTGTTTTCCTCTACAAAGTAAATTATCATCGATTCCCATCTATGAATGACCACTACATGTTTGATGGATAATATGGAGGGACATTCGGAGTCATGAAATTCAGCCTGATCAGTGCTGAGATGAGAGTCTTGTCAGCATTATTGAACGATGCTCCACAGTGACACAGTCAGTTAGTAGCATCAGTGACTCGATCATTTCTGTCTCCATCTGTGGACGTGTGGGAGTCGGTGTGACGTGGGAGAACTGTGACGAATCTAACACAGGCAGGAGGCCCCCGGCCTCTGACGGACTTATCTGAGCAGAGAGCAGCCGCGCCACATCAACCACAGCTAACAGCCTGATTATAACAGCAGATTCAACCTTTGATGATAAGGACGAGACGACCGTGGAGTAGTGTCTGAACTGAAATACTGAAATGCAGGGACTGGATCTGGATATAAGTGGATGTGAAAGAGAATAAATTCAGACTTTTTTTACGCCTCCATGTGTCTTATCAAATCAAGGTTCCACAACAAACGAGAAGCAGCAGCGTAAATTGTTCCTTTCACTTCTGCTCATTTCACAGGATACAGTTTTCCTCATGTCACACTTGGCGTCTTTACCTGAGACTCAGTTCCAACCAGCCTCAACAAACTAGGCTTTGATCTATCCTCTCGCCCTTTTATTTTCTGTTTAAAGCTTGTGCTCTCATGGCTGCAAATAGTTGCAGTTGGTGTTCGGTCTGTGGTGAAAGCTGATGAACAAATGTGACCTGAATTTTCTGGATTCAAAAGTGAGGCAGTACAATCAGAACAAACTCCACACTGGCTGAGACGTCATCCATATCACTGATGATGAAGTCGCCATAGTTTTTCAAGAATACTGGATTATACAATGGCTACATCTTGCTTGATTACATGTTCATTTATAGTAGAGTGGAGGTTTCTGGCACAACTTCAACTTGCAAAGTGCATGGAAAAGAGAAAGCCGTCTTAAAGGGTCAAACTCTAGCAACACTTGTACCATTAAGAGCAACTTTATGGTGAGACTGATGTGTGTCGAGTTGTGGCCTTCATCAGGGTCATCGTTAAATATTCACAAAACATTTAAAGGTGCCCAACCATACACATACACAGCATCCAATAGTGATGTCACACTGTACCAATCACATCCAACGGTGATGTCGCAGTGGACCGACCACATCCAACGGTGATGTCACACTGTACCAATCACATCCAACGGTGATGTCACAGTAGACTGACAGCATCCAACGGTGATGTCACAGTAGACTGACAACATCCAACAGTGATGTCACAGTAGACTGACAACATCCAACAGTGATGTCACAGTAGACTGACAAAACCCAACGGTGATGTCACAGTGGACTGACAACATCCAACGGTGATGTCACAGTAGACTGACAAAACCCAACGGTGATGTCACAGTAGACTGACAAAACCCAACGGTGATGTCACAGTGGACTGACAAAACCCAACGGTGATGTCACAGTGGACTGACAACATCCAACGGTGATGTCACAGTAGACTGACAACATCCAACGGTGATGTCACAGTGGACTGACCACAATGGGGTATTCACACATATGTGGCTATGGATGAGTTTATTATATAGTCATGTGGTATTTGACCAATCGCATTCCTGAACTGTTAGAAGGGCAAGGGGTGTGTCTAATGATGGATGTAGGTGACACCATGATTGGTCCATAAATTAGATAAGTACATCTATGGGAAGATACTCTAACGAGTAAAGGGAGGTATTTTACCAAAATGTGGCTCTTACATGTGGCATACTATGAAAACAATAGAAAATGAGATAAAAAGCGAAAATGAACATCATCATCGCAAAGGCACATAAATGCCTTTAAAATACACAATAAAAATGTATTAATTGAGAAGTCCTCACTTTACTGGAAATTAACTGTGCTAAAAGAAAATTAAAAATACTTTCTATGAAAATTGATATTGCCACCTCTTTGGCTGGGCTTAATCAACTCTGCTTGTTGCAACTCTCGCCTAGCGTCAGTCAGCAATTAAATTGTTCTTAATACTACAAGTGTTTCTGGAGTTTTAACCCTTGCAGCCAATTTATTAAAGCTTTATTAAAAATTCCTCTAATTCTTCTTATTTAATCTACATCTCTTTATTCTTGGCATTGAAATCTATTTGGGATCATTGCTTTTTACCTGGATCTACCCCCCCCCCCCCCCCCCCATTATTGTACAGAGTAAATGTTATTTTTTTTATTCAGATAACATGTCTAGTTTGGGGTATTACATGCTGCATAATGCGACTCAGGCTCAGTATATATTTAGCACAAGCTCTTGCTTGAGTTTTTATTTCCACTTCAGCTTCAGAGGCAAGGTTTGGGTCAAGTTGAGCTGAGTGTTACATCAATCGCGACAGCTTTATTTCTTTCTCCAAGGACATGTGTGCCTCGGTCTGTGACTTGCTTTGTATCTCCTCTGACTCAAGTAGAGGGATCTGAGTTAACACCCGCAGATGACAGGAGGTGTCTCTCCGAATCAGGTGCAACAAGTCTGCAATTCATCAAGTGTAGTGAAATAAAAGACGTAGCATGATCCAGTCACGAGTTAATTAGCCCTTTTTTTAATTTAACACTGCACTGATCACATATTTATTCACCATAAAAAATACGTCTTATATTGCCAGTCAAGCTGAGCAGACTCCTCACCTGTTTCACCCAGCACATGTTGTGGCATGGCCCTCTCTCTGTCACTGTAGAGTGTGTGCTGTAGTGGCAGGGGCAGCAGATGGAGCAGATGTTAGTGTCAACGCTCTGCATGTGCGCAGACATGCAGCATTTCTCATCCCACCCACACACACTGTCTTCTCAGACAGACACACTATTTGCTTTGTGCTCTCTGCTGGTTTTAGATTCCCTGCAAAGGTAAATTGATGCTGACTTCCTTTAGGAGGAAACTGGTGTATTGGTAAACATCACTCAAACAGGCACATTCAGACAGTTTGCAAACTTGTATCTGTGGTGTGCTATTTTAAAAACTCCCAACACATTTCACAAGAAAGATAGATCATCAGGATCACGTAAATTAATGATAATCTGGATTAATTATTTTACATCATTTGATTACCAGGATTAAATATTTTCAATTAAACATTTTATACAAGATCCTTCCAAAATGACAATGCTTTTCAGATGAATTATAAAATGATGATATGGAGGATATGATGCATTTATTTTGGTTTTGTCCTCCTGTTATTGCCTTGTGGTTGGAAATCAAGAGATGGCTAGTATGTTTGTATTCTGTTGCATTAAGTATGTGCCCACAAACAATAATACTCTGTGATTTAAGAAGAGGAACACCTCTTGTCTTAAACACTTCTACTGTTGGCGGAGACAAAAGAAAGACTTGTAGCTTTTCGTTCGATTGTTAGGCACTATTTTATGCAAGAGGGCATTGTTGCAAATAGGCAGGGGAAGCTAGGTTTTAATGGTTGGGTTTTTTTTTACTATTATTATTAGTGTGTGTGTGTGTGTGTGTGTGTGTGTGCTTGTTTGTTTGCTTTTGGATGTGCGGCCTATGTAAGTTATAGAACTTGTATATTTACTCTTTATGAATAATTAAAAGACATTTCCAACACATTTCACAAGAAAGATAGATAATCAGGATCGCATTAATGATAAAGATGCATCAGGAGGATTAATTATTTTCCATCATTTGACAATTTTTTATCCCACAGAACACTGAGAGCAAAGATAGCAAACAAATGATGTGAAGTCCCCTAAGAGATATTAATTTGCAGTGAGTTATAGATTTGCATTGTTATAGTATTAAGACATATTCTCTCATAATATTGGAGCTATTTTTGTTTATTAGAACAAGAAAAGTAGGCTACCATGTTTCAATTCAAAAGAAAACACAAAAGTCTCCTGAGAAAAATCGATCCATTGGTTTTAGAGCTTCTTCTCTGTCTGTGTCTTATTGATTTTTAACTTTGCTGCTATTCAGGGAAAAGGGAAAAAGATGTCTCCCACATCTTTGCTCTGTGTTGTTGTAACCCTCTTTAAAAGGACAAACTCCAGCACACACACACATATATACATGCCACCCGCCCTGCTTTAGCCATTATTGCTGGGTAGTGATTAACACAGAGGTGAACCCATAGATATAAAACAGTTTTATATCTATGGGTGAACCTATCAACACAAGAGGTTACCTTGACAACCAGGTCTGTGGCATACTGAAGTCTGGGAGAAGGAGCAGCGCGGTGGAGAGGAGGGGCAGGGGGCAGCTCTGTGGAGACACACACACACACACACAAACGCACACATTCGCCCTGTTGCTCGTGCTCATTTGCTGGGCAGAGGAGTCGTGACTAACCAGAGCCCCCCCACCCCTCCTATCTGTGTACGTGCTTTTTCTCACTGACTCACCATGATGGAAGAAAGGGAGCAAGTGAATGCAATCCATTCAGCACTCAATAAGACATAACTGTGGGAAAAGATGCGATACCTCCACTGTATTTTCTTTCTCCTGGTGGATGGGTGGTAACAGGATGTGTGTCTGGCGCTGCTGAGGCGTCTGAGGTCTCGTTCCTTTTCCACAGCAGCAAATGTGTTTGTTTGATGTCAGAGCAGCGCTGATCAGAGTGACGGGGAGGCTCCATGCTGCGCTCAGGCACCTCGCTGCTCTCACATGTTGCCACAGCAAACACTTAGATGCCATGTCTATTTGCCACCGTCACAGCTGGAGCGGTGGGGGCCCCTGTGGGATAAGCAGCAACTTTATTTAGACCCCCTACCCCTCCAGTACGCCAGAGTCTAGCATCTCAACCACTGCTGACCACAAAACACTTTCCATTCTCCTCATCTTACCAACCCCCTCGACCCATCGGTCACACACATCAGCACAGACTGAAATAAACATCTCTAGTGTTACAAACCAGCCGGGATCGTCGTGGAGATTTACAGTTGCATCTTTACACACTTTGGCTTACTTTCTCAGGGATATTCACTCATCAGCTTATTAGCAGACGACACTCTGATAATCTGCCGAAGCTTTGCTCACGTGTGTTTTTCTGCTTCAGCTCTCACACCGGGACTCGCCGTAATCATCAGCATTCTCCCTTGAATGATTTTTAGCAGCCTGAATGGGATCACTGTGCTCATAATTTACTATTTGGATTGATTGATCTCTGCTGCCTCTCAGAAAGTGTAAATAAGTAGCCATAGCTGAACAGCACAGGTTATTGAGTGTCCATACGTTTGAGAGATGTGCAAAGGATTTTACGGTTAAATCACTGTGGCACACTGCGCACTGTCAAGCCCATCAGTTATCTTGTGTTACAGGCGGTCAGGGTTAATCAATGTCACTACCTGCTCATTCAGAGCAGACAGCTCCTTCAGAACGTGGCTGCAGGTGCTTGTTATTACGGTGATGGTGTCATTGTAAATTTTCAGCCTCCATGGCAGACTGTGGAGCCATATTAAACAGGAGCGTCTTCCCAGAATGCCTCTGACTCATCTGACATTTCAGTCTGAACCCCAGTCCCCGTCTCTCCAGCCTGCAGCTCTATCTTTCTCCCTCTATCGCTCCATCCATCTATCCCTTGTTTTTTTTTTTTTAGCTCATTCAATTCGCAGACATTTTGTGTCACCATTTCCTCGTCTCTTTAAACATTCATCAGGTGAATTTCAATCAACACGAGCTCTTATCTCTGCTCTGCGCTATAAAAGGATCCATAGCATTTCAAGTAGGCCTACAGGGTCAGAAATCAGTGTCAACGACTGTCTCTTTTTTACCTCATAGTGCAGAAACAGTTTTTGTGGTTGCACCGCCTGGTAGCACCGCTGCTGTTTGTTTCCAGTTGATTGAATTTGGAATGTAATTAGGAGTGACTCTGAGGCAGGGGCCATGGGTTTATAGGGTAATATCTCCCCCAGGAGCCCTTTGAAATAGGATTGACTTTGGAAGGCATGTCTAATTATGGTTTCGTACACGGATATATTCACTAAGGGCTGCTCAGAAAGCCCTGCAGATGCAGCTGCAGTGTTGAAGGTCTCAGAGTTGCGGCCATATACTGTAGATGGTCAAAACGTCCGCTGTCTCGAGGTCTGCGAGGATATCGAGCTGTTTCCTCCAGGGCAGGGCATAATGAGATTTGAAATAACAGACCTAAAGAAAAGGCAGTGTATTTGTTTTCCATATACGCCTGTAGCCCACCGTGCCAGGGCAACATTTAAATAGGTAATGTGTGCATTTGTGTGTGTGTGCGTGTGTTAAGCAAGTGCATAAAATCATATTGCAAGTCAGCGGCATACTGAAATGTAAACATATTGCCTGAGCCACTGTGGAGTGTGATCCTACATTCTTTATTTATTGCATCTCCAACTCTGAGTTTGTTCTCTGGGTTTTTATAAGTTCAAGACCTGCAACATGATCACACGGGTCTCTGCAGGCATTCAAACAGTTCACGTTGTATGTTGAAGCTACTGTGTCAGGTGTTCCTCTCCAGTCACTTTTATGGTACAGCTGTCTGTGTACTGCAGAGGGTGTTAGGTTAAAGAAAAAACCTTTAGGTTCTATTAGCAAATACAACACATTAGTGTCAGTGAGGTTTAGTGTCTTAACGCTAAACAGCACGCCAGGATGTTGAATTGCGTGCTGCCGCCTCAGTTATTTTACCGACCGGAGCTCATGTTTCCATATACTGTAGATCTGCATTGCAAAATAGAGCTTTTTGAACTTAATTCTGTCAAGTAAACTATCTACATATCAATCAATCTATCATAGTTAATTTATCTATCAGTAAATAAATGCATAATGTATTTTTTCACAGAAGAATCTAACTGATAAGAAAGGTTGTACCATTAAGGACACCTAGATCATGTCCTCTGTAATATTTCTGGGAATTTGGGGGTCTAATGACATGAAAAGAAGTTTACATTTATGTGATTTCTTAAAATACGCCTTTTTTTTTATATAGTTTGGTTGGTAGCTAGTCAAAAATGACTTAAGTGGGTGGGTTTCGAGTGGGGGAATTGGACTCATGACCTCAGTATTTCTAAAATACTGACTACAGCCCTGCTGACATGCTTAACATAGTTAGAGTTTATGCTCTTCTAACCTCTGAGAAAAATCACCAGAAACATTTTGAGGAAAACAAATAGTCTCTTGTTTAGACAGAGTCCAAATTGCAAAACCCATCAAAAATGCATTTCATTCAGGCTTTGATGATTCTACTTGTAGACAAGAGGTTTGTTTGTTCTGTAGTTGCATCTCACCAATAGTTTTCAGCATTGTGCTCTGGGGAGGTGCTTGATCATCCCACCGCTTTTGTATGAGGAGTAATTTATGCCAGAGAGTGGAAAAGCAGAATAGCCTACAGACTCTATATGAAAGGTGATTATCAAACATGCTTATATTCATTCACCTGTCTTCAGTCATTTCATCAGGAAAAGGAAAAGTAACAACAGCTGCAAGGTGATGGTGAGACAGACTATGTCATGACTTTCATTTCTTTCACTTTACCATTAAATTAGACGTTTTTAAAAAATGTTGGAACAAAAGGAAACTATACACCGATCAGCCATAACATTATGACCACTGACTGGTCATAATGGAGGAACATTGATTATCACGTTACAATGGCACCTGTCAGATGTATATACAGTATATACAGTATATATATACTGTATATATATATATTTATATATGTGTGTGTGTATATATATACTGTATATACATATATATATATGTATATATAGATTCACACATAAGTATATATATACTGTATGTGTGTGTATCTATATATATATATATATATATATGTATATCTGACAGGTGCCATTGTAACGAGATAATCAATGTTCCTCCATTATGATCAGTCAGTGGTCATAATGTTATGGCTGATCGGTGTACAGTATACACTCACTGCACATGTAGCTGCTCATAGTTTAACAATTAAAATAAATAATGGACATGATGAGAAGGCTTTTAAGCTTTTTAGAGAAAAAAGTATAAAATCCTTTTGCAAAAACAGTTTAATTGGCAGAAGAAGTCACAGTTTGATTGATTTCCTTTGGAGTCATTTTCTCTAAGTAGAAAAAAATACAAGAAAATAGTAAACTAGAAAAAGTACATTCACTGCATATATAAGTATGCTGTAAGGATTAGTTCGTAGTGATTACTGTATAGATGCAATGCACTATGCAATGTGTGCCGCACAGGTGTAAACGCAGCCTTCCATTCAACTTAATTGCCCCAAAGAAATGTGACATCAGAGCAAAGACAAACTGCAAACACTGTATGAGAGTAATGCTGCCTACTACTGCCACTGACTACAACTGCGGTTCTCCCCCAACCGACAAGTACCTGTGGGTGTCTTCTGCCCTCCAGCCTCAGGGGGGCAGTAATGAAACCCATTACAGCTTAGCGCATCACAAAGGTGAGGAAGACTCTGCACTTGGAAACTACTTGGACAAGCCACACAAAGATGAGATTTATGCTTTATCTGAGGTGTTTTCTTACACTCCGTTTCAGTTTTACAAGAGGGAAAGCTTCAAGGATGAGGACTAACTTGGTTTTGCATATGCAGGTCTGGTTAGCTGTCCAATTTCTGATAAATAGCAGTGCCGCTTCCCTAAGCTTTTCTACAGGCGGCGTCCAAACACTTCTATATTATTTTTTGTGATCTAGTGTAGACTACTTAACTGGTTAGTGCTTGGTTGAAAAAAAGAAATCTAAACTTGCATCCTCCAATAGAAAAGCCTAGACTTGTCATAAGCAAACATGCTCCTCCTCCTCCTCCTCGCTGTGTGGCACTAATCACTCCTCATACCGAGGCTGCGCTGCCCTGTACACGCCGCTCCTGCCAGCGGAGAACCAGGCGGATGCACTGATGGCTCGTATTTCTGTTGACTTTCACATTATGTTGTTGGGTGTCGCGGTTTGTCTCCCACTACCTGGCCTCTCTTCCATCCCCCTGGCCGTCTGTATGATCGGACTGACTCAAGGTAAATGTCCGGAGTGTGAAAGCAGCGGATCCGTGCCCGCCTGATTGATGCAGGCGGTGAAGGCGCTCTGAAAACCTCCATCTCTGCCCGACTGAGAGTCGACTGGTAAGTTGAGTTTTATATCCGATGGAGGCAGTTTATCGGCGTTTTAAACTTAAACTCAAACAAAGCATTGGTAGCTATATTTTAAAATATGTTTTATATGCATTTATCTACAGGTTTTATTCTGATGAGTTTTATGATGTAAGTCTGTGATGCCATAAAAGAAGACATGTTGCTTAATTCCGTCGTGTTGTCTTAAGTATGACACTAACATTAGACTATTTTTATGTTTTACACTTACTGTGATCTATTTCCGACACCCGAACTTAACGTTAACGCACGCACACCTCTCGCGTCACGCGCACAAGGACGAGCAGCGCGTGCGCAGAGGAGCAGTCCTCATTCAAGGCTCAGTCATAAATTATTAAACTTGTGGAGCCATTCACTTAAAGCTCCACATTTTCACACACTGTGGCCCTGAAAGACGGGGCAGGTGTTGCACTTTCTTTCCACGAAGAGGCAGTCTTAAATATTTAAAGTTTCCAAAACAACAACATTTATTTTTATGAGAAGATATGAAGTTTAAGACTTTCTTGAAATATCCATTTAGGGGTGTGTAGTATGGCCATATAATCACATGATGCTCCTTAGAATATTTGATAGTAAGTCTGCAACTAATGATTATTTTCATTATCGAATCATTTGTTATATTCGTTTCTTATCAGAGATGACAAAGAAAAGCAGCTAATCTCATATTTAAGAAGGCGTTTTTGCTTGAAAAACTATTAATCAGTTTTTAAAATAGTTGCAGAATAATATTCAAATGAAACTGACAAATCGTTTCAGCTGTAGGCTATTTGTTATTCACTGCTTGTAGCAGCAATTATGGGTTACGATAAGTCTGTCTCATTAGATCTTGAACAGTGTGTCATTTTTTCATTGTTTAAAAGTAGAGTCACTCCATTTATCTGTCTCGCCTGCTGTAGTGATGGATGCAATAATACTTATTCCTACAAATTGAATTCTGCATACAAGATGCTTCTTTGTGTTTTATGTCTGGGGGAAAAAAAATGAAAGAAAAGAGGAATCATTTGTCTGTGCATTGTCAGCCACATGTAGGCCACACGCACGGTCTCTCACTACATGACATGTGGCCTTGTCTCCGGCTGTTAATGTGAGTTTACACAGTGTCAGTGTGCGGCATAGTGAGGTGTAACATTGTGGACTGAGTGAGCGGCGCCCAGTCGCTGCTGTTGCAGGAAGGTGCCAAAGCCGAACCCTGTCCTCGAGAGGAATCTGGCCCTACCCGTTTCTGCACTCATGATGACTCTACTTCTTTTGAACCAGTTGACATCAAAGCCTTCTTGTCGTTTGTGGGTTGTGTTTGGATGAATTTGAGCTGTGTCCTACCTGAAAAAGAACCACGCTTGCCACTGCTCCTCATTTTCTCCTGATTATTATCCAGACTGTCTGCAGCAGAGTGACTTTCAGAGATCACTCAGACTGAATAAATAGATTGCCTTTGATTGAAGTCCAAGTCCCAGCTCAGGTCTGGTTGTCGTTGAGGTTTCACCGTCGAGTGTGGTGAGAGCGAGGTTGCCGTCAGGGTTGCTGCACTAGTTTTTCCTGCAGGTGGGTCATGTTTCCAATTTGTGTTAGCGGAGGTGGAACTGGACCCCTGAGGAATCTCCCCACAGAGAGGTGGGACCACCTGTTGACAGACCCACCCTGAATGATTGAGTGGGGTTTTTTTTTGTTTGTTTTTTGCAATATGAGGACAGGAAGAAAAAGAAACGTAGGGGTTGATTTGCCTTAAGAGGATGTGCAGTAACACAGCTGAAAGGTGCTCCGGTCACTGTCCCATAAATCCCACTGACCCTCCTAAGTGTTTATTTTTTTTATGGAGAATTAATCCTCACAGCAAATGTGATTGACAGCGAGCTGCAGTATCCCCACTATCTCCAACATTACAGTAGATTTTTCTCTGCATAATTCTCCCTCCTCCGCTCTCTGCAGCCTCACTCCTGCCCTGCCCGGGGTATAAATAACCATGTGGATGGAGCAAATCTCAGCAAAGCCTGGCGCTGTGGTACATCAGCACTTTGGAGAGGGCCAGGGATTATTTGGTTCTCTTAACTCCCTCATCTCTCCGTTGATGTGGCTGCTGCTGTCTTATACTGTGGTCAGGAGGTTGTTGCAGCAGCAGAGTTTGTACTTTTCTCAGCTGATGGTATATGTGTTATCTATCTCAATGAATTAATGCACCAACTGTGCATCCCGCTGTAACAGAAAATGACTTGCAAGCAGGACATCTGTTTGTAGTTCACTTTTTCAGTTTTAGCAAGATGTCACATGTAGATTCTGAATCACTGCCCACATCCCAGATTCTCTCTTTTTTTTGTTCTGCAATTCAGATAAGTCTGGTGGTGTTCTCATTGATTGCAAAAACAACCGAGCTGACCAGAGTTTTGTAGGTGGGATTAGAAAAGTGACACACAGCTTTATAGATTGTCAATTTCCAGATATATCAACCTCTAAATTCAACGTTAACATACAGTAAACCTGCATTAACAGAAATGTTTTGGCCACTTGGGGGAGCACAGCATGCTGTAAACCCACTGCGGTGAGACTGAACCCAAACAGTAAAGTTGTGGGCCATAAAACCAAAACAATGAGCTGAAAGACACTAAAATGTTCTGTAAAGCTGAGGGGAACTGCAGAGTCGGGTGATCATTCATCACTAAGAGCTACACTTTTCACATTACAGTAGTTTTCTTTCCATTTTTAGTATAAAAGTATGGATTGCTGCAGCTTTAACTGCTACTAGAAACCACTATTGCATCCATGTGGACCGAACAAGGATACATCATTCACTACTGATTGATTAGAGCAAGAACAATCTCAGATAACATATCTGCATATGAATGCAGAATTTGTAGATAAGGGACAAGATTTTGGTATTGGAAGCGTTCTGGTTTCCGTTTGTAGGTCCAAGTAGTATTGACCAATCACGTTTGAGCGGGCTTTAGTTGCATGTAGGTAAACAGTCCGTGTGGAGAGCAAACGAGGCGGAACGCATCAGCTATCGTCTGACGAAGATTTAATTTTTTATCAATTTCGGAACCCTAGAGTTTAGCTTTTCATTCACTTTTTTTAAATTTACCTGCATTCAAGTCGTCGTCAGACGATAGCCGATGGGTTCGGTGATTGGGTATTTGTTTGTCAAAATATAAGTGCTGTTAGCGCTAAGTTTAAGCTGCAACTAATAATTATTTTCATTATCAATTAACCTGCTGATTAAAGAGAAAAAAACAGTGAAAATTGTTTCCTAAAGCTCAAGTTGTCTTCAAATACCCTGACCAATGGTTAAAAACCCAAAGATTTTCTGTCACATAAGACAAAGAAAAGCAGCAAATCCTCACTAAAAATAGGGAATGTTTGGTATTTTTGCTTGAAAAATGACTTAAATGATAAATTGATTGTCAAAATAGTTGGCAATTAATTTTCAGTCAATCACCTAATCGATCAATCGACTAATTGTCTCAGTTTTAGTTAAGCTTACATGAACATATCAACTATGTACGACACAGACTAACAGAGTGGGAAATATGTTCTCCTACTTAATTATTAATTAAGTAGTATGTGGTGCTTCAGTGATCTATCTCTGACCACCTCCTGATGTGGTTTGATGGTAACACTCGTTTTCCAGAGTCTGGATCACGGTATCTGTTGTCTCGTCACCAGCAGCGACGGTGTGAAGGAAGGTGGAATCGGCTGCACCACAGTGTGATCATGGCAACCATTGCGATTGGCAACTGGGAGCGAGCCAGAGAAACTGTGCCTGAACGGGAAGGGAGGAGAGTGTTGTTTTAGCCTTTTGATCCTTTTTTTTTTTTTTTTTTTTTTAAAAAGAGCAGCAGACCATGCTGAGGAGGCAAAGCTGTGATCGATAGGAGGAGAGGGTGTGGGTGAATGTCTTTATTACTTACAGTTGGAAGGTGACGATGAAGCAAGGAAACTCCAAACCTTCCGGGAGATGAGGATTAACATGTAAAAATATTATTTCTGTTTGTACTTGATACCTTCTTTTCTATTTTTATGCAAACCTTAGGCAATAAAACCATTAAAAACTGAGGTTACAACCTGTTTCATGTATTTGTATATGTATATATATTTCATGGATTTGACAGCATTTTGGCCTTTTGAGATGTAACATTTAAAGCAGTAGTTCCCAACCTTTTTGCCCGTTAAAGCAATATCTACTACGCCAGTTGAACCAAAAAAGTGATCATATTCTTTATTTTATTTTTAGAGGAAAAACAAATAATTTGGTGTTGCAGAAATATTTTTTCTGGTTCCTATCCTGTTAAATAAGATTTATGTTTTGATGCCTTGTGTGGGTCCTGACCGAGAGGTTGGGAACCACTGATTTAAAAGATGAGGTGGTACGAATTTTTTGTTGAAGCACAAAACTGCCACTACATACGTATTATCAGTCATGCAGAATTGCATTGTTTTTGATTATAATTGAATTAATAAGAAGAATCCCAATCTGTCTCTGCAGTCTCTTCGCAGGTGACAGCAGGTGTTTTTTTTTTCCAGAAGGTTGAATTCCAGTTTAAGGCAGTTGACCCGTGTGTCTTGTTAACCAGACTGTAGCAGAAAATGAAAGAAAAAGACCTGCCAGCCAGACTGGTGCACAAGGTGTGGATGACGCACGACAAGTGCAACAGTGTGTGCAGTAGCGCCTGGAGCTGTGGGCTCTCTGCTGATAACTTAAGTATTAATGCAGGAGGCTTTTTCCATCATATACAGTGCAGCCAGAAATGTCACATTACGGTTCCCATAATATCTTTTTCTTCATGATCTGTGCCGTGCATCTTCATGTTCACGTTACAGTCCATAAAAGCAAGATAATTTTGATCATCCTTTTTCGGAAACAGAAAAACGGAATTAGATTAAGACACTTAGGAAAATTTGGTGCTTAAATGAAGTGTATTATCAACACACTTTAGTATGATCGTACAGGATATGATTACTTTCCACCCTGCCGTTTTGGTGCCATCCAAAACGACATTAACCGCAGCAGTAGCCAGAGAGGCGAGAGATATAATCTGTATGTGAGAGCTGTAGATGGATGAACATGAGATGAGGTGAGTGTATGCCTCCAGGGGGTCTGTGCTCACATGGCGGAGGGAGGCACGTCTCGGTGTGCAGCACAGAGGCCATTCGACCTGAATGCAGAGAAACATACAGTAGAGACTGGTCTCTCTAGCTGAGATACAAACACTTTTCATCTGTCTGTGGGTTCATGAAAACCCTTTGGAGACTGTGGATCGGTGGGTCACAGCCTCACAGCAGCATGTTTTTGAGTTTGTCAACTATTGTGACTGATCTGTAATTGTTGTCTGTTTGTTTTTTTTTAAGTTTGGAGACAGACTGCAGAATCATATTTCCTGGAAACAACTGTCTCAGCACAATGCCATCCAAAAAAAAAAAAGAATTGTAGCTCTTGTTTTGGAGTCTTTGCAAACAGCAGTGATGTTACTCATCCTTGTGAAGTGTTTGTATGTTTGTCAGGCTGAGTGCTCAGCCCACAGTGACACAGAAAAATGTTTAATTTAGATTGAAAGTGAAATCTGTTTGTATGTTACAGGAGCTGTCTGGCTGGTCTCGCTGCACTACTATGACTCTGAGCTCTTGAAGATTTTGCTTTTTTGTTTAAATTCACTGTCCCTCTTGAAGCCCACTTGATTCCTCGATGGGTTCCCGCAGCCAAGGCTTCTTCCACCACCACCACCACCACCATCGTAGCTCCATGGTGCCCACCGCAGTGCCGAGGCTGCTGGCTGAGAACGGCAGCCTGCTGGGGGGCATCGCACAAATCACCCCCAACCTCTTCCTCAGCAGAGGGAACGTGGCATCCAACCGCAGCCTGCTGCTGTCCAAAGGCATCACCTGCGTGGTCAACGCCACCATTGAGCTCCCCAACTTCAACTGGCCTCACATGGAGTACGTAAAGGTCCCTTTGGCGGATATGCCCCACTCCCCCATCTCTTTGTACTTCGACAGCGTGGCCGATAAGATCCACAGCGTGGGACGAAAGCGAGGGGCGGTGCTGGTGCACTGCGCAGCGGGGGTGAGCCGCTCAGCCTCTCTGTGTCTGGCGTACCTCATGAAGTATCATCGCGTGTCTCTGGCCGAAGCCCACGCCTGGGTCAAAGCCCGCCGCCCCGTGATCAGGCCCAACGGCGGCTTCTGGCGCCAGCTCATCGAGTATGAGAGGAAGCTGTTTGGTAGAAACTCTGTTAAGATGGTGCAGACACCCTATGGGGTCATACCTGATGTTTATGAGAGGGACCGCAGGTGCCTGGCTCCGTACTGGGGCCTGTGAGAGATCCACAGCGAGGGATCAAGGAGGAAAGTGAAGATGAGCCCTCTTGCCCTTCTGGACTGCAGGTTCATGAGTGTTCAGGACAGGCGAAGTGAGACGCGTGTTGAGTGTACATCTGTGTGAAGCTTATTTAATGAATACTGGTGCGTTTGGACAGAGGGAATCAAACCAAACACTGGTTGTTGATGCTGCTGTTCGTCCAACCAGTTGCCTCCATTTAGTCTTTGAGTGGGAGCGAGGAGACTTCCACCCCCAGAATCCTTAGGACCAAAGGATCGATTGGGACCACAATGATGTCAGACACCAAAACGATGATGAAACGCTCAGAGTGTGGAAGTCGGTGCTGTCTATCTCCTGGTCTGTTCCCAGTGCCAGTGGAGGACGAGCACTCTGTGACGGTGTTAGCTGTGACTCTGCAGCTCTGACAGCGATGTGACGAAGCCCTTTTCCTGACGTGATGTCATGTGGTGGTATTGTGCCAGTTTTGCAGTAGTCTTTAGTGTGAAGGGCAGCAGCATGCTCTCAATTTATGGTAGCATTTAAGATAAGTGTACAGAAAAAAGAAAACTATATAGACAAATTATTTTATTGGAATGTACTAATAGTGAGGAAACAAATGTTTATGGCACACTTTTACTGAACATTTAAATATGTTATTATATCTACCTTTTTTAAGGTGAAAATCTAGAAGATATAAGCTAAAAGTAAAGGTTTAGGGGGAAGTTCCTGTGTACCACAGGGTTGACTGTTCCATCCTGTGACCACACTATGTTATTGTAGTGCTATTTGATGCTGTATTAAAAAAAATCTGCCGCCTCAAGGGAACTGGTAGCTCTATTATAGATGCTTGGAAGAATATTTTCTATCCCACTGTTTTTGCCTTGTGTCCATATTTAGGTAAGTTTGCAAAAAGATCAGTGCAGGTCAGAAAACAAATTTTATTTCTCTGTGTAAACCAGCCTACTTTTGGTGTTTGGCGCTCGTCTAAAGAGCGATGTCGCACAGGCTGAAAATCCTACTTCTGCTGTCGTCTGCTGGTTGTAATTTTAACTTTGCTGCAGGTGCTGTCCACGCTCCAAAAGTACTGTTTAGCACTGAATAGCTGTAGGGGTGAGACAAAAAATTGTTACCGCTGCAAATCACAATATACACCATGATCAAGACTTTACCACCAATATTATCACTTAAAAGAAAACACAATGCAGTGACTTTATGGATTCCTGCTTGTTGAAAAGTTTTCTTCTCTTAAAGGTGCCCAGTGAAGTTTTCACAACCAAAAGTTTTGTTTACATTGAGTTGGTATTACTCACCAAAACGCATTCCTTGAGGTCTAACAAACTTTCCTTCCTCATAAAACATTTGCAAGCAGAGTTTTTAAGTGTTTTAAATCCAGCATTGTTTACGTGCTAGAAGTCTTCTTCTTCCCTGCCTTTGCTGGTGCATTGCTGCATTTCTTGGCATATAACTGCCAACCCATAGACCAATGGAAAAGTGTGAAACCTCTGGCAAGATGAGCATCTTTTAATTGATTCTTTAAAACATTAAAAAATGGTGAAAAACGCAAATCAAACCAGCAGCATATCACGTGCGTCAAAACGTGAAGCGGACAGTGTGTGTTGCATTTAAATTGACGACTTCAAATTGCTGATTTTGTCGGACAAACAGTCCAAAAGATACAAAGATATTTACAATGATGTAAAATGCAGCACATTCTCACATTTTAGAAGCTGGAACCAGAGATAAGTGATTATCAAAATTGTTTACAATTATAATAATTATACTATATAATGTGTCAATCATTATAGTGGGCAGTGAATGTATCGTGTTAGTTTTGTATTGTGATTTCTTGACTCTCACCCCTACACTATAGTGCAGTATAATATCCCTGTTGAGTGTGGTCAGACATCTAACAGACCCCACGCAGCAGTGATGTGGTGTGGAGTGCAACAGAGTTGACATTTTAAACCCACAGAGATCAGTGCAACAATGCTTTATTCAACAATGCCATAACAGATTAAGTGTGATATTACAATATACAAGAAGAATATAAAAGTTCAGGGGTGAATAATTGTTAGCAAGAGGAAGATGTCTGGAGCACAATCTGTAATCTGACTTCAAAGTATTTCATGCCCCAAGACTGTGATATTAAAATTAAAATAAAAAGATCTCATCTCACTGTTTGTGTTCAATTTTAATAGAAAAATACACCTCTCACACACAATATTTCACACTTTTACTGGAATCAGAATGTACATTTACTTAAAAGCAGCTAAACTTCTGTTTTTCTAACTACAACGTCTCTGAGATATTTTCACATGAGCAGGCTGCAGCGTTTCCTCCTCCGAAGGCCTCTTGATGTTCATTCTGCACAGCCGTTTTCCCCAAGAGACATCTTCAGATGTCAAAGAAATGTTCTGTCATTCATTTTCATTTGCTGTGGCTACAGAGCAGCAGGCAGATATTGATGAGCGCTATCTGTCTTGTGCCCACACTTCTGAGGGACCTCCAGAGTGGTCTCCACAATGATTTCCATTACCCAGAGGGACGAGGCCCGTCTGATGACAGGCCGACCACCGCAGAGATGCACAAGTGATGGGTCCAAATTATACACTGCACACACTATTTCCTCACAGCAAAAAAAATTTTTTTTTTTCCTCTTTCGTTTTATGCTGTGTTAATGTGAGTGCATGCACAAGGTTTTCAGGGCATAGTCAAGCTCTAAAAGTAAACACATCCTTCATCAGCAGCAGGATATTATCATTTATCATTAAAGCAGTAAGCAGAGCCATTTGCATCATCCTGAGCATCAGAGGCAGGCCAGGCTCCAGCGGTGCAGGCCATGCAGAACGAACAACGCTGATGAAGTTTTGGGGAGATGACATTCAGATGGCAGCAACTCAACAGCATGCATCAGACACTGGTGAGCTCCAACAAACTGCTGTGTCACTATTATTATCATTATTTATTAATATGTTGTTTTTTGATTAGTCAAGTAATGTTTAGTTTATAAAATGTCAGAAATTAGTAAAAAGAGCAGTCACAGGTTCCTCCGTGAAGTTCAAATGTCTTGTTTTGTGTGTCTATGTACAGCCTCACAGAGCAGCTAGCATGGTTGTAGACTCAGACTTTTCTGTCAATCAACTCATCATTATTGGGTCGTACCACTGAGGACATGTTCTCAGTTATTAGTCTATATTTTAGTTTTACCAAATTGATGAGTTCACATTCTACGCATTCTGCACACAAATTACACATAGGTTTTCAAGGCTGATCCTGATTTTTAGACTAAATATCTTTACATTTGATTGTGGTTAGACACAAAATATCAAATTAAATTAAAATATAATTAAAGGATTTAGTATTTCTCCCTCCCATAAATATTCTAATAGTGTGGAGATAGCTGTGAAACAGCATTAAGAAAGAGAAAATGTACAGAAAATGCAACTCAGTAGTTAAATTGTGTCTTTGTGGGTCGGGGTGGCTTGGGAGGAATCAGTATTTCTAACATCCTGGCTATGACCCTGAAATTATTTCAGCACTAGTCCAGTGTTGCATATCTGTCTGTTCAGGTTTTATTTCAACCACACAAAGCAAATATGAACATCTGCTGTAGCTGCAATGAATCAAGGCTTCTCTGGCCTTCAAAATTATACAACCTTTAATAATTCACTATAATCGGCATGAGCTGAAGCGGTGCTCTCGATCAATAGATGTTAATCCTGCATTTCCATTTTAACAAGGCCGGTTGTTAATATAAACATGCTGCTGTCACTGCTCCTTCAATTTCAGGCTCTCCACCTTCATTATATTTGACAACCGGATTTAGCCACACAGCAACATGTGCTTTAACTGTTGGATGTGATTCAAAGTATGCATCACAGAACAGTTGCAAACATAAAAACATAAAGAGAAGTGCCACATGGAGAATGCTGCTTATATGGCTGCCAACAGCACATGGAAACCTTAGTAAAAGTCCCGGAGGACAAACCCAGCTAAACAAAATGGGTTAAAATAGACATAAATAAAGCTATAAACAATTGAACTACTGACTTAAGTTGTAAGTTAATGCTTTTAATGCTGTTATTAGATATAACTTTTGTTTCACCCATTCCCACCCCTTACTAAAATTAACCGGAAGTTTTGCAGAGCAGTTAACGGGCAGAAAAAGAAAGTCCGCCATTCAGAAAGAGAGTTCCTCCAAGTCGCCATGTTGAGCTGGTAGTAGCCTAGCTGCTCCGTGTATCAACGTTGAGCTTCACAAAAGTAGGAACTAAGTGAAAACAGTTATCGAAGTCGAGCAGTTATTAGATGATAGTGAAACGGTTTCCCTGCAGAAGCCCCGAGACCGCCAGAAGCGCCGTTTTTTTGCCGTTAGTTGCACTTCACGTACCTTGGTAAGCTAGCTTCTCAGTTCCTTTTAGCTAGTTTTGTTGTGTGTTAGCAACAAAGTTATTTCCATGTAAAGCCTATTCTGGCATTTTACTGTGGTTTGTTGTGAATATAAAGTGTTTACAGGGAAACACATTTGACGCTTAAAGTGTCAGCTTCATAGTAATATTCACCCTATTACTAAAAGAGGAAAAACCAGTAATTTCTTCTAATGTGGAGTTGTTAATCACTTACTCCTCGTGTTGCTAGAGATGATTAAGTGGTTTGTCAAGCAGTATTTTTTGATAAGAAATAGTGAACTACGAAATTTTGTTAATTGGTGAAACAGATACAGTGTACAGGAAAACAGAATTTTGGTTTCACTGAGAAACTAAGGCAGGGTGCAAAATTAATCTTTTTCGTCCACCGGCCAAATGGCTAGTGAATATTCAAATTTTACCAGCCACTCAGTAGATTACCATTGTTTTTTTGACAGGTGAGTGAAGCAAATTTACCAGCCACTTGTATATTTTACCAGCATTTGGTTGGTGGCTGGTGCTAATTTTGTGCCCTGGTTAGGTTTGTAGGTTTAATGTTTAATGTGTATGATACTGTATGTGTTTCATTGTTTACTCAAATATTGGCTAAGCTGAAACAGTTTAAATTCTAATTTCATGTCTGATGTTTGTATTGTGTCAATATATGCTAAGCATGTTTTGTTAGAGCAAAACAATTCTAATATCATTTGAGAACTTGGAAGTTGAACTAGACAGTAATCTATAACAATAGCAAAAAAGTCAGATTGAGTGTCCTTTGAAGCGCAATAGGGAGACCTTGGCTGACACAGTTTGATCTGTAGTCCAACAAGTGATTCTTCCTCAGTGTGTCGTCGCTGTGGTGTAACCGTGACTCATCCGTCCTTTGCCTTTAAAGCTTCAACTGTCTGAACTGATTGAGCGGACACTGAGGCAAAGAACTGTGAGCCACGGAGCAATTTGTACTGTATTGTACATCTCAACGGTGAAAATGACTCCTATTTGTGTCCAGGTCATTAGCGGCGAAACTGAGGCATCAGAAATCTACGCAAGTGTCTCCTGTCGGTGCTTTCTTTTAACTTATGGTGGACCAGCTTTCTATGAAAGAGAGAACTAGTGTTAAAGGATAATTTTCTTATTGTCAACAAATCCCATGAAAAGACCAAAGCCAATAATGAGTTGATCCTACAGGTTGTGTAGCCAAACCCTGATGTATCTTATTCCTCTGTGCCATAGAGCTCCATCGTTGTCCCAAAACTACTAAAAACACATAAATGAGCCACTGTTGCACTGGTGTTCCTTCATTACCATGAACACACACTAGTTTATTTTGACTCAATCCCACATACACTGTCCTGCTGCTGGAATTCACTAGAGCACCAAATGTATGTATTAATCCACTGTTGAAAGTAGTTCCCCACAAATGCACTATTTACTCCTGTTTTGAGTAACGTTTGCTAAAAACTACCGTGACCAGCTATTTTAGAAAGTTACTTCTTTTAATAAACTGAAACTATATATTTGTGACCCATTTTTAAATATTTATGTCTTTTATTTATAGGTAGGAACAAATGGGCTTGGGGCTGAGTGCCACAGACAATGTAGGGAAGTCGTTAAGTATTAGTAGAAAGTCTAACACATGTTGGTTTTGGTCTTTTTGTGGGATTTGTTGACAATAAGCTCTTTTGCCAGTTTATTAAGGTAAACTTAATAACGAACACTTAACAAAATGTTGATTCAATTGTTATTATTTTATTATTTATTCATGTCTTTGGGGCTGCAGTGGTGCTGTTGAATTGTATTGTACTGTGTTATACTGAGTATTTCAAGTAATACTTAATCCAGTGTTTTTCTCTCATTGATATTATTGCCTTGACAGAATATTAGTATCACCTCTCGGTAAAATGCAGTTCAACAGCACCACACACTACAGTCCCAAAATGACCATAAAGTTGAATAAACACCTCTCTAAAACAGTTCCAACAAAAACTGAACATTACAACCTTATTGACGTAGGATTAATTGTAGGGCTGTTTTATTAGACTGCATTCTTTAGCTAGGTGGGCCTAATAAACAACTGCATGAGTGCATGTCTGTTATTGGCATTTATGTCAGCTGATAAATACAAGAAATTGCAGTAAAGAAAAGCCAAAGTTATCGGTATTTTTGAGGTAATTTAGAAACCGTAACGCCATTACATAGTTTGTCCACTAGAGAGCACTGACTAGTTTATCTTTCAACTGTAAAATATCTCTCTTACTACATATCTCGGTTACAATTCTTTTAGGGCTGACACTAACTTTTCATCATCAATCAAATCTGTTGATTATTTTTTTCAAATATTGATTATTTTTTCAAATAATCAATTTATCATTTTGTCTGTAAATTTAATTTACAATTATATATAACGGAGAAAATAATGTTTGTCATTTTTCTAAAATGACTGAAACGTTTATATCAATTATTCAAATTGGTTCTGGTTAATTTTCTGATTGACTAATCGATTAATTGACAAATCGTTTCAGCTCTATATTCTTTGTGTTTGTTGAAAAAAGAAAAGAAAAAACAGCCAATAGATCAATCAGATTTTTAAAAAAAAATCCAAATTAGTGTTAAATTACTCATCGTGGACAGAAGACAATACTGATAGCTCTTCCTCTACTATCACCACAATGTGTGGATAAATGGAAATGTTATTGAAAGAAAGTAAAGCAGGAAGCAACTCTATTCACAAGAGTGAGGGCAATCAGTTGAACTTAACGTGCAGAGGCAGCTGGTTTTCAATCAATAATGTGATTGACTATGGCCATGAAATACCAAAGAGCAGCAGTCAATACAGCACAGTATCACTTCAATCTTGCTTCTCTCCCAGAGTGATCATTTCAGTATGGCATGGCAGACAATAGGCGTAAAGATGACAGGCAGAGGAATGAGAGAGACGGTCTGCATTTCGAATTACACAGCCTTATTCAGTAATTGATTTCAGCGTTTGTAATTTTCTGTAATCCACCGTGAGAGGAGAGGAATTCATTTTCTGCAGGAAATGAATTAGGGAACGGTGAAAGATAAAATGGATGTCGGAGAACACACCTGAACACAAGTGTGTGAACGATAATGAGACTGGTTTCACAGAGCCCCCAGACATCTCATTTGATTGGCTGAGCTCAACCACCAGCGATGCCCCAGCAGGCTTGTCGAAGGAGAATTTATTCCATTTTGTCGCAAAGTGATGGAGATGAGGCCTCTCTGGCCGGAGAGAAAGTACATTATTGAGTAAAATGATGGAGGGAAAATGCAGCAACAACACTCATGCATTTGGAAGAGGAAGTTTCAGGGAAAGCAGGCAGAATAAGATCAAGGGCCACGTGAATTAAATGACCGTCTCATTTAACTGTAATATGTTCATAATAAACAGAAATTAGGATAAATGAATCCAGAAAACCAAATCTAATATTTTCTGTAACACAAAAAGAACACTGCTGATTTTCAAGTGTGTGAAAGGGAAGAGTTCGACATTTTGAGAAATACGCTTATTTGCTTTTTTGCCTTTTTGCCTCGACTTTGATTAGAGGATCGACACCAATCTTGCATCTGTACGCTAATTATGAAATTACTGCCAGAAGCCGCTTAGCTTAGCTTAGCATAAAGACTGGAAATAGGGGAAACATCTAGCCTGGCTCTGGCCAAATGAAACACAATCCCACTACTAGCACCTCTAGAGCTCAATAATTAACACTTTTATATCTTGTTTGTTTAATCCGTAAAAATGACAAGATGTGGTTTTCAGGGGTGTAAACAGCAGATTTCTCATTTTCAGTCAGCGACTGGCTTTTGTCGGTTGAAATGTCGCTAGCATAAGCTAATGTTAAAACTCTGGTTAAAAAAATCTCCAGCTGACTTATTACATTTTCCAGCTGATTTGTATTAAAACATTTTAGCTACATACATGATATAATGCTAAGACTGAGGCTAAAGCCTGGGCATGGGGGAAACGCAGTTTACGTGTATAACGCGTTTATTAAATTGATTTTGAGTTAAATAAATTAAAATGTTATTTAAAGGTAGTTCAACCACATGAAAACATGTGAATTCCACTAGAGTCAGAGGCTACTCTGCTAAGCTAGGCTGTTAGCTTTTAGCAGGACTAGTTTTGTTACTTTTTCTCTTCATTATAATTTAAGATTTAGCTTAGCCTTATTTATGTGATAAATCAAACTCAAAATAGATTTTTCAATTTCATGAAACAGAAAAAAGTGGGTAAATTGGGTTTAGCTAGCCTATGTCTATCTCACGAGCTAGCTTTAAACTGGAGTGCAGTCAATACACTTTGTGTTTTACCTGTTTTCTAGTTCTTGTGAATTTTTTATGCTATTCCCCAAAATTATACTTTTCAATGATAATATTTATGGTAAGGTATCAAAAAGTCCAATTCTGGTTTTAACTCAGTTTTGATCAAATGTGAAGTCACTGTGTTTTGGCTTCGTAAGGCAGCAGTATACTGTATAAAAACATGCACAGACAGTGGTCAGATTGAATCTTTAATGTTCGTAGTTAGTATGCTTCATTTCCCCCCCACCCAAAAAGACAATGGATTTGGAGGATGAGTAATAACTGATTCAATTTGGCAAAATTAACACTATCTAATCCAAGTTTGGCTGGAATTGTTGACAGAGCCGCCATCGTTACCTTAAACTCTAAACTCATATAATGGCACCTTAGTTCCCACACAGCGGATCTTCAGTCCAGAACAGGTATTTCTCCAATGTGACCTGTAACCCCACATAATAATATAGTTGGCTAATGTCATGTCCCTTGCCTTTGGAAATGACGCTATGTTACGACTGTAGGTAGTAAGCTATTTAGCCGGGCATGCTAACATTTCCACCTTACTTTAGAGCAGACAAACATAGGTTAATCCATTTCTTAACACTTTTGCAGTTGTGTTTTTAGTTTTGGAGATATTTAAAGAAAAAAATATCACCCTCGTCTTTATATACAGAGTACAGCTCTTATTACAGCCCCATGCACAGTGTTTCAAGAGTTGCTGAGTTATGATTGGATAATTGCTGTCGTGGTGCGGGGTTTAGCAAAGTCTCATTAATATAATAATCTGTAACACTTCAAATAAGATGTATGCATATTTATTTACATCACATTCACATTACAGTTAGTCATAATTACAATGCTACAGCTTGACAATGCAATATACAACAAGTGCTGCTGCAATTGTAGTTCAGAATCACAGTCAACTTCTTCCAGACTTTCAGCTCTAGTTGCACAAAACACCAACACAGAAAAACACAAACCTTTAACATGGTTCCCTTCCAGTCCCAAAATCAACCACCCCCACCCCCCTATAAAATACACAATTTAAATACCCCAAGAGGTGCTGAAATCTCAACAGTGCAAAAAACATTCAAAGCAGTTAATTCGACCCAATTCATAACATCTGCCTTAGTTTGAATGGTTTGAATGTTATTTTAGAAAGATATTAAAACCATAACAGGGATGGAGTTTAATCAAACAGACCCGACCAACAAATGTAATTCAAGTACAATAATAGGCTTATGATTCAACAGCTCTGGTTCAGTGGGAACAAAGGGAGTCATGAATAAAATTCCTCTCAAACAGAAGTAAAGCAACAAGTGACATTAAAAACTCAAGATGTTTACAGACTTCCTCTGCCAGTGTTTTTAATGATATTGCACACCTAGTAATTTAAACTGACAAGATATTATTTTGTAATATTGACATTTTTCTGCAGTGAAAATCAGTGGAAATCATCTTAAAAGCATCATTAGTATCGGATTTAAATACAACCTATACAGCTGACCTATATGGTTAAGTTAATTTATGTGGAAGAACCAAAGGTTAACAACATTGAAGATGGTAATTATTGATAGAAAAGCTTTAAATTTGAACAAACTACCAGATTTGCACATGAACTCCTGAGTGACAGCTGAGTTCCCCAAAACCTTAAATATAATAAATACAGAGGGATCCATTGACTTTAAACGTCCTTCTCTCGCTCTCAGTCCAAGGTGAGAGCCCGTGCAGTGCGAGGCGCGTCGTTGCTCCACCTATCTGATGTTGGTTAGCCCTTGCCCCGTTGCCATGGCAGCCGCAGCCAAAGCTCAGAGCAGGTCAGGCAGTATGAGGCCTGGGGGTTTGGGCTCCACACAGTTTATCCAGAAATTGGCACAGCTGGCATGATACTGGTGGCCCCCGTACAGCAGCTTGAAGTTGTCCGTCTCCGAGTTGAACGCCTGTCAAAGTGAAAGGTGAAAAATTACACGCTGAATCACAGAGACAATAAACCCATCTGTGCACACAGGAAGAAGAGGGATAGATATGCAGGACACTATCTTTTTACCACTACTATCACACGACTATGATTGATCAGCCATTAATGCATCATCTTTGTGTGCAACATCCCACGGTTTAAAGTTTGAATACTAAAAATGGGCACCAATGTTCACTTACAGCATGATTCACATCTTTTTTTAAGGAGCAGCACTGTGGTAAACAGTTCAGCTTTTACACGTGCCCCTGCTGTATATTCCAGCCAAGTTACGAATTTTAAAATAGGCCTCTGGCAAGAAAAGGATTTCAATACACGTGCCATACCTGCTAGGAAAGACTCAGCTTTCTCATTTGTTTAAACCAGCCTGCATAAAATTGTACGCAAGTACTTATGCAAGGAAAAGAAGGCTAAAAAAATCCACTGCATATAAATAATACATAACCTCAAATAGGTACAACTGAAAAGTGCAAATCTGTATTTACAGAAATGATGCACGAGCCACACAGCCACATACTGTGAAGATCTGATCATATCTAAATCTAAACTAAAGAAAATCAACAATGTTTTCTGAAGAATGCTGTTATGTTTGAATTCAAAGCACAAGGATACAAACATGCTGCGACGCATTTAAGCTGTTATTGAGTCTTGTGGAGGCAAGACAGTCTCTTTGGTATTTCTGTGATTGTGGTGGAATACATAAATGTACACCACATGACATTGAGACACCTGCACACTGTAAATGCATTCAAGATTCAGTTTTCCACAGCTGAAGTGTGAGTGTTGAAGCAGTGAGGTCGCAGCTGCACACAAAAGTGCATTAGTGTAGTGTTTCATTACGTAACATGATTCTAATAAAGAACAAAAAAAAACTCATAATTTCGCTCACACATCAAGATGCCTGTGTTTTAACCTGCAGTTATAGATTGAAAAAGACATCTTGATGCAATCTCATGCAAGCATTGCCTTGAGGCTGTATGTCTAATCAGATTATGCCACAGTGAGGAAATTTTCCCACCGGTTAATAAACTTGTGACAACACCGGTGTCACCGATTACACCAGACATTTTACAAGAAAAGATATTTGTCAACAATGCTCGATATCTGTAGAGCACTTACTTTGATCTTTAACATTCAGGGGTATTCAATTAAAATTCAAAGAGGTCCAGTTTGAGAAAATGTTTTGTAATTTGTCAGTTGGCAACACTGTCTTTTCCCACCACTCAAAAGTTGACCCAAGAGCCTGTGAATCATTATCTTCATGCAATGTTTTATATATCTAAAAAGGCAGGGTCGAGACTCTGAATATATTCAATATCTGGTCAACTTATATCTTAAAACTGACTAGGAAGTTTAAACCACGTACGGACATGCCTTTGTTTCACAAAGATTAAGGTTGTAGGATCATTGTCCATGTACCAGCAGATATGGATCAGTTCATTTCTTTTGCTACTGACGATCTCCACAGTGGCAAAACATGTTTTCAGCCAAACATGTTGCTTCGTAATATGATTTGCTTTTGTGCCTGCAATGTTGTTGAACTAATTGTTTAAACTTTAGTGACTCTCCCTCATGTTACACCTGAATTCACTTTAGCTGCTCAGAAAATGAAATGTGGCGATCTGACCCCCACTTGAGTGCTGTGATGCGCATTTGCATTTTCACTGGGCCCAGCTGTAGCACTGTGTGTGTGCAATCAGGAGATGCTAATGTGTGAGATGTGCAGTTTAAGAGTTTGCATCCCTGGTGAAATACTGAAGCCCGGAGAGAGAAATGAGTCATGTGCAGTGAATCATAGCCTCCTACGCAGAAGGAGAGGGGAGACGCATGCAGAAAGCAACAACTGCATACAAAATACACCACCACAACACGCCATTAAGTCAGCTACATCTCCACATGCCCGAGTGTAGTCTGCAGCACAGATGCTCCGCTGGATGAAAGGCTTTCTCACTCAAACTGAATGACACATTTCCACTCTACTTTTTCTCACACACTCGCATTTCACAAGCAGAGCGATTTCCTTTCGGAGCTCTTTTGTGCCCTGGCCTACTTGTTTTCCACAAACCTGCACTTAACGGCTGCCAAAGCTGAAAATGTTGGAGGGAGAGGATGCAAAATGAGAGGGTGGTCACACAAAGACACATTGTAATACCTCCTGCTTTCACTGCAGAGCCTTTCCCTCTCTAACCTGCACTTTTTCCTTCTCTCTTTCACACTCCTTCTTAGACTTCACCTGTATGGCAGTGAATGTAGGTCAATTTAGTCTGTTTTAACTAGACACATGCTGTACATTATTAAGCCCTTTAGACAGGCAGCCACTGGTACCTCTAGTCTGAGACAAGAATGAGAGTATTCATGCTTTCAAAGTAGAGCTGGTGTGATTAAACAGCAACTCTACTAATGCACCTGACCTTTGTAGCTGCATGTAAAGGTTCGGGATTCAGACTGAGCCACTACCTGGTTATATAATATTAAAATCTACCCCGAATCTAGCTTTTCTATACTTTCTAATATTTTCATAAGACTTCAAAATAAATTAGGCATAATTACCCTTAACCTCCTGTCAGTGCGTTTAGTCAGTGCCTGTAAGCACAAGAGTCAGCATGGTGAGGCATATTCATGCAATGCCAAGAGCAAAGAAAAGTGTGCACAGAATGAGCAGCAAGCAAACATTCAGATCAGCTGTTTCACCAGGACAGAGCTCCCTTTTCCCAGTATATTTGTGACTGAAAACATGAAATAATCCAAGTTATTACCCTCAGGGCTCCTACGCATTTTCTATCTCAGAATTTAAAAGATTTTGCCTTGATTGATCTAAAAGAAATTATTTTTGTCAGCTCACAGTAGCAGATCAGTGCACTCTATCACAGTTAAGCCACTGTTGTTTTTAAACCAATCCGGGTTGTAGGCGGAAATAGACCAGACGCCATTACAGCGATGGCACTTCACTTGTCATTTCTTAAGTGCTTTTGCCAAGAAATCCGTCCAGCAGATCTATGGCGATCAAATGCCATTAAAATAAAGGTTATAATCTACAAAACTTTTCAAAAAAAATTTGTCCAGTTTTAACAGACATCTATTTTTTTGGGCTGTGCTGCTGTTATCAGCTATGCCAACAACAAGTAGACATTGGGGGAAAAACGGGTAAAACCCACAAGCCTCTGATCTATGAAATACATTTTACTTTCATAAATTTCCATAAAATCCTTGTGTTTCGATCGCATTCTGAGAGGCTTGTTGACAAAGGACCGACTAGGAACCACTAAAGACCGAGCGATTTGCCTACACGGGTTGATGGCGAGCCGCCACCCTGCATATCTCTTGCTAGCTAGTTACTATGTTCCCTGACCGAAATTCCACTTTTACAGAATGATGTACTCCCGATTTTTTATGAAACAGTGCATTTCTGATTGAAGAAGTCATTGTGTTTGGTGATTTAAATCATAAGCTACAAAGTAATTCCTGATAAGACTACATTCATCTGTTGACCCAAACATCTCTGCTTTCACTCAGTGTAAATGTGTTCAGTTCCACCGCAGTAATGGCGGCGGCGCTTGAAACCACAACACATAAATCAGTCGCCAGTTTCATCTATAGCTTAGAAATATTTTTTACAGCAAAAAATAGCCAGAAAATCTACAAAGATTTGTGTTGTGGTCTTTGTTCTTTACTTTTCCAGACTTTTCCCAAAGTTCTTAGGCCTGGTATTACCCAAGTAATTTCCCTGACTTTTTTTAGCTGTGTAGGAACCCTGTTAACTCGAGGCACAGTACAGCATGCTGTGAGAGAGATGGGCAACCAAAAAACAGATTTACAACTAAAATTTTGAGGAGATGGGAACATTTGGAGAAAAAACTGACAAAGTTTGGATCCAAACTTCTGTTAGCACTGCTGTCATACTTCCTCAAGTAAAAGCTACACAGAATAACCAATCCAAATCCTTGAGGCACTTCAGAAACCCGCATTAATATAAATAGCCAGAAATGCTAAATTATTCAACTTAAAATCCTTTCCAGTGCTTCTCCCTGTAATTGCTCAAATTAGCATTTATCATTTAGCAGAAGCGCTGGAGCATCATTAGCTGAAAAGTATCACTTGATAAAACTAACTGCTGCTGCCTTTGACTGACAAACTGAGATAAGAAGCTGCTGCCATCCCTGCCTCCTGACCTGAAGAAGAAAAAGAGACGACACAACTGCGGCATCTCAAAATTATTGCTCCAGCAGCAACAAGGTGAGACTGAGAAAGTTTGAGGACAATTTCAGCTCTGACTGAATTTGACAAAATGATTTTTGGCTCTGTTTGTGTCAACAAACAGGATAAAAATCTTTTGAAAGATTAAAATTCACAGCACAAATTAAGCAGGAGCCATTAAGCCATTTTTCACATTTCTTTTATGCCACATCAACATCTCCACCCTTCTGTACCTTTGGTTAAAAAACAAATCAGTACCTCTTCACTAAAGGACAATGCAACAATCAGCGCCGTCTGCTGTAGCCAAAGCTGTTCTTTCACTTCATTATACTCTTGAGGGGATGCTATTCTCCACTTGGCTTTTATGCATTCTTACCAGTGTGGCTCTGCCAAAAATGTAATTAAAAGATGGGTTATTAAACTCATGCTAGTGGCACAAAGACAAAATAAAACTGCATTCATTTTCAGCCTGCCTGTATCCATGCGCTCTATGCACGAGTGAGAGGTAAGAGGAGAGTGTGTGTTTGTGTGTGCAGGTCTATTATCAGCTGTACTCCCTGCTTATGACTAATGTGTAAGCCGCATCTGCTCACGTCCTAGATGCCTCTCAGTCAGCCATATCTTGCCCGGACCATCCATCTGTCTCTGGCTGAGCAGCAGAGGGAACGCGAGAAACAATCAGCACCACCATCCTGCCCTCTAAACCGCAGGGTCCGAGAATACCATTAATGGCCCAGGTCGATGAAAATCGCAGCCACCGTAGGCAAGGAGGTAGACATACAGCAATTCTGCACATAGTGCCCCAGTCGGAGTTAATAACTGAACAGTTAATCAGAAACACCAATGGTTGTTAGCTGAAAGTGGTTAGGTGAGCAGTTACCTCAAAGATTGAGGCGACAGAAAAGAAAATGAAACCCTTCCAAGACAAAGTGACGACCTTTGTGACCTTGAAGAACCAATCCCAGAGAGCAAAGACCCACCCCGAGGTGCCAAAGTGACAACTCTCCTCTCACTTATTTCAAGAGTGCACATTATTATCCTGCCTTCAGAATAAAAGCTGGGAGATAACAATGACCTACACTGACCGTTTGCTAAACCCCTCCTCTGAACAGTGACTGTCCAATAATGGCTTAGCAACCGTAACTAGGCACGTCAAGCCTGTCAAGCATTGGGTTTCTCCACATGTTGTAGTGGTGTGCATGGGGCTCTAATAAGACAGACAGCCGGCATTTAAAAATGTTGGAGTAAACTTTGGAATAAAGTTTGTTTGTCTGCCCTAAAGTAAAATGCGGTCGTTAGCATGTCAGACTAACTAGCTTACCACCTACAGCGATAACCCAACGTTACTACTTCCAAGACCAAGGAGCATATCATTAACTAACTAGTTTGTGCGGTTACATGTTAAACCGTACCTTAATCCTACAGGAGTTAAGGATAACTTTTGAGGCTCTGTCCTGCTCTTTATTGGATTTGGAGAAGTTTACACTCCAGCAACTCCAGCCAACATTACTCAAGATACAGTTGCATTAACTAACACATTGGTCATGTAGTCATCATAAAAGTATGTAACAAACAAGTATGTAAGCTAAGCAGCCAAACAGAGTTATGTTAGAACGAAATAACAGTTTGATCTTTAATTTTTCCTCATCATAATTACAATACGAGGACTAACTAGCTCTAAACTGCAATACAAGAACAATTCTCTTTCTTTATTTACAAATCTGACTTTTTGTCTGGGACATGTAGCTTTAGCCTCAGTCTTATCGTGTACGTAAGCCATCAAACCAGAAAGTTAGAAACATATAAAACATTAAAAAGTCAGCAGGAGACGTCGTTTTCAATAAACTCATGGAACTTTAACTTAGCTAGCTAGCTCCAAAAATGACTGAATTTTGAGCAGCAAATCATTGTTAACTGCATTATATGCCCTGCGAGAACGAAAAGCTTGACAGGCATAGCAACAGTGACTAAGAGGGGTGGGGCTTAGCAAATGGCAATTCATACACCTGTTAAAGTTTCAAAGAGTGATTTTGGTTGATTCTCTCTGTCACAGTGTTGTCTTAGATACTGTTATGTGTCAACTTGTTTGCCTGTGAGAGAGGAGCAGTGGAGAGAAGTGAATCCTGTCACTTTGGCCCCCCGCCGGGCTCGACTGTAAGAAAATAGGCCCCCTGAGGCCCCCAGTGGGAAAGAGTGGAATGAGATTTGGTTGACAGTTGACTGTCTCATACTCGTTTAAACAGACGTCCAATAGTGCTTTCTTCTTTGTTCTGCAAAATGTTTCAAAGTCAAAGAAATGTCAGTTGTTATCCGCTGTGGATGAGCACAACATTTATGTAAAAAATTATCCACTAACAGTTATGCTGTGTGTGTGTGTGCACTAACCTTGCTGCGAGCGTCAACGTTGAGCAGGCACACCCCACAAGCCAACTCCTTGGCATTCTTGATGCCATGCCTCAGAATACAGGAGGAGAAATCTAGAGAGCTTTCATCAGGCTATACAGACACACGAACAAAATAAAAAACACACACACACACATTTTACTTCCTGCCGCAGGGCAAAATGTAGTCATTTCTATTCTTAAAACAGCAGTGAGAACAAGTCTGCTTACAGTAAACATCTCCAAGCATCATCAACTTTTTATAAAGACTTTGCTTGACTTCAACTATGTGGAGTAAAAACAAACATAAGCAGCATATACATCTTTCTTCTTGTAAGAAAAAAAAAGCTACCTGCATGCTTCAATTAAACATTGTTTTCTCTCTCCCTCCTCGAGATACTGTGTCAGTTTTATGTTCTGCAGTGTGAAAAACAATAGTCCTCTGACGGCTCTGGATGAGGACAGTCATCCTGCTCTTCTGCTTTACAGACACTAGCAGACGGCTGGATAAATAAATCTATGCCGTCCTTGTCATCCCCGTTGATCCGAACACCGGCCTACCAAAAGACTCCAGCTACATTGCAACCAAATCAATGAATCATTGATTTTAACCTAATTGACCGACAATACTGGATTCACTAACATTTCATTATGTTATTGGCAACCTTTTTATTGCGAATTGACCCACAATGCTCTTTTATCGTGCGTGTACCTGCACTTAAAGAGTGTAAACATGTCTGGGTGATAATAGAAAAGCAGTAAAAGCAGCTGTGTACATAAATCTGTGTATTTACTCTATAACTGCCCTGTGACTTGGCATATATATATATATATATATATATATATATATATATATATTTATTTATTTATTTTTATTTATTTATTTATTTTTTTTTTAGAGCATCTTACAGCAAGCTTGGCCAGCGACATGAAGCCCATGAGGTTGTTCCACACTCGGCTGATGTCCTTCAGCAGCTGCTGCAGCTTCTCGGAGCACACGGCTGTTGCCTTGATGCCAAGCTCCACACGCCTGGTGACGCGATACACTTCCACCACACCTGACAGAGAAAATACACAAGCACACAAATCACAAAAAACATCTTTGTTGCTCTTTTTGTTCCATTTCCGGGAGGCACACTGTTCAGTCCCTCGCTGTGACATGTTTGCCACTCACAGCTCATTAAAAGCAGAGAAACACAATAAGGGAGTAGGACCTTGTCAGACCAGGCAGAGATAAGCCATCACAGCTCGTTTTAATCTTGTCCTCTCTGTCCGTCTGTCCTTCAGAGGGTGCAAGGCCACACACAGGGTTCTTTAACAGTCTTGGTTTGTTTATAGTGGTGTGTGTGTGCACGAGAGTGTGTGGTTTGCGACTCCTCACCCAGCAGGTACTCCATGCCTTGAGCAGACTGGATGACCTCGGTGCAGACAGAGGAGCTGCTGATGCCGTTCAGGATGTTGTTAGCTTTGGTGATGACCTTAATGTGGGAAGACAGAGCCCAGCGTTATGACATATATAGTGTTTTTGCTCATCATAATCATTGTTATACAACAGTTGAACAACATTTACGTCACAGGCCAAGGAGTGTATGCCTTCACCTATTTTTGTAATTTTTTGAGATGAGAAAAAATTTGCAGACTAGCTTTGGGCCAAGAGACAACTGCCCACTTTTTCTGGGATTGACACCATCTCAGTAAGTGTTTTTTTGTCTTTAAAAAATCTTGAATGAAAATGATGGTACAATGTTTCGGTCTGTTATAAGGTCGAACAGAGCAAAACGTCTTGAATTAATAAATATTCTAGCAGTAGGCGAGACTGTGCAGGAGTTGTTTCCCTTTGATGCACCTGTCTCATATTCAGGTATGCACGAACTTTTTTTGAGGACACTTTAAAATCATTTTAAATTTAAATCCTAAAAGGTATGCAGATTTGCAAGGGTAAAAAAAAAAAATATTTGTTGTGAAATAGCAGGTTGAAAAACATTTCAGTGCCTTTTGGTTATCTTAATTAGTCTACTACATTTGTATTGTCACTCTCACAATTAAGTCTCGCCATGGGACAAGGTCAGGCGCAGGACACAAACAAATACAAACCTCCAGAGCATTTTCCAGACACCTCTGCCACTCGTACGCGTAGCGCTCGCTCTCCTGCAACAACACAGCACAAAATTATCTCAAATTAACACAAAAGCAAAACAGAACAGACCGGGGGAACATTTCTGTACTCTGTAGCCTTTAACAGTCCTGAGCATTGTGCTGAAATCTGGTGGTTGATAACAGTGCTAACATGTGGTGCGGTTAACACCCTTTCTCACCTCCACCTCCCCAGTCAGGTCCTTGTACTTGTCCCTGATGACAGGCAGGGCGGGCTTCTCGCTCAGGGTGTTGGATCGATCTCTGAAGGGCTGCTCTGGAGCCGGAGATGGGGGCGAACGCCCAATCTCCTTGTCGCCCAAACTATGACTGCGTTTGTGGGAGCCTGCGTCAAAGACGAGAGAGAAGAGGGAGATGAATAATGTTAGTGAGAACCACAAATACATATATAAACTTTTTTTGTTCTCTATCAGTTCAGCAACCCATGGCGATGACTCATGTTAAGATATGCACCTGTTTGTTTGCAATCATTACTTTCATTCAGTTGCAGCCAATTCCTCCCAGACAAGGACAGCATGAGTAAATACTTAATTTGTAACAAACAACAATTACGTACAAAACACAAATATGCAGGTATGAATTATTCATAGGGACTCACAGATGGACAAATCCTGGCAGGGTACCACAACAAACACATGCTAAGCCCAGACTATTCCAGTGAGGCTGGCAGTGCGTGTGTGTGTGTGTGTATAAGGGTTGTCCAGACACAGGTAATCTACCACCCCTCACCCCCCCAACTCCTCAACCACCCACAGAGACATGCGTCATCCTCCCCACAACCCAGAAGCCCCACCATGATCAGATTACTGTTGCACTGGGCGATGAGTAAGTAAACCCTCTTCTTCACACAAATTAAATCCAGCACAGGGAGATAAATCTATGGGGCAAATGGGCTTTTATCACAGTGCAGGAAACGCTAATAAATTATTTGTGGAACATGACACCAGCAAACAGCAATTAAAAAATGAACAGCCTTTCGGTGGATACGGTTAATTTCTGCTCATAGATTTGTTGGCCTCTGCTAATCCATCTCACTTGTCACTGCCATTAGAGCAGGGCTGTCATCTCAACACTGCCATCTAATGTCAGACAGCTTTATTACAGATCTGATGGGCCTAACAAGTGGGGGTGGGGTGGGAGAAGATTCTTGAGGAGAGTGTTGTTGCGCCATTTTAGGGCCATGGGCTTAGAGTTGGCCGGTAGAGTCACAGTCTTAATTAAAAACATGTAATTTTGATATTAACATCACATTATAGTGCTGAAACAAATTTGTTTAAGTCAATAGTTAATTCGTTTTAGTTAATTTTGATAATAAATCATCTAAATAATTTATCAAGCTCTGTTTTTCTCTGTTTAATATCATTGTAAACCGAATAACTTTGGATTTTGGACAAATAAACCAATTTGAAGACATCCTCTTGGGTCCTGGTAAATTGTTATAGGCATTATTCTATGTTAATCTGCCGATCATTCTCTTGATTAATTGATTGATTGGTTGGTTTATAAAATGTCAGAATATAGTAGAAACAGCCAATCAAATGTTCCCAGGATCGAAGGTGACAAGAGATGAATGAATGATGAAAAAAATTGTTTCTATCACATATAGTGAGATCAACATGATAATTGCGACTCACCTTGAACAGACAAGTCAAAGGTCGCCAGTTCGTTCTTTATCATCTCCTCACTGGACTTGACTTTGGTCTGAGCGCTGGCTTTGAGGAAGTCAGACTTGCCAAACTTTGGCTTGTCCCCCTGGAAGGCTCCAAACTCATCAGACGCCTCACTTGGGTTTCCCTCGGAGCCTGCCTCAGCGGTGGCGGCAGGCGAGTCTGACTTTTCTGAAACAGTACTTGCAAAGTCCCCAAAGTCGTCCTCGTCATCGACACCGCCCTGGTCACCGGAGCCAAAATCAGCAAAGGCTTCAAACTTGCCATCTGTCGATGAGCTATCCTCGGTGGGGAATGAGGTGGTGATCTTTGCTATGGAGCTGCTTGTGATGTTTTCGGTGCTGCCAAAGGTCAGCTCCTTCCTCTGTGCTGGCACTAAAGATGGAAGGGAAGCTCCTTCCAAGCCCTGCGGCTTTCTGACCTCACCGGGCAGACATTCCTCCCGGTCTGACCAGTCATAGCTGGCCAGGGTGCTGAGGGCCGATGTCCCAAATGGGTCAAATTTCATGTCGTCTCCTTCTGTAATGACAACACAGACATACCAGTGGTTCCTAGGAATAGCACAGATGCTGTCATGATTGGCGGTAGATTAATAAACCTGGGGACTGAGATTTCTGTTGGATTATCACTATGTCACTTATCTATATTTCAAGTGATATCTCTTTTGTTCTAATGGGAATTAGGTCTTGAGAAAAACCCAGGAATTTTATGAATCTGTAAGGATCAGTTCACCCAAATTACAAAGCATATTTTCTCACTTCATCCAAGCAGTTACTTTTATTTGCCAGGTTTTGATATATCTGCCTCCAATCCAGTACAATGGAGGTGACATACCTCACTGTGGACAGTTTCCAGTGGAACAACTTTCAACCAAAGAAACTGTCCCTTTGAAAACAGTCCTCAGTGGATTATCTGGAGCAACTTGAACAATGTTTTTGAAATGTCATTTTTCAATCCTGTAAGCACCGCAAATTAAAGTCCATTCACCTCTACTGTACTGGGATGGAGGCCAAAATCGTACAGATATCTTAAAACTAGTCAGTAGTGGCAAGAATGAGATCATATGTATTGTCTCCTTATTTTGCACTTTAAATATGTGAAAACAAATTCTGCAATACACAGGCAACCACATACATCATAACTCAGCACATTTATGATGCCGGCTGCTTCATTATTGTACTAGCACCGGATTCATTCTTGTTGTTGTAACAGTAATAATACCTACTAATGTTGGAGTAATACATCCTCTAAGATCGGTTCTTGCGAAGGATAAACGAGTTGTTTTGATGTCTGAGCTGAATCATGTTTATGGGAGGAACATTAGTGCCATCATTTTACTGAAACACAATGCTTTTTTTATAGTGGACAATTCCTCTAGCCTGGCTGCGAGATAAAACTTGCTGTTCTCATTGGATTAGTGACAAAACAGCCTTTAACAATAATCGGACTTGATCTCAAATACCAAATGCAACCTGAAGTATTTTGACTTCCTGTCACTACATCTGCTCTGTTTCTTTCTCTGTGTTGTGTTGACAGAACACAGTTTGTGATCAGTTTCTTTATGACTAATACGAACTGACAGAGCTATACAGCTTGTCAACACTTTAGTATTCAGGTCTCCCTCTCGGTTTCTCTCACACACTCACAAACACACAGATCGACCTTGTTGGACCCTTCCTATTTTGCATAACAGAACCCTAAGATACAAAAAGCAATTTGTGAAATTGACAAGGACCTAGTGGTGTAAGCCTTGTGTCATTAGATCACTTTTCGGCTTCTCAAGAAAGGAAAAGGAGAAAATAAGACGGTACGCATTTCAGCAATACCAACAGTAATATTTATTACGACAACATGAGTAGAGAGAAAGAGAGAAAGGTCACAAAGTACTGTGAAAGAGGTCTATCATTACAAGAGGTTTGTCAAACTAACACTTGTAAAATTAGATTTCAGTCATTTAGAATACAAGGGCATGCAGAGTCAGGAGAAAAGGGAGAAAACAAACAGCGAGAAGGTAAAAAAGATAATCCGAGGATATAGAAGCAGAAACCAGAATGAGAAGGCACATTCACAGACTAGAATCAGTAACTCTGGGGAGATGACAAACTTTGTTTTACTATTAGGATGTAAAGCAACAGGTGTTTTGGAAAAGATGTGTGAATACAGAACACTTGAAAAGCCAGGTTGAAAAGATAATTCAAAGAACAAGCTCAAGGCAGGAAGCATTAACCCTTTGAGGACCTGGGGGGGGAAATTGGTAGAGAATCCCACAAATCAATGCTTGTTTGGAAAGGCTGTGTACAAACTGCACTTTAGGAGCAGTGAGGACTTAAAAGCCGCCGTTTAAGAGGCTGCCATCTTTACACATTTACAATTCTGAAATAGGATTACTTATTCTAATAGCAAATAAGAGGAGATGATCACAATATCTGCATTAATCTGCATGTAAACGTGAAGTGATCTTCATTCAAGCACTCAAAGGGTTACAGAAAACAAAGAGGGCCATCCTTACACCTGACATCCCAGAAAGGGCCTTAAATTTACATCCAGTCACAGATGCAGAAACAGATTTAAAGAGACAGTATCCTTTTTCTCTTGCTACAGTGATTGTTTGTCAAAGCAGGCTAATGTGCATAAACTCTTATGATCGCCTAAATAATAGCACATCATTATTACTCAAGACAACAATGTTTAGCTTGGAATGTTAACCTAAAATATTTTAACGAACATTTTAATCTTTCTAAATACTGTAGGCTACATTTAATTATACAGTTGGCAACTCACAACAAGATCAAGGAGTCTTTCATAATAAGAGCTCATATTCCTGTAATAAAAATACACTATTAAATCTGTATGTATACATTTTTTTCCTTTGATAAAAACAACTTGCAATACTGTTATGCATAAAATGGTATCTTGTATTATGTTCTTGTCAATTTCACAAATTGAAAAGGCAGGCACACTGCAGCAAAAAGCAAGGCAGGAAGGGTAATACTAACTTCATTATGTTCTCAAGAGAGCCAGACCGTGGAGCCACACATGATAATTCATGCTGCAATATCACAGATAACGGTAAAAATAAAATAAAAAATGAAAAGAAAAAGAAAATCAGATTCCTTTTGTGCTCCAGACTCAAAAGGAACCCCACAAAAGAAATACTGTCTCTTTAAGATTACGTACATGTCCAGAAACACAGTGCAAAGCATGGTGAGGTGCTCAAACTGCTCGGCCTGCTACAGTCCCGGAGCTCTCCAAGAACAAGAATATCGGATAGATAAGGGTGAAAGGGAAATGTGGAGCAGCTGTTATAGTAGTGTAAAAGCTTCTTAGGAATGTATCGATGTTAAACTGGGCGCTGCCTTTGCCCAATCAGGAGTGGCGTAACCGTTTTTCTGCAGCTCCACGGACTGTTTGAACACATCATCTTACTCTGTCGGTACAGAGGGGCCTGTTTTAGTTAAACCAAAGTTCAACCACTGTACAGAAACTGAAATAAGGCAATGGGGATGTTTACATTTATGATTTCTTCTGGTCATGAAGAGGAATTATCAGTTCCTTGGATGAAATGATGTGGTACACATGTTGTTTAACTGATAATTAGCTGATATGGTGAAATAACTGCTGTCCATGCAGAAAGTTGAATGTATGAGTAAAAAAGTGTCACTGTTGTCAGGTGAAGACTTTGCCAAGTTTCTCAACCCGCAGAAAATTGTCTGAGCCTTCCAAAAAAAATTTTAAAAATGAAAATCACAATCATTTGAGTTGCAAGGTTCTTCACCTGACAACAATTACATGCCGTCTTGGGTTACATTAAGAATTGGTCTTGAATGTTTTCTGTGAAACATGAGCTTTGACATGGAAGGTGAGATGCTCGATGAATAAATGATGAGCACTGGAGAGAGGGAGCGCTAACATGGATATTACCTGATTGTTACCCAAACTGGGTCGATTTCCTTTTAATAAAAGACCCAACAACAAGTTATAGGTAAACTTTAACTCCACTTTCATGGACATGAGGTAAGGGAGAAAAAGCCTACACGCTATTATGGAAACATCTCATAATTAGAGGCCCATTTGACCCAAATAATACTGCTTTACAAGTCTTAAATACTGCAGGGTAATAAAATAGCTGAAACACATAAAAACACATAAGCACGCACTCACATTCAAACACTCTGGCCTGAAAATGGTGTTGCATCAAGCTATGATGCGCCGAACATCCCAGCTGCTTTTGTGACACTGTTGCTCTATTTCAAATTAGCTTGTTTCCTGCTAAATTTCCTATTTACGGAAACGTTTCATTTCCAGCTAATCAAAATGACATTATCTGGTACGCATTCAGCACAAACCAAACATCAACAGTTAAAAAGGTGAATGATGGCTTACAGATAATGCCTTTGGTACGCTGCGGCCTGTTGTGCGAAACCTGTGATTAGAATAAACAAGAGGATCGTCACCGTAACACCCTCCTGTACTCGCCTGTATTCAATTCAACCTTTCTGTCTGCGCTGCATGACATGTCAACAACACGCGCGCACACACGCTGAGTTCGGCCTGTGGAGGCAAAAGGTACACTGAAGGGAAGCGAGATGTGTGCCGCTGCAGTGGACACAACAAACAGGGAGCTTATCCGAGTCACACAGACAGCAGCCGGGGACCTCGTCTATGAAGTATGACTGCCATCACATAAAAACCAGGCACTCATTAATATGTAAATAAATAGAGATATGGGCCAGGACCTCTCTGTCATTACAATAATAATATATGCAGGGAAGGAGGGAGGGAAATATGGAAATAAAAAGAGAAGGGAGGAAGGATTTAAATAAATACATAAATAAATATATAAATAAATGAGATGAGATGAATTATGAAATGTAGAATGGAAGATGCCTCTTATCTGATATGTTATTCATGTAGTATTATGTCTATCTTCAGTATTTGAGCATATTCAATTAAATTACTTGCCCTTTGACCCCTTGTTTGGTGGTCACAAGAGGACACAGGAGGAGAGGCCACTGCTGGCCTTGAAGTTAATACTGTGTGTGACTCGACGGGGCCTCACCAGAGCAATCGCACTAGTTCCTCACCTGTAGCGGGGGGCTGGTGGGCCGAGAGACCCGGCAAATCCAGAGAGCTGTCCGACATCACATGCTTCAGGTCTCCGCCCATGTCCGAGAGCTTCATGTCCAGCTGCACTGAGAGTGCGTCCTCGGAGTCGTCCTTTCCTACACTGCTCCCCCCGATGGACGGGAGGTCAAGGGACTTGACAGAGGCGGAGTCCTCTTTGGCCTGTTTGAAAGCAGCCACCTTGTCCACCAGAGTCTTTTCCGAAGCCCCGAGCGCCGTGCAGAACTTCGAGGACTGAAAGTCGGCAAAGTCATCTGTGTCACTCTTGAGAGAAGAGAAGGAGCCACCGCCACTCTCCTTAGTATCATCGTAGGCCAGACCTCCCTCCAGAGACAGCTGTTTGAATACGTCGTACTTGTCTGAGCTCTGCTGAGGCCGCTGCTGGGTGGAGGTCTCCCCTTGGACCCCCACACTGCTCTCGCCTTTAGGCTCCCCACCAGAACTGCCAAACGCCATGAAGTCTGCAAAGTCATCCTGAGGGGCTGCCACAGCTCCTCCTGCTGCTGAAGCTTGAGCAGCATCAGAGGAGGAACCAAAAAGGGCAAAATCCCCAAAATCATCTGCCCCTCCCCCTGGAGGTTTGGCTCCACCTGGTAAGAGCACTAGAGAGGGGGGCACAGAAACGGAGGGGAATGTGCTGGGTTTTGTCTCAGTAGGGGCAGGAACAGAGGAAGCTATAGAAGAGAAAAGGTCCAGGTCGGCCATGTTGAGAGGATTTTTGGGCTGAGAAAGAGACACTGCTGGCTGTTGCTGCTGCTGTGGTAGATGTTGTAGAGACTGAGAGTTTGGGAAAGCAGAAGGGAAGGCAGGTTGAAAGATCTTGGCCTGTTCCGAAGGGTCTAGTGGAGAGATGCTGTCGGCGGTTTTAAAGTCTGTGAAGCCATCATCAGCGCTGACAGACTTGAAATCTGCAAATCCTTCCCCTGCGAACCAAAGAGGACAATTTAAGATCATTAAAACATATTTAACTTGGCAGAAAGACATAATGGGAAACTGACATGAGACAATAAAGCCTCAGCTGCACCAGCCATGACTCTGTCATTTTACAATCCTACAAGAAAGGAAGCGTGTGGATTAGGTATGGTTGTGTTGCGTTGTGAAACTTCCTGTCTTGTGATGAACTGTGCAGAACAGCACACATCACTGCACAAAAAGCTACATCACCTAAAGACACATACATCCACGCTAACATGCAATGAACTGTTCCAACTGGAGCAGAACATGATAAAGCAATTCTGCACAAAAAATGTCCATCTTAACAAGTTATTTTGTCTCCATATGTCTGAAAATCCCTCAACTTTCCCAGTGAACATTTCTCCCAGTGAATTAACAGAGGTCAACTTGCTGCCAATGCTATTTCAGCATTTTTGGTTTTCATTTTTAGAAACTAGTGTCAAGTATATTTCAAAATTGAGCAGAATAAGGAATATGCAGTCGGCTACAAGTACTGGGAACAAGTGCAAATTAAATTTCCACTAAGTTACATCTGGCTAGCTTTGTGTGTCCTGGCAAATAATAACAATAAACCACCATTAATACTGGTTTGGTAGATAAATATACTGAGAAAACAGGACAGCAAAACATATCAATTATATATATTTTTTATACTGTAGAGTTAAGTTTTACTACTGACGGGTGAACTGAAACATATTAGCTAAATATATTCAACAGAATGTGTCAGAATATAATGTGATATGGTGTACTTGAGAAGGGAGCCAATGTTCATTAAAAATAAAGATTTTCAAGTTTGCCCATGTTGAATAAGAAAACTTGATTTACTAGAACTAGTCTTAACTCTATACATCATATACAGTAGGTTGTTTTACTTTTTTGTTTAAAGAAAGACAAAGTTTTAAAATTGAATAGAAACTGAAATTACCAGTTAAGATGGGGTTTTTTTGCAATGAGAAAACTCCTTATATGCTATCAAAAGAGCAGCAGAAACATTTTTGGAACAGAATCTTTTTGCCTCTTTTTGTTGAAACACGCCGCTTGTATAAACCACACAGAAAAAAAAAGTCAGAATGCATTCTTTAGTTTCAGTCGTTGTTAATCCACTGTGGTATAATATATGCATGGACTGAAACAGAGAATCTGTTCACACTGCCGGTGTACGGTGGAGAAGAGATAACTAATGGGCTCATTAAGGAGATGGAGCCTGACAATGCCAAGGAAAGGTCACCGCAAAGCATGACTTACTGGAGTTGTAAGAGCTGTCCCCATCGGAAACTGTTCTAATGAAACAGGGACGGGAAACACACTGGTATCAACACTGCAGGCTTGCAAAACAAGATACAGTGTAAACATGGAACAATGGTAATATGGCATTGTAGTGACCTGACAGATTTACCCAAGTTATAAAACAATGTTTAATTATAGGGAATCTAACGCCACTCTCTTCCCTACAAATTCCAACCAAAACAACACAAGGATCTGTTTTCTAAGGAGGATGTGACATTGTTCTTGAAGGTCTCTCCTGTCCTTTCGCCATGTGCTCGCAGGGACCATCTCAGAGCCTAATATGTCCTCTTGGTCATTTGGCAAAGAGGCCAAAGGGATTTGTCTCAGCAATACCCAGACAGAGAGAGACTTACTGTAGATGTGTAAGAAAGGGTGGCTGAGTTTCTTACCGACTGGTTTCTTGTCAGCAGGCTGCTCAAGCTGTCTGAACACACTGTATTTGTCTCCAGTATCTGGATGGGAACAAATAAAGAAGAATGGGAACACATTTCACAGACAGGCAAGTGTTGCCTTAATGCAGTTTGCTATGGTACTCTATGTATTGTCCAAGGAGCAAAACACTGAGTTTATAAGAAGTTAAAAATATTTCCATAAAACTGAAGGTGCCCTCGTTTAAGCTGCTTTGGAAATTGTTTCCTCTGTATTACAATTTAAGTAGACTTAAAGCTGCAGTAGGTAACCTTCAGGGATCAATATTATGTTAAGTTATAAAAATGTGTATTAGGTGCATAGAAGAGGATACTATTTCAAAATCTGAGAAACAGTGGTTGCACTATACCTCAGCTGTGTCATGGTGAAATGTGTATGAGTGATGAGACAGCTATCTAGCTAGAAAGGAGCGGGTGGTGTGTCATTATCTGTGTTGCTGTGTTGGTTTTAAACATCTGAAGATCATATTTTTTTCCTTCCCTAACCTAACTTTATCTTTTACTCCCATGGTTTTCCCTGGCTGCAGCATTTCATGGAGAGCAGACAATGTTCCTAACACACCGTACATCCAGTGTGAGGTATAGAAGGTACCTGAGGCAGGGGGTGTAGGCTCTGCAGGCGGATCCACAGACAGCTGCTTGAAGACAGCGTACTTATCAGATGACGTGACGGAGGCGGGGGAGGAACCAGACATTGGAGTCAGCATGGCAGGCGCACTGCAGGGACACAATAGCTATAGTCAGACATCAGGAAGAGTGAGGTTCAGTAGTAGGGTTTAATCCCCATAAGCTGCCTGAGCTGATTGAACGTTTGCCCTGGGCTCAGAAAGTTTGTTTTTCCTTTTTGTTAAAAGCTTTTTCATTCTACTTAGTCCTAACAATTGTGGCAACTATAATGCTGATGCAAGCGAAGGGTACTTTTATCTAAATCTTTATTTTATTCATGCACATACTGAAAAAAGACTCCTGCAAAGAGGCAAAGAGTGCCACAAAGGTGGGTCATATCAGTATTTGTCTACTTTCATATACTGTAAACGTCTGTTAGTTTTTAGACTGGAGGCTATCAAGCTAGCAGTCTGTCAGTGTTTGGCATTATGTTGTTCTGATTTAAAAAAAAGAAAAAGATCTCCTTGACATATTAAACATCTGTGCTGTTTCTTAAACCAGTGCTCCTCCAGTTTGGGCACAGATGGGATGACTTGGCCTCTTTGGAGTTCTGTTGCCAGCGAATGACATTCTGCCCAATAAAAACCAGCTCTGTTTATAATTTATCTTCTCAACTACCTGTACCTTGCCTCAAACCAAGTTGAATTTAAAGAAATACGATTATTTGCTTTCTTGTCTAGAGTTAGATGAGAAGATTGATGCCACTCTCATGTCTGTCCGTTTAATTAGTTAATTAGCTTAGCAAACTGGTAACAGGGGAAAACAACAGTAAAAACAAAAATAAACCTACCAGCACCTAAAGCTCACTAATCTGTATAAAAAACATTTTACAGGGGGTTATGTTGCCAGGCAACCACCAAAGTCTACAGGAAGTTAGTGATCCCAGCCAAGAAATAGTCCAGCAGATAACCCCCCGTAAAACAACAAATTATTGTTTTTGTACAAATTAGTCAAACAAGTTATAAAGTGGATTATTAGTGAGCTTTAGAGATGTTGGTAGGCAGATGTTGTTACCTTTGGACAGAGCCAGGCTAGCCGTTTCCCTATGTTTCCAGTGTTTGTACTAAGCTAAGCTAACTAGTTGTTTGCAGTAGCTACATATTTACCGTACAGATGTGAGTGGTATTAATCTTCTCATCTAACTCACCACCAGAAAGCAAATAAGCATATTCCCCAAATGTTCCTTACTATTCCTATAAATTAATTTAGTTTCAGTATCACAAGCAAATGAAACGATAAGATGACCATTCATGTTATGTTCTGATGCCCCTGTGAGATACAAAAACCAAAGCTGAACATGTATAAAAATCTTACTTTGCATTGTAAAAGTAGCTGATCTGATGACATACAAGAATTAAGCACTGAGGGAATTCATTAGTTTCCAGTGAATATTAGTTTCCTCACAGCCCTTTCTCTGCAAGACATCTGACAGTAAGTTGTGCCTGCCAGTTCAGGCTGGCAAACCAACATGAGCTTTTCAGCCTCTCATTTATTCAGACAGCAATCTCACACTGTTTCAGCAATGTAACAAAAAATCCCCACAGTCTCTGTTTTCAGGGGAGAAATAGGAGAAAATTATAAAATGCCTTAGCCACTTAGATGTGAGATACTTTAGTTCTGCTTTCTCTTTGTCTTTCAACAGATAATTGCCTTTCAGCTTCCTCTCCGTGCGAGGAGACGGTCTCTCCATATGGGCTTGGAAAGTAATATAAAGAAATGAGCCTATCTACTGTCCACTGAAATGAATTCATTAAGAGATGACCTAAACTAATTGTTATTCTGGGGAGGGTATTATGAGATATTAAGACTGTGTGTCTGACTGTATGGTGTCCAAGATAGATAATGCAAGAAACAAATATTATGCAGATTAACTCAAAAAATAACCAACGAGGGTTGAAGATTTAACCCTCGTCACTGCAAACATTTCCATAATTTCTTCAGAAAAGTAGTTAGAGTGCAAAAGGAGACAGAAATAATGAGGAACACTGAAGGTATATATTTCTTGTAATGTAAACTCAGCATTAGGGTCATATCAGCCAGTGATACAACTTTCAGCTTTTTAAGCTAATTATGTAAGATAGAACTAAAACTTTGCAGTATTTAAATTGAAAGATAATTAATGGTTTAGGCCTACTCGGTGTCTCCACTGCACTGTACCTGTTTTGGTGCTGAGGTGCGATGGTGGCGGGGAAACTTCCACCTGACTCCCCCTGGAACTCAGTGAAGGCCTGGTCTCCTGCTCCTGCCTTTGGAGCCTCCTGGAAGTCCTGGAAGTCATCGTCATCAGCTTTGGTCCCCTAAGCCAACAACATGTTAGTGAGTAAGGAGTGAATTAAGGTCAACTAAAGCAAAGTGCAGAGCTAAAAGCATGGACTTGTTACCTGTGCAGGAGGGAAACTGGCGATGAAGTTAGTGTTTGTGGGTGCTTGTGAGGGTGCTGCAGGTGTCATGGCCATGACTGGTGGTGCTGGTGTGGGCATGGCCATGGACATGGAGACCGGGGGCTTGGTCATCATGGGCTGCTGGTGCTGGGGCATGACGGGGGCCATGGCCATAGCCAGAGCCGGCAAGTTGGGCACTGGTGGAGAAGGGAACTGACTGAGGATTTCCACATTCATTGCTGGGAGGCCACTCTGAAACAAAGGAAACAAGTTTAAACAATACGACTAGTGATATTTTATGTTTTTCTTATTGTTCACAAATCCAATGAAAAGTTCAAAACCAAAAAAGAATGCCTGATATAGCTTATTCCTCTGTGCCATCGAGCTCAATTGTTGCCAAAAACTTAAAAAAACATTGAGTTAAAGATTTAATTTAAACATTTTTAAAGATTTGAAAGATCTAATTTTTTAGTGGTAAAAAAAATGGGCTTGGGGCTAAGAGTCACAGACAGGGTGAGGAAGTGAGCAAGTATTGAGAGACAGACAAACACATTGTTGGTTTTGGTCTTTTCACTTGGTTTGTTGACAAAAAGATAAAATGCAGTTTCACTTGTCAAATCAAAATATGTTGATAAATTAAATCACGAGAGATCATTAAAGATGTCTGGGCATACTAGTGGCTACTCTGAACCTATTTCATTTGATGCCATCATGCATTCACTGAACTAGAAAAACAAGACCGACGTTTGCATATAAATTATTTAACACAGTCAAGTTCCTTTTGAACAGATCTCACAGGCAGACTCAAACCTTTCCCCCCCACACGAGAACGCACCTTGTTGTGCTTGTGTTTTAAGGCTCTTGGAAGATTTACATCACCAAAGGTGTCTTATTATTCCACACATGGAAGCGGTGGCATGCAGTGTTTCGTGAGCTGCCTGCAGATTTGCATCCTTCCTGAGGTGGTGGTGACAGGCCCAGGCTAAGGATGATAAGAAGCCTCCTGCCAAACTCGGCTGATGGGGACTGAGACCTACAGTATATTTGGCTTACAATGCTTCACAAGCCCTGGGCTGATTCGCAGCGCTGCCTCTTTCTCCCTATTTCTAGCTAAGCCCGTCTAATTTCAGTGTGGAGTTGATGGCGAGGCTGTGTGGAAGCCATGGGGGATGATTAGTGAAGTCGTTCTAAGTGGATAATTTGTCTTGACTCCAGTGTTTACCTGCGCCACACCAATTAGTGCAAGTACAGTGTAGAGCTCCTCCTTGGTCAGCATGCCAGGTGTTGTGCGGTTGGCTGATGCCCAGATTTGCCCCAGTGCTTCCCTGGGAAGACCTGATGACATTAGTATTGGGTAGAGTTTGGCTGTGTCTATCCCTGCCGGAGTCATGGTGAATTCAAGAACCTTCTTGAACATTTCTAAGGAAAGGAAAAAAAGACGGAAAAATATTCATGTTTGTTGGAAATGGAGAGGTAAACAACCAAATTCTTATTTCTTATTAAACTGGAGATTTATAGCATGCAGTTTCATTTGTTTTTACAAAACACAGTGTAATGTCAAATATGAATATCTGAAACATTATACTGGACATATTCGTGTATAAATGTTTACCGGGGACGAGGCTGTCATTGTAAACCCAGGCTGGTACCATGGGCTGGATGTGCTCTTGTTGTGGGTACACGCCAACACCTGCTGTCACAAGCAAGCACACGCACGCACACGCACACACACACACACACACACACACACAGTTAGTTGTTATAGCTAAAGCCTTGTCCAGGCACACGATTTGCCAAGTCTCTTGGCAGCTGAGCCCTGCTTGTATCGAACTCAACAAAATCATACACCTGATGTCTGGAAGGCTCGGTGCAGATGTAATGCTCCCCTGCACTGAATCACAAGCGTCCTGCCACGTCAGACATCTATAAATCAGTCTGTGAGCCATTTACAGCTTCAAGGAGAAGGGAGAGAGGAGACTGCCTTGTGAGAAAAAATAACTAAATACTGCTGACATTGACCTAAATAAACTTTTTTCTTTCTGCAAATAGGCTAACGAACATTTCAGGGGAAAAAAAGAGAAGCTATGGCTCGTTTTGAGTTCCTAACACTCTGTCTGGAAGGCATGTGTTTACTCAGGCAGCCACTTTGCACATAATAGTCCCATCAGTCTTGGGCAGTTAAATGAATCTTATTACAAATCTCCCCGGTCTCCATGATGAGCCTCTATATTTCCCCTCGATGACACGGACACAGGCAAACAAGTAACAGCACAAAGGAGTAGCCAAGTGGCATGCACAATCAGCCTTGGATTATGTTTGGGCCCCAGTGGCACCTGCCAATCCATGCGCATCCCTGTTAAACCAAAGCAGTCAGCATGCGCCAGAGGTCGTTCTCTGAGAGGGTGTTACACAGCGAGGGAACAGACGGCAGCTTATTGAGTCAGCAGGTATTACCCCAGGACCTCGACAGACACAGTCCATTTCCACAATGTGTGCAGAGAGCGCCAACATGAGAAGGCCCCTCTAATGAGATATGGCCTGAAGTGACAGAGGTGTAAAGCAGGCAGAAATAAGAGCAGAGACTTGGCTTGGGAGAAGATGTAAAGACACCAGGGAGGGTACCTCAAAGACACCGCCACTCCATAATAATCTCAGAAGTGAAGAAAACGTCGTAGTTTTGACCAGTCCAGAATCAAGTATAAACCAATTATGACCCAAAGAGATAGATTAGAATAGATTTAGCTGCTACAAAAGGTACAGAATTATTTTGGCGGGGTTAGAAAGAGTGAAAATGTTTCCCCAGGACAGAAAGAAAACTACTGCCTTGATTGTGTGTTAATACTACGGCAAAGCAAGGGAGAGAAGGAGAAGCTATAAAGTCTAATAAACAGGCACTTCTCTCACCACTGTCACTACTGGTTTGAGGAGACGAGTCAGCAGCTGATGGGGGGGCGTTGGGTGCTGACACCGGGGCCTCAGGTAGCTTTTCTGCGACGAAGACAGAACTCAAGTCCTCAGGGGCCGCAGCCCAGTTCCTCGCTTTAGTGCTGGATTCAAACTGGGCTGAAACTTTAGCTTTAGGACCCATTTTAGCCAAACTCTGCTTGGACTTAAAGCTAACCTGGGCCGTCTTATCAGCAGTAAGGTCACATGAGGAGAATAGCTTCTCTTCCAGGGACGGGCCTAGAGGGGTGAATGAGGAACAGGTTTCTTGATAAACCACACTTGCTATACACAGCAGTTGAAGTTTCCTATTTCTCTGAAGCAAAGTTGACGATTACGCTTGCTGCTCTATTTAGGGGGATATTTACTAAGCATTCACAGCCCCTTTTTAGGCGCTTAACAGTCAAATTCCTTATTTATTTGAAGAACCGCACAAAGGTTAAATGGGAGAAAAGGGGCACCAATGAAAATTGTGTGTTTGGTCTCATGTAATATGTAATTCAAGGCATTCCTGTTCAGAGGCACACAATATGGGAGGAGGGAATGGAAATTAATAGCTGCTGCAACTGTTTTATCACTGCGGCAGAGGAAATTGCATCTGAAATTTAACGTCTGGGAAATGCAGGTATAAAATCTACGACGCTGTTTTATCAGACACACACACACACAGATTATAGCCTGATCCAACTAGTGAGTGGAAGAGACGGACAGAGAGAAACGCAATGCTTATTTTTCCTGACTTTTATTGGCTCATAGCAGTTAGTAGTTCCAGTCCAGTGCTATATGATTGAAGTGGCCAGTAATACTTATTAAGTAAGCTCTGAAACATTTTTTTTTTAATCAATTTACAGAAATAATCATCAAAGGAGTTTAAAAGTTTTACCAAAAATCTCCAACACTTATTCTTTATAAACGCATTCAGTCTCTGATCTTTTTGTTGAGCTGACAACATCAAGCTATTTAACTAATATTTCCTCACATACAGCCTTCCTCTTGTGGTATGAATACATGCTTGCAGTCCTAAAAATGTCTAAAGGCTTAGTGAATATCCCCCTTAGTGTGTTTATATTTGGTTTACTGTCACACAGTATGTATTTTCTGCAGTGTAGTGTATTAATCCTGCATTACCACCGTGTAGATTTTTAAAGGACCAATTAACGATGTCAAATTTCTTATGCGACCTGCAGTTTTGATCCTACATTATCTGAACAAGAAAAAAAAATGACCACATCAAGCTGCAAAGTTATTGAAGTAAAGGTCTCTCTTCTCTTCTATCCGAGGCAAGTGATCCTCAGGCCATCTAATCTAATCTGCTTACTCCAGATGCTAAACAACTAGGTCAGAAATGTCTCAGAGGATTGGGAAATGACACTCGATGGAGCTGTTGCATTTCTCTGGACAGAAGGTGATCTCTCTGTCCTGTCATTCATAGTCTAGAGACCGAGAGCTGTCAGAGCAGCTGCTCATCCAAGAGATTAGACGGCAGATGACACATGAGAGTGAGAGTCTTCTATCAGTGCACAAAGCATAAACAGATTCGGTATCACTGCTGGATTCAGCTACTATACAGTTAAAACCTACTGAGAAACATGCTCTTTTTCAAAAAATGAAGCAAGTTGGGTTTTATTTATTCTGCATCCTTGTTTGCCTAGTTTGTACTGTCTGGTAGCTTTAAACGTTTAGGTAATGAGGCCAGGCCATCTGCTGTGCTGGCTGCATGCTCTCATGCTGTAACGCAGGCCAAAACCAATCCAAAATCCAGACGTACCAGTGAAAATATTCAGCATTAGCAATAAAAGAAGCACTACAAGTATAAATAATAATCCTCCAGATTCATTCAAAGTGTCGATAAATTATGAGGACGGGAGGGGAGGTGTCAACAAAGCAAAAGAAGAGTTACCTTGAAATGTAGATTGGGAGCTGGTGTTGGCAGCTGAGTGTTGGGTGACAGTGGGAATGGACACAGAGGTAGTCAGGGACTGAGGGAGGGAGGAGGAAGAGCAGGACAGACCTGCCCTCAGTGAAGGGGGTGAAGGTTGCACTTGGGCCTGAGAGGAGAGGTGGAAGTTGGAGGAAGGGAAAGCATTTACAGGACCCTGAACAAAGTCACTAAACTCGTCATCGTCCTCAGAGAAGCCTGTCTTGGCTGCAGAGGGCGACGGCTGGACGTGGGCCTGAGAGGAGAGGCCAAAGGTGGAGGAAGTGGAGGAGGAGGAGGAGGAGGGCGGAGGGAAGGAGGCGGGGGCGTCTAAAGGCCCCTGAAAGTCACTAAACTCGTCATTGTCCTCGGACAAAGCTGGGGGGAGGGAGTGAGTGGTGACAGACGGGTGTGATGGCGATGAGTCTGCAAAAATGAAGAAATAATGATGATGGCACAGCACGACACACTACAATGGAGAATGAATTAAGGGCTGCACAGTGCAAGAGTGAGATAAAGACTATTTTGTGCAAGACCACAAATTGTAGAACTGCAAATTCAACCAAAATCTTGACATGTAGCATTTAATTAATATTCAGATTTAATAAAATGATTTATTTAACTGAACTACTGATTAACTGCAACGTCAACACCGGAATAATGGCTCTAAAGCAATCCCAACCTGTGAGTCGGGACCCCTCCAATGGATCAGAAGATAAATCTGAGGGGTCTTGAGAAGATTAATGAGACAGAAAAGAAGAAAATACATTGTTCGGTGACATAAATGTATGTTCTTTTTTCTGGCTTTTCTCTAATCTTTGCCTTTTTCTTGTGAAATAAGATGACAGTTTTAGCTTGTCTAGCTGCTAATAATTATTCAAATTAAACAATTTGACAGGTTTAAAGGTGAAAATCCATCTTTCACAACCCAATGCCACAATGCCATTAGTGCTGCTAGTAGACACTGCTTCATTTTAAGGTCTCACAAACCAAAAAGGTTGGGAACTCGTGCTGTACATGCATAACTATAATTTCCTGAAATCCACAGAAATAAGTTAAGTGAGGAAAATCTATAGTTTTAAGAATGTAAAGAATTCAGAAGGTGAACACTGAGGTTCATAAACAGATGCTGTATTGAACACAGTGTGCAGTGTGATAATGACAGTACTGACAGGTGTACAGATGAAAAGAGAGACAGGGAAAATAATGTGATAAAAAGAAACTCAGACAGAAAATCCCAATTTTGGCTCATCTGGCTGCCTGCTGGGCAGCCATCATGCTGACCTGCCTCTAATCCAGTTATTATTCTCAGACGGAGGCATTTCAACAGAGCTACAGATCTGCTGATAGAGAGGCACAACAGGAAAAATCCCAGGGATTACATCTAAAAGCGTTGGAGGTGAAGGTACCTTGCTTCTTGGTCTGTGATGATGGAGTGGGGTGCATCTTCGCGTCTCTGCTGAAGCCATCCAGGTTGCCTTTGATTGCCTCCAAGGCATCGTCGCGACTCTTCTCTCCTGTCTGAGTACAGAACAATAAAGGATCAAGAGCCCAGAGGGTTACAAAGACGAGCAGTGGACATGCCAGGAAGATAATAAAATAAACAAGACGTGGCGAGAGACTCACCTTGGGTTTGACACTGCTGAGCAGCCTCAGCTTCTGTTTCTGCTCCTCAAATTGTCTTCTTTTCCTGTCCTCCTCCAGCATCTTCTGCTGCTGCTCCAGACGTTTTCTAAAGGGCAAGAAGAGTGCAGACATTATTTATGGAGAGCCGAGGAAATTATTTTCTTGAATAAGTAGTAAAACATTTGGATTTTTAACACAATTAAGAGGGGAAGGCACACACGATTTACTCCAATCAATACATTTTAAACACAGAAATTAAAAGGCCAATAGTATATAAGTAAATAAAAACTCAGGGTGGACTGAGCATGAGTAAAATACAGGGCAGAAAACTGTATGCAGTTTCATCATTACATAAATAAATGGAGTGGAAAAAAAGGAGGCTCTCCAAAAAACAGTAGGTCCTATTGGCTCCCATTTATGGGGCCCATCAATAAAATAATTACCATTCTTTCCATTTAACACAGTAATCAGGACCTGTTTAATACCTTAAATGAGGTTTTTTGTTTTCTTTGGGTAGATTTGTGTGTTTTTATTGTAATCTGTTTTCCTTTATGTATATACATTAATTTGTATTAATGAAATGCTGGATATATACGTTTGTATAAAATAATGAAAATCACAAAGAGTATAAAAAAGACATTTCGACAAGGCTGTCTTTGTCAAAGTTTACAAACGGCATTTCATAAGTTATAATAGTATAAGTTATAGTAATATATTAGGATTTCATTTAACCAGCTGTAGCCACTGTAGCCAGGGCATTACATAGGACATACAAATATAACATCTAAATTCATATCCTGAAATCATCAATCATCAATTTAAAAATCTGACCTCATAACAAAGCTATACGGAAAGTTAAGGGATCACCAGCGGGCCAAGTGACTGACATTACCATCCCTAGAGCATGGCTAAAAATATGTCTTTACCGCTTTTGTGCTAAAATTGTGTTATATATTACACAAAGAAGAACCATGATATCAGTGTAAAGATGTCTTACTGGTGCTCCTCAGCCATTTGTTTCTGCATGTCAGCAGTGTACTGGGGTCCAGCCGGTCTCATACCCATAAACTGCGGCTGACCCAAGAACTGCATCCCAGGGGTCTGCATCCCAATAGCCATCCCACCCTGTTAGACACACAAAAACAAACAAAAACAAACAGCAGCTCAGAAACCTCATTAGCATTCCTACTGTCACACTCCTTTCACTTGATATTAAATGCTCACACCAAGGGACGGAAATGCAATTCAGAATGACGTTAATGGACGTCACCAGTCTGCAATAAATTCCTGTTAATGTGCTGCTGTTTTAAACAGTTTGTGACTAGATTAATTTGGAAGCAAACAGGGAGCTTTAAACACAAGTCTCCACTTGAATGAAATCAGTTAAATCAATTATGTGTTCATCAATGGAAGCCCACATTAGCAAATCTGTTAAAAACACTATAAATGAAGATGACAAAAAAAACCCATAAGGGAGCAATTAGAAGGACAATTTCACCTCAAAAAACAAACAAATAGACAAACGCAGAAACAAGAAGATAAATAAAAACTCTGCCCATAATCAAACACAAGCTCACCTGCATAGGCATGGCTCCCGAGGGCATCTGTCCCCCAAAGTTCATTCCCATCATGCCCTGCATGTTCGGCTGCATGACAGGAACCATGGGGAAGCCCTGCTGTTGTTGATGCTGCTGCTGCTGCTGCTGCTGCTGCTGCTGCTGCTGCTGCATGGGTACCATGCCTGCAGAAAAACACACAAACCCTGTTACGACGTGAATTGTGTATTCAATTTGAAGCATGACAGTAAGCCCAATTTAAAGTGCACTGAAGAAAACTTGATACAAGTCTGGAGTTTGAAAAAAAAAAAGTCTGGACATGATTCAGTATTGCAAATCAATTTCCTGGACAGCTGGAAAAAACACGGGCTCAGCAACAACCAAATCTGTTTTTCTGTTGACTACTGTGACAGCTTGGAGCAAAACAAGAGGAGTGAGGGGGGTGAAAAAAATGAAAAAGTGTGCGTTTGTTTTCACAGATGCTGTGTGAGCTGACAGCCAGAGCTGAGCACCCAGCTCCTTCTGGAGCCTCCAGATGATTTGCCATGTTAGGGCTCAACCGGACTGAATAAGTGGCTTGTTTAGGAGGCTGCACACGATCTACTTTGTCTAAAATGACATGGCTAATGGGAGCATGTAATGACCCCTAAGAGATGCTTGTCCCAGTGGTGTGTGTGGATGGTTTATCAGGTGTGTTACTGCAAAGTCAACAGCCTAAATATGACGAGCACACACAGCTAAATGATAGCACATCTGAGGCCCACAATGCACTACTCTGGGCATGGGTAACAAAGGCATGAGCTCCAATGTGCCGAATCCTTGCTGCTACTTTCTTCTGCCTAATGACTTACGGTGATCTTAAACGGCAAGGACCAATAGTTGACAGGAAAGACTAATGAGAAGCAAAGCAGAAACAATCTGGCTGGAGTTTCTTAATCTTTAATGAGTGAACCCAGTACTACGTCATTTGTGACACCCGACAACTAGACGTGCATTTGTGTGTGATCAGTGAAAGTGCAAGATGTGCTCTGAATCTAAATTTTGAAAAAGTAAACTTGTTTTTACTTGTTTGGAAATCAGTTTTTCAATATCTTGTTTTTATTCTCAATCCAAATATACTGACATGATGTGCGAGATGATCAATAGTTCACCTTTAAAACACAAAATCCTACGTCAGATATTCAAGATGAAATTCAAATTCAGAAAAGAAATGTTCTCCATTTATTTATCAGTTTCTTACAATGAAACTGGTCAAATAAATGTCAAATAAACAGTTGTAATAGTAATGTCGACTGCAGAATGACTCACCTTGCGGAGGTCCCAGCCCCCCTCCAACGGGATACATAAAACTAAAGAAAAAAAAAGCAACAAAGAAATGCAGGTTATGAGATTCAAAATAAGGTAAAGAAACACACAGATACAAATACTTTATTGTGACTTTTCTATGTGAACTTGTGATGTGAGATAAAGAAAAAGCATCATGTCCCCTGCAGCCATGAACAATACACAAAGTATGAAGCTGTCACTACTTCATTAACTGTGCCTTTCCTCTGCAGAAGTGGCATGCGATCAGTTTAAGAAGCCTTTGTTATGTATGTGAGAACTATGACTGCATTTAGCTATGATAAAATCCCTGAATTTCTAACCAGTGACTAGGGCTGGGCGATAAAACGATAATAATAATTATCTCGATAGAATTTTCCTTGATAGAAATATAACAAATTCGATAAATGCTCGATATAATTAAATCACCCATACACCAGGAAAGCGACACTGGAGAAAACATGGCTCCAATGACCAGCTCGAAGCAGGACGAAGCCATCGTTAACAGGAAAGGCCACTCAACTTCAGTTGTTTAGAGGTATTTTGACTATTTGCAGTCCGACAAAAGAGCCAGCTAAGACGGGAAACACCACAAACCTGTTTCATCATTTCAAACAATATCACCGTTAGAACACGCCGAAAGTAAGAAATTAAAGTCTCAGATGAGTGTTGTTAGTGGACCCTCGACAAGCACCGGGCCAGTAATAAGTGCGACTACCCAGCAGCAAACTATCGTATCAGCATTTTCCATCACCGTGCCTTATGACAAAAACAAAACACACAAACATTTACAAAATGTTTAAAACCGTCTGTACAAAGGGTTCTGACAATAAAAAATAGTTTAAAACCACAATTAACCATATGGTTTCTTCAAATTTCACTCAGGAGCAAAACTCAGCCTTTAAACTTGAAAGATATAATGATTTGACATTTATCGCGATAATTATCAATCTCTACTGATATGAATTCTTTTTTCATGACACAACTGAATAATAAACAAAAGCCTTGTTATTCATATTTGTGGCATTACATTATGAGATCTGTGTACACACAACAAGAGAACAACTTGTTGTTCAGTTCCTGACGTGTCTTTTTCATCATCTACTACTTTGTTGAGTCAGACCACATGTGAATGCAGGGAGCATCCTATTGTGCTATTGCTGTCATTCTATCTCAGTGTATTCAAAACACCATGCTAATAAAAGCTGCTTTCACTACAAGCACTAAATCTGACAGGGAAAAGGAAAGCTTCACTGAAAGCAGCAGTTACAGAACGAGCCTCGCAATGAGCCTTTGTTCTGCAAACTAAAAGTAGTTTCAGCTTATTCACAAAGACCAGATTCAAGGTGAATTTCCTTTAAAATTTGAACATTAACACCAGAAAGCAGCAAAACTGGTGCAGTTTATCTTCCACAGGCGACTTGGACTCTGATGAGAAACAGGAATTTAAGAAATAATCAGAGGAAGCCTCCACAAGTCGGCCAAGTCTCTCCTCACCAGAGCCAACTCACACAGGCCTTCAGCTATTTGTCAAATAACTGATTACAACTCAGTTCTTCAGGCGGGAACTGATGATGCAGAGACAAACAGAAGAAAGAGCCAGCCGGGTCTCTGCTTCCCCGACTGACTCTAAGCTAAATTTGAGCATCACTAATCCAATAGGAGTGACATTATCATACTGCTAACTTTAGTACCAACACAACTGTGCTAACAAAAGGGAGGCAGGGAACTCATTGTAACACAGTTCAAGCATTTGCCAATGCAATTATCGACTCCCTACGGCAAATAAGGAATCATTTCGACTTGAGTTTGACGTCTACATCCTAAATTAACTTTTGGAAGCTTTGTTAATGTATCATTACAAAGAAAATGTGTATTTTTGTACAGTAAAAACTGTACACTAGGGCTGCAACTAAAAAATATTTTCATTATTTGATTAATCAATTAATTGTTTAGTCTAAACTGTCACAAAAAGCAAAAATGGTCATTACAATTTCCCACAAACCAATGTGACATCTTCTCATCACTCATTTTGTCTGGCCAACAATACAAAACCCAAAGATATTAAATTTACAGAGATATAAAACAGAGAGAAGCAGCAAATACACATATTTGAGAAGCTAGTCACTGCAAAGTTATGGCATCGACCAATTGTTGCCAATTTATTTTCTGTGAGTCGACTAATCGTTTCAGCTGTATTTTACACGCTGCACCACCACACTGTCTATATAAGAGGTGAAATTTCAGTACACAGAAATATTATCAAGCTAATAAATACACTTTAAAGCTGCTATAATCAATATTTTGAGATTAACAATGGATCAAATGACTATGTGTAATGTGAAAGGGGTGTGTCTTAGTGATGAACCCACAGAGAATTATCACAAAACTGCAGCTCCTCTCAGCTCTACGGAGCTTCATGGGGTCTTTAAACTTATCGTTTTGGTTTTCCAGCCCCCAACCTTACTGTTTTGTCTCACCGCTTTCCTCAGCGTTGTTTTCAGCAGCAGGCAGCTGTTTTCAGTGAAAATTTATGCTCTGTACACTACCGGCTCAGCAACAGACACAGTTAGCAACTAGCTGGTGAACATAGTGGAGCATTTAGCAGCTAAAGAGCCAGACATTTTCCTCAGGAGTTGGTGGAGACCAAAAACAGAGCTAAAAGAGAGTGAATATTGGACTTATATTCATTAGGTGGACAGAAACACTATTCAAAATCAATGCTAATATTGCTCCATGTCTGCTGGATGTGTAAACAGGTAACTGTTTGCTAAGAAGTCAACTTTATAAAGTGATAATATGGCAATGTTGTGTTTACAGCTCAGTTCTGCTGCCCCCACAGTAAAAAAGTGGGCAACATTTTCAAAAGAGAGTGCAGTAATGCCATCACAGAATAAGGCTTTGATACACAGAGAGATATTTATTGTGTTCTATTGTTTTTTGTCTGTCTTTTATTTCAACATGCCCTGGGCTGATTAAAAGCCATTTATGCAAAAATTGGCACATTTACATTATGTTAATGTCAATTTATGTGCCCTATTGGTGGTAAATGAATAAAGATTTCTGATATAACAAGGCAGCTTCATATATTGAATCTCTAATGTTTAAATTCAGTGTTTGCACATAAAGGAAATTTCAATTACATTTGTTTTGCTAAGTCATAATTTAAAAACATTTAGGCTATAAGCAAATAGAAGAGGTTTCCTTTCACAGAGCACTGATGTAATATGACTGGGTGTTATCTTCAGTGATGGTGCTCGACTTGGAGGATTTCAGACGCTCACATCTGCTCCCTGTAAGATTTGCAGCTTAAATAGGCGCACTAACAGCGCTGCTGCCCACCATCCTGCAGCAAATAACAGGTCATGGCCGAGCAGATTAGCATAGAGGAAGATAAGCAGTAATAGCAGCTGTGGACAGACACCAGGCAGGCCGGTGCCTTGTAAAAGGCCTGTAATCATCCAACAGCTATCATCAAACTGTTTTGAAAGCTGGGAGACAGAAGGCAGGGTCAGGTGTTTCAGTCAATGTCATCATCACTGAGGAGGCTAAAACAAAAATTATTTTAGCTCGTTCTGAAGCTGCTCTTATAGCGGAATATACAGTAGACATAAAATCACTTTTAGAGAGGAAATACAGACTGATAAAGTTATTAATGGTCACTGAACCCATTTATTTTTCTGCAGTAGTATTAAAAAAAACAGCACAATTAGAGCTGAAACGATTAGTCGATTAGCTGATTTTAGTCACAATTAATATCCTGCTTGATTATCAACAATTTTGATCATCTATTAAAGACATTTATCAAGCAAAACATGCCAGTTAGTTAATCATCAACTATTTTGATTAGATTTTTGAACTGATTAATTATTTGTAATTTCTTTAAGCAAAAAAGCCAAATATTTGCTGGCTGCAACTTGTGAATTGAACAATGAAAGGATTTGCTGTATTTCTTTGTCATTTATTATAGTAAATGAAATGTCTTTGGGTTTTGTACTGTTGGTCAAACAAAACAAGCAATTTGAAGACGTCACTTTGGGTCTTAGAAAATTGTGATGAGCATCTTAGACTTAATCAATAAATCGGGAAAATAATCAGAATAAAAATTAATTTCTCTAAAGATTAGATCATTAAAATAGTTCTTTGCAGCCCTAAACACTATACAACATCTGGTTTGGATCCTGTTAATCACTTATGTGGCCAGAATCCGTCCAGGGACCCAGTCAAGTTGAGTGAACCCCCTTATTAATTTTGATTTTTACAAGTCCACCACTGGCACTGGACCCAAAGGCCAATACACTAACATGGCAAAGACAAACTAATTCGTCTAGGCTATTAACACTGACTGACATAAATTCAACTCTGGATGCCAGAAATTAAATCAAATGTATTAGTCATGTTCCCAATTCTCCCGAACTCCAAAACCAACAAGGAACAGATTAGATTTCCAGTTATAAGTCCAACATGAACATGTCAACAGTTACAAAACACACCCCAGAATAATACACTCTTAACAAGTAGGTTATTACAATAGGACATCATCAGACACTCATGTGGTCAAATGTCTGACAAATGGTGTAATCACATGGCCCGCTGTCACCGTCTCCATGGGGGAAATATAGCCACTGCAACTCTAACTTAACAGCTTAGCATCATTATATAGCCTATATTCATTTATTTATTTACTCCAAACACCTACAAAAGGTTGCTTCAGCTGCCATGTAGGTTTTGTAAGCTGCACTACTGCTCCACCTCCTGGCTTCCCGGTCTGGCATTCCTGACACATTTTACTTTGTTATTGTTGTATTATCATGGCTGGCAGCCAAACACACTGCACTGAAACCATCCAAAACATAATTTCTTCATTCATATCCATTATATTTGGCATGGAAACAGATTTAAATATGCTACAGATAACAGATGGACCAGGCTAAAAGTATAAACTTTATGGATGTGATTGATGTGATTCATCTGCCAAATAAAGTTGAAGCTAGGAGTGGTTAATATGGACAAAAACCTCTATCACAGTATATCACCATATATGTATACATGTATGTAGCCTATATAAATGAGAAACTGTTTATGAATAACTTAAACACACAGGAACATCTGTTTTTTTACTAATCCAGCAAATTAAATACCATACAAGTCAAGGTACTTGGTCAATCCTGTAAAAATCCAATATTGCCAATATTGCCCTAATGCACCCAAACACGCTAACAGGACAGTTAACATGATATAAACAGCATCATCGGTATAGCAACATTTCTGACAGTTGACACATTTATCTTGTCTCACACTATATCGCCATCATGCACCAAACCTAATTCTACGACTTTGATGTCATCCACCAGTGCCTAAAGGGGAGGCTTTATCAACAGCAGTGGAAAAAGTAGCACTGGCACATTCCTGTCTGACTGAATAATTAAGTCATTGCTTCCTGCTCTACTAATTTTGCTAAAAATCTGTAAGAAAACATGACTGACACCCTTCATACTGGCATCAAGTGGACATAACACAAGTAAACTAAACTGACTTCAGCCAAGAGACATTATAGCACAAGTCAATAAGTGTCAATCAGACAGCAGCAGATAAGCATATAAAAGAACTGCAATTTCCTCCAGGTCTTCGCATTACACCTGTTTTTTCCTACTGCCCACACTCACCTACAGTCCTGAGGGTTTTGGTTTCACCTGTCAGATCAGTATCACCTGGCTAGTTGAGATGCTTGTAACCAGAGCATATTCATTATTAAAGCTGCTCGAGCTCAGCTTATGAAAGAATCATGAGTCTGGGCTTTTCATCTCCTCTGCAGACCATCATCACACTGCTCTTCTAATATACATGTACATCTCCACAACATTTACAACTATTTACTGGTTAGATATGTGGCAGTATGCATGTGTGTGACAGGGCTGACTGTGTGATTCAGTAAAGAATTATGCATTAAACATAAAGCAGAGCAGTGTGACTCCCGAAGAGGAGTTGAAACATATCAAGCCTCTGCAGCAGGTGTGTTAGAAGAGAAGACCTTAACCAATTTAGCAGCTTTTTGTTAAGATCTTCACTTCCCATCTGCTTCACTTTCTTACATACTCAACAGTGTACCAACATGATACTAAATACCCTTATTGCAGATAATATATTAATCAGAAAATCAAAGTTTATAAGGTCTGATCTTAACACTATCAGCCGTCCACAGGCCTGTCTACACAGGTGCTAGCTATTTTCTGACAATGCTACAAGAGAGTGATGTGCCTTTCTTTTCAATACATATCATGTTATATATCACTGGATACCGCGAGCTGCAGGCATAATAACGGACCCATAAGACATGCCACGTGAAATTTGTTAATATATAAACATTATGGCATTGTTTTGGTACACTCTGAGCATAGACATGCAGCAGCACCAGCTAGCAGAACCAGCTAGCTAACGTTAGCTGTGACACCTGACAACCAGCCATCTCATCTCATCACCCTGCCTCGACATCAAAAGCAGCCTTTATCGCTGCCATTGAGGTCCTTCCGTGTGATTAACGTGTTGCTAAGCGGCACTCAGAGGCGCATAATTCACAAATTGTTTACATTTTAGCGAAAGAGATGATTTTAAAAGGCTAAAATACCTGCTGCCTCCCCCAGATCCTGGCCGCAGCGCCATCTTGATAACACCAGTCACTAGTAGGAATATGACGTCAGCAGTGACGGAGGGGGAACCAGGGACTTGACTGCCCTGAGTTCAGTCTCTCAGGCATAAGTCACTTCCTGCTCCCAGGCTGCTCCTCTTGTCAAATCGTCAGTGGTAACTAAGTACAGTAAGTCAGTAACTAAGTACATTTACTCAAGTACTATACTCTATTCCACTATATTTCAGACGTGAATATTGTATAAATACTCCACTTCATTTGTCTGACAGCTTCTACATCAAGGCAAAACTAAATTAGGTTTTATTATCTGAAACAATAACAAGAACTAGAGTTTTTTTTTTTGTCTTTTGTCTTTTGTTGGCATTTGACTCTGTTTTGTTTTACTTCTCAATGTCATTTAAATGTTTAATAGAGTTTATGCCTCATGTAAAGCCTTTGTGTTTGAAAGGTGCTGTACAAATTTGCCTTGTGGACACATTAACTCTCTTTTGTTGATGTTCTGCATTTTCAAAAAAAAGAGATAATGAAAAGGAGATAATTTGATAGTAGCCTTTTTAAAACTGTGAGAAAATGCTGTTATGTCTTCTGCTCCCATTCAAGTTTCTTCCTCTCCTTGCTACCACCGAGTTATGCCCTTGTAGGAGAAAAGTGGTAGTGAGAGAAAAGAGGAAACAAGGAGGAAAGAATGCAGCCTAGAGCCATGGTGAGGTTTGAGTATGCCAATCTTAAAGAAGGAGGAGGGACTGATACTCACCCTCGGGGGAAGGACTACCTGACAGGCAGTACACAGGGCAGCCTATCCCTAGCGTCTCATTTGCTGCAATAAGTGTTGTTTTCCAGCAGATGTCAGTGTTTAGCTTGTTTGCGGCTTTAAAGACACTCCCCTGGCATACAGTAGACCCACAGGAGTTGTGGTCCTCTTTATGACGAAGCCTGTATATGGAAGGCCAAAAGGACCAAAACGTCTAGTTCGACGTTCGCCTTTAGACGTTCAAATCTGACGTCTTCAGATGTCAAATTTGTACGTCTAAAGACGTTAATTTTGAACGTCTTAAGACGTTTGGACCTTAAGGCTTCCATGCTATTGGTTGGCGTCAACATACCCACCCCTTTTTGACATAGGGGCTGGTTGGGCTGTACTTACACCTATGTTGTGGTCATGTGGGCTCTTACTAGTGGTTATGTTTGGGCTAAGTACCTATCACGTGTCTTATACGCAACTGTGAATTACTATTTGGGACAGTCCATTTGTATGGGGTGGCTCAGTCCCTACTTCCGGTCACAATTGCTATATTGTGAAATAGGTCTATCATATGTAGGGTTTCCCCTCAGAAACCGATGAAGTGGTAGCACCCACTTTTAAACGCCTGAAGACGTTCAAAATCGGCGTCTTAAGACGTCAATTAACGCCTTTAGACGTACAAATTTGACATCTGAAGACGTGAGATTTGAACGTCTAAAGGCGAACGTCGAACTAGACGTTTTGGTCCTTTTGGCGTTCCATACCTGTATGCAGTGTGTACAATCCGACACTGGCTATGTAGTGTATGTCTTCTAGTAACTAGATGAGTATCTGAGGGGCTTGTCAGTTGTCGTTTTGGACAGGGAGCATAATGATGGAAAGTTGTTTTCTGCACGTCCCAGTCGGAAAACTAAATATTAGGTCTGTGACAATATTACTGTAGCACATGTAACCTTTCAAACCACAAATTTCCACCTTACAACCTCCCCAAAGTAGCTTCAAAGTGACAAAAATATTTTCCACACCACTCAAATGTCATATAATCTGTATCTGATTGTTCGAGCACATTATTTAAACATTATGATGCTTATGTTGAACCCAAAAAACGCCACGTTTTTATGGCTGCACGATCATATCAAATGCAGCTACTCTAGATATTCTTTTATACACATTTATCTGCAGTTCACCCCAACATATTCATCATCTTGTGAAGCAATAATGACATCTGCTTCGATTAGAGTTTGAATTTTAGTGTGATTTTTTTTTTGCAGACCCACTTCACCAGGACTTTAGCTACACAACGCCAACATTTCTGTACCACATGTCTTTAGATTCTGTAACAATCCATGTTGGAGTATGTGTTTTTAAATTAGTTTTGTCTATTCGTGAGCCAAAACAATGCTAAAATTGTTATCTATGGCAAAGACAACAGGAGTGCCATTCTTAAACTTGCACATTTTAATTACATTATATTCACATTTACTCTGTTTTCACTTCTTAAACAGGCAGAAAAACTCACCTGTTGAACTGCAACTGTCTATTTTATTCATTCTCTAAGTTAATTTATTTGAAATGCGTCATCAGATTACTATCTCTGATTTGCATCATTAGAAGTCTGTTATGTAAATTGATATTTTCATTGTTTTCTGTATTGAATTCCACCTGTATCTCTCCCCTGATGTCTTGTCCAACATTTTTACTGGCTGCTGGAAATACTGAGGCCATTGTGCGTCCTGACAAAGTGATTCAGTTGGCATTTTCATTGTTACACCGATGACAAGGTGGAGCAACAAGGAGAAGCCTCTCTGGCATTGTCTTAGCAGGTGTTGTTGTGAAAGATTTACAGCTTAATGAGAGTAGTGTAAGGCGGTGGATGACAAGCCTCGCTGCTATCCATCACCTGGTCTGCCCTCAACCTTTCCTATACCTCAGCTCTATTCAGCAGCAATGATTCAGAGTCCATATACATGACAGAGGGACAAATGCAACCATTTAGGCTTCAGGGAGACTAACAACTAAAGGAAAAACTGTCTTGAAGAGCAAAACGTTGCTTTTACAGTATTTCATGCAGGTGATGGAGACAGTGTGTGGGAGTTTTTTTTCTCAGGATTGAATATATTTCTTTCATATATCCACAGTCTCAGCAGGCATGCTTAAATTAGACCACTTTTATATCAACAAACAGTAAATTAATAAAGAAGTAGGGGTGGATATTGAGTTTTGCTGGCTATATGCAGGGCGTATCTACCACTGAGGTCATGTCATCAGTATTTTCTTTGGGAATGTGTATTGACCTGAGGAGAAGTTTATATTCTACACTTAGACACAAAATACACATTTTTTGACATTTGTTTAGAAAATTAACCTGGTCAGTTGGAAATAAGTAGATCTGGAAAAAACAATCAAGTGGCTAGTGAAACTGAAAGATTAGTGGCTCATGACTTTAAAATCTACAGACCTGCCTATGTGATAACTTACTTTGGGGAATATCAGTATGTTTTGAGCCTTTTTTTTTCATTTAACAAAATATATCAAACAGCTCAATGCATCAATTAAATAAAAAGCTTTGCCTAAATTACAATATAACAAAGTTAGATAAGATTTCTGATTTAAATTAGGAAACATCTGATAGAAAAACTCAGTGAACAAGACTAAGAATCTGAACAAACATTAAAAACTACCAACACATTTTGGTTGGTATTGAGATTCAATACTCAGCCCTATAAAAGACTAAAAACACCAGGTTTCAACTTTCCACATTACTCTTGTGTAAGTTTCATATTAGGCCATGATTGGTTTCTAAACTAATGATGTCACAAAATTATGCTTGTTCATACACATCTTAATCTCAGATGTGAGGTGAGCTCAGAGAAACTTTCCTTCTTCAGCAGATGAATGTGAAAACAGCCTTCTGCTATCAAACTCTGCACAGACGTCACTCTGCACAGTGAAGCTCAAACACTTTTTGAGTGGAGGGGGACTTTAATTATCACCCGTGTGGTTGGTTGTTTACGTGAGCTCATTACAACTGTTTGGATTATTTTCTGCCGCTCTTTATTGCTTCTATTGAGACTCATTAAAAAGACGATTAGGCCTCGTCAGTCTCCTGTCCCCTCCTCTTCTCTGAGTCCATTCACAGGCCTCTGAGAGCAGAGCGTGGGCTCCCACCCTGCTGTGCGTGCCGGGTTTAGCTGGAGGCCGGCCGAGTCAGTCAGTCACGTCCCCTCGACGGTTGGATCTGGACTGGCCGTGGGCAGCCCCCCAGAGAGGAGGTCCGGCGAGAAAGGTGAACATTAACCCAGGTCCCATTCTGGGCATCCCACTATTCCCCATAAATCATTAACCCATCAGCATCAAGCCTGTGACAGCATCAGCATGACAACATCAATCTGTCAGGATTCCTCTGAACCAGGTTTTCAGCCTCAGAGGCAAATAGAGTGAATTTAGACTCATTTTGGTGAAAACAGAGTTGCACTTTTGCCCTGCAGAGATCAGAGAAGTGGAAAGTGAGTACCATTTTCTTTTACACTGTTCAAATTATAATGATTTAAGAAGTTTTTCATGAAATGGCTCGACAAAACCCTGAAATGCTCAGGTGTGCTGCAGATCATCAGTATTTTATGTGTTTAAGTTCGCGAACTTTGTCTCAAGATCCTGGAAAAGAAGGCAAGATGGACTATTAATTTAGTATTTATTTTGATTTCTCAACATTACACAGTACATGCCTTCTCAATGATTTACGAATTTGTTGTAGACTCAAATGGCTGAAAATCTGATGGTGAAAATGATCCAAATTGATTTTCTTTATGGTGTCTCATAAACCCATGTGCACTGGCCTCAGTTGCGTGACACAATAATAAAAACCATTAATCCTTAATTCATTTTGATCTTATGTAAAGCACCTTGTGTGCTTCTTATTAAAAGAAAATAATGCTGAAGAATATCACTTATTCCTCTAATTTACTTTAAGTTTACGTCATTTTCTGCTGCCTTCTAATGTTGTGTTTAACGCTTTTATGTCTTTATTTTCATTTTTATATCACTATTGCCTCCAAATTTGTGGATCCATGTTCACAAATTCAAAGTTTGTTTTCAATCTCTTTAAATGTCTGTAAAGCACTTTGAAACAGCCTTTTGTATGAATTGTGCTATATACTATATACTTGCCTTGCAGAATACTATGAATAAAAAATGAATACAAATCTTTTACAGTAACATATTAAAGAAATATTCTCTGATACTCTAGAGACTCTTCTGATACTTGATGGACACCAAATGAAATGATTAAATGAATATTAAAGCTAAAAAAAAAAGTGAATGTTAATGAGTTGAATTGAACTGAATGAAATAACTTGAGATCAAAAGCCACCAATCTTTTCATGAGTGCAGCCTAGCTGTCACTGTAGGTGGTGCTGGTGGCGACGTACGGTGAAGGGTACTGATTGTTACTACGGAGGCCTGACTGATCTCCATGACTGTGCAGGAGCACAACAGAGACCTCCTTGATCAGGCCTTTTGATGGAAGACTCCCATCAGGGCAGCTCCATACATGTGTATGTATTTCTCCATAGAAAGGTTGGCGTTAACTCTGGTCGCAGTGACCAATTAGCCCTGGCAGAGAGTGGCCTCCTGACCCTTGACCCCTGCTGGGTAGTCCTATCCATTAACCCCTTAGGCCCCAGCTGGAGTTGATGTAGTATCCTTTCTTCTGGCTCTGCTAAACACACGGCCACATTCACGCTACAGCTTCCACTTTCTGTCCCTTTGGTCCTCGCCTCTATTGCCCGGGTGTCAGCTCGCTCCTTGTGTTGACCTCTCGAGTCCACGGCCGCACTGAATCTATTGATCCATCGTCACCACACGGCAGCAGCAGAGTTATACTCTCCAACAGAGCATCTTCTACACATGGTGTCTTCTTCTTCTTCTGCTGTTTTTATTACTTTTAACCACTCTCTGCCTAACTGTTGCTTTCCCTGAGCTTGTTTATTGTCAGTTTTATTGATCGACTCCGTCTGTTCTCAGTATTTTTGTTTCAATTTTTCTACTAAACTGTTTAGAGGGTATTGCCTTTACATGGAAGGTATGTTCAGCCACCTTATCTTGTATAAAATAAAGGTTCAATAAATAAACTGTACACACAAAATTAGCTATATTAGCTTGAATTTAAAGATAATGCAGAATGATTGGTGTTTATAGTTGTATTAATGTGGGAATCTATGGGTCTATCAGTCAGTGAAGGTTACTAATTATAAAATTACTTTCATGAGTTATAATTATGCTTTCTATGGCGTTCATATCATAAACAAGACAAAGTAATCAGACATTAGAGGACACAGTGTATGGAAACAAGGTGAAGTAGACTGATATTGCTAGCATAGTTATGTTGTAAATGTGTGTGCACAATTGAGACTTTGACTTTGCATGAATATGATATATGTATATTATATATTTTATCAATACTATAATGATTTCCACAGCTAGCCCTTGTGATAATGATGATGATATCATTATTAGTATTATTAGTAGTAGTAGTGGTAGGTTGAAACAATCTGCAACAACAGCCTGAACTCCACCAGAAATATCTGATTTAAACCAGCTGTAAGAAGAATCATCACGCCCCATGAAAAGCAGCTTATTTAGCAAAACGTTGTGATCAACAGTATTAAAAACCCTGGACGGACCTACAAAGAGTGCAGCACGATGTTGCTTTTAATAGAGTTAGCTATCAGTGTCATTCACAACAGCAATTATTGTACTATGACAAAGTCTACAGCCTGACTGCTGTGGCTGAAGGACATAATTTACGTGGTTGTGGGTTGATCAGTGAGTCTCGGATTTTAGACCAATAGGACAGCTTAGATATGGGCACCTTTGTGTAATGGAACCACCTGAGCTGCTTTCCATTTCATCATACAGAAGTATTTAAAAACTGGCATAATAATAGCAATAAAACCAATATTAGTGGCAATAAGACTTGTACTAGTAGCAGCAGTATCAGTGATAATAGTAGCTGTATTTATGGTTTTATTGCAGTGTGTCCCATGGTGTTAATGCTGATTAAGAGGCTTGAACTTGGGCAGGTTCAGAGTCAGATTTAATAACTTAATACATTAGGGATGAACATCAAACTCTTCCTGAAGACGTCATGTTTTGACTGACAACATTTTCCCAGATCAAGTTTGTGAATCATGTCTGGCCAAAGTCAGCCATGACCTTCCCTGTTCCACTCCGCTGCCTGGGAGTCATGCAGGTCCTCACGAGAGGTGAAGGGAGAGTCGATGATCCTCTGTTCCCTGGAAGTTTTGCACTTTGATCAGACAGATGCAGCGCTGAACCACACAGCTATGGAGGAGGTGACGATGATCTTGTAAAACTGAATCAGTCCTGAGTCCTGAAGACTGAAGTTCAGCTTCCTGGAAGATGATAGCTGCCCAGCATGAGGACAAATTAATTAAAATGTTTAGTCTTCTGTGAGCTTAATCAGTCTGTGAACACTAAACACTTATTTACGGAAAAGCTGCAGATTTTATTGCACTTCAACATAGCAAGAAATAAGTTTTAATCTTCATGTTTAGTTGTCAAAAATATTCCCAAACTCACCAAAACTAATTATAATTCTTAAACCATAGTTATAATGATACCATACTTGACTTAGCAGTGTGTAATGTATTCTTTCCTCTTGTTAATCCACATTAATTCTGTAGGCCTGGATTCCTAAATGAGTTATGGAGCCCCCTGCTGAAAGACATGAAGTGGTTAATACAGAAAAGCACGTGGCAGCTTGTTATAACTTTATGCTGTAATTACTTCAACATTCAGCATGTGTAATATCTAAAAACATATAGGGTAAAATAGAATTTGAGATGGACATCAGCTCCATAATATGTCACTGTGCAAGTTGATAATGTGCATAATGTAATCAAAGCATCAGATGATAAAATAAAATGTTGAGTGTATTCTTTAAGACCATCAAATACAGACCTACAGATCATGTTAGCGTTTTTTGATTAAGCTTATCCCTCAAATAACATTATATAAATGAGGATAAATCCTAACCAATACAATAAACCTTTTATCACTAATTAGTCAGCAAATATAAACTGTGCTGGCAGCCAGAAAATTCTTTAGCACATTTTCTAACAGTTGTCCAAGAACCTGCTAATGAATCAAGTTTGTATTCAAACCCAAATTCACAGCTGAATTAAATGCCATGTTTAGAGAGTTTAGTGTTGTATTTCAAACTCTAACAGATGCTAATGAGCCCCCCCAGTATTTCAGTTTCTTTTAGAGAAAAGAGTAAAGGAGACGTGGTCAGATCTTTAGAGGCTTCCTGGGTCTGAAAATCAAAGACCTCATTGAAAACCAAATAGAGCAACATCAGTGGATTACAAGGCTTCCCTCAGCAGGGCGCCATGATGGAGGCTGCAGGTCAACATGAGGATAGAAAGAAGGGTTAAGGCATTGCCAAGTAATGTAAATCACAATCCTGTTTAAAGTGGTTCACAATACAGTTGTGGGTTTTTTTTAATAATATGATACAAACTTTAATTTTGAAGCTGATGTCTTTCAGCTCATTGTTTAGCTGTCTGGTCCACAACTTTGCTGTTTTGGTTCACTCTCACCGCTCACATAGCGTCGTTTTCGGCCTCAACAGGCAGTTGTTTTCAAGGAAAAAGCACTGAAAACGCTACCTGCTCAGCACCAAATGACAAACAGACACAGTTAGCGACTAGCTGGTGAACATAGTGGAGCATTGAGCTGCTAAAGAGCCAGATATTTCCCTCAGGAGTTGGTGGAGAAGTTCAACTTTAAAGGCAATAATATGTCACTGTTGTGTTTACAGTTTGTTTCCGCTGCCCCCAAAGTTGCAGAAAAAACAAACGAGTAGTGAGATCTTGTTATGAACAGGCCAAAGAGTCTTAAAAATGACTGTCACACGTCATATGTAAGAATTTCTCAAATTTCTATATGTGCTTTCAAACGTGACGGTTCAAATGCCTTCACCAAACTCTTTCTCTGTTTTCTTTTTGTAAAATACATTTTAAAGAATCTGAGTTGATAATTCAGGTTAAACATTCTTAAAATGAATTTATGGACCTTTTGCATTGGCTATAGATAGTATAGTTATAGAAGAAAAATAAATCCTCTCATGCTCATATACAGATTTAAATATGTATAGATGTTATAAAACATTCTTTGACACTATGGGTAGAAAAACACTTTCTGGGCCACACAGCTAGTGTGTAGGTATAGCTATGTGGTACTTAAATTAAACTAAACTAAACTAAAAATTGTATTGACTTCATTTAAACATGACCTTTATCTTACAAGAATTTTAATGACAACTATATTTTGTTTTACAGTGGGCTCTATGTCAGTACCAGATAAAGGCTGAAATGAATTATGCTATCAACATGTCGGGGTCAATGAACTTGTTGCGTGAAATGTAATGCACTTTAGATCTATGAACTTCAAAGAGGCTGTTTGCTTATCACACAGCAACACCACAGCATCTTTGTAGAGGCTATAAACACACTACATGCACTGAGCTGCTCCTACTCCCTACTGGTAAGCCTCTCTTTTCTTTTTTTGCAGTGGTGGAAAGTAACTCAAGTACTGCACTTCAGTACACATTTCGGGAATTTGTACTTTACTTGATTAACTTCCATTTTATGTTACTTTATACTTCTAGTCCACTACATTTCAGGGGGAAATATTGCACTTTTTACTCCACTACATTTGTTTTACAGCTCTTACTTAAGCGTTACTTTGCAGATTAAGATTTTACATAAGTTAGAAACATACTGTCTGATCAATATATAAAATAAAATGTAAAATATGATTTGGAAATATCATATATTGTTATAGATGTATTATTACAGATCCCAACAGTATATCAAATAGTTCGACTGAGCTCCACCTTAACAACATAAAGGCTGTTAACATGAGTAGTAATAATAAAGCAACAGAGATTTTTGTTGCTAATACCTCTGTGCTTTTTGCTAAGTTTTTAACTTTTAATGGTGTATCTTTATATTGCAGTATTGCTAATTGTACATAAGGATCTGTATACCTCTCCCACCAGTTTTTTTTATCTATCTATCTATCTTGCACACAAAATAACCAAAACCAGGTATTCATTTTGGAAAAAAACTTTTACTTGAAATATCAACATTTTCTCAGAAAGTATAAATAATGATTTATGATTGATTTCAATTTTATACAAAAATAATACATTAGGAGGGGGGGAAAATCACGTCCTGTCACACAAGAATGAGTGACCATAACAGTCACAGATCAACCAACAAAATAATAACAATGTATGACCTAATATTGAACAGGAGACTGGATCTGCCAAACTTATAATATGCAGGGTTTGATAGTCAAAATTGCCTTTGTTGTCTCTTAAAAACATGGGGCGTTATAGTGATAGGAGAACTTATATTAAACTATCTTTGTCCAGCTAGCTAAACTCAAACTGTGACCGTGTGTTCAGACAGAAGTCAATGGAAAGACGTGAATTCGCCCAGGAGAGAGAGAGCGAGAGAGAGACTGGAAGAAAATAACAGAAAAGCACTGGAGTTTCTGGTGAGTTCAGTCTGAGGCTGAACTGAACACAAACACACAGGCACAGTCGTGTCGTCCGTTGCTAGCTAGCTTACAGCTAACGTGTGTACAGTTGGTACGTTACGTTCGCTGTTCGGGGCCTATAAACACAAACGGTCCAACGGTCAACTTCGCGAGGAATGACGAAAGGCGAAAGTTCGCGTCGCTTTCTGTCTGAACACACCTTGATAGAGTTCGCGTGGGCGTCTGTAGCTCACAGCAGCTGCTCCTCTCCCATCCAACATTTCTCAGTCTCTGTGGATTCCTGTATGATTAGAGCAGCTGCTGTCACAACATTGTCCTCTTTCATGTCTCTCTCCTTCACAAAATACCAGACTAAGATGACTGTTTTGTTTCTGAATACTTGTCAGTGTTTTCATTCTACCCTGGGGGTTCCTGCATGCGCCATGATTTGATGACTGACGAGGAGTTATTAACAATATTTGTCCTATTTTGGTATCTCTTCACATTGCAGCAGGAAGTGGGAGAGGGAGGAGGAGGGTGAGTCCCATTCCTGAAATTCACCTGAACCTGTGCAAACAACATGGAGGGGAAGGGCCACATTTAAAGTGTGTGAGTCAGTCCTCCCCGCCAAGGCAGACCTGGTTTATAGATATTGCAGGCTAACTATTGAGACAAATACAAGCTGCCCCTACACTCAACTACATTCTTATATTCTTTGGCATATTAGTCACACGTACATCCATCTGCTTTTATGTTATTTTACAGGCAGCTTTCTCAACAGCAACTCCAGGATATAATAATTGTTAGTGACTTGACTGATAGTGCATATTCATTTCCAGTCTCAAGTGTGTGGAGTTCTGTGCAGAATCCAGTTATACAAAGCATTGCATACACATATAGACGCATTGCATAGTCCTTTCAAGATTGTCAAAGTCTTTTCAATCACAGTATACACATTGAACGACTCGAAATGATGAATCCCCAGAGCGACAGACAGGGCATTCATCGCCTGCACCAATGCTAGCACAGTAAACTGAGGGTGAAAGAATAACATGGAAGACTCCTTTAAAGCCCAGTAAGAATGTCAAATGCATGCACAAGATCAATACGGGTTATTGTGATTGTCACACAGTTCTGCTCACGTGCGAGGCGATTTGTGGAGCCACGTCCAGGATCTTGCTGTGAGTGAATCGCCTTCATTGAGTCCTTCAGGCTTCACAGAGGCTGATTACTGCCTCTGTTTGTGTCAGTGTGTCTTCATATTTCCACCTTAAATCACAGCGTAATATAAAGTTGTCCCAGAGCCTTCATTCAGGTCCGTACCACACAGTTTATGAGTTTTTGGTTGCTTGGTTTTTGTTCCTTTGTAATGTCAGAAAAGAGGATGACCGTCTCTTGCTGTGCATTCATGAAAAGGGGACGTAAAAAACTGAATACTGTTTTGAAGACTGTGTTAAAAATCATACATCCTTGTTGATCATTTGTGTGCGACCGAGGGGAATCCAGTCTCCTCACTTTCAGGTGCAGTGAGTTTCTTTTCTTTCTTTTTTTTCCCCCTCCCTCTTGTCTGTCCCCATTTCTCATTTTCACCCGCCTGGCCCACCGTCGTCACTCCTCTCGTTTGTTGACTGACTCATCATCCAGCGCGCCGTTGCCGGTTATTAAGAGTTGTCATGGTTACCGCGGTGAGAGGGTGGAAAAATGTGCTCCGGTTGCCGGGCACCGAGGAAGTCAGGTGGACGCTCTCACCAAGCTTGAAGAGGACACTGAAAGGAGGAGAGAAATGTCAGACAAAGTAGGCCAGCGTTACATAAAACAATAAATACAATCTGTCCAGTAACACAGGTATATTATATATATATAATGTGCATCATTTCCAAGGCTTCCTGAAAGTGACCTGACAAATGAAACCTATGTAAATACCAGTGGTGGAAAGTACAGTTTTGAGGTGCTTATACATAAGTTTTTCTATTTTATGCTGCTTTATACTTCTACTTCACTACTATTTTCAGATGGACATATTTTACTTTTTACTCCACTACATTTAACAGCTGTAGTTAGTTGCTACTTTTCAGATTAAGATTGTAAATACAAAACATATAATATGTTTATATGATGCATTGTTATAGGTTAAAATACTATATGTAGTAAGTAGAATTAGCTACAGTGTCAATGCATCAATGCTAATGATGCAATAATAAAACACTGACAGAATCCATTTTAATTTTGATACTTCAGGTACACTTTTGTTGCTAATATTTCTATATTTTACTTGTAACGGAGTATTGCTACTTTTACTGAAGTAAACGATTTGAACGCTTCTTCCACCACGGCTAAATACATCACCCCTGCACCTTCATGTGCCACACGTGACCAAATACATTCCTCATCCCTCTTCTCCTGACTCTGAAAAGCCTTGTTTCTATTGAAATGCTCTCTCTCTCTTTTTCTTTTCTTTTCTTTTTTTTTGGGATTGTGGAATTTATTTTTCTCCTGCCTCTCCAGGGGTGGAGGCGAGGCAGGTGACCCCGGTGTGACCCTGCGGCCAGTAAACAGCCTCACCTGATAAAGCTGACCTACAGCTAAGACTTGAGTCATTAGACGCCGGGCTCTGAGCAGAGGTGAGTTTTAAACAGACTCAGGTATAATGGAGGGTTCTCGGTAAACAATGAGCGTTATAAAGCCTCAGCATGCTGGTCGTGTCATGAGAAGAAGGCTGCCCCGTCCAAATAAAGTCCTGATAAGAAAATACCTGGGAGAGCCTGCTAGCTAATTGCTCTCTAAATAAATGGGCTTGTGAAATGCCACAGGGTGATGATGCCAGTGGTGGAAAGTAACCACCAGTATGTTTACTCAAGTACAATTTTGAGGTACTTGTGTTTTATTCGGAGTATTTCCATTTTATGCCACTTTATACTTGGTACTTTTTACCGAACTACATTTCAGAGAGAAATATTGTACTTTTTATTCAGCTACATTTATTGACAGATGTAGTGAGTAGTTACTTTGCAGATTAAGATTTTGCACAAAAAAAAACAAAAAAACAAGAAGATATGCTTATATAATACAGTGAATTAGAGCTTAAATTCAGAGCATAAATCTGAATTTTGTCATTATTTTGATCTTGTTTAATGTATCATCCATCAAATATCAGAAACCACTCCACCTGAATAATTCAGTTTAGTATTAAAGTATTTCTTGAGAATGTGACCATACATAAAGTGTTAATTTTTTTTATTATTAGTAGTAGAAGTATTTATATTACTATTTGTCTTGGTATTGTTGTGTGTATAACTATAAATAACTAAAAGATCAAACTTGCAAGGTATTTTACACACAGAAAATGATGTGAGTCTATATTCTACATGCTCGCTAATCAAAACATGAGCATCTGTTTAAAAAATACAAGTTTTACTGAAAATTAGGCAATTTTATCAAAGTGATTTTAATTAATTAACAAAATAATAGTTTCAGCCAGCCCAAGCTGTTCAGGCATGGATCAGATTTAGAAATCCTAATATGTGAAGATTCAGTTTAAAATATTTTAACATTGTGGTTTTGGTACTTTTACATAAGCACAGGGTCTGAGTACTTCTTCCACCACTGTGTCCAGCTTTTATCACATCATATACCTTAAGTGTTTTGCAGAGGTGTATAAATAAACAGCTGATTGTCCCTGGAGACAGAATAACACCCTGGCCAAAATGCTCCTGTTTCACAGCCTCAGAGAGATTTGTTTTACATCCTTCCTACACGGAGGATACGCGGCACTCTGAGCCATCATCCCATCATCCCATCAACCCATCAGTCTGTCAGTAGCAGCGCGGCGGCGGTACGAGTACTCTGCCTCAGCGTGGGAAATTGAGCGTGTGAAAGCACCGTGGACAACATTTCAGGCTAGAGCGATCACCGAGAGCAGGGAGAAGTTGGAAAGAGGAAGAGCGGTAATTACCCCAGCTCTCCACCCCTCACCCAGCTCATCTCATCTCCAGCCTCACTGTAGCATGGAGGAAGGTAGCAAGAACTTTGATTAACAGCGGGGCTCATTTCCTGATCGCAGAGGTGACTCTCACCAGGGAGAGGAAAGTGAAAGGAGGCAGCATTAATCAAGAGCCGTTCAGGCTGAGGGAACAGGTGATTGATTAGATGGCTGTTTAAGAGGAAATAGAATTCTGAGGAGTATACTCTCCATATATCTGTCTCGTCTATTAGTTTGGAGCCAAATGAAAGCATTTGAACACCAGCAGCGGCCTCAAACAAAAGTAAAAGCAACTTGAATATGCAATTTCGGTGATTTTACTCATTTAAACTGCGTGACTGAACTGATAAAATTGTATTTACCCAGGAGAGACCCCCGAGTTGCACCATCTTGTTTACAGGAGCGTCCTAATGTGACAGGAATTAAACAAGTCAACACACAATCAATATTACACACACACTTCTCCCAGTCATAATGTAGTTCCTGCTGTTAGTGTGTGCTTCGACTGTGTTGTTTCTCTCGATCGGAACAGGATGAGGGTGATTTTTGTGTGTCAGTAGGTAATGAGTGAGCTGATTGTTATAGTACTTTTCAAGAGAGAGATTTGATGAAAAGATGTTGCAAAATGTACGAATTACTGCAAAAAAATAACAAACAGTAACATCTCAAATTTACTGCTGATTCTCATGCAAATGCCCCCATACTGATTACAGACATTGACTTTTTCCATCTAAAACCCACAGTAGCAGGCAGACAGAGGTGCGAACATGCATGCAACTGTGGCCTCGGGGATGTGATATGACGTGGGCTGAATACTGACCGTCTTGCTTGAGGACATGGAGCTGAGGGTGCTGATGCTGTTGGCGTCTGTGACCACCATGGCCGAGGGGAAACGTGACGGGTGGGAATATTGCGGGGGCTCTTGCTTGTGAGAATACACTGCAAGGGAAGGTCAGACAGATGATTAGATTTACACACATGTACATTACTTCTTCTTTTTTTTGTTAAATACTCAATTTCAAAGTTGATACCAGGTTTAAAGCAACACTTTTCTGCAACTACAGAGACTGCAGAGAGAAATATATCACATTTCAATGCCCAGAGGATATGTAGTGTGACATAAAAATGAATTAATTCCTGAAAACACCAAAGGAACAAGAGAAGTAAGATCTGATCTGAAATCTAGTATTTGTGAGTGGAGTCTTAACTTTCTGCTGGCGGCAAAAGATTTGACTCTGCTCGTCATGTGTCCATGTATGATCCACCTAATAGATCATAACATAGGATGTTTTTTTTAGGCTGTATTTAAAAAAATCTTGCTCATTTTAGTTTTCACTGCTTCAGCCATAGCTGATATAACTCACTGGTTCCCAACCTACAGACCTAAAGGGTCTCCAAGATGAATCTGAGGGGTCGCAAGATTCCTCCTCCTACAAAATTGTTTATTTTTTCTGACTTTTCTCCCAATTATTCATTTGTTCTTGTGAAATACTGGTCAGTTTTACCCCTTTAGACCTCTAAAATTTGTCAAATGAAACAATTTATAAAAGGAAAATCACTTTTTCTAACTGTTCATGACCTAATAGACATATTAAACCTGTGACAACATAGACCGTAGCTTTTAAAGCAACACAAGCTGATATAACTGATCTACAGAGAATGCTAGAGGCTAGTGTAAAGTAGAACTGAGTGTTACTGACTGTGCGAGTGTGTGACAGCAGCCATGAACGGCTGCTGGCTCATGTGGCTGGGGGACTGCTGCATCAGGCTCTGCTGGTGGGGGCTGTGGAGCTGCTGGGAAAACTGCACCGGCTGCAGCGCCGCAAGGCTGCCCGCCACGCTGTTGATCACTGGCACCGTCTGAGACTGCGACGTGTTTAAACCTAGTGAGATGCAGCAAAACCTCAGTCAAACCATGTCATGATGAAATTAATAAATTCAGTAACTTTCTTTCACTTCTTTTCTGTGCTGGTCACGCGGAGGGACGGAGGACTTACTCTGTGCTATGGCCATGACTCCAGATAGAGGCATGATGAGGTTCTGTGTCTGCTGATGGCTGTGATGGGAACTGTGGATGTTGGTCAGTGTGCTGACTGGAGGAAGTCCTCCACCTGAACCTGAAATCTGGGGAAAGATGAAGGAACCGTTTTATTGCTGTATTATTTGTCATAACAGACTACAGCTCAAAGTTCTGAGAGCTTGTATTTTCAAAGTGAAACACATGTTGTCTGCTGAACAAACAACAGACAGAAATGTCTGTTCTTTTGTATAACGCTACGCTTATGTAACTCCACTCATACACAGCACACAAGCAAATACTGATAAGAAACAAAAGGTGAGGGAAAAAACAATCATACTAAAAATGTCAGCATAGAGTTTGTGTAGCACATTGACAGTGTTTGTACCTGCATGTTGGTTTATCAAATGCTTAAAATACAACTGTACAAAACAACATCTTTGGATTTACAGTAATGGCTCTCTGGATCGGGATCCTCCCACTCAGTGGGGCTGCGTCTATTTGACTACTGCCAGCTGCCCACAGAGGACAGACCGGCCAGACAGATAAGACACCGTCAGCTCTGACCTGCTGCACACTACGCTGCCTGCCCACGCTGTGGTCTTTTCACATAATGCAGAAGTATTTTGATCTGACAGGGAAGTTCGCAAACAGTTTTGAATATTTCAGTTGCATGACTTTATATTTTATGTGACCCTGAACAAGATAAGCGGTTTAAATGGTTGAATTTTGTGTCGTATGGCCATTTAATTGTGGTCCAAAGAAATATTTATATATCAAAAGTATTGTTGCTCCACCGCTCAAACGCTATGGGTCTGCGCACTGGTTTCCTTGTCACTGATCAAATATTGGACTAGGGCAGAAGGGAGAAACTCTGAAGTAGACAAAAAAAAAAAAAAACATCAGGTACAATCAAATATTGGCGTCATTTCTCTGGCAGAACAAGCAGCGCTCCACCTGTGGCTCCTCTTTGCGAGGCATTTAATCAATAAGAACAGAATGTTTCTTTGTCAGGTTTATTGGCAGAGCGATGAACATGCCCGGTGCACTACTCTGGTGAAGGCTGCGTGCTAGTCCAGCCATGGCCTGCCACCCCGGGCTCCACCTTCCAAACAGAGCAGCACAATGTGCTAATTGTTGGCTCTTGCCAGTGGGTCCATGGGAGAGGAGGTTTAGGAACCTGCTTTGTACGTTTATGCTAAACGTAGACCAGGTCTTATCTAATCTGAGGCCATGAGGGCCCAGGTGTGTTCACTCACCATCTTGGCGTCAGGTGACAGCAGACTGTGGCTGTGGTCCAGTCCTCCCGGAGACACCTGCTGGAGCACCGACTGGCTGGTCGGCATCGCGTTGCTACTGTGGTGACTGATGGTCGTGGAGGAGGTGACCTCACCGGGGCCTTGGCTGTAACGCACTGATAGAGAGAGAGACAGACAGTTAGTTTCACTTGTTTTGCCTCTCAGCTGCTGTGGCCTACAACTATAACAGTTATATAGGGCAGAGAGATAGTAGCGTTGGCCTCATTCTGTGCCGAGCAACACAGCTGTCACTCCAACCCACCAGACTCACCTGCTCTTTGACTCAAAAAGGGAGGACAGAGCAAACAAACACACTGACCCATCCGCTGCTGCTATCTGCGTAGCTCAGCCAAGGCCATGCACTGTGTACACGCAGTCACTACAGCAAAACTCCCACCAGACTCTGATCAGCACACAAATGCTACTGATGATGTTCATAATTACGTCAGTGCGAGGTTTCATCAATGGTGGAAGAAGTATTCTGATCCTTTACTATGTAAAAATACCAATCAGTAAAGTAAATATAATAGTCCTGCATTCAAACTCCTAGTTAAGTAAAAGCATCAAAAGTAAAAGTACTTGTTCTGCAGAAAAATGGCCCCTGTGACAGATATATTATTATATATTACATTATTAGACTTTTATTGGTGCATCAATGTCTAAGTAGCATGTCACTGTTGTAGCAGCTCGAGGTGGGGCTTGTTTTAACGACTTTATATACAGTTAGATAGTTTAGTCCAGTGGCTCCCAACCTAGGGGTCAGGTGCCCTCCAAAGTGTCACAAGATCAATCTGAGGGGTTGTGAGATGATCAATGGGAGAGGAGAAAAGAAAAAAACAATTTGGACTCATCTTTTCTCCAAACTTTCCTGTTTTTTGTGAAATATTATAATATATATAATTATAATATAAGATAAGATAATTATGCCTCTTTCAGCCTGAATATAACCATCTGAGAAGTGTATTTCATAAGCCTATTGTGTGTATTTTTTATGTAAAATCTTTTCAAATTATAAAAGTAACTAGAAACTACTAGAAACTAAAGCTGTCAGATAAATGTAGTGGAGTAAAAAGTACTAAATTTCCCTTGCTAGTGTAGTAGAAGCATAAAGTGGCAGAAAATGGAAAATACAAATACTGGAAAAGTCTACTTAAGTGCTTGAGTAAATGTACTTAGTTACTTTTCTTTTCACCATATTTTCACATATTCACAGTGAAGTTGCAATGAAAATGGGATTTGTCTTTTAGTGCCATCACTTAATCCCGCGTCTAGACTTCTTGTTGTCTCTCACTGGAGGCCCGAAGGAATGCTTCACCTCGCCACAAACGACAATCAAATGCCTGTTTGCCGATGCAGGCCCCCTCTGATATCAACAGAGTAAACATTACACAATTACAAACAGTGTCAAACACATTCTTATCCTGTGGTCTCAGCCTCACACAGACACAGAGAGCGTCCCTCCCTCAGTGACAGTGTAGAGACAGACTCTGTTTGCACTCAGATCTCCCATCTTCCCTGAGCTCTCCGTCCCTGACCCATGTGTGACAGCGCTGAACTCCCCGCCGAAGTCGGTCAGACATGACAGGAAGCATTGATATACAGCCATTTTGAGATAAAAGAGGGAGAGGCGCTGACACTAAATGTGACCAATGAGGTGGGGCATCGATTTCTTGTCGCTGCTGGAAACTGGAACAGGATGTGTTTGCCGATCTGAAAGTTTGCTTCAGGTGTCAGGGAAAACAAATAGCCATTATTTTGATCATCATCTCTCTTTGAGCTGTCGGATGTGTACAGATTTGTGTTTATATACTGTATCACAGCAGTATTCGTACTGCCATTTGAAGGAAAATATGTTTATTCACTTTCTTGCCGAGAGTTAGCTGAGAACATTGATACCACTCTCATGTCTGTGTGCTGAATATGAAGCTACAGCCAGGAGACAGCTAACTTAGCCTAGCATAAAGACTGGAAACAGGGGGAAACAGCTAGCCTGGCTCTGTCTAAAAGTAAAAAAATTTGCCTACCAGCATTTAATCGGATTTTGTACGTATTAAACAAACCAGATATAACATGTTGCCTAGTTTTTTTTACCTTTGGACAGAGCCAGGCTAGCTGTTTCCCCCGTTTCCAGTCTTTATGCTAAGCTAAGCTAACTGTCTCCTGGCTGTAGCATATTCAGCACATAGACATGAGAGTGGTATCAATCTTCTCATCTAACTCGGCAAGAAAGCAAACAAGCATATTTCCCATAATGAACTATTACTTCAACTACAGATACTTAAACTACAGATGCTGCAACGCCTGAAGCAAAGCCACAGCCCCATATTTCATCCTCTAAAGTACCTGTCCTCCATTTTGTTCAGCCCACAGACTTCATATTGTCTTCTGCAACATAGTAGCAACCCCACAACACTGCACCGTGCCTTGTAAACACTGCCGCAGAACAATAAAGCACTCCATTGGACTCATGACCCCCATTGCCACACAATGGAGGAGGACTCATAAAAAGGCAGTTATCTCGGCGCTGGGCGAACTCTTAAAGTGTCAGAGGGAGAAAAGGATGCTATTCAGGCCAGTATTGTTTCTTTGGATTCAGCAGTAATTCTAGCTGCAGGGAACCTCGGAGGAGGACTTCCAAAAATCTAAACTAAGACACTCTGGGTTTCTAGAAAGTTAGTGGTACAAGGAGGTTTTCTAGAGAGACACTTAAAGTTGTAATGTATGTACTAAGATAATTTTATTTGGAGATTCTGTAAAACTAAACATTTGCTCTGGCAAGATGGGACCAATCCATAAAAAACTGAGGAGTCCTTTTCGAAAGCAGGGGGAGGGCGAGAACTTCAGAAGGGGAGTGGTAGCAAGGATCTTCAGCAGGTTTAAAAGGCTCTAGCTCCCTGTGTGACCCATGTAATATCAAAGCCTGCCTCCCCAACCCCAGGCAGTGCTCATTGTAGTGGCGCTGCATATGACAGGCCTCCTGGGTCTCTGCAGGATGTATCCAGTCCCGTCTTTGTGGCTCTCTGGGAGACACAGAGCAGTGTAAAGTGCAGAGCTAGGCCATCCTTTCTGTGTGTGTGTTTGTCCTGTTTCAAGCTAGCCTGAGGTGACGGAAAGCAACGCAATCCACGGATAATCCCCCCTACTACTGTATCCGATCTGGAACTTCTGAGTCGACTAGTTTTGTAACGTGCAGGATGATGCAGCTCAGCTTACACAGCAATGATTCAATTCTATGGTTACTGCCAGATTACCAGTGGTGAAAGAAGTATTCAGATTGTTTACTTAATAATCTAAAAATACCCAATTACATGCAAGTAAAAGTACAGAAGTATTGGAAAGTTTAAAAAATAAAAGTACTGCAGAAAGATGCCCCTCCAAAGGGGACCAGGGGTTGTGAGATGATTAATGGGACAGGAAAGAGGACTGCTACATGAATTTGTATTAATTTGTTTTGGATTTTTCTGTAATCTGTGCTTTTTTGTGAAATATTAGAGAGTTTTATCTTTTTGGGCCTCGAACTGTTTTTTTAAATGAATCCATCTGAGATGTTTAGAGGGGAAGCGTCTCTTTGGTGGAACTGCTAACAAGTCAGAGACATCTGAAAATTAACAAGGAGCCCCAACCAGACATGGAAAATGGTTTGGCACCACTGGTTTAATCCTTAACAATGCATTGTGTTTTGTAAGATTATCATACGATTTTTAATGTAAAATCTTAATTTGAAAATGTCTCAGTTGTCAAATAACTGTAGTGAAGTAAAAAGTACAATATTTCCCTCTGATATGTAGTGGAGTAAAAGTATAAGGTAACATAATGGAAATAGTCAAGAAAAGTACAAGTACCTCATTATTGTATTTAGGCACAGTACTTGGGTAAATATACTTTTAAATATACTTTATATGCTTTCCACCACTGCAAACAACCTTTTCTTTAAATTGTTTTTGCATAAGAAAATATGACATATGCAAACATACAGTTGTAAGTTATGATTTAATTAACATATTTATGACATTAACTAACTTATTAGTGGAGATCAATGCTTCAAAGTAAAAGGCCGTAAATAAGATGGATTACTTGAGCTCAGTAAACGTTATTAGTGGATGAACAGTAGGTAAATATTGATCAGGAAAACACAGGTGCGTGCTCACATATGCTTGCTAACAAACTATGTAATCTGCCTATAAGATCGGTTTCATTTCTGAAAGTAAAAAACTGCACGTCACACTGTTTGACTGTCCATCCAGTTGTGACCAAGTGGCCAACGAACCAAAGCAGAATCAATAAAAACTCCCAAAGTAAAATGAGTTTCTTTGATCTGACCCTGAAGTGACCTTTCTCGTATGACTGAAGGTGTGGCAGCGGTTTAAGGGAGGGACAAGCTTTCTCTATAGGCGAAGAAGGGGTCATCAGTCCTGTCTGGCCAGAAAAGAGCCAATACCCCAGTGGACAGCTCCTGCTGCTTCAAGTCTGCACCCAGCCTCAGCAACTATACTAATGCCCATAAAGGTGATGGGGGAGGCTTTAAAATCAGTCCTCCTCAAGGCCCAGCAGAGATAAATGAACCTAGGTTACAGTCACTGCAGTCTTCTAATACACCACAGACAATGGGACTTCCTGCTGAGGTAGAGTATAGAGAGTAGAAGTCAGAGGAGCCCCTTATCAAAGGCCTGGGAGATGTAGTAGCAAAGGATTTTAATTGTCCATTAAGCATGCATAATACAGGCCGTGGCCTAGCAACGCAATGAGATGCCCCGCTGGGATATTATTGTCAGGCCAGGGGCTGACACTGAAAAACAGCTGATGCTGTCGGCAGGATGCCAGCAGGACACCTTGTAAGCAGCCAGCTGAGGGTTTTTTTTTGAGGGGGGGCAAAGTGCTTTCCGCCATGCACTGACCCTTCCCTTCTACAGCCTTATCGCTGACCCCTCTGGCTTTGCAACCTGAGGTCAATGCCTGGTCAGGTGTTCTGAGCAACAGCAACAAAAAAACTCAAGCAAACAGACAATCCACAAGTGGGACCAGTTTATCCAAAGGTAAAAGAGCAAGCCAAGGCAAACAGTTTGTTTTCCCTTCAAAGCTCGCCTCGTGTTCGAACATGAGAGGAATACAATAGGCCCTGAGTGAGTCTCTCTCAAATCACAGTTTTATGGAGGGTGAGTGATGGCACGGAGGCCTATCAGCTTTGTTTTTATGTCGTATACACCAGGTAGACACAGTCAATACTAATTACTCCAAACGCAAACATCAGGTCAGGGTGAAATGGTCAGAGCAATAACGCACAGTATTTCCTTGTTTTGGCAACTCTGTAAGCGGAGTCATTAGCAACCTGCATGGGAGGAGGAAATGTGGAAATGACGGCGTTATGTCGAGGTAATCTGGATGTGTCTGTCCCCCTTCCTGACCCTGGCCTGACCCTGGCTTGTCACAGGACTGCTGCCCTTTGTGTCATGCTTCTCCATGCTGACTTTGGAGTGGAGATTGCAGGTACAATGTGGATTGTTCTCAGTGTGTTTTCAAAGATCAGAATAACAATGGCATTTGCTCAGCTCACTCACTCACGCTCATTGATCACTTGTCCCCTCTTTCTCTGCTTCTCTGATCACATCAACTGTGCTTCTAACCTTTTCTGACGGCTTTTTCACACCGAAGAAAACTAAATCATGTACTCGTTTGCACTATTATCTAAAAATTAGGAGCAAACACCTTCAATTTTCTCTGTAAACTAATGTTAGCACATATTTTCATGGGTACTCTGTCACTACTAGCGATGAATCCACACACAAAACATTAAAAGGGGAACTCCACCGATTTTACACATCAAAGTCTGTTCACAGTTCTTGGGGGGTACTAATGCACATGTGAACCTTTTGTGGCTCCAGAGGGAGCTACATGAAGTCTGATAAATTGCCTCAAGTGATGTCACTTGAGTCAGTTGGGGCCGAAGACTACAAGCTTGAAAATGAAAAAATCTGGAGGCGTGGAGTTAGAAAGAAGTGAGCTTACCAGACGTCTGTAGCCCGCTCCTCATTTCTGTTTGAGGCTAGCGGCCTGAGGCTACATTAGCTACTAGCATAACACACCTGAATCTCTGACCAAACTGTCGGCAGTCGAGTTGCATTGTGGGTAATGTAGGCGTCAGGGTTTTGACAAGGAAGAATATATGTGGGAAAAAAGACAATATATCTGGTTCTGCTGCATCGATTTTTTTAAACTGTCTGTATCGTGAGTCTGACAGTGTACTCTTGTTTCTCTTTTAAAAAGAAAAATCTGTTATCATGACACATCCTGTCTGCTCTCTGTGATGCTGAACTGCATGCAAAACAACGCCACCGTGGGCATCTTACTGGGAGACGAAGCGCTGGTCTGGGGATGATGTGGCGAGTTGTGTGACAGCAGAGGGTTGAGACTGTGGGGGGGTACAGTGATGGCGTCCATGGCCAACTTCTGCCTGAAGGCTTCCTCTTTACGCCGGTTGGCAAACCAGTTGTAGACTCGCACTTCGGTGACCAAATTAGAGCCGAGGCCCTGAGCTTTGGAGGGGGAGACGCCTCTCTGAAGACACTCGGCTCTGCAGGAAACAGACGTACAAGGTGAAAAACTGGGGTTGATATAGTTTGGGTAACTTTGTTCTATAGAAAGGTGCAGGAAGGCGTCATGTTTTTCTACCTGTTGCACTCTTCTACCAAAGTTTCCCGCTCCTCTTTGCTGGGGTTCTTCTGACGTTCATAAGCCTGGTACAGGATTTGCTGGGACGCAGGCCCCCATTTGAAACGGTTACGTCTCATTTTCTTGCTGGAGGGTTCGCTGCCGACCTCGTCGCCGGGCTGACCCATGCCCTGACCGGACGGGTTGAACTCTGGGAAAAAAAACACCGGATCCTGATTGCTTTTGTCTGTCATATGGCTGCCAGAACCTTGCACTGCCTGGTTGAACTCTGCAAAATAAGAAGAAGTACATTCAATGAAACTTTTACTGCAAAAATACAAAAGGAGAAGTTAATTAGACGCATGATAGTGGTGTTTTCTATCCATAGCTTATATTTGTTTCCTTTTGATGTATTATGACAACTTCAGTAGGATCTAGCACAGGCTTACAGCTGTAGGTGCATGTATATGTCATCCAGCACGATGAGGAAATGTCCACTCTAACATGATATCCCTACAGGTTTGAAACCCAAATTAAGCGTCGTGCTGCTGCCAACTACACATTACAGGCCGGGGCCAAGCTGTGAGAAACTCAAATATTAACTTACGTCGGAGAATTTCCCGCTGTTTCCTGACATACCAGGTGTAGAGGGCCGCTCGCTTCTGTGTTTTCATGGGCGTGCCTTTGTTGAGGTGCTGGGAGAGGTGAGACTGGTTCAGCCCTGTGACGTCCACCACCTCCCGTTGGGGGATGTTGTGCTGCTGCATGTAACCTTTGATCATGCGGGCAGCACGCCATGGATCCTCTCTGGGTTCAGATAAAGCACAGGAGCAGAAAATGCCGCTCATTTCAACACTGAACTATGTGCAACTTTAATAGGGAAGTAGTAAGGAGCAAAACCAACTTTACTCAGATTTTATGGCTGAAATAAAGTTTTTTTTTGGTCTTTGACATGCTTTTAAATGAATGTAAATACATAAAGAAATTCTTCATGTAGGGGTTTTGTTAGTTTTGTTGATATTAAAAGTTGCTAATTATAACAAAATCTACAAATATAAAAATATTCTGATCAAACACACATGAACTTGCTCCTTTCCTTTAGCTTCACTGTTGTTCAAGGCCTCATGTTTAAAGGGTCTGTACCAATAATGAGTCCCCTCACAGACGACCCGTTTATCATTGTTGCCCGTTCAGTGGGCTGTAAATATTTTCAAAGGTTAGTTCAAGTGGAAGGTTGAGAAACTTGGACTTAGTATTTGTCGCCTTAACGCACGATTTCAGCACTAGAAACATTTAGATTAGGTTTGTGTAAATTTAAAGCAACAATGTAATCTGTGAAATGAAAATCTAAAGTAAAAGGACCCAAAACCAGGTAACAAATCTCACATATAGGTTTACAAAACGTCTAATAAAACTCAAGTAAAAAAATATTTGTCAAATTTTCTAACAGTATTTGGAAAAACTATAAAACTTGGCATCAGTCTACATAAGATAAAACATACGTGCATATATTTAATACATATATATATATATATTTTTTTTTTTAATGGTTTGACTCCATTAAAATAAAATAAAAAATGCATTTGTCATATTAAAATCAGATGTTCTTTAATTGATAATGAAAGGATAATTTGAGGTCAGGATTACGTGATGATAAAGTCATATACTTGTACAATGTATATATATAATATAATATAATATATGTTTGTCTTTACAATTAGAGATATTAATCTTAAAGAAATTGGAGAAAAATAATTTGTATTTTTAGTTTTTAAGACATAACATTTACTTGTATCCATACATACAATTTACTTTGATTCCATATGTACATTTTGCATTAAAAAATGTCATGTTCTTACCTGTAGAGTTAGCCCTTCGCATTATTCATTATACGTCCATTTTTTTTGCCCCAGTGCGAAAGTGTAACAAAACATGGTCGGAGGTAAAATGGAGCCTTACCCTCCAATCAGAGATTAGCAGGCCCAGACACACTGACATCGGTAATTATAGCAAATCTACACACGTCTGTTTGTTTTGGAGAATGTGGAGGCCTGCATCTAAGTCTGCGGGTTAAGTGGGAGATGTTAGTTTATAACTTTTGACAATGAATAACCAGATCTCCATTCACTCTAATCACACGCCACTGTGTATCTTTCAGTTGATGATTTATAGAATAAAATTAATAATAACTTAACTACACGTGGGTTGGTTTTGATATTCTTCCGGTCCTGTTAGAGCCTCAAATATTAGTTTTACAGTGGATCAAGTGGTCTGAGTGGAGATGATTACAAAATAAATGGATTAGAGGTGTAACGTCAAATTAGGTCATGATGGGTTTACTGACACAAAAAATAAAACGCTTACATTTTATTTAATAGTAAATAATTAAGTTAAACTGTATTATTATTATTATTATTATTATTATTATTATTATATAATTGTCATTATTGTTGCTTTTATTATTATTATCATATTTATCAAACCAATAATATTTTTTTAGCCTAAATCCCCAGCTAGAAGTTGTTTCGATTCACTTTCTCTCTTGCCGGATTTCTATCGTGGAGAGGTGGAGTACAGCCTAGTTAATAATAAATAGATCTAAGTTCAGCTGATATTTTGCAAAGGTAAAGAAATAATAATCCATGTGGATAATTAGTAACCAGAATGTGAAAACCGAGCCGTGGCGGGTTATTTTAAAATTGTAAACAAAGATGGGAAAAGTAGGCCTGCTTTTTGTACAGGCCTATAGGTCCATTATTTAAAATGTATGATTCATTTTCAAAGTTTTAAAAGGTCAAAACTTTAAAAAAATATAAGTATATAAGAGCATTAGGTGTGCGCTAGAATCAGCGCTTATTTTCACTTTCTCATTTCGCCCCTCATACTGTGATTTAACTCAATTTTACCTCGTTTTTACACTTTTTAAAAAAAGTCAGATTCAGTAGGGGAAAACTTACGCCAACATGCGGTCCACCTCCGCCCTCTGCTCGGCGGCCTCCTCCGTGTTGAGCGACTGGAGCTCCTTCAGTATCGGCGGGGTGTCGTAGTCGTCCCCGTCCTCGGAGCCCTCGTCCCCGGACAGCTTGCCCTTGCTGTGGCCGTTGGTGAGCGTGTGGAAGACGGGCTTCGAGTCGGCGTCCGCTCCGTTCATCTTGCCGCTCTGAGGAGGAGCGGGCGACATGGGCAGGCTCTCCAGTTTTACTCCAAAGCCCGGCGGGCTGGGGTCCATATCATCCAGGGCCTGGATCAGAACATCTTTGGTAACTCCTGAGTCCAGCAGGGCGCTGAGGAGCTCCTGCTGCAGGGATGTCAGCTTGGATACCATTTTAGAGAACATTAAAAACACAACATATAGGCCTGCTGTGTGCGCGCTTCAGCAGAGGGGAAAAGCGAGGATAGAGGCAAATAATAAAAAAAAAAGTTTAAAAAAAAAAGTTCCTTTCTTCCTCTCTAGTCCGGTGTTGTGGGGAGTTTGCGACTGTTGACACCTGCTCCGAGAAGCTGCTTCACTTCCCTGTTGAAGGGGAGGATGGAGCTACTTTGCCATGATGCTTTCTGAGCGCAGGGGGATATAAAACATGATAATGAGTGGGCCGGCTGATGGGAGCCTTATGTAAATCCACAGAATAAGGCCCTCTGTGGGCCGAGGTAGACATGTGTTTACACTGCTGCACTGCTGCTTTTATTGGCTCCCCTTATCAGCAAAACTTTCATGGACTTTGGACCCTGTTGTATATGCCATAAAGACTTTTAAGAAAGGCGAGCTGCACATGTTGACACCGCTGTATCTAATTCTCTCAACAGTGGTTTTAGTCTAGTTTTATTATAAGGCCGAGTAGAAGTAGTTCCGCGAGTATACGCAATACTGTTGTCTATTTGTATATGTATATATTTATTCTACTCATAAAAGCACTTAATTTATATTATTATTTAAGAAGGCCATTTAAGTGTTCTCATTATTACTTAATGGGATGATCGATAGGTGTTAATGATGTGTTGTTGGTTGTTGCTCATTAATTCAGCTGTTTGTTTCCTTTAATGAAGCCGAATAATCTCATTAGTTAAATAGTCTCACATTACGGGGCAACATATTGAGAAGTGTGTTTGGTCTTTTTTAAATACACTGAGAAGAAATTGTTTAACTTAGATTATAATAAGTTTAACTTTTTCAACTTTCTCTTTAAAAAAAAAGCAGCCAATAATAATTATTATTAATAATAATAATGATCTCTAGCTGTCTACAAAATCCATCTTCAGAATTACAGTAGCCTAAATAAAATATTGTATTCATTTTTAACTTAAAATATAAGCCATGATGTAATTATAAAAGCCTATACCTTGAGAAAATGTGGGCCAAAAACCCCTTTAAAGGTTTCAAATTGCCTTAATTGTCTCTTATCTGCGCACAATGGCACGACACGACATAAACTTTAATTGCTAAATGAAATGCCTCAGTTTTATCTTACTTTGCAAATTTAGAAAAACAAAAATACCCATAAACCTTCAATTCACTCAGGACTTAAACAAACCTTTAATCATTAATGTGAGAGCAGAATGAGGTTATTAGGGATCACATTCTGTATTGAGTTACCTTTTCACCTTTGTTTCCCTGCAGAACTATTCTGTTAAAACAATAATAAAGTTGAATTTAGCTGTTTATCCTCCTTTAAACACAGTTGTAGACGGACAGAGGGATGAACTCACAGAAGCAGGTGCAGCGCGACGTTAAAGGCGTCCGATCTGACTTATAAGTTCAAGCAAACCCATTTAAATTGATTTTGTAAACTTTATTAAACGTAATTTTGTTGCAGACATTAAATTAGATGTTATGACGTTGTTTGAATGTAGTCAATACTGTAGTTTGAAACGGGAGTATTTAGAAAGCAAATCAAAATGAGGGGAAATTAATCCTGAAAAGTAAAATACATGGAGTTTGTTTCATTTCACTGTTGATGATTTATATGAGGCTGGATTTTGCTGTTTCCTCGAAGGTGGTTTAAAATTTATCTGGAGCTGTTGGAGGATCCTTAACCTTAAATCTGCAAAACTGCTGGATTTGTCACGGTAAAAAAGACTTTTCAATATTAAACCCATTGGCCACATTAATTCAGATATGCCTGACTGTTGTTGTAATAATGGTTTTAGATGAGGGCATGTAAGTTAGTGGAAAATGTCAAAATAAAATAAAAACTGGTCGTACATTCAAAGTTTAACTCAAGTTAGACTCCTGTGAAACCAGATGTGGAGACAGTTAAGAAACATATATTAAACATTAGAATGAAAACACAGAGAGAAATAACACAAAAACAACTATAAATGAAACCAAAGTTAATATGAAGTTGTATATTGTTTATCATTTCTGTGAATGTGTTGGCATGTTGCACCTTCATATCAGCTGTCTGGTGTAGATCAGTGTGTGTGTGTGTATCAGAAGTGATTAAGATTAAACAAACAGCATTAAACGGCATTAAACAAGGCAATAGTTCACAGTTTCTAGACACCAGGGCAAAATGTTTCCAACCAAGCACTCAGCGACATTGTTAAACTTTATATCTGCAGTTACACACAGTGCAACAACTTTATAAGTGACACTGAAGCCTTCGAGGAAAAGTTTACCCCCCTTCAGATTTGACTGTGTTGCTTTAACTTTCACTCTCAGTTATGACATTTTAAATCAGATGCAGCCAAGTGACAAAAATATCATAAGTACATAAACACGGCAAAAACATTATTTCTAGTCTATTCAAAATCACATTATATAACTAATATGCTTTCTGAAGGCTTTACACTTATAAATGCCTCAATATTACATTTAATATATAACATTTGCATGATGGTAGACATCTCAAATTGTATTGAAGTAATAAAAAATACTCTGATTTACTGTATAAAATGTCATGTTTCAGTCACCTGTTGAGCCCCGTGGATGAAAGAATCGGAGCCTGAAAACTGACCTGGGACCAGGACTCAAGAGCAGCTTGACCTCCTGTACAGCAGGTTAGTTTTAGGGCACCCGTTGTCATAGAAACAGATACATATAATCAGCTAATGGGCTTTTCTGTAAGTGTTTGGGCCAGAAAATCCAGGATTATTCTGAATACTACAGTAAGCAGGTGTAATTAATTGTTTTGATAATATAATATTACATTATGAAGATGGAGAAAGAAAGACACGATTTGCTTATTAATTTATTTTTTTTCCAGTGGAAATAAATCCAAGTGAAGTGATCTTTCTTTCAAACTTTGCTGTAAACAAACACAACGTGAACACAGAAGCCACCGACCTCCTCTGTGAATATGTATCATGGTTTACAACAAGATATTTAGCCAATTATTGGTTAGACATGTAATCTTTCAGTGTAGTATCAATGTGGTTGATCATTAGTAATACGCAGGATTGCCCTAAACCTATTCGCACCAAGCTAATACGATGCAGTGAGACTTTCTGCAACATAATACGTGTTGTTAGTAAAAGTTTAGCCTTGAAGAAAGTGAGTATGATGCTCCTGATGTAACTTTTAGGAGGATATAACGACTAAGACGCCCCAGTTACAATACAGGACGAGATAAAAACACCATAAAGTTCAATAAGGTCATTAACAATCCATCGCTTAGTGACAAGGTCTCTGTAGGAATGTTAATGATTTTATTATGTCTTATTAAAGGTACTTCTTGTTCTATTGGGACACATAACAAAGACCTGACAGTTGTTTCTGTCATCTAAAAGTCTGCTGCTGCTTTGGGTGTCATTACACAGATTACACTGCTCTATTGTCTCCGGCTACTACTGTTGTACAAAGTTTCCCTGATGTACACCTTAGCTGCCTTTCGCTCTGCTGTGTAAAGTTCCAGCCGCTGTGTTATGTGGGTTAAGTTAATAACCCAGTGGAAACAGATAAATTACAGTCTGTCTGCAGCTCCGTCATCTCCGGGGACAAGTTAATGACTCAAGTGTCACTTTTTAGGGCCCAAAGAGACTGATTGATTTTCTTAATAACAGAATAAACGGGGCAATTTGTTGTCTGACACTAAAACCTTTTCACGCCATAGCAGGGGAACAGAGGGTTAATGTAAATTAAAGAATTTAATTGCCCCAAAAACACATTTAGTGAGTTTGCCACCACAGGAGCGTGATACTAATTTGAACAAAGATAGTGATGTTGCACTTTCGTCTAAATTTAATTGAAAATATATAAATCTAAGCCCAAAAAATATCAAAGAATGTGTTTTTGTGAAAGCCATTTTTTAACAAGTAACATTAACAGGAACACACACACACACATGGAAGCGTACGTCTTGCCACCTCTGGGTGACAACACTTTGGCGTACATTTTTCTGGCACTTTCACATGTCTCCATTTAAAATCCGTCAACCATTAACAACAAATAATAACAAGCAGCAAAAAACAGTTTATCCAGTACACAGACCATCACGACTCTTGTGAAAGCAGCCTGTGCACTGGAGCGCGGCCTGGAACACGCTCTGCCCATTACGCTTTCACACAGATCGGTGACACACAGGTTGAGCAACCAGGGACAGGGACCATCAGGTGGGGCGGGGGGGCAGGGACAGTCTACCTGTCCGTCCACCTGCAGTCATGTCAGGCACAGACCAGCGCTGCAATGGCTTTAAGGTGAACTCAATTAAAGGATGAGGCTGGAGATATTCTAAAAACAAAATTTATTGAAAATGTGAACTCATCTTGGTTCCTGTGTTCATTTTAGTCATATTTAAGTCTTTAACCAAAACACCCAAATCCCAAAATAACAAGTCCTTAAATGTCACATTTGTGGATTTCAGAATGATACATTAAATATGTTTCTTGAAGTTATAATAACTTGTGTTCTTAATTTATTTTCTTTTTTGTGCTTATACTTACATAGATAAAATCACATTTGCATATATCTTCCATACAAATGAACACTATACAGGCCATGTTTGACCAAACAATCTCCCCACAAGGTCCATTTAGTTGCTGTTCTGAAGCTTTCGATTGTATCACACGATCTTCATCATCATCATCAGCAGCAATATTTTAGGAGCATTTTATGAGCTTGTCAAAAAATTGAGATTGAAAGTTTCTAAGATCAATAATGAACTGTTTAAGATTAAACACTTTATTATTTTTCATCTTTGGGGGTTTGTTATAACACCTGCTGTGCTGAGGGCCTCAAAAAGTCAAAAATCTGAATAATAATATGGAGTTTGGATAAAAATCTTTACAAATATCAACATTTATGCAAATCTGCTAAGAGCAGGTGTGCAGTTTAGTTCTGTAGATATTTTATGTCACTACCAGCAGCTGGAATTGGACGGTGTAGATATTAAACTGGTGTAAAGATAACACAGTTTGTCTAACTTCATCTGCTCTGAATTGTTTTGCAAAACAGGAAAATGTGACATCCATGTGCTTTGTTTGCTTAGTGCTTTTTATGATTCTCACTTTAATGAGTTAGTAATGTGTGAAATAAATCCAGGAAATCCTCACATTAAAAGAATAACATGAGGGGTGAAAAGAAAGCAATTATATCTCTAATTTGTATCTATAATACACTGATTTGACATTTTCATTGACCTCAATATGATCACACTCTAAACCTGGATCCAGCCAGCGTCGACCTGTTCTCTGTGTCATTTTAATACTTTAAGTCAAGCTTCAGGGACACGCTGTGAGTACTGATGTTGTCTCAAGGTGTGCTTGGCTGCCTTTTGGTCTCTTCGCTCACCTCTCATGACCTCTCGCTCCTCACCCCACGGCCTGGTCGGTGCACACACCGGAACATTTGGAAAGTGACCATGTACCGTTCCACAGGCTGATCTGGACCTTACCCCCAACCGTAACTCTCCGACCGCTCATATCCTCTCCTCAGAGACTGAGCACGACTGTTTGTTGTCGAATCCTGCTGTTGTCTGTATCTGAAAGAAGAGGCAGACGTGTAAAAGTCCTTCTTACATTTTGTCCACAATTTTAAAGTTTTGACTCAAAGGAATAGTTTGACATTTATTTGCCTTTCTTGCCGGAAGTTAGATGAGAAGATTGATACCACTCTTATGTCTGTACGCTATGAAGCTACAGCCAGCAGCCGGTTAGCTTAGCTTAGCACAAAGACTGGAAACAGGTGGGAACAGCTAGCTTGGCTCTGTCCAAAGCTAACATAATCCACCTTCCAGCACCTCTAAAGCTCACTAATTAACACTTTGTATCTCATTTGTTTAATTTATACAGAACCATAGTGTAAAACCGACATGCTTACACTCCCTGGAGTCTGCGCCGTGTAGCAGGTACTTATTCTCTCTTGCATTGTGTAACGGATGTGGCACTTTTAGCTCCAACCAACCCTTTATTCTAGTAACAGGATGAAATTAAGTCTCCCACATCCAACTTCTTGGTAACACGCTACAGAAAATACTAAAATGAAGAAAAAAATAATTTAGCTAACTGCTTGTTTGCGAGCTACACTGCAGAGGTTTCTTATGAAGCTACATGAGTCATGGAAAAAATCAAGCTAGCAAATTCATCAGTGCCTATACCAATGACTCTACAATAAATGACACATGACCAATACAGTCATGGAAACTTCTGTAGTGCTAATTATGAGCCCTGTCTAACAGAAAATACATTTATATCAACAAAAACAAACCTATGCTCGCAGCCAAGAAATAGTCCAGCACATAACGCCCATAAAACCGCAAACTGACGTTTTTACACTTCGGTTTTTGTACAGCTTACACCATCAAGATATAATGTGTTAATAATGAGCTTTAGAGGGGCTGGCCGGCAGATTTTGTTGCTTTTGGATAGAGTCAAAGATGCTGTTTCCACCCTGTTTTAAGTCTTTATGCTAAGCTAAGCTAACCAGCTGCTGGCTTTAGCTTCATATAACATACAGACATGAGAGTGGCATCGATCTTCTCATCTAACGCTCGACATGAAAGCCAACAAGCATATTTTCCAAAATGTCAAACTTTTTCTCCTCAAGGTGGAAGTGAGCGACGTTGGCATGGCACAAACCAAAGGTTGAATAAAAGAATAATCATTCAAACCTAACCTAAAATAGGAACAACAGATAAATTCAGTATGTTTTGTTAGTTTTGGCAGAGTTTTTAAGATCAGTGTTCTGTGCAGGAAAAAATGTTTCAGTTGACTCAACCAGGAAGTGTCAGCAAGAGAAAAAATAATAAAAGATCAGTCTTAGTCTAAAGATCCCAATTCCCATCTGTTCTTGCCAATTCCCCACACAAAACCTCATTAATCATGCAAATCCTCTGGCTATTTTATGATAATCACAGGTTGTTTTCATGTCGCCCTCATAAGGTTATCTGTTATAAATCCATCAGTGATCAGACTTTTTAAGTGCTTTGATTGTGTCAGTTTCTCTTCATCGGATGGAGCAGCAGCTTTGATCTCTATCGGCACAATAAGATTTCATCAGCACACTCATGAATCACAGGAAGATGGCTGAATTGTAGCACACAGAAAGACGAGGAGAGGACATTTCTGTTTGCAGCTGACTGATACAAGTGAGGATAAGGAAGAGGAAAGTGATGGAAGACACTGGCGTCCATCCACTCCTCCCAATTCATAAACATGACCTGTGGATGATCCTGCACTGGGAGAGCTGGGGAGGCCTGCGGCTGCCAGTTTGTAGTGCTGGCGGTGTGTGTCACAGGGACAGTGTTGGCTTTGTCAACATGCACTGCAGCAGGGCGTGTGTGTGTGTGTGTGACAGAGTGTTTCTGTGTGTTTGAATCGAGCCAAAGACTTGAAAGTCTCTCGGCTGTGTTTGCTCTTCTTGCACAAGGTGCGTGTGCAGTCAGGGATTGAGCTTTTCCTCCTCTTTTCTTTTGTTAAATCACGGCAGATCAGAGCAGCTTTGAGGTTTGGCTGTTAGTCACGTTGCGGCAAATTGGTTTCTGTCTCAGTGTTGTTTGATTATGTCTTAACTTCTCTCTTGTGTAGGTTTTTTAAAAATGTTTTATTTTCTTGCAACGACAAAGCAGCTGATAAGCTGACACAACGGATTTGGGATTTTCCATCGTGTGAAGAAAGGCTCAAACATGAGAGAAAATACTGTCATGCAGTATTTTGTTCATCAGGGCAGCACGACCCCTTGCATCACATACACCCCCCACCCCCCAACAGTCTGATACTCCCAGACTTAACTGTAACTGAGCCAAACTGCCAAGATACAGCTGATGTATCCTGTCAGAGCAAGTCTTCTTTTTTATATTCATCGAACAAGTGGTAACAAATTCTCCCTGTGATTTCAAGCCTGTTGCCTTCATAACTATCATTATCTGAAGAAACAGGTAGGAGATATTTGATGGCAAAGGTCATGAAAAGGTCATGAAAGCCAGGACTAAAACCGTCTGTCCTCCACCCCAACCTCACACATTTTAAAGATGACAGCATAAGTTCGCACATTTCAATGCATTTTGAGGGCATTTGTGCTGAGGTCCATTAAACTAAAAATCTGGATCACTGGATGAGGTGGGTGAGTTTATGCCTTCAACAAAAATTACCTGCAGTCGTGCTTTATGAAAAAAATCTATCAGACCCTGACATAGAATAATAAAAGTCTCTAAAGCAGCAAACAGTGTTGCCAGACTGGACTGACAAAAAGTGGCCCAATCAGAGCCTAGAATGAAAATAATCATCCCTATTGCTTCAGGTCTTCTGTTTCATCAGTATGTTGCACTGAGATCAATATGTATCTCAGCCTCAGGATACCACAAGAGAGGATAGTCAGTAACCACATCATATTGACAGTGAACTCATGTTTACTTTTATGGTTTCATAAGTGTGTGTGTGTTTGTAGCTGATGATGATCTCCAGGCTGTCTTCCTCCTCCTCCTCCTCCTCCTCCCAGCTGCTGCTGCTGCTGCTGCTGCTGCTGCTGCTGCTGCAGCTTCTCTCTCCTGCCAGCCGGTGGTCAATATTGACTCAAGGATCGAAGCAACAGCCACTTTGTCAGGGAGCACAGGGGGGCAGACCTGCCATCTCTATGGCATCAGGTGAAAACAGAAAAAGGGCTGCTCGTCATACGTCAGCACAATTTTCAAATAACGCAATGTGATCGGTCACAGCAACATTTTTAGATATCGTGAGGCTATTTTGAGTTAAAAAACTGCACCACTGAAGATGAGATATAAAGTCTCTTTTAATATCAATAGACCTTTTTCACTGCAGGTATTTTAACTTAAAGCGCAGGTGTTACTAATAACATTAACAATGGCTCTGTTCTACTCAAGTGTCCACGTAAGCCATGACAGTGAGCCAGCATGCACAATACCAGGACCCTGAAACTGAAGCAGCCAAATGTAATTCAGCCTCATTAATTGAATTATTTACACCTGTGTGTGTCCTACTGTGTCCTCCGTAAAAAAGGCCTACTGAGTACATTAAATATGTTTGTCTGTATGTACACATGTTAGGTTTTTTAATTTATTAGATTATAATAAATGAGTTAATGTAAAAACAGAAAATAAAATGCTACGTATGAAAGGTTTCTCTGTAGGTGTTTCATCTCATATTTTCAATGCTGCGACTGTTAAATTCCAATATTAATAGATAAGTATATATAATAATGTGATACATCTCAGTGCTTAAATGTAAGACGCCACTTTTGTTATGCTGATTTTAATTCTTTGTCAGTATTATTATATTTTGTCTGATTTGAAACATCCTAAAACATCCAAAAAAGCTTTTAGAAACAATTTTCCAGGCGGAGAGGCTGACAGCAGCAACACCGTCAAACAGATTGACTCCGAGAAGGTAAATGAGCCAAAAAGCACACGCAGGCACACTGAAGCATGAAAAGAAAACTGCAGCCCAACGACAGGACAAACACACCGTTGTTTTTGAGGTTAAATAAGAGATGTGGTGTCACCAGTGTTAGTCAATAGATGATTTGGATAAAAGTCTGACTGGGAACAGAAAGACATTAGTTGATTTCACACATTTATTGGAGCGAACTCCCACTCAAAGTGTGTGGAGCAAAGCTGCTAAACTGTCTCAGTCAGTCTCAGCAGGACTCAACAGACAGAAGCTTTCTGTTGATCATTTCACATCTCTGAATTAAAACTTCTATTCTTTGTGAGTTTGGAGATGAAATCATTTGAGCAGGTACTTCCACCAACCTGCAAATCCTTCCTGAAAACGCAACTGTACCCAAATGTGTGCAAAGTATGGAGATGTTCCATCTACCTGAGCCACATTTATTCCCTAGTTATTTATTAGTGACTGTTAAACTGGTCAACTCTGGGAAGATTTGCATGACTCTGACACCGGCTCAGGACAGTTCCATACCAGTATTTCATTTTGCATAGTTCAGGGGTGAAGGCATAGAAACAGGTAGGTAAAGAGCTAAAGGTTAGCTGCTGCATGTGAAGCTTTCCCCTGAACCTCTTGTTGAACTCACTGCTGTCACCTAGTGAACGACGGGACAAACAGCTCCGAGTGCATCAAGCAGGTGAGACTGAACATGATGCACCCACTCTCATGCATGCACCTGCAAATGTTTCTTTTGGTCTTTTTCTGTCATTGTTTTTTATTCTTATTTGAAGGTTTTATTGCACTGGCCGCACAGTGTGCACCCATAGCATACAACAATAAAGTTCAAACACAGACACTCATCCATGCACAATATCACCCCTGACCTTATTTTGAGCAGACAAACTGTGCCAGGTCGATGTAAGGTGTGTCACCGTGCAATAAATCTCCTGAGAAAAGAACACGAGTGAATCAGATCCAAGCCGTTTGCTGCTGTACTCAGCGGGAAGTCAAACACCTACAAGGAAGAGTTTGTGACGAATAATGGCTCGATAAGAAGTCTCTTTATTTAGCCGTGCTGCATTTGGAAACGAGACAGGAATGCAGTTATCAGATATTTACTTTGTCCTCGTTGACATCCATAGGATGTGTGAACTCTTTGTTGTGCTTTGCAAGAAAATAATCTTTGCAAATTGGAGTCATTAAGGCAACAACAGACTAAAACAGTGGTTGCCAAGCTTTCTGGATTGAGACCCCTTGTCGCAGGTTACATATGTATGAGCTGTGAAAGGAAATACTTTACAACAATGTAAAAATACTCCATTACAAGTAAAAGTCCTGCATTCAAAAACATTAAAGTACTCATTATACAGAGTATTAGTATCATAACTTTATTTATATATCATGTAGAGACAAGCTTTCACACAGTATCTCATTTATGTCTGTAGACCAAAAAACATTTTATTAAAAGAAAATTTTTAAACGATGAATAATTGATGTTTTGAGTGATTTACAGGCAAACAGACATTCAATGAAAAAGGCACAGTTGCGATTTGAGACAAAATAACTTAACATGTAAATAGACCGTATGATAGTTTTATTTAGTATTTGTGTGTAACAATAATCAAACAATATTTTTTTTACAACCTTTAACTGTTCTATAATTATATTTTGAGTGGTTTCACTAAAGATTTGTACATTTTTGTAAGTGCCTGTGTCATTTTTCTTGTACTTTGGCGTTTCTGGCAGCTTTATACTTTAAATGACAAAATGATAAGTCAGACATTACAGGAATGCACGGAAAGTTGGCAAAAATTAACCAAAATCAACCTGGACTCCCGAGTTAATGTTGCAGTTGGTCAAGTTGGAGCTTTCTATTCTGTTAGCTATTGATCATGTTTTATAAGTAAATTATATGTTTTTTTCATGTAAAATCTGCAAAGTATAGTAATTATAGCTGTCGGATAGTGGGGCAAAATGTACAATGTAAATGTAGTGAGGTTATAAATACTCAAGTAAAGTACAAGCACTTTAAAATTGCACTGAAGTACAGTAAATGAGTGAATTTACTCATGTTACTGCCAAAGAGCGATTTTCTGTTGTCGGATTGTTTTTTTTGTTTTTTTTACGATGATTTTAATCATTTTTTAGAGGCTGTCCAGTAAGACAAATAAAAGCAAAGATTAAAGGAAAGTGTAAAAGCTAAACATGTTTTTTTTCTTGTTTCCTACCCTGATAATTATCTTGTGACCTTTTAGATCCATCCTGCGACCCTTTAAAGGAGAACCAGACCCAGGACCCAGGAAACACTGAACTAAAACACACTGAGCTTTACACTTTGCAAAGTTTATTAGGTAAAACCATTTATCTTAATGAGGGTAGACTAAATGATATAGTGTAACCCAGTATAACTCATACTGAGATATTTTACTTAAGTAAAAGTAGCAGTACAACACTATGAAATCACTCCACTACAAGTATTAGCAGCAAAATGTACTTAAAGTATAAAAAAGTACTCCTTAAGGAAAGAATGGCCCCTGTCATGTGTTACATTATATTTATCACAGGATTACTACAACTGATTATGGTGTAAGCAGCATTTAATGTTGTAGCTGGATGAGGTGGAGATCATTCATATTAGATATGCATCGATCCCTGATGTTGACCTTCAGACCAGGACCTACCAGATCAGGTATGGAGCAGAGGTGACGAATCCACAGTAAATACAGTTTCTTCATCTTGTTTCTGCTATAAATTACATTAATTCAGTCACTGTCTGCTGCTGACGCAATATTTAGTATTTTTAATATTGTATTATTTGTCCCAGTGAGTTTGGAGCAGTGGATCCCTAATTTTTATACAATTTGGTAGTTGAATAACACTGTGCCAATGTTTGGTATGTAAACTCTTGATCTGCAAAGATAAATATAGTGGAGTAGAAGTATAAAGTATCATAAAACGGAAATACTCAAGTCATGAAGGTAGGATTGACTGCAGTAGGGCTGTTGTTAAGTGTACCTAATAAACTGGCAACTTTCCATTTGAAAAAGATCTGTGTTTGTAGTTTCATATAATCCAACTAACTGTTGAAGGAAAGAAAAATACATTATAGTATATTTAATTAGAACCAGTGAAAAAAATACTCCTCAGAAGTCAAACGTCATTTCCTACAAATACCTGCTCAAATAGCTGTAGTCACTCACACACCTCACACCTGTATTGATAAGGCAGTGATCAGACCCTGGTGCTCTGAACCAGCTCAGTGGGACACTCAGGGACAAATGTGTACGCTGCATGTGATCTCCGTCCATGGCTGCCTCCCTGCCCCGTGTTTTTCTTTCTCCTTGTCCGCGCAATTAGAGATTCAAAAGTAATTACCTGCTCGGCTTCCTCTGCGATTAAACGGCAGGTTCACAGCACCCTGATTAATGCAGAGGCATGCACACCTGCCATTAGCAGCCATGAGAGGTGGAACGTTCTGACCGAAACCCTGCAGAACAAACACACTGCTGTCGAAGCCTGCATAACGCAGACTTACACAACAAGAGCAAAAATGCATACACTCGCTGGTATCACTTTTATTAAGCCACTTTTGAGGCACTCTTACTTTACTTGCTATCCATTTTATGCTACTTTATACTTCTACTCCACTACATTTCAGGGGGAAAATATTGTCCTTGTTACTGCACTACAGCTGTGGTTAGTAGTTACTTTGCAGATAAAGATTTTACATGTAAAACCGTGTAATGATCTTACAAAATATGCATTTTTATTGAATAAACTGCACAACAGAATGTGACATAGCTCAAATTAGCTCCACTCCAACCAGCTACAACTTTAAAATGCTGGGTATCACTTTTTAATAAGTGTACTTACTACACGCGCAAGTTCAAAAGTTGTCACGAATGCCTTCATTAATATTTAATTTAATTTAAACAATTAGTTATTGATGCTTTGTGGATTATTCGTAGGCAATTAAAAGTGACATTTTATGGGTTGCCGGGCTATTAAAATAGTCACTTTGGCTGTTGTTTAACCTCTATTGTAAGGAGACGTTCCACATAATAAATACTTTTACTTTGATACTTAACATTGTTTTATCCTCTTGATACTTTGTGACTTTAATTTTTAAGAGAATTGCTTGTAAACATGATTTTGAACTGATGACATGTCTCAGACGTCTGCTATAGAAAATGACACATTACTTCTGTTTGGTCTCATAAAGTCTGATTAAAACAAGGACTTTTTATATGCTTTATATCTGTGATTAGTGTTCACAGTACTTTTGTATGCAGCTGCAGCCCTCCCAGATACTGCACATGAAAATATTTCCTTATGTGCTCTGAGGTCATGACTGTATTTTGTCACCTTTATATAATGTGCAAGTCCAGTTTGACAAAGAGAAGTTTTAATGACTTCATTATTACTTTATAGACCCCACACAGCAGTGGAGTCTGTGGGACCTCAAACGATGAAGAAGTAACGCCATTGTCAACAAAACACAATTTTGAGGTACTTTACTCGGGTATTTCCATTTTCTGCTACTTTATACTACTTTTTTACTTCACTACAGCTGTTGTTACTTTGCAGATAAATATTTTACATACAAACCATATAATGATCTTACAAAATATGCATTTTTAGAGAATAAATTGCACAACAGCATATAGCATAGTTTAAATTAGCTCCACTCCAACCAGCTACAACATTAAAATGCTGGACTTACTACATTCTTAGTACAAGTACAATTTTAATTAGTTAATTAGCATAATGTAGATTTATCAGAGAGGCCATTAATAGTGACAACTTGCCAGGTTTTAAAATAAAAGTTAATTTGGCTGTTTGTCCTCTTCTGTAAGGAGACATTCCTCATAATAAGTGCTATAACTTTTTATATACTTTTAAGTATCTTTTGTTGGTAATACTTCTGTACTTCTACTTAGTAATGTGACTTTTACTTGTAATGTACAGAGTACTTTTATACATAAAACCATCATAGTAACTATGAATTGAACCTCTAAACTGCCAATAATCAAATCTAAATTCACAAACACAAACCATATGAGTTAAATGTGGGCTGTTATGAGGCTATTCAAATTCATCTCTCCCTCTTCAAAAAGATATTTTAAAGACACTTAAATTTATGATTGAAATCTCCTCTCCTTCTCCTTCCACTATCCGAAACCCATAGATTTTTATTTTGGCCATAAACACAACAATAACACGAAAATGTGACAGTAGCAACAATGACCTTTAGTGTCAAGATTATTTTTTCTGTCAGCAATTTATTTGCCTGGTCTGACGGCTGCAGTAGCAGGTTATCTGTCCAAGTCTATAAGCTCTTTTTATTTATTTTTTATTTTTGTTAACAGTTAATGTATAACCAGGTGTGCGAGGAATCAGCACATTTCCTTTTACCTCATGCACAGATCGATGTTGGTGTGGCTTCGCTGCGAGCGGGCTAAATGGGATCATTGTCAAGAGAGCTACAGTAACACATCTCATCCTGTCTGGAAGCGTTTGATATGAGAGAAAGACGTAAAACTACACATGCAGTCACAGTGGAGGTTTTAAACAGTAAACTGAGGAGAAATCTAACTACAAATACCTGTTTCTGCAATAAAAATCTGAAAATTATGAAACACCAGTGACACAAACGTCTCGGCTTCATCTCTGGTCACAACTGTCACAAAAGCTCCAGTCTGTTTTTACTGTAAACACGACCTTTGATAGGAAAGGTCTCACAGGAGCTCCTCTGAATCTACTTTGCTTATTTAAGTCAGCTTTTGAACAATTAAGATTCTGGCCCTGTGCCACCTAATGTGGAAGCCAAGTTATCTATTATTTCATGAGTAAAGAGAAAAGCTTCACACTCAGTCAACCATGGCGTCTGTCTTGTCCCCCTGTGATTGCTTAAAGCACCTACAGTTACCTTCTTTGTAGAGTCATCAGACGTGACTCTCTATTCCGGTAAACAAGACCCCTGAAAAGCTGCTTTATATCCTGTTCGTGTTCTTTTGTTCGTTTTTGATCAAATCCGGCTAATTGTTCTGCAGACGATGCATAATCCACTTCAGTGGTTCCCGATAACTGAGAAGTCACAAGATAATTAAAGGGATGAGAAAGAACAAAAAAATCCTGTTAGGCAACCTTTGTTGATTTTTTTTCTCTAAATTTTAGGTTTATTTCTTGTGAAAGAAGGCATACTTGAAAAACGCTTCAAATGAAACAATCCTAAAATATCCTGTGAGACCTTTCCTATGAAATTAAGAGTCTGCAGCCACGCTAGCAGCTTTGTGAGGCTGTACTTTGGCACAGCGGTGCTTTGAGCTAAATGCTAACTGTTGCTGATTAGCACTAAATGCAAAGTACAGCTGAGACTCTTGGGAATGACATTAGTTTTGCAGGTTATTTGGCCATAAATCAAAGATCCAGACAAATAGAAATTTTGACTAGATGATGGCACTAAATTAAAGGTTAAGGGATCATCAAATCGTCCGTATGGCAATCCGTCCAATAGTTGTCAAGACATTTCGCTAAAGACAGCAAATGTCAACCTCATGGTGGCACTAGAGGAAAATTCAGGGGATCACCAAATTCATAGACACATCATCTGGTAACCATGAATGTCTGTACAAACTTTTATGCCAATCCATCCAGTAGATGTTCAGATATATCATAAGATAAGTGAAAACTTTGACCTGCTGGTGGCGCTACATGAAAAGTCAGGGGATCGGCAAAGTCGTTTGGATTCATCCTCTGGCGACCGTGAATGACTGTACCAAATTTCATGTCAATACGTGTGATAGCTGTTGAGATATTTCAGTCTGGACCAAAGTGGTGCACTCACCGACTGACAGAAGGACATTTCCACCCCTAGAGCTGCTAACATGGCAAATAATTGCTCACAGCTCTTGTCATGAGAAGTCACAAATAAAGTTTATTTTTATGGACCAGAAAGGTTTGGAACCACTGCTCTACTAAATATAAAAACACTCTAGCTTTGCAGGGGTGGTTGCAGGGTGGAAATGTGATTTTAAAAAAACATTTTTTAAAGCCACCCCCTCACCACTCCACCAGTGGACTCTGGACCTGTGTCTCCACGCTCCTCTGCTCATCCCTAAAATTAATTCATCCGCACATCTCTGTCCCTCTAACACCACATTAACCCCGACCACAGGAGGCATCCTGTCGGAAAAAAATGTCCCTCTCTGGCTTCACGGTGAAACATCAGTTTGACCTTTCCACCTCAGACCCTCTCTCTCTGCTCTTTTCCCACCCTCACATTCAGGCTCCTCGTCGTTTTACTCTTGCTCCATCTAGATTTCAACACAGGCTGCATGCTCATACTGCTGAATGACTTTGAGGACTCAACAGAAACCCGCCAGGTGTTACGAGTGGGCAGAAAAGATTTAGAGCAAGTATCAGTGTGTGAAAAACATTTCTCCACCTGGGATATTAAAATTAGCTCTCTAAACATGTCAGTTGTTGCCATGCATTTGTGAGGAAGACTCATTTCAGAGGGTCACGCCACACTGGCTGCTTTCTGGAGGACAGAGAAACTGTAATTGGGGGCCATTAGCTGTTGCCCAAGACCAGTCATGCAGGGTCGGTTTGTAGATTGAGACATGGTGACTGCACAGTCCCACCGCCTGTATCAGTGTCCCCTACCTGTGTGACTTCCCCACCCCACCCCACCCCTCCCCACCTCCCCCGACCTCCCTGACCAAACCCCCTGCATGACCCCCTCACTCTCAACACCCCCCACACACCACACACATACCTCCCCATGTCCTTTGGTTTTTGCGTTGTCCTCAAACAGACCTTGAATGGAGTCAGGGCCAGCTACACCCAACAGCAATCAAATAAAAAGTCACTTTTATAACAGCTTTAAAATTCTGTCAGGGCAATCTAAACCCATCAGTTACCTGTCTGACAGCACCTGCACTGCGTTGTTGTGAGCCAGGATCAGCTCCGTCTTACCTCTGGTTGAAACCTGTACTGCGACCGTAGCTGTGAATCTTTCCCAATATATAAGAAAAGGTGGAATATGTTGAATACTAAAATACTTTAATTCAATACTGATTCAAGGATTTCATGTAGAAACTTACCATTATCCATTACAATAATGAATATTGTTTATGAGAATGAGTTTATTAACTGTAAGTAATTCCTTAAAAATAGTTCATTAATGAGCATTCCCCGACAAATAAACAACTAAGCTAAGAAAAACTAAGCTAAACTAAGCTAAGCTAAACTAGGCTAAACAAAACTGCTAAGCAAAACTAAACTAAAAACTAATCTAAACTAAACTAAACTAAGCTAATTGCTAAACTAAACAAGACTAAATTAAACTAAACCAAAATGAGCTAAACTAAATGAAACTAAACGAAATTGAACTAAACTAACATAAAATAAGCTACGCTAATCAATAAACTAAACTGAACACTCACATGATGTAAGCTAGCCAACAAATATACATAAAATAAGAAAGAAATACTTTCTTCCAATTACTTAAAGAATTCCATAATAAATGCAAAAAAACAGAAACAGAACTTCAGTATTTAAAATGATCCCGTGCTTGTGATCTCAATACAATGCAAAATATTGTCTTAATAAGCACTGATACAAAATGAGTAATGAGTATTGAAGTATTGATTACTCTCATATCATCTGCAAACTCCCAACAAAATGAACATGAGCTCTGTGTTTGTTATTAAACTCTTTTAACAAGAATGTTGAAGAAATGTAGTTTGAAGGCAAGAAGCCGTGCATGTGACTAAAACACCTCAACACTACAAGAAAACAATAAAAACACAAAGTACTTAATTCAGTGTTGAGTCTTAACTTCAGTTTCTTAACAGAAGTGGGTAAAACTGTTACTTCATGTTTTTTCAGTGCAAATCCACTAGTTTTCTTCATTTTTGCTTCTTTTTCTTAATTCCTCGTTCTGTCTTTCTTGAGGATACAGACTTTTGCTCCAATAAAACAACTAAAACAGGCATAGCTGCATTGTGAAAATGTGATTATTCCTCTCCAGTGACAGGATGTCCCACTTGAAGATTTTAATATGAGGACAAAATGTTATGTTATAGCACATTGTTTTTGCAGTGCAGGGAGGCAGAGCAGAAGCCCCCCTGCAGCCACAGAGCCACTCAGTGCAGCCAGAGTTTCACAGTCCTTCTCATAAAGAGTTGCCCTGCTTTATGGCGCTATTTCCCAACATCACATGCCTTCAGTGCTGGGATATGATCTGAGATAAGGCAAGAAAGTATCGAAACAGGTCTCACTCTCCTCCTTCCTTACGCTGCTCATTCGGATAAATGAACGGGATGGGGAACACGTTGAAGTTTAGTTTTCAAACTGTTGCAACAAAGACAATAAAAAGGATGTAAAAAGCATGTCTTGTGTCTCGATATTTCTTCATATAAGGTGGGGAGTGATTTTGAAACTGAGACCACTTCTTTGGAAGATATCAAAGAAGGTCTGAATCACTGAGATGCCCTTATTGCATAGTTTTATAAATCATGTCTTTATGATAAGCTGATTGCCTTATCCTTGACAGCAGCGCATAGCGAGGGCAGTAAAGGTGCAGGATTACGAGGTGATGGTCCATAAAGGGTTTGGCTCAGATAAGATGGTTTGTGGGAGTGAGAGACAGGACTGGTGACTTTAGGTCAACAGAAACCAGGTTTTCTTATTGACAATGAGGCTGACCCCGCCACATATTACTGCACAACACCTGAATATGTGGTCACATTTTTGGATTTAGGAATCATGAAGTTCCGTTTTTCCAGGAGCAAACTTTTGTTTATGTGTTTCCAGTAGTGTCTGTGCAGACAAGGTCATAAAAATATGGCGGCCCATGAAAGGCAGCCATTTCAACCTTTAACCTGCTCCTCACTTAGTCATGCAGGATGTTTGCTAAGATCTGGTGACTCTAAAACTGAGCGTTATGTACTGGTTTGCATAAGTATGTTGTTTTTATGTTTGCTTTCTCATAAAAAAAAACATTTGATACCATTCTCCTGCAATTTAAGTCAGTCTGATGAACTTTATGTCTACATTGTTATGGCAACAGCCACAATGAAATGCCTCCCCGCTGAGGTCCACCTTTCTAATCTCCAGAATGGCTCTATTAATGAGCCTAATGGCATATGAGCGATACCCACACCTGAGTGAAACTGCACGGGGTGACTGCTTCAGCAACTTCCCGTATTGCAATGCAAACCTTCATGGCTGCAATCCATTCAGAGGAAACCATTAGAACAAACTGCTCTCGGGTGCAGCAAAGCAGACCGGACACCATCATTTATGAACCAAATCACCTCTGGGTGTCCTACGCAAGGACAAAGCACGGACTGTCTGCATGCAAACGCTCACACCCGTCACACACACAGTGAATCAAGTCCTGAAGACATGGAGGAATAAAAAAATGCTTTTTCATCTGTTTACATATCCAGAATTGTTTGTCTTATGTCCAGTCTAATCAGTAACTATTAATAGCATGTAGCAGGAGAACTCTAAGTTTCCCTTTAGTCATTGGAAATTCCACTTTTTCTGCTAAACTTCCTGTTGCATTTTCATAATTTAATTTTTAGTGAATAATTCTATATATTACAGTAATTTAGTGGTAGTCCAAAGGTAGTAATGTAAGCTCTATGCACATGGCAGCATTTCTACAGTATTATGAGCTGTGCAATCAATAATCAATTTAACTTGAAAGTGGAAAGACTTATTTTCAGCAGTTACACAACGTTCACTAATGTACATTATTTTAATCTGAAAATCTCCTCATTCTTATTTCTCACTCTTCTTATCAGCTGATCAAATGAACATTTATATCCATGACATGTTAAGTTGTGAAGGGCAAACGTTTATGGTTTGATGACTGTTTTTGATTCTGAACTGGTGTGGCTTTTCACAGACAAATAAAAAGAAATGTTTGATATGTAAATACTACAGTACTGTCACACTGATGATATCCACAAAAAATACATCTAATATTCTCATAAACATTAAAAGCTAAATCAGATCTTTGCTAAATTCTTCTACATTCATACCATGAACAAAAAGGGAGAAAGAAAAAGAGAGAGAGCTGTCCATGAAGAGAAAGGTTTCCCTCTTGTGGTCAAAATGTGGAAGTGCATCAAAGCAAACTCGAGACAGGAGACATTTCTGATTGGCCAATCAGCTCAAAATATTGAAATATAACTAAAATAATTAGATCTGTTCTTTGGTGATCTCTGCCTATAAAACAACCAAGGGACAAATGACACCATTTCATTTGTCTGGATTTTTAAAAAACACTAAGAATGAAATGAGCAGTTTTCTTTATCTATCTATCTATCTATCTATCTATCTATCTATCTATCTATCTATCTATCTATCTATCTATCTATCTATCTATCTATCTATCTATCTATCTATCTTTGTCTGTCTGTCTGTCTGTCTGTCTAAGCTTTCCACATACTACAACATTTTACTCTAAAGCTCAGTGCAAGACTGTGTCACTGTACAAGGGCCCACAGTTATGTAACACTGTTTAACGGTTATAATGCAGTAATGTATATTATGTAAGGAGAAGAAAAAAATCATGTATCATTCAGATTTAACATTTTTTATTACACATAGGTACTTAATTTTAGAAAAAACCTTCACCTGATTACATGTTTTGTCACAGGGCCTGTTTGATTTACTGACACAAAACTTCATGCGGTGGACAAAACATCATCAACCGACGCAGCCCTGGTACCTCATATCTTTACCGATTTTCTGCAGTGCCTTAGTGTATAAAGAGGTGATGAATATTAGATGACTCTTATAGTCTGTGTCATTTCTTGGCTTATAAACCAGTTTATTTATGGTTTAAAAACATATTAAGTGTTTGCTCAATCTGTCCAGGTTTAAAAGAGGGAGACCAGGGGTTTCTAGCTCTGTAGTTATGTGTAAAAATATCAAATTCGCCTCCAAAACCATATGAACATGGAGACTAAACAAAAAATGTATGCAGGTCAGTAGATGTGTTTTAAATATGTTATTTTGTGTCTATGAGTTGTGTGCAAGCACTTGTCCATATGTCTACAGCTGTGCAGCATTCCCACTTTGTACCATTTAATTCTGCAGCTTCGAATGGAAATCAACATTGATCAATACACAAAGGCAGATAAAGCAGGTTCACTCTCATATCTGTATTGTTCCCCATGTGAACTGTATGTTAATACATCCTCACTCATGTCCTTGGTGAAAGAAATAATACATAGCTTCTGATGCTTTTCTTTTTTTTTTTTTAATCACTGAACACACAGCAGTCATGAGTGTAGAAGAACATATTTTCATTTTCAAGGATTTTCCTGCAATGATGCATTCAAACGTGATTTCCCCAGACAATAAAAACATGTACCTCAACCTACACACCATGTCATTCTGGCCCACGTGTCCAGTTGCTGCTATTAACATATTCATGTGGCACTTTTTCTTTCTCTCTCTCTCTCCCTTTTTTATCGACATTCCTGATGTTTGCGTCTGAGTCATTTTGCCTCCTTGTTATGCCAGCGTTAAGTCCGCCCACTGGTCATCTCACAGTCTATGAGGCATCTGCAGAGCACAAACATTCACCACATCAATGAGAGCTATACGCTTTCGAAACAAAGCAGGAGCGTATTTTCAGCCCGAGCCAAAACAACAGTCTGTTTGGTGCAAATCAGGTTATTCAAATGTTTTTCAGGCCGACCATGAGAGGAGCTGAATAGAGCCATTTGAGAGCATATGGATAAAAAAATATGTCGCAATAAAAGGATCTTTTTAAGATCATGGATTTGAATGCTTAATGTCTCAGTCTGATGGGAAATGAGCAGCGTGAGATGGAGCTCAGTTATCAGTTAGAAAACGGCTTGACAACAATATAATTTGCACTGAACAAAGCAGAAACAGAGCGATCTACAGTATGTTTCATTCATCTATAAGTTTTGAGGCCACAGTTCAGACACATAAACTAAATTTTTATCATCAAATGATCAAACTTAATGTTTAAACATGCCTGAGGATATATACTGTATATATATATACAAATGTATCTTAAACTTTCAAGCAGCAGGGGTTAATTTCTTCGTCCATTCAATTGTCTGTGCGGTCTACATGTGAATGTGCTCTGACCATGAATTACAGCTCCGTGTGGGAAGATGGATGAAGGCAGCTAGAGGCTACAGTATGAAGGAGAAGCAGGCAGGTAAGGGGGGGAGGCACATTATTCAGTATGTGTGTGTGAAACAGGGCGAACAGGCCGAATAAAAGCTTTGATTCCTTGCTTATTTTAACCTTTCTCACTCACTGAAGGGAGCTGCAGGTGAATCCCAGGACATCGACGGGTTAAAAGGAAGAATATTTGAGCTTCAAAACTGTGTAGAGATGGGAATTGCAGAAAGCGTTTTTTAATATTTAGGCAAAGTGTTCCCGTTAACTCCACAAAGTATCTTATTTCGTCCACTTTGACCTCAGTCTGTCTCTAGAAATTATTCATTAGTCACTTGCCCTTTAATTTGTCTGCTTTCTCAGCTCTACTGGCTCTGCTGCACGCTCTTGTTTCTACAGATTCCCACTTACAGACATCACGTAACTTCAGCACAAACAACATGACACAGGTGACACTCTACTCCGGCTGCTTTTGTCAATGAGAAAAAAAACAGTTTGAAATAGTAGAAAATATCTCCAGTGTTGCTCATAATGTAGTCTCGATTTGAAGGAAAACATAAAATCTGTCATTTTTCTGTAATCACATTACATTGTAATGCACACCATTACATCAGCCCTGATCCCGACACATAATCTCTGGATTGAAGCTGAGGCCCAACTTCTGTTCCTGTTTGTCGTCTTCAGCCGTGAGTCATGTGTACACAAGTTTTCATGCCGCCAACCAAACAGCAGCAGCTCTGCTCACTGAGTTCACTCTGACTGAAGGTTTGCTGCCACTGGTTTGAGCAGAATTGATGAGGAAAAACAAAACAAAACAAAACAAAACAAAACAAACAATTCTACAAGGACTGGGATGCTACAACTTGGGAGGCAAAAAACATTATTGATTAGTCTGAATGTAGCTGATCATTTTGATTTGTCATACTCTGGACTTAAAGTGATATTTCCATAATGTTGGAGGAGATATTTAAAAAAAAAAAAAAAAAAAAAGAATGGTTAAAATTGATGCTGCAGAGGTCGAGATATCCTGACTTCTAGTCGCTACATATGGGTTTATCTCCAAAATAGCTGGATCCTACATTTCCCATAATGCAACTTGAAAGCATCTTTTTGTTAGACCCTTCCTTCCTGGTAAACGCCCACTTTCTTTAAACTCCAAACCCCCAATTTAGAGCATCAAAGACTTGCAGGCTTTCTGTTAAAAATCTAAAGTCTCAAAGCCCAAGTTGATATAACCCTGGTGACATCATACGGATTGTTTTATTGATTCTACAATTATTTATCTATTTAGTCTATTTATTTTTTAGTATTTGGGGCATTTTACATTGTGTATATATACATGCATATACTGTACATAATTATCCACTCCATGTATATACATACCATATTTATTTTTCTCACAGAAACACTTGAATGTATATAGACATTTTATTTATGTTGTTGGTCATTGGTGTTTTTTATATATATATTTATATATACACCTATTTTCTCACATACTTTAGTACATAATAGTCCTGTCTATTCTTTACCTTTGTTTGTTCAGCTTTGTTGTCTTTGTTCTTAGCTGTTATGTCTATTCATGTGTAAGTGCATTGAGAGCAATGGAAAAAACTGAGTTAAATTCCTTGTACATGCACATACTCTTGGACAATATAGCTGATTCTGACTCTGACTGTCAGCACTATAATTTGTAGTCCACCAGGGCGGCGATCATCAGGGTTATTTTCTTCTATTTTCCTGTTTTCACAAGCAGGGTTATACTGCACATGCCACAAAAATGTAACATTTAAAATCAGTGGATCATTTCATTTTAAGAAATTACTGAGAATTTGGGAATCCAATTTGTCATTACTATGAGGCTTACTATTATTCATTTTCATGGTAAGTCTGACATGACTCGAGTGCAGCATCAGTGTATCACACAGATGAGTGTCTTGATGAGCCATATGTGTAATCAGCACGGCTGATGTCACAGTTACGTGGTTTGTGCTCTTCATTTCTCAACAAAGGCCTCACGCTTGTTGCCATGGGCTGTTTTTCGCATAAGACCACTTGAGCCTCAGTTGTTCAGAGTAAACGCACAATGAATCCAACACTATAGACAAACTGTGATGCCTTGCAGCTTTAACGCATTAACCTACGCAGTATGTTCTTCTCTTTATTATCCATTTTCCATCGGTCAGCTTGCACTGTATGGATTTCTGCTGTCTATTGTGTTGTGATTTATTGTAGAATTGGCATATTTGCTATGTTTTGTTTTATTTTTACAGGTTCATCACATAATGCAACTGTACAACTAGCAAAAGCATCAGGGTCCTTTTAAAAATGCTGGATATGTCTCACTGTCTTAACCTGTTTTGAACCTGCACTACCAGTGAGCCTCTTGCAGAAGGTGCATAATGAGTATCATCGGTAAATTTGAGGAACTATCAGATATTGGTAACGGCTTTAATAATATAGCCTATTGGTGTATTTGAAGTGTCTGCACAAGGTATGTTATGAGACCTGAATTACCATAAACTAAAAAGAGACCAGAGCTGCAACTAACAATTATTTTCATTATGTATGCATGTGTCAATTTAGCAATTTTATAAATAACTAAAATTTCAGAAAATAAGTTGAATTCATATGATATAAAACGCACCCTTGCTCTGTTCAATACACTGAACAGTTAAGCTGCTACAGCCTGACTTGGTCTGAAATGTCCACTAGCTTATGGTGGCTAATGTTAGCTAGCAAACTTTAGATATTGCCGTGTAATTGTCATCCACCCTTGTCTACTTGTCCTGTTACGCTACAAGTTAGCATTTGCCACCATACTTGCTGTTTGTGGACAGTAGTTATGCTGTTTAGCAAAAGTTACATAGCCTCGTTTTAAAGGAAGGGCTTCACATTTTGGGAAATATGCTTATTGGCTTTCTTGCTGAGAGTTGGATGATAACATTGATACCACTCTTGTGTCTCTACAGTAAATATGAAGCTAGTGCCAGCAGCTTGTTAGCTTAGCTTAGCACAAAGACTGGAAAGAAGGGGAAACAGCTAGCCTGGCTGTTTAAAGGAAACAAAATCTGCCTAGCAGCACCTGTAAAGCTTACTAATTAAAACATTGTCTTATTTGTATATCTCTATCTCTTCCTTCTGTTTCCAGTCTTTGTGCTAAGCTAAGTTAGCCGGCTGCTGGCGGTAGCTTCATATTTAATAGACAGATATGAGAGTGGTATCAATCTACTCTACCAAATTATCAAACTATTCCCTTAAATATGAAGCTACAGCCAGCAGCCGGTTAGCTTAGCTTAGCATGAAGACTGGAAACGGGGGAAAAGCTAGCCTGTTTCTGTCCCAAGGTATAAAGAAAAAATGCCTACCAGCAAAACAAATGACAATCAAGATGATATCAATCTTTTCTTCTAACTCTTGGCAAGAAAGCCAATAAGTGTATTTCTACTTCCTTTAAGTGAATAATTAATTCTCAAAACTGTTGTAGATTTATTTCCCATCCATCAACTAAACAATTAAATTTCAGCAAAAGAAGGGCAATGACAAAATAAAAGGCCACAGTGTTATAAGTCAACAATTAATTTTTATTTTATCGTGTTTATACGATTTTGGTTCTGTAGCAACCTACTGGATAACTCTAATGAAGTGCAATTGTACTCAAGCCGGTTACAGTTGAGAGCAACGACAGGCACACGTTTTGTGCAAATTTAACAGCATCGGAACGGCTCCTACATATACACAGCAAAAATACATGCCAGAGGAAAACAATACTAAATCAGTTTACATTGACAATAGATAGGAAGACTTCCCCGCGAAAACAACGTCTATCCAAGCTAACACTCGAGAGAAACACATTTTCACCCATTGTTGGATTATGGGAGAGAAAAACTGAGTTAACATTCAGTCTTTACGCACAGCGAGAAATGTGTGGTGTTATCCAACTCCACGGATTAAATCCCTTCAATCTGCCCTACCAAAGAACACATTTCATCGGAATCCAAACATTGTGCATTGCCATTTCAAACTAATTACATTGACGTAACAAAATGAAAACCCTAAATCAATGCGCTAGACAAGAGATACACCTGCTTGCAGTTGCTTTAAGAAGTCCCAACTCCACCAAATGCTTTGTCTTTGCTGCGTGTCTGGCAGTACACTGGCAATGCACAAAATAAAGTTTTGGGGGTAATGCAACTTGAAGGTATCACAAGCCACACAACACGACACAACCATCTGAAACACAGGGGTGCCTTGGTAGAGTTGACCGCAGATGTTTTTTATCTAAACCACCTTCCTAACGCTGCTTTATAGCAATTACTGGGACAAGACACACATCGGCTCAGTCCAATATCTACATACTCATAAGTGACAGTTAAATAAATTATTTAGCTTCAGGGTGAGCTTTCGTTTGTGTCTGATGACAGTTAAAAGAAATTATTATCCTCCAAACATGCAGAAACACAGGATTATAAGACTGAAATCTAGGTAGCTGAGTTGGGACATTTTGGTAACCAGTCTGTAGTGTTATTACTCGGACATTACAGGCTAAGGTTTGTGTGTGTGTGTGTGTGTGTGTGTGAGGTTTATTTGCTCTGTCGTCCTTCACAGTGAAAATTTAAGAGCTGACTAACTAAACGTCCCTGGGAATGCTTGCACTGGCGCGTGTTGGTTCCAAAATGTCAAGTGTGTTGGATGTTGTGACATCTTTTTTTCTGAAAAGCGGCTGCTTACATTTCACATCTGTTGGGGGATTTTATTTTAAATCCAAATTGAAGACGTTAAAGGTTTTGTATATGCATCTACAGGCAACATAATGCCTTTAAATTAAGTAAGATAGCAGTAATAAAGTGAACTCATGCTGTATGTTCTCCTGGAGACCACAGGAGGCCATGAAGTAACTAATTCGACTGTTTTGCCCCATTAACCAACTTCTTTTCATGACCACACGTTAAAATCTTGATAATGAATTGTTGAAACTGGTGCACGCGGTATGATTTTACCATCTAAACCGACAGATGGAGTCTCATAACAGAGTCTGGCAATGCCACTGGTGAAGGAAAGCAGATGCACCACTACATTCTACAGCTTTCCTTTATTATACAATCAAGGGCCACGTTGAATCTTTTACAACCTAGAATTTAAACAGCATCAACAAAAACTACTTCAGTTGCATTCAAATGGCAACTATCGAAAAATAAACTTACTGTAACATACATATTAAATAGTGTATAGTCCATGCAATTGCGCACGGCCGGTTTTGCATCATTATGGTATGTCGTTATTAGTGTATGGGAGACATCAGCCACCAGTGCATTTCCGATTTACGTTCAGGGAGAAAAACCCCTCAACACCCATCAGAAACGTCTCAGCCAGACTTGAAGAGCAATATGGCCACTTGGCCCAAGTAGAAGTAAATGAAATGCTTCGTCTCGTGGGTGACGTAGCTGCCGAAGTTCCTCCCGACGATGCAGTGCCAGGTGGGGTTATACTTCTTGTCAAACTCCTGAAAAAGGGTCAAAAGAAGACGATTCGTGTCAAAATCAAAATACAGAACCAGCGGCTGCAATCTACAAAATCCTGCCTTACACATCATGACCAAGGCCGTAGCTACCAATGAGGAAACTGAGATGATGCTGCAAACTAACCTTTATTTTTGTTATCGATTAATCTGCTGATTATTTTCTCAATTAATCGATTCAATATTTGGGGCATAAAATATCAGAAAATAGTGCAAAATTCCCACTATAATTTCCCAGAGCCCAAGGTGAAATCTTCAAACTGCTTGTTTAATTCGACCAACAGTTTAAAACCCAAAAGATACTGAGTTTACTATCATAAAGGCATCTACTCCTCACGTTTGAGAAGCTGACACCAGCAAACGTTTGGTATTTTTGAATGGAAAATGACTGAAACGATTAATCAATTATCAAAAAAAAAAAGTTGCTGATAATTTTCTGTTCATTGACTGACTGATTAATTCACTGATCATTTCAGCTCTAGTCCATAGGAGTTTGGGTGTTAATTACTTTCAGGCTGATAAGATACATTTGTATTGATCCCAGGGGGAAAAAAGCAAATTAAAACAAATAAATAGAGGATCCAAAAGGAGTTGAAAATAATTTTTATTTTCACTAATTTCCTCTCGTTTAAAATGTTTAGCATTTTTAAATCTATGTTGTTTTTTCATCTGTTCTATTGTTTTTATTATTCCAATTCAATTTATTTTTTGTGTGCCTTTGTCTCCAACTGTTTAACTTTAATACCTATGTGTCCTTATCTTACCATGTCAAGTCACATGTAAAGCACAATGAACAGCAATAACCTGTATAAAAGGTGCTATACAAAAACAAATAAAGTTTGATTGATTGATTTAGACCCCCTTGTTGGGAAATCAGTGTACATAAAAAAAAATGTAGAGATCTTTTTGGTGTCTGGTCGAAACGTTCATATACACAGTGCGTTGGGGGGGACTTGTGGACTCATGACCTCAGTACTAAAAAAAATCCTGGCTACGGCCCTGAACATAAGAGACTCGTCTCCACGCTGACCAAAAATAGATGTGGGAATAAAAAAGGCTCTGTATTTGCAGATCATGTGCCAATGATGTAAGCTCACAGAGCTCTACTTGGATCCATCCGTGCGCCCGTCCCGGCTCACCTTCTTGATGTAGGCTGCGATGTCCTTCTCTATGTTGTACTTCTCCATGGCCTGGGTGGCACAGTCCACCGCGTCCTGCTGCATGTCCTCGGACATGTCTGCGTTCTTGATCACAGCTTTCCTGTCAGTCATGGTTGAGGATGATGATGGTGCCTGCTGAGGAAGAAAAAGGAGCACGTTCACTCAGACGTACCGCACTGAAAATGAACACCGCACGTGGTGGCGATGGGGACGGTTTAGGCCAGCCGGATCATCGCAAAACATCAATCATACGCAGAAGATTGGCCATTTGGCACCACGTTTTTCTATCATTTGCACTGATTCATAACGCTCATGTTTATCTATCTATATTCTTAACTACACGATGACTTGAGCGTTGCATAGATTGGCTGCGAAACTTGATACAGGTGGAGTTAAATTACTTGGCAAAATCACTTTCCGATAAAAGCAGCTGCTGCATCAGGAGACCAAAAGTACCAAAATGTATCCAGTTAATTATCTGCTCAGGCACAAATACGCCTGCTGTCATCCACGCCAATAGAGTCTACACGTCTAACCTGTCGAAATGAATTAACACGTACAGGAAAAGCGCACCATCATAACAGAAACTCGAATCACAAATATGTCAAGACATGCAAGTCAATCTTTTTCACATTAGGGAAATCTGCAACTCACCTTTGCTTGAGTCTCCTGAAAACACTTCTTACCAAAAAAAAAATATGTATTTCACCCAGCCAGGGGAAGTGGGGGTTGAGGTTTTAGATGATGCTGCGGCTAATTGCTTTTTAAAGATTTACACAATAAGCATGTAGGTAGGTTGGCTCTCTGCTGTGCTGCTCCAACAGCTTCCCCGCCCCTCTGCTGCATGCTGCACGCTGCCATTGGCTGAGCCGCAGCCTCCCCGTGTGTTGCAAGCGTTTTTCTCCAGCTCCTGTCTGCCGGCATCTTATTTCATCCCACAATGCATCATTCACGTATACACCACTGACTGTGGGCTAAAGGGAAACGAGACCTTGGTTGTGGGTAGGTATCATTTGGCTGTGTGTACAGGGTTTTTCATCAGTCACCGTCACAGCTCAGAGACACTGGAGCTTTGAATACTGAACATATGCACTTGGGTTGTGTTGGTGTGTGTTTTCTATCATATCTACAGCTGCAGCATGTTTTGTATAGAATAAAAACCTTATTTCTTGCTCCATTGATCTGTTGGTTTCAGCTTTATAAATGTATGCTTTCTAATTTCCTCTGGTTATAAATTGAGGTAGAAGCAGTGTACTGGGCTATAAGCTTTGCACAAAGGAAAAAAAAAGCTTTAAAAATGATTCATGCAAGTGTAGAGTCACGTGATATTTGGGCTTCAAATAACAACAAACTAAAGTATCCTTGTTTGAAAATGTTTTATTGAAAATGCTACGAGAAAAAGTAAGATTAAGCATAATAAAACATACAAACTACTCCCACATAAAACCCCCTCCCAACCTCCCCAATTTTTAATTCCTTCATACCAGGCATCTACGACTCCATCCTTTGATCCAACTTCCTGGTCCTCAGTTTCGTTTTCTTGTAAAATAAAGCCATTATCACTGAAAAACTTTAAATAGGCATGGGGGGGCCTAATAGGAAAAAAAAAGTTGCTCTGGGACTCCTGTTAATTAGTTCTGAATTCAACTCTCATTTGAATCCTGGAAAACTGATCCCGTTCCGAGCATCCATCCTTGCCTATCCCTTCCCTAATCGATCCACTCATCCAGCTCCAAGGATTGGGATCCACTGAGCCACTCCTCCAATCAAAACCTTGAAATACCAGGAAGAAAATCAGAGGCAGACTGTTAGAATAAAATGTCAAGATTTTTGGGCCTAATGTTTTCCATTTTGAGCACTCATGTCAGATCAAGAAAAAAAAATAATGCCACTGAGAACAAAAACTATCACTCCCTGAAGTTAAAACATTTTAACCAATGAGGACATTTAAGTTAAAAGTGGGACGCTTTTGCAACAAAGTAGTCATTCAGATTTTTCTTTTTTTTTTTACATTTGACAGCAAAGATGTTACACTTACATCACAACACTTGATCTAGGACTGCTTATTCTGTCACAAGCCAGAGTAGCATGTTAAAAATTGTATATATAACAAAGTACAGCACATATGGCTTTGTTAAATATGACATGCATGATATGGCAACCTATCAAAAACGTTCAATTTATGGAATATGAAGCGTACCATTGCCTCGACCTGATTGCTCCTCAATTAGATGTCCTATCCTGACCATACAAATGAAATGTGCTCCACAATGGTTTTATTCCAAATCACTTTAATCCTTCTCTTCAGATGTCTAAAGGAAGACACAAGGGTAAAATACAGTTAAGCATTGGGCTCCCCGTCCAAACAGCCCACCCCACATATCCAATGAGAGAAGCTATTTTTTTTAAAAAAATAAACAAAAACGAAACTCAATTTTCAATACTTGCAAAAACATTGAGTGCGGGTTATAACAACTCAACATTTTTGGAAGCTCAACACAGCACAATTTCTATTGTTGCAAAAATTGAGAGGACAGAAAGAAGGAGAGAGAGGGAGAAAACAAAAAGGACAAAGCAGCTAGAGGGGCTGGGGGGGAAAGGGTGAAAGAGGGGAGGGTACATCTACATACCAAGATCATCCACAAGGACATCGGGACATGAAATGCAAAAAATTAAAAATAAATTGCTGACATCTGGAGAAACTCATAAGCGGTAAAAACAGGAGGGTATACATCAAAAGGGCAAACATCAGTGATAGAAAGGTTTAGGAACGGGAGCGAGAGCGGCTGTGACGAGGCGAGTAGCGGGGCGATCCTCTGCCACGGCCACGGGAATTGCTGCGGCTGCGGCTGGGGCTGCGACTGCGGCTCCTGCTCCGGCTGCCACGGCTTCGGGAGCGTGATCTTCCGTAACTTGGGCTGCGGGGACCGTCTAATTTCACACGAATGTAAGCAGTCTCTCCCTGGCGGACACAAGAGAACTTGACATTGAAAAGACAACATTCCTTCCTATGGTGGAAATACCATAGATGGAAATGAGGGCCAGGTGTGCTTCAAACATGTAGCATTTTCCTGAAGTACTCACCTCGGCACAGCAAAGAAACATTATCCATGACAATCAATCAAATCAGTACACATACCTCATGCGAGCGGAATTTGGTGTTGTCCAGCTTTCGAACGGCATAGGTCATGTCCTCTTTGCGCACAAATTCTACAACCCCGGTTCCATCTCTGAAAACGTCGGCGTAGCACACGTCGCCGGCTTCACGCATGTGGTCCTTCAGGTCCTGCCAGCTGCCGCTCTGAGGGAGTCCTGAAAACACACGAGCAAAGTTGTGTTAGCGGACGCATGGTGAAATTTACAGCTTTGTTTATGTGCGAAAATGTCAACATTTGATAGAACTACACAACTAATTTGTTTCCCCAAATTGTAGCTGCAGGATTAAGTGATACAGGAGCATTTCAATTCATTTAACTGTTGAGGCTCACTATAGGTATGTTCATATGCAAAGAGGTGGAAATTGGTTCAGCCTAAAGACGGTAAAATAGTTCATTAACACTAATCTTGTGTGTGCACATCTCATGACTCATTTATTTAGTATGAATTGTAGCAAACTACCATATGGCCTTATTTATTGGTTATGTGGACTGTACAATGTTGTGCATGTTTATTATGTTGTATATATAAATTTAGGATAAGATGTGTTATAGGGTGCTTATAGGGTGCCTTCTAAACATTTGGCCAGGGACCACAGATGAAAAACAGCCTTCTAGTCCAAGACTGGCTCATTTAGTTATGTTTTTTATGTTGATCAACAAGCATTGTCCCTGACTACTAATAAAAAATAAATCAATTCATATTATCAAGTCTGGAATTAGAGATTACAGTCTTGCAGCCACAACAGAATGTAAGGACACATTGGTTTACATTCTCTGCAGTAATATTACTTTTTGTAAAATAAATACCAAAATAACAATGTGTTTTCTTGCATTGTTTACATCTTGTTTTATCCCACTGGTAACAGCCCATCGCTGTACACTTTCAGTGCCTCCCTGCATCAACTCCCAGCTAGATTCTGTTTCAACTGTATATGCATTGAGTTAAGGAAGAAGACTGTCTGACTTTGACTGGATTATTTGCATTTGTCCAAAGTAAATGTGATGGACCAACCTAACAGTCACCCAAGCTTTAAAACCCCCTTAATGTACATTTGCATGCTTGATCCATATTTAACCTATTTTAACTGTCCTACATGTAGAGCACACCAAACACCACACCACAACAAACTGGAGCTCAAAACATAGCAACGTTTGTTGTGATCTAATCTCACAACTGCACTTCCTCTTCAGCAAGCCTATCCCCTCCGACAACAGTCCAATGAATAGGCTTGTATAATAACAACAACAACTTTCCTGTGTAATAGCCAAATGAGTGACTGTTTGCATGCTTACCCGACACAATGACCCTGTACTCGGAGCGTCTGGACGGAGGCCCATATCTGCCTCTGGGAGCTCCACCGATCCCACCGAAGCCGCCTCTTGAGCCCCTGCCGCTCCGAGGAAACTCCACACGCAGTCTGTAGCCGTCGTAGTCGTAACCATCACGTCCATAGACTGCATCATCGGCGTCCCTGTTGACAACACGGCACAGGCTCCACATTAACACACGGAGGGCAGCGAGCATATGGTTACATGCATATGCAGAGAGAATACAGTCACGGACGGCGTCAGCCATGTTAGCTGCTAGCTTGATCTGGTTTACGTTTGCTAATCCGCCTTGCAGACGTGCACGCAAGTTGAGTAATTGGACTTCAATTTGTTTAAAGAGAAACATATGTTTTTCAGTCATTTACATACAATAGTACACAATCAAGCGCAACGATGTGAGTGCACAGAGTTAGCTTATTTACAAGGCAGAGCAGGTGTTTGTGTTACTACATGGGCATACCATTAAGGACGCAGTGCAAACAGATGCACAAAAGCGTTGTTTTTTTAACGTGTATACTAAATATATATAAGGAACAGGTGTCGTTAAAATACAAAATCGAAACCGAAAGAGCACACGCCACGTTTGGTTACGAGAACAAGGTAAAGACGGAGTCCAGAACAGTCTGAGCCCGCGACTACTGTGTGAAGCACACGCGTTAGTTAGCCACACAATGGGGCTGCCTCTGGCCTAACAAGCTAGCTAACCGTTAGCTCCTCACCTGGGGTCCTCGAATTCAATGAAGGCGAAAGGCGGTCCCCCTCTCCGGTTCTTCAGGTCGATATCTCGAATTGTCCCGTATTTGTAGAACACGTCTTCCACGTCTTTTGTGCGAATATCAGGAGGAAGGTTTCCCACATAAATTCGGCAGTCGTTGTTCCCAGCAGGGCCTCGCACAACACCCGACATTGCAGCTAACAGATAGCTCGCTTCTTAAGTTAACGGTCACGCCGAGATAACACTCCAAGCGCTTGCAAATCGTCGAACAGATAGGTGAAATCAATCAAATACGCGCCGTTTTACTCTGCAATCTGCAGGATATTTCCTGGGTAGACAATACTCTGGACGAGGCGCCCTCCACTCCTGTTTTCCTCCAGGAACCGCGCTCGTTTACCGAGGCATTCATGAATACCGGAAACGCTGCAGCCAAAGATGACACATCCGCCTTACAAAATAGTCCGCCAATTCACCAGGTGTAGTGATAACAATTAATAATTTCTTTGGTAGTAACAACGTAATAACATGTAACTGTCACTGATAATGATAGTCTGCTTTAACTTTTTTTTTAAATTATTTGGTTTAAACGTTAATAAACATTGCGGTGAATGTACCAGAAGGGCTATTTTCCACGTACTCCCTAGACAGTCACCCTATTAAAGGAAACACAACATGGCAAACGCAAATATTAAGTGTTTTCAGAAAAGGTTTATGTTTAGTTTTAAAATATCACATGTTAACGTATATACACATAATTTATGTTGGTGTAAAAAGGTGGGAAAAGTATATATCTCTCAAATAGCTGGCAAAGCTAGTTACACCATCAAGAAATGAAGCAGAGAAGAATAAAATGAACACGATATTGTGTCATCACCAATCACATTGATTGACCTTGATTCTAGGCTAAATATGTAGGTACAAAATAGAAGATTTGCACATAAAAATGTAGACTTGTAGTTCTAACTATGTAGCCCACATGCAATATTTAATTACATATTTTGACCTGGCTCTGCCTTTCATTATACAATCTATTGTTCTGTGAATACATGTGATAATTCAGCAAGTTTTCAAATGTGGTAAGAAGGAAATCTGTTCAAAAGTTAACTGATGCTAACATTAATTACAGTCAGGAACAGAAGAGTTAAATATAAAAATGGAAAACTCCCTCTGGGTCACAACAAAGATAATGCAAATACAGACTGTATGTAGACGTGTCGTACTGATAATAAGCTAATTTGCAAAATAGCAGCCTAAACTATTCCATAGTGTCACACTCATTTATGTGACAGAATCAGTTTATTGAAAGTGTTAGACTTCTGCTGATGTGCAGTCTGAATAAACACTTATTGTACATTTATAGACCCCTTTATGACAATAGGTGTCCCAGGTATCTAAGTCATAACTTATTGTTCCATACCAGAAATTATAGCAAACTGACTGTGGATCACTTCACGAAATATGTCAAGAAAAGCCAAGTCAGCGTTGATGGTGTTAAGACTATACAGACTATGAGATAGAAATGCAAAAACTGTCCTATAATACCTGAATTTTAAGTTTTCAAGTGATGTATTTTTCCACACACTACACACAAGAGAAAAGATGAATTTTGAAGGAGAAACCAAGAGGTAGGATAGGAAAAGTCAAGTAGTTTGCTGTGTGTAAAATGCCTCTTCTAGACTAAAATACTCATACAGTATTCTTTTTGATCAAGAGGACTAAAAAAGTAAAGTTAAACTGTTGGGCAATGGGTTATGTACTACATCTAGTTTTAATGTTTCTTAAATAGGAAACAGTATTAATTCACTATAACATATGATTCACTGTTGTTTGGCCTAAGACATCACATAACCTTTGATTAACATGAAACAAAATGTCCACACCAGACTTAACCTGAACACTGTTTTATTGTTTGAAAGCTTACTATGTCTATCAGACTATTAGAGAATACTATTCAGAATGACGACACACACACAAAATCACATTGTGCTGCTGTTACTGTTGTGTTTTCTGCCCAGGGACTGCGGATGCAAATGAGCTTGAAGCTAATTCTGGTGCAATATTTCTAATTGTGCATGGTCACTAACTAAACTACACACTCTCATACACGCAGAGAAGCTTTGCACAACTTGAAGACACTTCCAAGTAATAGGTGGGGAATTGTACGTCAGAAATTCAGCAATTTCACTATTTTTAATTAACGTGGTACTAACTAACTTCATTGCTCTGCAGCCAAACTTCAATTCACGTACAGCACATGGCAAGTTAGTATTTGTGATACTAAGTAGTAAATGCAGGATTTTAAAGCTTAAGTTACGGCGCTGTCACAAGAGCATACTGTGCATCCACAACAAAAGTAAAGCAAACATCTTTCATTCAATACATGCATTAGAAATACCCAAGGCTATGTTCTGATTGTCCTCATTTGTCAAGGCAAGAAAACACGCTGTCATTTGTTTTCATGTAACATCATCATGAGTGTCAGAATTCTAATTATCTACATTACAATTCCTCCTTGTTATGGTAATTGAAGAAAAACAATGCTAATTGAAATGTGGCTTGTCAAACTACTCAGTATGCATGACAGGGACCATAGTTGCGCTGGCCAACCTCTCCATAGTTATCACCACCAGTGTACTTCCCCTGACATGCCAGACTGTTCGCCTGTGGACAGAGAAGACATTAAACAAGCAAAGAAAGACTGGTTAGTGGTAAAGTAAAGGATCAGATCATATGATATATCTGCAGAAAACAAGAGGTGGACATACCTCTGCTCTCTTGATGAACTGCTCAGTGGCGGCTTTCTCGTTCTCTTTATGTCCTCTCCAGGCTCTGAGCGCAGACGCCTGCAGGGCTCGCCCAAAGGAGAACGTTAGGATCCAGGGTTTGGCCAGAGGGCAGTTGTTGATGGCATTGAGGTGGGCAGAGGCCTCCTCTTCACTCTGACCACCTGAGAGAAAAGCCACTCCTGTGGGGAACAGAGAATATCATTTCACTTTCATTTTGTTTTCTGCACACCTTCATACAAATCTGTGCAAAATCCTCCACAGACACGTTCAGCATTCTGGCTTACCTGTGACCGCTGGGGGAACAGTGCGGCGCAAGGCGGTGAGAGTTGCCATAGCAACCTCCTCTGGGCTGTACTTGGTGGGGCAGCTGTGTCCACCAGTGACCATGTTGGGTTTCAGGAGAGTGCCTTCCAGGTACACATGGTGGTCCGACATGGCCTTGTACACTGCAGCCAGGACCTGCAAAACACCAAAGAGACAGCAGTTTGGTAAATTCTCCCTTCTTCTCTCTCTCACTTCTTACTCTTGTAGTAACAACATCACACACCCATGCACGTGCAGTATGTAAGGAAAAAGAAACCCCACCTTCTCAGTGACGTACTGGCTGCGTTTCAGGTCATGATCTCCATCAGGCAAAATCTCCGGCTCTATGATGGGCACGATGCCATGCTGGCCGAGAAAGGAGAGATTATCAGAACAATGAGAGGCATTACATCACAAAGATGTATAGACAAGCTATTACGCTAGGCTATATACAATATTGGGTTCTGACCTGCTGGCAGATACTGGAGTAGCGTGCAAGAACATTTGCATTTTCTGTAATAGCCAGTTTAGATGGATTGACGTCACTGATTTTGAGCACACAGCGCCACTTTGCAAAGACGGCTCCATCCTTTTTATACTGCGCACAGCGCTCTGACAGTCCATCCAGACCTATGGAAGAGGTTTAAAAACAGGTCTATAAATTGTCTTGTACATACAAAGTCAGGTTCGTACAAAGTCTTGAAAGTTTGGAAAATGCTTAATTTTAAACTTTATGTTTTCAAGGTTAGGAATATGCTTGAATTCTAAGATATACTCCTTGAGAAATTCTTGATTTTCAACATAATCTGGCGTTTCATCATCTACACAGTTTACACTCATGTAAACCAAAACTCTTTTAATATTTGAAATGAAACAATCCCATATTTGTTTGTTGTCTCCTGTCATTTATAGTAACAATTTAGATGTGATGATGAAGGCTTCAAGAGTCTGGAAATTTCTGGTTCAGGTACCTTGAAAGTGCTTGAATTTTACTCTTAGCTGTACGAACCCTGCTTGTAACATGCGTTGGTGATATGAGCGATATCAGCAGTTAACTAAACCAAAGTTGTTTTTGTCTGACCCTGAGTGGTGGTTTCTCCACTGGTTCCTGCTAGGGGGACAACACCCTTGTCAACCTGAGGAATAAGGAATTGATAAGTGACAACCATGTTAAATTCCAGGCCAGAATGCATTACCATAATATGATACACATTTGATCAGAAAATCAATTGGTATTGGTATATATAGTGAACTGCCACACCTTGATGCCGACCAGGATGCCCCTGTCCCTGATCATTTTGACAAAGGCCACGCCGTTATCAGAGTGCTGGTACAGCGTCTCATGGAAGAAGATGACCCCTCCAATGCAGCCGTTGATGCGGTCGTCTGCACTGAAGAGAATCTGCCGGTACTGTCTGCGGTTCTCCTCCGTGTTCTCCACTCCGACCTGGGCCAGCCGCTTAGCCATGCTGCCTGCAATTAACATATGTGATAAGAGATGTTAATATCCATACCATGCACTCTTTGAACTGGATACTTTTTTTTTTTAATCAGTGACAGACTCTTGGCTGTGATTGTTTCAGTGCAAAAGCAAATGGCCAACACAGTTTAAAGAAAGGAAGACACAGTGCTACAGACCCACAGACTCATCTGCAGCCAGGATGCCCTTCCCTGGAGAAACTATGCGTAGAGCAGTCTCATGTAGCTCCCTCTTCTGCGCCTCGGAGAGTGAAGGGAACTGGTGCGTCATCCTGAGTGACTGATTGTCCTACAGCCTCTGGTAGAAGATGTGACATTACAATTGTATTATTCACACATTAACAACCAAACAAAATGACATGGATATTATCCATCCATGAAGCTTGATAAGACAGAAAATGTTGAGTTTCATCCATATTTAACATGTTTCTCTCTCCCTCTGTCTTTCATATCAGCTCCTATAGATGCAGTTCTGAAAACATGCAGCCCCACCAACTGCCTCGGTATGCAACCATAAAACTTTGAGTGCACAATTATTTGATAATGCAAATACAAAATTGTTTACTTTAACGTCCTATGATTGTAGATCATAGAAAATAAACCACTAATAATTCACCAAATACCACCAAAAGTATTAAGGAAAGATATTTTTTGATCCCCAGAGGTGAAATACACGTTAGAGTCGCACAAGAAACGAAGTGGGAAACAGATACAACAGAGGCATAAAAAGTTAAAATCACTCAATCAATGTAAAATTAACTCAGTTTCCTATGGTGTAAAAGATGAAGTGAAGTTTTAGAGTTGCTGCAAGTAAAAACATATCTCTTTGGACGTCTTTGCTGTGAACTTATATCAGATTAAAAACGAAGTCCCCACTAAAGTGAATTTAAAAAAACGAGATGAGCAGTAAAAGTTCTTACCTGACAGAAAATTAAATCAAACGTGTTCTTGTCCACTGATGTGATGAAGACTGGCGGAGACTCTCAGTGAGCTCTAGTTTGTATCCAGCCCAAGTATGTCACACCTCATAAGCCAACACCCCTGGGCGGTGCTTGCACACCCACCTCTGCCCCAAATAAATTAGAAGATTTTTGATGAATCATTGTTCTATTTAGAACATTTTTTTTGTCACACAGCCGCTTGTTTTTCATGCTGATATGGCCACTTTGGCATTTCTTCAGTCACTTCGCAATGAATAACTCAATCCAGTGCTAAGTCTATCTAAACCTGCAGTGTTGGTGTAAATTGGATGTCCAGATCCACAATTATTTTACAACTTTAAGTTTTACATCCACACTGTAGTGTTTTAATTCAACCATTTGAGGTCCCAGTCCATATTCAGGCTGATTGTGAAATAATAAATTATGTATTCTGTCAGCACCCTCTACCCCTATAGCAACCTAGGCTAATTGAAGCGTTTAACCATACCCCATGGCGTGCTATTTTTATTTTAATTAGTAAAAATGTGCCCAGAGGAAGGTTTCAAGTCTCCTGATAATTTGGTCTTCACCCTCGAATTCACCGGGGTGTTTCAGTCTCAGAGCAATTCAGGCACTCAGTGGCTCTCTTCTCGTGAGCTTTAAACTGTAAAGAATACGATGGAACGTTTCAGAAATAGAAATAATTTCCAGGTTCCAGTCAATGTAAGTGAACATGGTAATATGGCCCAAATTAGATCAAAAATGAGGCCAGCTAAATCATTTCCCATTTTGCAGCAGGAATTTTCCCTCTATGTATCATGCACACGTTACACTGGCTTCTGCTTGAGAGCTTAGCAATACAGAAGCTAGTTTATTTTATATAATATATGAGACAATGTTTGTTTTAACTGACACAGGGAAATTAAATGATGCTTTTCTGCAAGCGGAACAGGATTATTTCTATCTTTTGAATTTAGTCGTGATAAGTTGAGCATGTTGAATCATGTTGATGTGCAGAGTTGCAGCTACGTTCAGGAAACTGCATGTTTTCTGTTGTGTGTTCTGTTATATAATGTCACTATTTGGTTAAGACTCAGTGGGACGGCTCGCCGGCATTTCTGGGGACTCCTCTCTTCACTATTAGTGGGTCAGTGTGCCTCTGAAACTAGATATGGGTCACTGGACTGCCTGCCACTATACAGCCACAACACAGACATGGTGGACCTGTCTAAGACAAGGGCCTGAGAGGGAATTCAATGTCAGGAGGCAGGGGGAGGAGGAGCCGGTGCATTCCCATTCAGGAGATACAGATTTAAATAGATGCATGACTTCAAGAAGTACAGCAATTATACATGGCTGCCTCCGCCGGGACACTCGATTTTTTTTTCTCTGTTACCTAATTAAAAGCATTTAATGATGATACTTTATCTGGTCCTCAATTTTCTGTCCTATTAAGGTTGTCCTCGATGGGTTTGTGAGTGCTCCTCTAAATAGGTCGACCCGAGGCAGAAAGTTGGCCGTAATGTATCCAGGTACGACATTCATATGGTAACTGATTTAAAATAAGACACTTGGCATGTTTTACCCGAGTGCCAAACAGCAAATACAACAGTAGGACTCAATTTAAAGAGTCATTTAAAATAGAATAGTTAGATTCAGATACATTTAACCTTTGGAGGTCGTTGTTCTTTGTACATTCGATTGATGAAGGTTAAGGATGATTTTCTAAACCTGAAATTAATGTCTTTACTCTTACCTATATTCTAGTTCAACTATACTTTGTGTAACTTTTCTCAGAGAACATCTGCAGGAAGTGACGAGTGACACGTTTTATATCTAATTTGCTACCGACTTTGAGACTGAAATTGATAAATACAACAAACGTATAATGAAACACAAGCCTGACTATAGTGTTCACAACTTTCTTGATTGTCGAGGGCATTGTATTTTGGATGTGAAGTTTTATATCCATTTTTAATACAGAAAATATTTTGTGAGAAATCTAAATGTGAACCCTGATTAGTAAATGTATTCTACTGATGAGATACCGGTGAGTTTGAATTTTTTAATAATAATTGCTGGACCCACATAGCAGATTGTCTACCTCTACAGTATATAGAAAATAACAGGCAGTTTTATTAAAGTACAGCAAAACACAATTCACACTTATGAATACTAGGATTTAATGACTACACTTAGTGAAGAAATATCCCAGTATTATCTGAGTGTATAATGAAACACATATACCCCGTTAACCGACTACTTTTGGTAATAAGGTAATATTTAAATAATTAATACAAGTACATGTGAGAGCGGGGAAATCAAAAATGCATACAGCTCATGTACCTTAAATACACCAAAGAGTAGAAAATGTTTGCTTAAAAAATCAAAGTGTCATTTAAAAATGTAAGGACAAACCCCCTTCTTGTTTTTGGGGTGACTTCATTTAACTCTAATACTGTAAAACAGTAAAATAAACAGCAAATAATGATAATAATTTAAAGGTATCCCACATTATTTCATTATGTACTGACAGCAATAAAAATGTAGCAGGACATGGTTGAAATAAAAACTTTCAAAAACTGTAAAAATAATAAAACAAGTCCAAGAGGTGACACGTGTATCAGAGAAATATTAATTATCTGCATAGTTTCTCATTTCCAGTTAGCTTCTGTGTCCAGACACAGAATGAAGGATTTGATCACAGTCGAAGTTATCAAAGGAGTCCAATGAGAGTCCTCTCATCGCTTTGGCTGCCCAATCAGGATGAGTCCTGAGCTCGAGGATGACGTCAACAGGTGTCTTTTGAAGGATGAGAGCGTCGAATGAAGTGCCGCGAAAGAAGGCCTGCATCTTGAAACACTCCAGGTTACGAAGCCGGTTCGCTGGACTCTTGCACAAAAGCTGCATCAGTAAAGAGGAATTGAAACAGATAAATATGACAATATTTCATTCAGAGGAATCACAGTGGATAAATTAGAGAGCAGAGACATTTACAAACCTCAGTGAGCAGTAAGATCAGAGCAGGGCTGAAGGTCTTGGGTAGGACATAAGGAAAATCTCTGACCTTGTTCAACATGGTACTGTGGTCCGGCTCTGCAGGTACGGGAAACTAAGCAAAAGGAAAAACACTCAGACAGGTGTACACTAACCACAATGACCAATAACTGACACAGAACCACATGTAAAGCTACTAAATATTGAGTTTGTGTGCCGTCACCTCTCCTGTCACCAGTGAGAACAACATAACGCCGAGGGACCACCAGTCGGCAGAGTGGTTGTATGGACCCCCACTTAAAACTTCAGGAGCTATTCAGACAAAACAAGAAAACAAATATGAAAAAAAACAACTCAAGATAATAGATAAACACAGGAAACTAGGAAATTAAAATGGGGAATCACAAAGACATAAGTAAAAAAAAACAACATCAGTGTTTTTGAGCAGAATCCTTGTTCAGAGGACCAAAAGCAATAATATGTAAAGTGCATCACAGGTGCATCACATTCACAACTGGGTCAACTGAATCCAGCAGGAGCAAAACACAGGTGGGGCTTTCATGTTGCTCTAAGGCAGTGAACCAGTATACTGCAGCTCAAACAGCCACACATGACACTTCCACTGAAGCGAGAATATTCTCTCGAGATATACATATTTCATTTAAGAGAAAATGAAACCAAAGTCTCACCCATGTACTGGATCGTGCCACATATCGTGAACGCTCTTCCTCCTCGTTTCAGCCGCCGCGAGAGTCCGAAATCAGACAAACGAAGGTGACCTGAATCAAAACACACTATTTGTAGACTGTATGATCTAATGTTTCTGCAAGAGTCCTGAGTTTTAAATGTATTGCCTATTTTATTGGTCCCATTTTTAGGTGCATCATTTTTCTTATTAACTCATCAATTGTATTTGTTTTGTTTTTATAATTTAATGGCTAGCCGGGCTCCTGAGCTACACTAATGTCCTACTGGAATATGTGTTAGCTTGTGTGTTGGTCTTACTATTGTTGTGGCAGTTTGTGTTTCGTGTGTCGTCTGCTGTCTGGCTCTTTTGTTATTTGTCATTGTGCATGGGTGAGCAAACTAGTTTCTCCTCTGAGGATTAATAAAGTTGAATAATGGAATCTAATCTAATGACCACAGACTGGCCTGAAGTCAAAAATATAGACAAGCATTACCTCGATCATTTAAAAGAATGTTCTCCATCTGAAAAAACAGTAAAATTATTATCATAAAAAGTCATAAATACACATATGTAAACATATCAGGATAAGTACATTACATATAAAAAAATCATACCTTTACATCTCTATGCATGATCCCTAAGTCATGCAGGAATCCTAGAAATAACAAACAAAAGACAGAAAGTGAGAATATACAACATAAATACAAGATAAGGAAGAGGTCCATGTTTAAAATCCCTTTTCAACACTCTGTACAATTCAAGCATGATGTGTGTCAATACAAGTCAACGCTAAAGGTCAATACGATGATCAACACTGACCCAGCGCACTGCCCAGCTCTGCAGCAAAGAGCCGAACCTCATCCTCCCCAAACTGGCTCCTCAGTAACCAGTAAGTATACAAGTCTCCAGCGCCGCAGTAGTCGCACACTGCAGAGAGGGCGAGACACACAGATACGTCTCATGTCTTTGAAAACAGGTACTGAGTTAACGCAGGCCGACATGTTCTGAAACAAAATATCAGAAATGAGGAAACCACAAAGAAGACTGAAGGAAAGATCCCACGTTGCTGGGGAAAGGAAGAAGTAAGGAACAAGGTTGAGTCAAAAACACACATGCTTCTGTCTTGTTATTCTCCTGTTAGCTGATTTAATACTATTTTTAATCTGAGTTTTATTTCAGTTTACTCTGCTAATACCACTTAAGAAACTTAGAATTGGATACACACACATACACATACATTTACAGCCACACTGAGCTTTACCCAGCACTCTCATTAGATGGCAGTGTACCTCCTCTGTATCCAGTGCTGAGATTTGTAAGGATGCAGCAGGTAGACTGCATGGTTTTACAACAGTCTGCTTTATGTTACTATGAGACCACAAGAGAGAAAAAAAAGGAAGGGTAGTAGGAGGGAAGAGGGTCGAGCTGTGCCATCGTTTGTACTTATTAACTCACTAATGAAGAGGTGGCGCTGCGTCTGCCAGCAGTCCTGCAGAGTGTGGATAAATGGGTGTTTGAGCTGCCGCTGCAAAGCAACAGTGAAATATAACAGTGAGAGATGGACAGGGAACTTCCTTAAGTCCAGATGAATCTGTATAAAAGAGTGAAGACTTGTTTATAGACAGAAACTGGTACTGAACAAAAACTAGGCCTGTGTCATATCCTTAAATCTTAATGTGCGCTGGATCTACAAATTCAGTCAGTCATTTTGTGCTTCAACTTCAAAATGGTCAATTATACAGCCATTTGCAGAAAAAGGTCATTCAATGGAGGAGAGTAACTGAGCTTTTTAATTATTTCTTTTTAAAGACTAGTGTAAACATTTCCTCTTCGTGCTTTGTTTATAACTGCAACTAGATTGTACTTTGAGTAGCTCTATTTAAAATTAGCTTTTTATTTTTACTTCGATTTTCATTAACCTGCTTATTATTATTTTCTTGATTCATCAGTAATCATTTAGTCTATGAAATGTCAGAAAGTAGTTTAAACGGCCATTAGAACTTCCCAGAGCCTAAAGTAAAAATAAAATCATAAATTTACTATCATGATAAAAACAAGCAGCAAATCCTTATATTTGATAAGCTGGAACCATCAAATATTTGGCATTTTTGCTTGGAAAACAATAAATCGATGATCAAAATAGATGCAGATTAATTTTCTTTCGATTTAATAATAAATTAATCAAATAATCGCTGCAGCTCTAAGTATAAGCAGTGGTGGGAGAAGTACTCAGATCTTAAGACTTTAGTAAAAGTAGCATCACCACAGTGTAGAAATACTACACAATATACATGTAAAAGTCCTGCACTTCAAATTTTAAGTAAAAGTACAAATGTATTAGCACCAAAATATACTTAAAGTACAGAATGAAGAATGGCAGATTTCAGAATAATATAAATTATATTATTGACTTATATTTATTGAATCATTAATATGTACATTACTTTAATGTTGCATCTGGTAAAGCTGGGGCTTATTTTTTAACTATATATACTGCGGGTAGCTTGTGAATTTCACCAAGGCATCAATAAAGTCTTATCTTTATCTATAATGATACATCATAATTGATTTATTGATTATATTCTGTATTATTAATCTGAATGAAGGTATGAAATAAATGTAGTGCAGTAAAATGTACAATATGTATGCTTCTTTGAAATGTGGTGGAGCAGAAGTAGAAAGCAGAGTTGAAATACTCGAGTAAAGGACAAGTACTTCAAAATTGTACTTAAGTACAGTACTTGAGTAAATGTACTTAGTTACTTTCCACCACTGAGTATTTTTCACTGATACCTGAATGATGACTTCCTCTTTTGCCTGCTGCAGCACCCCATGCTTCAAGACCTCTGACTTGGGTAGAACCTATGCAACAATGAAAATGATTACTCCAAAAAGTATATTATGTTCTTATATAATGCTGTTATAGTACTGATTATTACAGCTGAACTAACCTTAACAGCAAAAGTCTTCTCTTTGAAAACATCCGTCACTTTCAAGATGGGTCCATATGAGCCTTTAGCTATTAAGCCCAGGACCTGTGAGCACAGAAGGACAGTTATCTCAATGTTTCCACTAGTTTTGTAGCCCTACGTTGTGGTCCAGACTAGTACCTGGAAACGGTCTTGTCCAGGAAATGTGCGCTGTGGGAACTCAGGCAGAAAGACAGAGATGGAAGCTGGAGGAGTCCTCTCTGTGCCCGGCGTCTCAGAGCCGTCCTCTGGAGGCAGCAGGAGTTTGGGGACGGGTGGTCTGCCGTCCGGTCCCACAGGCCGGGAAAATACAGCTGAGTGTGTGAATCTGTGAGTGATGGAGACCCCCATGTTTGAGAGGAACCCATGACTGAGTCGACGCTGAGCAGCTGGTCCCTCTCTCTAGATTACAAAAGATAATAATGCTTTATGATCAGGGGTGGAATGCAATTAAGTAAATTTACTCAAGTACTGTACTTAGTTACAATATGCTACTTTATAATTATACTCCAATACATTTTAAAGGGAAATTTACTCAACTACATTCATTTCACGGATATATTTGCAGATTAAGATTTTACATAGAAAAGCTACAACAGTCTAGTAAAATATGATGCATTGTTAAAGATTAAACTACCTACAGTTGTTAAAATAACCCCTTAATCAGCTATAAAATGCTGCTTACATGTTAGTGCATAAATAATAATGGTCGTAAAATGTAATAAGAATTTAATATAATAACAATCTAAAAAAGGCCATTCTTCTGCATAATGTGTATTTGATATGATATTTAAAGCACAATTTGCTGATAAACTTCTGTACTTTTACTTGGGATTGAATATTTTTACACTGCTACAACTTTTATTTAATTCACCACTGCTTATAAAAGGGATGGTTTCATAAGATACATGTTGCCTCATCAATTCGCTCTATAAGTATTAAATTATTATAACTACTGTTCTGCAATTTTGCTCAAAGCTCTAAAAAAAAAGTTGAAATTGAAAACTAATTAATAAATTGACTAAAAATTGAAATTAAGGTACAAAATGTTGAAATATCTGCAAGAGACTTTACACATATTTTCTTTACACTGTGCATTTATGAATACACTGCTCACATGTGAACACTGAGCCTTGGAAATCAAATTCTAGAAATATTTATATTTTGGCGTCTTAACAAAATTATGTTGGAGTTACGCATTTTAATAAAGTAAAAAGACACATTTTCCAGTGAAGCTGACTTAATCAGCTGTAGCTCTTTCTATCAGCGCTGCACAAAATCAAACCAAGCATCTATTGACCCTCCTGCTGCTGGTCGGCAGGAAGGTCACTGATCACTTCACAGCTAATCAATGGCTCTATTTTTGACAAGGTTTCACTTTGATGCAGTGGACAGCGTTCTTCAGACATCTTGTATCATGGATTATACACACTTGGTTGCATTGAAAACACGTTAAACTCAACAAGAAGCTTCGCTACATGGATTTATTCATATAGTTTATAAACCCTTAGTTTTAAAACCCAGAGAAAGTGACTTCATTTTATGTAATTTTACTATAAACTACTTAGAGAAACGCTACATCCAGGACACAAGATGAATATTCTGGCACTGTTGCAAACATCTTTGTATTTACATTTTAGCTGCACGTCTACAGCTCATCAACAACATCCATGATATCTATCAGCATGTAAATAACTCCAATCTGAACGAATCTGATTGACTCACCTTACTGTCTTTGCTGATGTCGCTGCCCATAAAGAAACCAAAGTATTTCACACAGAAATGAGTAACAAAGCAACAAATCCAGCTCCTCCTCTCGCGTCCTCGCTTGTTTCAGAACCGCGCGGTCCTGTCTCGGCCATCACAGCGTCTTTTTCCACGTGTTTGTGTATTTAATCGTTATGTCTGAGGAGGGAGAAATGTTTGCAGCGTGTTTGCAGAGACTCATCCGGAGCGGGAAGAGCTCGATTCCGCTCCAGTTAAAGCTGTCAGATTAATGATCAATCATCACTCTGCTCCCCAACTTCCTGTGACTCACAGACCTGCCCCCTTTATTTTTTTTAATAAAAAACCCCAAACACAAACGCACCACTGAGAGACTATAACACTTTTTATTGACAGATAAACAATAAGCCACAGAGCTGATAGAAATGTGAATACATCTGCTTTTGCGATATGATCCGTTTTAATTGAAATGTTCAGGGCATTTTCTTCTTCTTCTTCTTCTTCTTAATAGAAATGTGACTGAAATAACAGGCTTAGCAGCACAGTTACACAAGTAATTCAACAGAAAACAACCGTGGTTACAAAAATATCAAAATACTTTGCATAAAAAGTGCTTTAGTAATAAAATTACAAAACATACACTCAGCTGCAACATATTTTTTTTTTTTTGCCACAATACCATCAAGCCAAGTGCCACATTATACAACACACTGACATGTTTCTGCTGCTCTGTTCTTGATATATTGCACTGGGCTGACGTACAGTCAAACAGCTAGCTGAGGGATGCAAACACTCATTTAAAGGTAAAATATAAAATAAAATAGCATCTGTTGTGGTCATTTGTGGGAAAAGGCCTTCCTGTCAGCGACAGTCATACAGCCATATACAATTTAAGCTTTAATTGATAAAACATATCTGATATATTTATTTATGACATTTCTAAATCAGTTTTTTTTTTTTTTTTTTTTTTACAGCTGGCAGCATTGAAGGTGCTTTCAATTGAGTCCTATTTTATTCTAGCAGACTTTTAACACTTTTGACATACAGTGTTCCTGAGCCAGCAGGAGAAGGTGCTCTCAGTCTCGCATTCATAGAAGCACAGGAAACAGTAACAGTGAGGTGCTAGCTACATAATGAAAATCTTCCTCGCTACATTCAAATGCAACGTAAGTGGTCATTATTTTTTGCAAAGTGTGTGAAATGCAGAGAGAAATTTTAACGGAGCACAAATAAACAAGATCATTTATATTTGGTCAAAATGGCACCCTGGTAACCCTGGAGCTGTTTGAGGGATTTTGGCCATGAACTCAAATCTTTTTTCAAAAACAAAAACTCCAGGATATTACTTTAAATTCAGCAGGCTCATATGATACAGTAAGGTATTCCCCAAAACTATTTGAAATGCTCTACCATCTCCCTTTTTCATTGAGATTCACAAAGCCAGACTGATATTCTGACCCCTAAGAGGCAGTCTGCTTTTTCCCTGATCCCCGTACTGAGGGAGTGTGGCAGCTGCTGTAGTGGATCATCCAGTCAAGTTCTGATGTGGCGTGAATGTGTGAGTGTTTGTTGATTCACTTGCGTCGACTGAAGATGCTCTTCTTGCTGGAGCTCTTGTCGGCAGTGCTGAGGCCGATGAGGAGCCGCGCCTTCTCATCTTCCTCCTGCTGCTGCAGGCTGTTGTCTGACTTCCCTTCAGACGATTTCCCCCGCAGGTCTGAGCCTGAAGCTGGCTTCAGACGCAGCTTCTCCTTTATCATCTGAGCAGCGAGTTCATAAATACACAACTTTTCAATGTCAAGGCAAATTTAGGTTGTTTCTGCTCCTAGTCATTCTTGGTAATGGTAATTGAAAACACACTGTCTGCAATGAAGGATAACTTTAAATTGCAAAAAGAAATGTATCTCTCTCATTTTGGTAATGTAATCTTAATTATCATACCAGCCAGCATACCACAGCTTATGTGGGTTTCAAGTAGTGAACATTTGATAAGGAGAAGAGGAAGTTGTATAAATGCTGCGTACCTGTGCTACAAGTGCTTTCCGGCTGTCCCTTTTCACAGCCATAGCAAAGTCGAGCCACGTCCAGGTGTTGTTATGGTACTCCAAACAGGGCAGAACCAGGTTCAGGTCCTTCCAGTCCACACTACTCTTTTCTCCCTGAAGGCGGGAGATTTCATAGAGTCAAACATTAGTTCAACATCTAATCAGACTGGAAATATTACTTAGTTGAAAAGTCAATTAAAACTACAATAACGTTTTTTTTTTTTTGAGAGCACTGAGAGTGAACCAGAACAGGAAGGTTGCGGGCCGTAAAAACAAAATAAATTGCTGAAAGATGCTAAAATACTCCACAGAGCTGAGGGTGAACTGCAGAGTTGCGTGATAATTCTCTGTGGGTTTCTAAGTACAAGCGACACTTTCAAATAAAAGTAGTCCCGGGATCCATTGTAAAACATATAGTTAATAGCTGCTTGAACTAATAGGTCTAAAAAACTACATCCACCTACTCACTGGGCCAATATACACTCATTTTCATACTTAAATTAAATAATAACAATTTTTTATATTTTAATTTTTATCTTTTATATTTCTAACTCTTATTTTTTACTCTTAATCTAATTATTATTCTTTACTGCACACTTCTCTTTTTTAACAATATGCTACCCTGCATTTAACGGTCACTTGCTCAGTCAATATATGAGCAAGTAACAAATAAGACCTTTCACTCTTGAATCTAGCCACATAATGCCTCTACTCTGCAAATCCAACAGGGCCAAAGTCAAAAATATGTTAATAAACAAAGTGCCAGGAAGCCACGAACATGATGTTTTTCACAATCAGAGATGGTTTTGTATGAATGAGCTGAGCTGTTCTGAGGACAAGATATAACAGAATAATCCTCTTCAGTCTTGTTTCTATGGTTCTTTCTATTCAAGCTCATAATCCATAATAATGAACAGGGACTGGATCAAAAACAACAGTCAATGTAGAGCTCAGAAACAGCTGTTATGCACAGAAAACCCACCTTATAGCTGACACAGAGGGGCACTTGAGGAATCTTGATGTAGATGAAGGAGTTGTTCATAGCAGCTCGCTCCTTCATCTTATCAATGTCATCGACGGGATGCTGGTGGGAGCGAATTATAAAACACAATTACATTTCTTTATTTTGTTTTTGTTCTTGACGTCTGAGCACAAACAATCAAAAAGCGCGGATACCTCTGGAGCTTTCCTGAACGACCTCCTGACCCCCGCAGTGCGGTTCAGTCCCTGGGCGACACCTTTGCTGGGGCCCATAGCACCCATGGTGTCCTCTGACGACTGCCGAGGCTTGACAGGGATACCTGTGACACAGAGCACATCAGCATCAGCGCTGTGGCCTCTGGGTGACTCTGCACCCTACACCTTATACTCCCACTGAGTCTCTCTCTCTCTCTCTCTCACACACACACACACACACACACACACACACACATCTCAAGGTCATATCCAAAGTGACAGAGCCTTTTAATAGCTCAGAGGGATGACATAACACAGTAATGGGCTATTCAATACCACACACACACACACACACACACATCTGGCAGAGACAATGGAAACTATTATTGATCAGTTAGTTGGTATAGATTACAGGCTGGTGAGAGAGACCGGAGACTAAGTGCTACTCAGCTTCCTGCTGTCATATTGCCATTGTTGACAAAAACATACCTGTGGTAACCAATCTGAACTTGTCTTCCTCATCAGTGACCTCCTCCTCCTCAACATTTCTTCCTGGGAAGAAAAATCCCATCATCCTTTTGAAGAACTGGTACATCAGCTGGATGGTGAGAGGCACCACGTTCACCTGATGACGGAAACAAGCATTATAAAAAAATATATATATCTTGAATAAAACACAATCCAAATGTTTCGGTGAATGTGGCTGCGTGTGATGTTCTTCACCTCAAAGTGTTCCTTAACAGAGATTCCTCCCACAGGGGGGCGCACTTTACTGAAGATACGCAAAGCAAACTGGCGTCCTGATTGGCAGTTGCTCTGAGGACGAAGTACGACCTATAAAAGAAGAGGGAGTTACTTTCATCCTCAGCAACATCACAAAATAAAGCTCGAGTGAGATTTTGTGTGAATATTCTTCTTTGATGTCATTTTGAAAACAGTATACTTTGATATTTAACAGCACATATTATCGATGATATGAACACGGTATGGAAAACAACCATAAGGTAAAGTGAACTCGTAATGAGTTCTTGGTGACACATGCATCAATGAATGCTTGGGTGTGCATGCGACACTGAATATCAACACAGACATTAAGTCTTGTCACTGTACCGGCACTGTACATACCCTCACACGCTGCACAGAGGAAACCAGGCAGAGAGTCATAAATGTGAGTACACACTGCATTTTAATTTAATCTGTGTTAATATATGTTGACAATCTTCCTCAGCAGAGTTTTCAAAAGGATGTTTGTCGTGGATGTCATTGCATTTTGTTGCATAATTAAGGCTAACTAAAGTCACATGAAATTAATGTTCCTTTTCATTTTGGTAACTGGAAAAACAAACTAATATAGTCAAATCTGAATAATGAGAGTCAAATGTACCTTGTATGCTGCATTGGGCAGTAGGTTGTTCATTGTGAACCACCCTAACTCCAGAAGATGCTCTGCTGTGTCATCAGACTTGTTCAGCTGTGGGAAGAAAGCATTCACTCATCAGCATATACCATCCAGCAGTGATTAAGTAAAATATTGCATGTGTCAGGAGTAAGATATCATAGCATACTGTAGTGCAAATTGTGTTTTTGCAGGTTATTTTTTTGCATTTAGCTGATGCCTTTTTTTTGAGAAAAATACAACAAATGCAACAATAGGATATGTTATTTATTCCTGTTGTCCTCAGATGGTTCTTGAAATACAGAATGCTGGAAAAAAAGCTAGAGCCAAGGTAAATAAGAGCTACAGATAGAGCCAGTGGGAATGTTTTAGAAGTGCAAATAGTAAGAGGATATGTGAGAAGACAGATGATTTAGTGGGATATCAGGTTCTTCAGCCCCAGATGGAAGATAACTCTGCTGTCCTGTCTGCAGTGCGATCATCAGCCAGATGTTTCAAACTCCAGACTGGTGTAGTTCCCTGCTGTGCTCACCTTACTGTACATGAATCTCTGCAGCTCCAACTCAGCAATGCCAAGCTGGCCGTCCTCTTCGGTCAAACACCAGCGGGCCTGGGCAAAATAGATCTCGGTTCTCCTCGCCACACTCACATCCTCTGGGGGCTTACGCAGCTCCAGCTTGTTTGCCCGTTGCAGCTGGAAGTCTTTAAAACACCTGAAAGTAAGAGAACATCTTTATTTTTTTTAACCTGTGTGCCACATGTTCTCAGTATTGGATGTGAATGAGTGCTGATGTGAGACCTGATGAGAATGTTGAGCTCTTCACTCTTCATCTGCATGTCATTCTTCTCCTGGTTTAGCTGGTTCTGCAGTCTCATGTTGATCTCCATCAGCTCATCACCGCTCAGCTCCTCGGGTTGAGCCTGCAGGAAGATAAAGAAAGCAAACGTTTGATGATTTAAAAGAGTACTCCACCGATTTAGCATTGCACTCCAATAACATTGTCGGACTCACGACAGACAGTTGGAAAAAAAAAAAAATCGATGCAGCAGAACCAGAGATATCATCTTTTTTATTCCAGCATTCTTCTACCTTGTCAAATCCTGGTGCCTACATTACCCACGATGCAACTCGGCCACTGACAGTTTAGTCGCAGATTCGGGTGGGTTATGCTGGTAGCAGCTTCAAGCACAGATGAGGAGGAGTCTACAGAGGTCTGGTAAACTCACTTCACCTCTTTCTAACTCCATTCAGCACTGTCAATTTGACTTTTGGTTCATGTTTACGTATGATATGTAAAGATATAATAATAAACTCGGGTAAAGCACTGTGTGACTCACCCTGATGTTGGAGTAAATCTGTTTCTCAAGGCGTCTAATCTGGGCAAGGTGCTGCCTGACTGCCTCCTGGAGGTGCAAGATGCTGCTGCGCTGCTCCTCGGGGTTACTAGAAATTTCCAGCTGGAAACGCACACGCTGCTTTTTCTCACTGTGCTCCTGGACACACCACATATCCAGAAGATTAAAAAGACGCAGAATCAGCAAAGATCAAACATCAGTAAGGACAAGGACATCTTTTGTAAACAGGGACCATTAGCCCGTCTGATGCTCCAGCCTACCTTGCGTCTGGGCTCCACGTGTAACAACAGATTGTTGACGATGTCCAGGATCATAGCGTACTGAACAGGGTTAGTGGATATTTCAAGATCATGGTGAATGAGGGTGAAGGTGTCCACAGCCCCTGTTAAATCACAACAATAAAACTCTTAAGCTCATGTATGGTGACCCTCCCCATACGCAGGTACAAACTTTGTTGTGTTGGAAATTGTCAATGAAAAACATAAGAAGCCGCCCCTTTTACAAGAACCCAGATGCATTCTTCCTTACAGGCTGAAGATATACACTATACAGTTGGTCAGACATACCAGCCTGTTTTTTCAGCAGGTCCTCTTTCTCGTGGTTATTCCTCAGCTCTGGTGGTTTGATCTGTGTGGCCACCTCTGGGTTGATGTCGTGACTGTAACTGATGTAGTGCATCCGGCAGCTACAACGTGAGATGATACGCTGAACCTGCTGAGTCTCGTTCACCTGGGCTGGCTGGTTCCAGTCTATAGTTATTGAAAAGAAAAATGTATTGTTCTTCAAATTGTTCTTTTGATTAATCAGAATCACTTTACGGGTAGACATTAAGAAAAAAAATGTATTGGGAAAACACCAGTAGAGTGCAAGGGATACATTTCTCAACATTCAGTACACACATCAATCATTTGTGGCGTAGGTGAGGTGTCCACTATGTGGTGAGGGGGAACAATGCTGTGTTTGAGAAGTAATTTACCTGTAGTGGTGCTAACCATTCCTCCCACAGCCTGGCCACTCTCCATCAGCTCCAGCACTGAGTCTAGGTTCCGCTGCCGGTGCTCCTCTATGTTTTTCACCTAAACACATCCCAGTGAAGGAGTCAAGAGTAAATCACAGCAGGAAGAGCACTGCTCACAACAGGTGAGTTACTATAAAGCCTTGGTTGTGATGTTGTAGTTTTTTCAAGTGTTACACAGTGTTACAATACAATAACTTGTCTATGCTATAAATAACAGGTGAAAGCTGTACTTACCTCCAGCCACAACTGTCTGTCCTCTTGCTCAGATGGGTTGGGCTCCATGGTGGCAAAGTACTGCATGCCATCCAGCAGACAGGTCCAGGTGGTTTTCTGCTTCAGGGTGTCGTTGTACCAGGCCGGGTGGTGCTCACACTGGAGCAGCTGAGCCTTTGCCGCAGACACCAGCACGCAGCCTGCTGTCTCTGTGCCGCGCAGCATCATCTGGGTAGAGCAAAGTAGTGGAGGGCTAAAATATTGGGCAGCCCAGATTATCGATCTGCATTCATTCATCCAGGGTTGAGTTGATCCACACAGTTTTGACAAGGTTTCATCAGCCTTTACTGTGGGATGTTGTAACCCACATTATTGGATATTCCTGTAGCAGAACATGCGATCCTTCAATTACAGATTTAACATGAAACCCAACAAAACTGGACAAACCTTTACACAACAGCGACAATAAGTAGGAATTTACATTAACTTTACGTGACGGTGCAATATGGAAAACTAAACAAATCTTAAAAATCAAAATGCTATTATTAAGGTACCTGACAGTTGACCAACTCAATAAACCAGTTGCGGTTATAGACATCATCCGTCTGACAGGCTGCGATGCCACACAGCTGGTCGCTGACACCTGAGTCCTCCTCCGAAAACACCACAAACTTGTCTGTTTCCTCAATCAGTTTCTGGAGCATCGATGTTCCTACAAAGTGAAGGAGGGGAAAAGAAAAGAAAGAGGTTAGTGGATCTTATAAGACTCAGCTGTTGACTTTTTCTTAGTCAGGCTGTTTCCTCACCTTCATTTTGACTTTTTTCTGCTCGACTGACGGTGGGCATAGCTGGTGTGGTAGGGGCTGTGGTGGGAGAGTAGTTGGAAGGAGAGCGTTTGAGCTTCTTGGTCTGCAGCTGCGTGTCGATCCTCAGTCCCTTCAAAGCTTCGGTGGAGAGGTTCCTCTTCAGTACAGATGCCTTTTTATAACCGTCATACAGCCCAAAGGCTATGTTCCTGTTAGTGGTGGTCCAGGAAGCACGCAGGTCCACCAGGCGCAGTTTGTGAGTGTAAGAGGCGTTAGTCTCATCCGTCTGGTTCACCTCCTGTCAGAAATATTCAAAAAGATCTCGATTACGAATGCAGCCACATTGAAAAATAGGTTTAAACTCCAGCCACCTCTGGGGTTTTACCTCCTCCATGCGGTTGCTCTGTCGCTGGTAGCTCAGGGAGGACAGGCTGAGCAGGTGAGTCTTCTTCACCTGAGCGTTGATCTGGTGGTCAGCCGTCTCATCCCAGGTGGAGGCCATCAGGTGAACCGTCACCTGAGATAGTTCACTAACCATCTGAGTCACATTCCACTCAGAAATTAGCCTCCTCATCACAGTGCCAGCTGAGAGAGAGACACACACACACACACACACACGCATCCACATTATAAAAATATACAAACTATGTTCTGTTGGGAGACCAAATTAAGTCATCTGTATTTATGAATAACTTAATTTTCTTGAATGGTATCATGCTAAAGCTTGTACCCTGTGGAATAAGTCTCTGTGCTCCTCGAGTGAAGACATGGCCTTTGTTGCACTCCACTTGGATACCTCTCTGCTGGGCGAAGGAGGCCCAGTAATGCACCTGAAAGACACACAATACATAGAAATGTCCACATATGGTAGATATTAGATGTAAAGAAATAAAGGGGAGGAACTTAGTAAATTATCTGTCAGGAATCAAGGTACGCACTGTGCTGTGTAAGTAACTGCAAATGTAGATTTCATGGAAATAACATAAAGCAGATTTTTAGTGGACTGTTGCTGGAAGGCAGCCTAGAAAAACACTCACTTGTAGTTGTGGAAAGGCAGCTGTGTAGGACATCTGTTTGTAGTGCTGACCCAGCTTCTTGCGGACAGGCCTGAGGCTGTGGAAGAGCTTGCCTCTGCAGATTGGTCGAGATACACCCGTCCAGGTGGCCCAAAAGTTCTGCATCCAGCGCAGAGTGCTGCTGTACAGCAGGATTCTAGGCTGGGGGGGTTCTACGAAGAAAAAATAATATAGTCCTCAACCGCAAAATACATACATACAGCTGTTTTTCAAGTGCAGTGGGCTCAGCTTAGCTAGAGAAAATATCTAACAGAGCTGCACGTACCTGTGCCACAGTGCTGGTTAAGGTCCATGGTAATGGAGAGGTTGAGGTTCTCAGAGCGAAAGGCTCTGTAGGAGTCGTGAGATTGTCCTGAGGTCACGTCTGCAATGTTCTCCGCACAGCAGAGCATTACAGCATGGTGGTCATGAGGGTTGCCATGGCAAAGCCATTGGAGGTCAAGGGTCATACACAGGTTGGGCAGGTGTAGAAAACAGATATCATCATACCTGGTATGGGAAAAAACTTGTTTAACCGAACGATTCTCTACAAATACAGTTAAAAGTTTCATTTAACACCTATTTTCTCCTCCACTTACTTTGATGCTGTCCTGACATTTACATCCAAATCTCCTTTAAAAACAAACTGCCCGGGGTTCCAGTCAAAGTTCAGCTTATTCCACTCCCAGTGCAGGTTTTCTGTAGTGTTGTAAGGGTCCTGTAAGAATGCAAGATTCATGTTAGATGAAGGTGATTCATTTTGTTTTTTATCACATATCTCAGTACCACAAGAAACTAAAGCATAAAAAAGTATGCGCCATAAAACATACAGTAAATGCCAACTGATTTTAAGTAAGTGAAATCATGATTTGCCACAAACATAACTTTGCTAAACCTCTTCCTGCACAGATCGACTGGAGATTCACAACAGCTCAGTTTGTTAGGTTTTACCTCTGTAGCCAGCTGATGAAGATTGGCCTGATCAATGTCCATAACCCAGCGCCCATGCATAAGGAGACGACTTTTGTCCCACCAGGCCAGAAGAGGTGAGGGATCAACAGTGGGTTTGGTCAGCAGGTCAACGGACTGGCCAATCAGAGTCCAGGCAGGGTCCCAACATGGCCCCCACACAATAGTGTAGAGGGAGATGTTAGCTGCATAAAGAAAATATTCAGTAAGAGACTTTCAGTGTTGGAGAGAGTAAACCTCACATTACCCAGACACAGCCGGGGCTAAAATGATGTTCATGATTGTTTTGTTTTTAATACTGATTATGATTCACCAGCATCATTAATCACAACTGTTCGCAAAACTAAATAATTTTATTTCTCTTTAGCTGCTTTTCACACTATTATCTGTATTACTATATTTTTCAAATAATTAATTCATGTGAATGGATGCTGCACATTCAAAAGCTGGCTCTGATCAGGTATAACTAAGAGCTGGGTATATCCGATGGGAGCTGAAAATAAAAAACAAACAGACTGAGGATTGTGTTTTTCGTAGAATAGCATGGTGACAGCATGATTCCCATAACTCACATTTGAAATCATAGTAGAACTTGAGTGGTGGCATATTCCTGTGGATCGTCACATCTCCCCACGGTGGACCAAGTGGGACAATCTCTTTGCGATGAGCCCTGGCCTGTCCGTCCTGCTCTGTCCCAATCAGACGCCCTGACAGCTCCCAGTCCCGGATCTCAAACAGGTAGCGAGGGTAATCCCGAATTCTCACTGGCACAGCGGAAGGAGAGGAAAGTCATGGATTATTTTTGTATATGTAGATATGAGCTCCAACTATGAGGCGTTTAATTACAATTTATTTCCAAATTAGTGTCATCTGCAATGAATGTGATAAATCTTTATCAACTTACCCAAAAATGCAGCCAGTTGAAACTTGACAGCACGGCACCACTGGACCACCAGAGGGAGTCCATCTCTGGGGAAGGGACTGATCCTGTCTATGTCCCTCAGCTGCTCTCTCACTCTCTCTGGCCCATGAAGAGACTGATCAGCCAGGGCTACAAGCTCCAAGTCTGACACAGTCCAGGTCAGCAGGGACTTCCTCATGGGTGTGTTGGCGTAGAGGCGGCGTGAGCGCTGGATGTAGATCTCAATGTGCTTTTTCTCCAGTGAACTGTACAGCTCTTCAATCTTTCGGGCAGGAAGAAGTTCTCCATGCTGCTTGCGCAGATCTGCCACCTTCTTATCCAGAAGCTGAAGACGCTTGGCACTTTCCTTACTCTCATCCTTCATTAGCTCGTAGTTGTCTCGCAGCTTGATTTCAAAGATGTCGTCCAGGAAGACAAACGAGAACTGGCTGATTTTGAACACGAGGTCAGGAGGCAGACGCTGGACGGTAGTGGCTTGGCTTGTGGAGCGATGCAGAGTCTTCAGCCACTTCTGCACACTGATGGCCATGTCAAAGGTGTTTGAGAAATTGTACTGGTAGGGGAACTCGACAGCCAGAGAGGGGCAATTGAGGACCCAGACCTGGTTGTGGGGAGTGGTGAGGAAGGGGAAGGTGTCTCTGTGCAGCTGCATCTCAGTCAGCTCTGCGTGTGTTTCAACATTTAGATCTTTAAAGGAGACGATGTTGTTGCCATCAAAGTTGAAGATCATGGAGGGAGAACGTATGTGCATGGAACCGGTATGCTTGGAGACTGAGAGGGAGTCTGTGTGCAGGAGAATATAGTTCTGCTCACTAACATGGGCTGTCAAACGAGTGCAGCCCATTTCAACACGCACACACAGCCCTCTACTCTGGCCTGAAATGATTTCACTCTCCGTAGGTTTGACTGGACTGTCCTCTCCCGTCTCTCCGCAAAGCATACGCCAACAAGCCTGAGCTTCAGCCATGTGCTGATATAAGACCATGTGGTCTGGCGGCGTCCATTCGACAGTGAGCTCCTCTTCACATTGAACCTGATGAAGACATGACAACACAAGATATGAATATTGACACAGGAATTCATTCCAGTCCAGAGAACTAAAACTGATTGAGATCTGATTACCTGTAAGGTGTGGGTGGTGATGTGGTAACAAAAGGCTATCGTGGTGAGTTTGAGCACAGGGTTGGGGGTTTGGGAGGCGGGGCAACATGACTCCATGTTCTCTGTGAGTGTTTTGATGGCTAACAAGCTAACACCTTGAAGAGACACAGTGGAGCTTTCTGCAGAGCTCAGGAGTCCAACAGTGTCCATCCGCAAAGACACAGCTCCTGAAGAGAACACAAGCAAATAAAACATGATCATTAAAGGTGATGATAGGCTGACAGAGAAGAGAACTTTATGTATCCTGTAGTCTTTGGCCCCATAAGATGATGAAGATGCAATAGGGCATTTGTAAGAGGAAGGCCTGTTTACTTTGGTCCAGCTCTAAAATGTATTTCTGCAATACTTTGGTCATTTGTTCTCTTTTCTTGACTTGACTTTTCTTGACTGCTATTAATCGATTATCAAAATAGTTGATGAATTTTCTGTTTTTGGGCCTTGTAGTCCCTGTAGACTACACGATTACTTACTTGAGAAAAATGTCAATTGAAAAAGTAGAATAAGTGCTATGAGGTACACTATCAATATATGCTAAACACTACTGTTTAAGTTCCACGTAATGAATTACTGAGCAAAGCCAGCAGAGCAGCAGAAACCACTTATTCACCAGCAACATTCTGAAATAACTCACCTGCCAGATTAGACAGTGTGAACACATTGACATCCTCCAGACAACAGTCCAGTTTAAACAGCAGGTGTAGCTGTGAGGAGGGGATGGGTTGAACAGTATCGTCACTAGGGGGAGACACTGAGACCACATCTGACAGCTGTGGCCCCGGGTCACGAGGAACACAGATGAGGGACAGCAGGCGAGACAGACACAGTGCACAAGTTTCTGAAAGCTCCACCTGAAGGCCTTTCAGACTGGACTCCACGCTCAAACTCTGAGAGTGGCTACTCGACTCCATGTGGGGTCTGTTGAAACTCCCCTGGGAGGGACGAGATTATAAGTACACAAACATTAGCAAACCAGTATGCCAGTAAATCCTCTAACTAATTTACTAAACGTAAAAACTAGTTTTACTGGAAAAAGCATGTTCTGAGGAAAAACTGGGGGATTCAGAAAATCTATATTTAAAAAAAAAAGATCATGCAAAGAAAATAATTATAGAAAAAAGACAAGAGAAGAACACTTTAGCGCTTTAGAGAAGGTTGTTGATAAGAAGTGTTTTAAAAATGTGAAAATTAATCACATCATTAAACATACAATAAAACAAGTTTCTAAACTCTCCCTAATAATTTGTGCTCCTACCTGAAGACTGAGCGAGTCCAAAATTAGCGCTTCTCCCCACACGTGTTTACCAGGAGGGTGGGGTGCTTGTTGGATATGAGACCCCTGACCCACTCTCCACCAGAAGTTGTCCAGGGACAGTGAGGCACGCTGGTGCACATTCTGGGACTCTGGGCTCTCTGTGTCATCTTTAATGTCAAGAAGATGCCGCAGTTCTACAAATACAAGGAACACAAGTCATCATAAAACATTATTTTGAGGAAATACATTCAAATTTGCTGCAGTATAGTATATAGAGTATATAAGTTGTTTTCTAAAAAAAATAAAAAGTTATTAAAAGCCAACATGGATAAAAGGATTACAAGTTAATGTGTAACCTTTAAAGGGCACTCTAAGAAAAGACCTTATCTAATCTAGTTTGGCATGTTTGAAAAAGGCTGACCCAAATGTTGCCTACAGAATAAAAACCATGAAGATTTACTTAAAAATGTGTTGTAACAATAGTACAGGACTTGCACATGATGTAAAATAACAACATTAGGTGCTATTGTTTAGCACAGGATGTTGAGGTTATACTTTAACTTTACATTACTTCAACAATGACCTAATTTTGCAATGTAGCAATAACATCATATGACGTTCACCTGCCTTTCTCTGTGTGTGTGTGTGCACGTGTGCAGCATGTGAAAGACCTGCAGTACCTGCACTGGCAGAGAGGAAGCCTAGAGCAAAAGGCGTTGTGTCTCCCAGCTGAACAGACACATTAACGTTGGACACGGAGGAGGTGATCATCACAGGAGCATCGAGGTGAGGGAGGCGCCTGAGGAAAAGGAGGGTGGGCAAATAATCTAATGGACTACACAACACAATAACGTCATGAAACAACACAATACAGAATGTAACGAACAGAATGCACAAACACAAACATGGATAAGAAAGAGAAGATAGTAAAAAGGTATTAGATTATTATTTTCACTTCTCAGACACAGATCCAATCATTCCAGTAAACTTTTAGAGATGACAGAAAATATCTGGTTATAATCCCCCCAAACTGAGTATTAATAAACATACAGCAATCCAAACCAAACCTTTTCCTTTTGCAACTTGCCTTTTTCTATGTGCTGCCTTCCTGTGGATTAGCTGTTCCCATGGAAATAGGTTTAGCCAATGGGAGAACTCCTGGTGACGGTAGTGGATGATGCATGTGTTGACTGTGAATGACCCTGAGATGTCAACTGATGTAACCTAAATGTAGAAAAACACAAGAGACACGGTCAAAATAAGGTCATATATGATTCATAGATGTAAGAGGCTTTGCTCTTGTGACGTGACCACCAAGCATCTTCCTCACCTGCAGGGCTGTCTTGAAAGTGTTCACGCAAAGGATTCTTTGCCTACTTTGTGAGAGAAGTAGTCCATCTGCCAATAAAAAAAAATGACTGTGTTATTCATAGCTTTTTCCTTCATCCAACTCTCTCTGCATTGCGTCTGGCACCCAGCTGTCCACTAACCCTCTAGAAGGAGTTCCAGGCTGCTCTGGGGAAAGCTCAGCTCAGGAGTGAAGCTTTTAAGAGGAAGCTGCTCGCTGTCATGACCATAGCAGACTTTTAAAGATTTCAGGGTCCAGTTGAGGTGTCTGTACAGAAAAAAAAGAGGAAAAAGAGTGATAAAATGGAGAATCAAATTGTGCAAAACAACAAAAACTATATGCAGCTGATGGTAAAATGTTGACTCACCTTTTCTGGCTGTGCATGGACAGGGTTACATTTGTATTATCAAATTCCACATTGACCTTGTGGGGAATCAGCTGATGAAACCGTTCCACAGTCTCAGTCTGGATGAACTCAATGTTTTCACACTCTGGAGGAGGAAAGGAAACAGTATTAATACTATTAAATCACAATATTATGTACGGTAGTAACAAAAGTATAAAGAAAGCCACATAGCCAAATAGTTGTAGAAACAAAACAATAAGTCTATACAATTCTCAAGCATGTAATAAATACAGTCATGTATGCCACCTGATATGAGCCAAGGGCCAACTTGCAATACTCTGCAATGCGCTGCATATTGTCTTGGCCTACTCTATAGCAAATGTACAAACAGAAGGCATGTTTTGAATGCCGCAACTGTTCCTACAAACGTAAAGTATCTGGAGTATTATGGTCAGAAGTTAAATCACTAACAGCACCACTTTAAAGCTTTGGTTTCTGATGATCTAAAAATATGTCTTGCACGGAAATACCTGAGTGAGCTAATGTGTCATTTCCCCTTTTTTCCCCTTGTAGTCGTTAGTCTGTCTTTATGTAGGCAAAACTGCCAACCTCAACCATGTCTGTGCTACTGGTATTTTAGTTTTAACAACACATTTCTTTAATTTCTCATTCAGTAAATAATGACCCAAAAGAAAGTTTTAAATACTTGATTTTACCAACTTTTTCTTATTTTTTAAATAATTGTACAACTTATGCTTTATTTGATTGAGGAGGTTCAACTTTATGTGTTTATCATTAAGCATGTGGACATTTCAAGTGCCTACAGGGGTGAATAAAGCGCTCTGATATGACCATGTCCTCATTTTCTTGCTGGTTAGCAGAACAGCTAAAAATATCACAGACGATGGTAGACATCCAGGCGTTTTAGAATAAGCCAAAGATCAGTGATGTAAAGTCAGTGGAAAACAACTGTTAGTGCTGTCGCGCTTATCATTCTAGCTACTTGTTGTGAGTACACAAGTGGTGAGAATTAGCTTGGGGAATACAGGAAATATCCAGCTAAAAGTTGACTAGCTGTGCTTTAAATACTAGTTATACAAGTTTACATACACCCCACGCATACAATCAACCCTTCAACATCTCGATTAGGTGTTCTGTGACATTTCAGAGATTATACTTTGCGTTTGCTCACCAGATGCATCTTGAATGCTCTTTTTGGGGGACGGGGGCAGAAGGAGTTGGCTGAGAAATAGTCCCTCATGCAGCTCTGCTATAAGTGTTCTCACACTCAGGGACAGACAACCTGGCTTCATCTCTGGTAGACTCACATCTCCAGACAGCAGCAGGCTCAGGGCCACTTCAGCCAGACATATATCCTACAACAGAGAGCATGTTAGTCACACACAATCACTCACAAGTTTCTATTTCAGTGAAAATAGAAGAGCTTACCAATTGACTGCTTTTAAGCACTTTACTGCTTAGCTGCCCGACTGAGAGGTCAAACGCCAGCCTGTAATGAAAGTAAAAAAATGATAACAGTGTAGCATGATCCTTGGTCAGGATATTCTTTCTTTTCTATTAGATTTTATAGTTAAATCAGATCAGTGGCAGACAGAAATAACAAATAGAGACAGAGTGTGAACGGTGTAGTTACCTTTTACTCTGATGGTCAAGTAACAAGGTGATGCCTGTAATGGTCATGTGCCATAGAGACTCTGACGGTGCTATGTTCAGTACCATCACATTGATCGAGCTGATGTGGAAAGACAGAAGCTGAAAACGCAAGACAGGAAGTGAGATGTTGTCTACAAAATCAGTTTAGCGAAAGATTGGCCTACAGTTAGGATCCATACTTGTGACAGAAAGCGTAGCGTTGTGGGGCTGACCGAAATCTTCCCAGACTTTTTTCCATGGCTCTTCTTCACCAAAGGTCTGAGCGGTGCTTGCAAGTCAAACCTAACTCTGGTTTCGCCAACACACAATGCCAGGTACCTCCTGAAACACAAGCATGCAGTAGCTGTCTCAAATAACAGAATTAAGCATTTTCATATACAAGGGTTTAGCATCTTTAACTGATTTTTAGTGAAAGATTTTATCTCAAAGTATCCAACTGACAAAAGAAATGTGACAACTTACGGCAAATCCTGGTTTAGAAGTTTACTTGAAATCCATATTCTGTCAATTTCCTGTCATAAAGAGAGTCACTGTTATGGTATAGTAAGTCAAAAACGTACCCTTGATATATTTTGGGACTGTGGTCAAACAACATAAAATGTGTTCTGGCCATTTCTCAGCCAAATATCTACCCCCGACATGGGAGCAGCCGCACTGAATAAGCTCACTAAATACATGTCATGTAAACACAGTGTGTCTTACCAGAGTATGCTGGGGGTGAAACTGGATACTAACTCCTTGGACAGAAAACAGCCCTACTGATTTGATCTTTAGTTCAGCATTCAGTGCAGTCTGGAAGAGTCTCACAGCCAGGGTGCATATGAGCCACCTAGGAGCAAAAGAAAAGGCAGAAATATTTTACATAAAATACAGGAAATCAAGGACAAGAAACATCTGGGTTGAATCCTGTAAGCAGTGTTAGGTTAAACTAAATCAATGTTGTCTACAGAGTATCATTGGCAATTACAGATATACTGTAGAAAGTTTCTAGAAACTGACACATTTCTTACCTGAAAATGACACATAACAACACAATCCCAAGCAGAAGAATTAGAAGGAAGGATATCAGCAAGAGAGACATTGTGTCCCAAGATGTTCACACCCTAATCTTGGACATGGGTCTGGCTGTTCCTCTATCTGCTATCAGCTGCTGTCAAAGAGGAAGAGACACACTTCAGCTTAACTCACCTTACATTCAGGTGCTCAGAGCCAGGTGTGACGGACTGGTTGCTATACAACAATAATCAATAACTAGTCGATCACTGTAACTGGCAACACTTGCTAAGCAAATTCATAAACGTTAGTTGTGTGTTTTTCAGCTAACGGTAAAAGCTAGCCTCACAGTGCTAACATTGCTAATTAACTACAGTGTAGTTACAAACCGAACATGAAGTAGCACGTAGCTAAAGTTTATCACTCGACAGTGTACAAAACCTTTACCTAAACTTAGTCCTTGTTCACTGCCCAGCAGTGGCAAAACAGTGACTCATTGCCAAGGAGTAACGGCGTTAGCCCAAACTAACCAAACATGAAATAGTTAAAGATATTTGCCGCCGCGTCATCCAAAAATCAGTAGCAAATCTGTGCTAGCATTGTAGCATGCTAACGCCACGGCTAATTTAGCATAGCTGCGAGACTGGTACACAAATTAGTATTATTTTTGGTAACTACTCGACCGTTATAGATCTTTGGCTTTCGTCGGCTCCAGTTAGTTATGAAGCTTACTTACCCTGACATATTCAAAGTATTGGGTTTTCGTTTCACAGCTGCTGCAAAGGGCAGGTTCATCTGACAGTCAACTCTGCTCAGACAGAGTAAACACTCTGTTCTGGTCCGCCCTGCTCAGCTGGCAGCGCATTTGACTTGCAGAAGAGAACTGTGACTAGCGGGAGAGGAGCTGGAACACCGCCAGCAATACAGCAAATATTAACTTTTATATTAACTTTTAGTTATACAGTCAAACATAAAGAGTTATTCATACACAGGTAAAACACAGAAAATACACACAGTCGATAATCAAACTATTTCACAAAGGTTAAAAGTTAAAGAGGCAAAATTTATTTCAACCAGATGAGTGACATTTTACAAATGATAAGATTCAGTGTAATTTTACCACGACTAAACCATTGCCACTGCATGATACTGAACGCATTCATCTGTAAACAGCTGCATTTCACAGCATACTTTAATGGTTGATACCCAAGACTGGACTTCCAAGCGACTGCCCAAGGGTCCAAAACCCCTAAAAGCTCTATGTACACTGCATGTAATTGGATTTTGGTAATTTGATTAGCTGCAAATTTATGGAATTTGCACAATTTAAGTACAATATCAACAATAAGGTCCTGCACTATTATGTCATGTCGTGGCCCTGTGTCAAAATCTACTTTTAATAATACTCTAATTAAGACATTTGTTATTTTTGTTTATATTGTGCATCATGCATTTTTCTAAATAAAGTTGCTTTTAATCAAATTACCACAAACTAATTGATGCACAGCAATCTTGCGTCCAGGTAGTATTACTCCAGTAATTAAGAGCACTAATTGGGACATACACAATGCACAGAAGGTGGTTGGTGGAGGGTCAACAGGGGCCCAATAGCTTTTGCCTCTGGCCATGTTGACATCTTTCATCATTTTTAAAAATAAGTAGATTTTTTGCCCACCACTCTGCCTTATTGATAGGAACAATATTTATTGGAAAAACATCCATTAAAATAAACAAGTGGTCCTTTTGCAAAGTGCTGTCAATGCTAAGAACTACCCCTCATGGCATGCTTCCAGGGAAAATAAATCTCATACTGCCAGCCTTAGGATAACTGAGTTGTCATTACAACAAGATTTACACTACAGGTGCCTTGTACAGCAACTCATCATCATATGAACTGGTGAGAAATTGATGGTGCACAATTTTCCAGGCAAGCCACTCCATCTCATGCCGCAGCTTTCTGTCTCTTGTGTTTGGCAAACCACTCGTCACTTTTATCTTCAGCCATAGCCTAAAAAAAAAGTTTAAAAGCATTAAGAGTACAGGCACAGTGAATATCCAACACATGTTGCATATTTAATGTAGAGAGGAAAATATTAGAGTAACACCGACCTTATCAAGCAGTTCATTTCCTTTGGGGTCAACCATGGACAGCTGCCTGAAAGCCTCATCTCCCACAAAGCAAATCTCATGACTATCCTGAAACAAACATTGTCCAGTTAACATTCTTTAACAGAGATGAATTTTGACTTGATTACAACATTATATTGGTAATGTACTTACTGGGTCTGCCAAGATAACCACTTCTACTGTGGCTTTTCCAGGAGTGTCCAGGCTGACTAATGGAGTGAGAATTTTCTGATTTTCCTTTTTCATCAAGGCTTCAAGGTCAGGCAGCTGTGGAATGTGATACAATATTGATGATGAAAATGACGATTTATTTTCTCCATTAGTTTACAAACACATGGATATATCCAGGAAATATTTTACTTGCTCCCGTGGGCATGAAAATGCTATTCTCCCAAACGCTGTTCCATGATCTACTGTCCCACCGATATCACGAAGCTCCAGTTTACACTGCATAAAGATAAAAAATACAAATATAACATTCAGACTAAAATCCATTCCTGATTTATTAACACAAAACACAATTATTTCTTTGATACTTGACTCACTTGAGTGTCTGCAAATCCCATCAGCACTGTTTTCTTTTCCTCATTCTTTTCCATCACCTTCATTCCCAAGAGCGTCGTCCAGTAGTGGGTCGATCTCTGGAGGTCTGATACTCCGAGACAAACCTTCTGCACAGGGTCTGGGAACAAATTATCAAAGATTACAGGTGATCAATAACAGAGGTAAAAACAGTATGGCATGCTTAAACACCTGCAATGACCAAACAGAGAGCTTCTGTTGAATGCTTTCCTCTTTATCACACTGCACTAATTTCTGTCGCTGTTGAATGAATAATTTACTCAATAAAATACACAATGTATTGATATATGCTTACCGAGTCTGACCAATAAAGTAAAATTAAATGACTGTTACTATAATAAATGTATAATGCTATCAAACCAAGCAACTCTTTGCATTTGTGAGGCTGTAACCAACTGATATTTGCTATATTTGCTTGATACATGTGATAAAAGGACTACAATTACTCATTCATTTTCAAAGTTGGACTCTTTCGACAGAAAAGACAGAAATAAGAGCTATGACACTCACCACTAGGAGGCTGCTCTTTGTCCACAAGGTAGAAGGGATATCCTCCTGGAGCCTGGGTCAGATACAGAGCCTTGCCTACCTCAGTAAGAGGCCATCCCAGACGTTTAGCATTGCTTACAGCTTGGCTCGACTGCAGAGTGAGCCCCTAAAGTGAACACATATATGACAATATCCCTTTACAATGCTGCTCTACCCTATATAACGCAACATGCTGTTGTCCTCTGTAACGTTTCCAAATGAACTCTCACTCACCAAGAAGTCATTGCCAAGTTGATACTCTCCCACCCCATAATTGTATGTCAGTTCAGCAACAAAATGGTCATCTTCTGGACCAAAGCCAACCATTGTCTTGCTCCATTTTCCATCGTAGGGGCTGCAACGTTATGCATCCAGAATGAGGGCGATGGTCAGTATTAGGATATTAACAGCTCTGTGTTTACAGCTATGTAAGTACAAAGTTCATTAGTGTAGGATGTCTCATATCTACCCATTACACGTTGCTTTGCAGCCTTCCTCAAACTCTTCATGGCGTAAAATCTAAAATGGACAAGAAGGCATGAGAAAATAAGCATCCAGTATGAGAACACATTTATTAAAACACTTGAGTTTCACTCATATGGCAGAAGATGAATTAGCTAGCTACGTAACGTTGTGCTGCACTTTGGCTGAGATTAGCCGATCATCAACAAAAGTTAATCAATACCTTCAGTCACATCTGGGCATTAAATAAAGCTCAGAAAAAGTACCTTCATGCCCAGAACATCTCGGTAAAACGTGGCTGTTTTGGCCCTGTCACCAACTTTGAAAACAAAATGCAGCGCTCGTCTCAAAGCCATATTTCTTGACAGATGTTTTATGTCAATACTGGCGTGCAGGGAACGATTAAGCTTCCTTCCTGGTAATCGATTTTTCTGTCGTCGATTGGTGTAAAGTAAAAACAAATAAGTAAACGGAAGGTGTATACAATTGCAGATACAATTCCCAGATATTATTTCAATTTCATTTGTTAATTAATTAACATTATTTTGCCATTATGGACAAGCGCAACGACATTACGCAAAATAAAAAGTAGTAAAACTACGCTCGCCACCCCTAGTCATTCAGGTTAATGGTATCACCCAGTATGTCGCATTCTCTCGCGAGGTTACAGCATGGATTAGTTGAGAAGCAACTAAAGTAGAAAAGAAGAAGAAGAAATGTAATTAGTTTGGTAACATCTTTGGGGCAATACATCCCCTCGCAGTGAATTGTTAACGTTCCCCAATAAACTAGATTAATTTTAGTGGTATTACCTACACTACAACTGGTGGCGGTAAGTAGGTTAGCTTGTGTCAGTACACCAACAAGAGAAGAAGAAACGGGACAAACATGGCAGCGTACATGAGAAGCGTGATTTGTCTTGTTTCCATAGAGCGAAACGCTTTTCTAACAAGGGGACGCAGTATTGTTGTGGAATCTAAACGGTATGTACGCGGACTGAGGAGGAAACCTGTCAAAGTGTTGTTTCCAGAAAACGAGACGGATAAAGTCATCAAGCCCACGATACAGTCTCAGCTAGCAGGGCAAAACGTCAAGAGGGAGAAGGAGGCAAAAGTCAAATCTACAACAAGGCATCTTGAAGAAAGTGACTTTGTCAAGGCGAGAACTAATGTGCAGTCAACTATAAAACATGCTCACGTTACTGTTACAAAGGATCAAATTGATGGACTGCGCTTCGAGAGGGCTTTACCTGGAGATAAAAGACTGGCGTAAGTGTTGCAGCATGAGGCAGTGTGGATTATTCCTGTGATTGTCACAGATCAGAGAACCCTGACATTCAAAGAAAAGACGGGCCATTCTGCCTGGCTGAGTGTTGGTACTGACTAAAATATATAAATGAAAACTGAAGTACCAAAAGCTGACAAAATGTCTTGAATGTTGCTTACTCATTCTTTGATCAGATTGTGCCAGGTTTAAATAAAAAATGTGCCCATGTTAGACTATTCAGGCAAAGTTCTTATAAGGTTACATGTGGCAAGACAGCATTTAACATGTGAGAAGTTTGGTGTCTTGTGTTAAATGAAAAAAGGGTTTTGACAAATATGTTTACATTCCTCAAAGGAAGGTATCACAAAAGTACATTTTTGATATTGGTACCAAAATAGAGATATCCTGTTGGCTATAGTATAGTATAGTATAGTATAGTAAAAAGTGTAGATGATAACATGCCTGCCTAATCAGTACTTTTACTGATTGCAACTTGATGGTACTTCCATACTTACTTAAGTGAAGTTTTGAATGCAGGATTTTAACACAGAGGAGTTCTTTATTGTGGTAATACTACTCTCACTTAAGTAAATGATCTGAATACTGTTGGATAGTAATAAGAAGTTTTAAGCCATTTTTATCAGTTGACAGTTTCAGTTGCTGCCTTTTGCTCTTTTAGGGCATAATAGCATTCTATAATTCACAATGTTTCCAAAATGGTGATTATTATCATAATCAGTTATGATTATGATAATAATGATAATTATGATAATTATTCATGTTCTCACTGCCTGTAATCTATCTCTCCATCTCCCCTCATCTGTCCTTCAGGAGGTTGGTGAGTGTTGCTCGTTCCAGGACGTTTCGGGAACACCAGGGTAAAATCCTCCTGGAGGGCAGGCGTTTGATCTGTGACGCCCTGGATGCTGGGGCCAACCCACAGATGGTGTTCTTCAGTACAGTGGATCGGCTCCGAGAGCTGCCCTTAGACAAGCTGAAAAGGGCCACGCTAGTCAAAGTCAAGTTTGAGGAAATCAAGATCTGGTCTGACCTTGTGGCCCCACAAGGGGTGATCGGTGAGGGTCACATGTTTTGTTTTAGTTCATTATGAATCACAGATACTCTGAGTTGTTGCTGACTTTGCCCTCTTCTTCCGCAGCCATATTTTCTCGCCCGGACCCATCACGGTTGAACTTTGCGAATAGAGGTCATTCGGTGCCATTGTCCTTGATATGCGACAACATCCGTGACCCTGGCAACCTTGGGACTATGTTGCGATGTGCTGCTGCTGCTGGCTGCCACAATGTCCTGCTCACCAAGGGTACGCTCATGTTATCAGTTATAGATGTGAACAAGTGAACTCCGCCCTTTGAAAATGGCTTTGCTTATTTGCCTTTTGTTTTTCAAATCTGTTTATTTTTTCCACTGACAGGTTGTGTCGATGCTTGGGAGCCTAAAGTTCTGCGCGCAGCAATGGGCGCCCATTTCCGCCTTCCCATCTATCCGAGCTTGGGCTGGGATGATATCCAAAAACATCTCCCTAAACCTGTGACTGTCCTTGTGGCTGACAGCAGCTATGGCGCTGACCCAAGTGGAGAAACAGAGGATTCACAAGTTAATGTGTCTCACAAACCCTCCAAAGCAGGAGACTATGGCTGGGTCAGCTCAAGGCCTAATCACAACAACATGCGCTACGAGGAATACGATTCTGATTCTGACTCAGATAGTGAAAATGAGGGACTTTCACTTCCCAGAGTGGACACAAAGCTGTACCATGAGAGCTGGGCTCAGAGTCCCACTGCTCTTGTGATAGGTGGAGAGACACAGGGTCTGAGTCTAGAAGCAGTCCAGTTGGCTGAGAAAACTGCCGGTCACAGGCTCTTTATTCCTGTCGTTCCTGATGTGGACAGCTTGAATTCAGCCATGGCCGCCAGTATTCTTTTGTTTGAGGGCAGGAAGCAACTGTTAAAACTAATGCAGACAACGGGAAGGAAATGGAAATCTAAAGCTGAACAACAGTTTTCATGATGTTTGCTCTAAATATCCGGATGTGACTTCTGGTGTGCATTTGTCCTTGTTACTACAGACTGAACAGAATAATTTAAATTTCAATTCTACATCCTGTTCTGCTAATAATAAAACACTTCAATTTGTGAAATGGATTTGTGAAATGATTGTCTGAATTTATGTCAAGTGAATTCATGCCTTGTGGGTTTTTTTTGTCTATAAATGTCAGAAAATAGTAAAAACTGGTCATTAGAATTTCCCAGAGCCCAAGGTAGCGTCTTCAAATTCCTTGTTTTATCCCATCATCAGCCCAAAACTCAAAGATTTTCAGTGTACTACCAAAGATGACTATTAATTTAGAACCACAAACAAACACATCTGTTATAGGTGTCCTGCTGAGCCTGTCCAGTTACCTTCCTGCCAATCAGAATCCAGAATTCTCAGTGGCCATAATATAATAAATTAAAGCTCTAACGCAGAGACACAACTGTTGTCCTCTGCATATAGCCAAAGAGCACCGTCATTAGCCGTGTTACACACAAAAGCAATTTTTTTTTTTAATGTAACTTTTTTTTTTTTTATATAACCCTCCCAAGGGAAGGCTGAAATAAACTATAAATCTCGGATAAGAAAAGGTTTAATGACCCTCCCCTGCTCCTCCAAAAAAGTCAGACTACCATCTCCTTAACAAAAAGAAAAAGCACATAATCCTCCTTTTCTTACCCCTCCCTATAATTTTCATACAGTCTCTAAGAGCCTTAAATAGATGCCTGCAATTGAGGCATATTTAGGAAGGAAAAGTGATTCACCGTGACAGTCGTACGTCCATCCTTTATTCTGTATCTGCAGCCACATTGCCTATGCAAATATGCAGAACTCACTACACTTCCATCCCACCTGGAGTTTGCACATGAAAAAAAATGAGTCGATCTGCATACTGTCTCCCGTAAAAAATGCAACATTTGCACGGAGTATCTTTGAGCCCATGAGTCATATTTAAAAACTTCTAAGAGAGGAACGGGTGAGTCATTTCAGTGTGTATTTTACATATCCAAGAGCTAACTTTATTGATAGAACTTAAAAAAGGGACAAAACTTTGTGCTTGCCAGTGCATTTTTAATGGGTGTGAGAAGTCATGACTGAAGTAGCAGAATACAGGGATTTATACATTCAACACTTTCCAAATGCCATTTTTGTGCCTTCAGAAATAACCTGGCCTTGTCATTAGGGGACCTTCACAGAAAGTCCTCAAAATGACTTTGAGATGAGAACCACCATTAACAACTGGCAAGAGATGACTTTCACTCACATCATAACACACAACAAGACACAGGGGTTTTTAAAACATCAGTCATTGGTCTGTTACAAGCAAGTATAATGTGATCTTTACTGTATGTGCACCTGTCATACGTTCTTTGAATAGGGCCATAAAGGCTTACGGCTACATCCAACTGAGGTTTAACACATTTGCACTACGTTTGAATTACGACTGTAAAAATGCATTTAATTCTTTCTCAGCATCACTCAGAAACCAAAAGGTAACAAGGTCAGGATCTTGCAGACAAAACAGAAAGCAAAGAATCAGCTGAATAAGTAGGTCCACTGGGTAATTCTCTGGTTTTCTCTAGAGTTCAGAAAAGCTATTGAGTGAAAAAAAAAAAATACAAACACTTTTCTTGAGGCCAAAAAAAAAAAAAAAAAGAACCAACAGAATCTCCATATATATTACTGTAGGGACTATCATCAATGCAAGGCACCACAGGAGAAAGAGGACTCCATGAAAAGAGGAACATGTCTAAAAAAATGTTAAAATGTCAGTAAAAAGTGAGACATCTCTCTAACAGTCTGACAAAGTCAGGGGGGACGTGGGAGAGATAGTGGGAGGCTGGGAAGGGTGAGGGGCGTAGCAACAGGTTAGGGTTCGATGATGGAGTGAGTCCCATATAGTACGTCCAATTTATATTTGGACTTCCCCTTCAGATGGGCTCTGGTTTGAGCTTTTCAGCCAGGAAGTCGCTGACAAATTGATCCACTACGGCTGGCGTGATCTCCTCTACGTCGCGAACATACTTGGCGCGGGCCGACATGTCCAGGATAGTGAGCAGAGGTGCTGCTTCTGGAAGGTTAGTGTAGTCCCGCAGGGAGTCAGTCATGTCATCCTGAGGTGAAAGAGAAGAAAATACAGTGATAAGTGTGATGTTACATGATGTTACATTGGTACATTCCTCACATGCATGGATGGATTACTGCACGGGCCTACTGGGAACAGGCCCAAACCAGAGCCTCTGTTTCAAGTGAGTTATTTACGTCTTGTTGGAAAGTTAGAAAGTTCAGTCAAAAGTAGGGATGACTCGATCACGTTTAGTTTTTGCTCACCTGACATTTTTATCTGCCCATACTTTGGCTACAGTAAGCCTACATCAAAATTAGTAAAGCAGTTGAAAAAATGTTTGACTACAAAATAGCTCTGCTCTAAAAAAATACAACCTTTACCATAGATTTCCTTATAAAGTTTCCTATAATACTGTGTATAGTGTCCTTTAGTCTGACCCCAAGATACATCTGAGGGGTTATAAGACGATAAAGAGGATAGGAAAACAGAAAAAACACAAAATTGTTTTTTTTAAAAAGACTTTTTTGGCTTTTTTTTGTCTCTTAAAAGAAAGTGCTGCATTCATGCACACTGTGAGCTCTAAGTTTACTGTAAAATCATTGCAAGTATATTGAAATGCAACACTGCAGTGCTGACAGTGTGCATGAATTCAGCATTTTCTTTTGCATGATTTAATTTTCTTACACACCTGTTGATACTTAGCTTGGCTTGTTTTCTTGTAAATTAATGGACAATTTGACCTCTTCAGGCCTCTTTAAATTATTCAAATACAACAATCTGAGAAGGAAGAATCTATGTTTGGTTGAACTGGCCACATATGCTAACTGACAAGGGGTCCCACGTAGGCTTTGTTTAAAGGGGTTGCAAGTCAATAAAAAGCCCATCTTCATCTACAGAATGAACAAACTACTGAACTTCAGGTGTAGCAATGTCACCAGAAATGCCTGCAAATGTCACTAAAAAAAGAGGATTGCAAGTGACATGGCTCTGTTTGTGTCGTAGGGGTGACTTGCTGCTAGGTAAGAGGGGGGCTTTTTATAATGGCCCTTGTCTCATAATCCGTCCATGCTCATTTGAATTAATTTGACAAACATGAAAGTCAAACACTGGATACGTTCCAGGAGAGAAGACACTCTAAATTCCACATTTCTCTGCTGCACATCAGTTCAGACTTGCTTTTGACGAATGAAACTAGGACAGCACCCATTGCTTGAACTATGCCACATTAAGATTACCCCATAAAATGCAGAACTGCCTGGCACAATCTTTATTAATGCACACTTCTTTAAAGAGAATATGAAACTCTCTCCTCTCTCTCGTCTTCTTGCAGGCAGCCTGCCCAGAGAGACCAGAGAGCTGCTGCTTAGTCACGCATCCTGCTGTGTGGAAAGACAGAAAGCAACCAGGTGGGGGTCCAACAACATCCCCATTTTTTTTCAAAAAGCTCACTCACATCAGATGTACGCCTCAACACAGATAATTTGAATAGCACACATGCCGGAGAGAGAGCAGCGCATAACTGTGAATGTTGAAAATAGATTGCTGCTGGGTTTGGTGGGGATTCCAGTTTTATCTCTTTGCAGGTATTTTGAAAGGGCTTCACCCATGTTCTGCCTGAGGTTTGATGTCACCTTTCACCCTTTAACAAGTCAGGATTACAACCCTTGTAGCCACAGGTAACAGAAATGAATCACGAGCAGGCAGGCAGGCAGGCAGCAACTTTCAAACAAGCTAGAAAGGGCCATTAATTATTGAGGCTGAATAAGAAATCACACCCTTTAGTTCCAGCCGGGAGTGCTTCTGGAATTGGCATTCCTACCTTGACAGAGATCCATTATTCTAGTCATATCTTCTCTAAGTCACATGGATTTGATGTGTTATGCTTTGTAAGGTCACACAGTTCACTTATTAGATGTGCATAGCTACTATCGTTTGAGACACTCTCCCTTCCTCATGACAGCATGACCTGATTTCCCCTCAGCTTAGTTTGCTGGCTCAGAGGGAGCCTCGCAAAGATTAAAGATCAGTTTCATATGGAAAAGATTATGCTGAAAATGCAGAACTAACAAGAAAAGGCCAGAGGGTGGCACTGCAACAAAGAGTTGGACTCCTCATAGAGGCAGCGCCTCTGATGTTAATACTGTTACTGATTTATGTGCCAATGTGAGTTTTGTCAAAACACGGTCAAAGATAAAGCGACTTTGGATGGATTTCCTGCCACATACAACGCTCAAGCATTCCCTCCTATCAGGCCTCTTTGTTGTGTCTCCCCTGTTATCAGAAAATCCGCAGCTATTCTTGCTAAATAGATCAAACCGCACAATCAGCTCTCAGACTTCTCATTGAATAGCTTGGCTGCGCTGCTACCTAAAAAGGATAAGTATGCCAAGATGAAGTCTCTGACCTCTACTTTGCAAAACTGCTAACAGATGGAACAGATGAGTTGCAGTGTGGTATTTTGTTGTAGGCAGCTAACTTCCTCTGAATGGAGCCCATTTTATTACGCTGCAAATCACCATACATTGACCACTTAATACTCACAGATGTAAGCTGTCACTAAGGACAATGTTGTTACGAGTGAAATACGGCTTGATTCTCCTGCTACAAATAAAAGCTTCGTCTTGCATGCTCTCTTGCAGCCATACTAAGCGTAGATTATAGATCATCTGGGCACACAGTGTAAAGAAACCACAGAGAGAAATTCCACAATCTGTCACCGTGGCCTTTCCAGCCTCTCCGATATGAGAAGATGTAATCTCTGCATCAGTTTTCCCCCCCCGCAGGAAGTCATGCATCTTCTTTTGTTTGGCTTCTCTGCTTGTGTAAACTGCTTCTCGTGAGGTGCAGCCATCCCAGAGGCCCCCCGCCCTCTGCAGCTCTGCTCGGAACAAAAAAAGACAAAAGGGCCTCTCTGCTATAGCTCGCACTCACAGCTGTGATAAGGCTCAGCGTGTGTTTACCGTGTGGAACCTGCTGGGCCATGTCAGGCTTATTCTGATTATTGATGCACTGTGGCATTTCACAGTCGATGACCATCTGATAAGGCCTGAACTGAGAATGACAACAAGCCTCCCCACTGGCCTCTGAGCCGGGGCTGCGTCCATCCCACTGGCCAGCTTTGATGTCTTGAGGAAAAGTCATCATTGTGAAATTTTGGATATTCTCAACAGCAATTGCTCATCAGTTTATATTGCTGAAAGTGAAAACATCTTTGGCGGGTGTGCGCAAATGTGGGACAAAAGACAGCAGATTTAAACAACTGAATCTTGAGTTACATGAGCTATGAAACGTTCAGTTCAATATAGTGATAAAAACACACATTCTTTATGTGACCCTATATAAAAAAAAGAGCTGTACTCCTCATGACCTAAATACTGGTACTCATTTTTAAATTCGGTCTTTTTCTTTTTGAGCAAAAGAAACAAGAAACGTTCAATGTGTTTATAATTAAATAATAATAAAAATCTACATGACATGCTAGCCAGCTCTGTGAGGCTGTAGTTAGCTTTGAGCTAAAAGCTAACGTGAGCATGCTAACATTCTCACAACGACAATGCTAACATGTTGATGTTTAGCAGGTATAATGTTTACCTTGTTCACCATCTTAGTTTAGCGTGCTAGCAGGCTAACTTTTGCTAATTAGCACTAAACACATCATTAGTTTAGCAGGTATTTGGTCAGAAAAGTATTGAACAAGCTATAATTTTGACCTCATGATAGCGCTAGATTACGCGTTACTGAGTCACCATGTTATTACAATTTATCCTGAGGGGGACACATTTCATGCCAATTCATTTAATAGCTGTTGAGACATTTCAATCACAACCACAAATGTGAATAGAGCTGCAACCAGGGTGGGAAATTAACTTTTTAAAATGTGAACATCTACCAGCCACTAACAGATAAATGCTCAGTTTCACCAGTCTATCAACAGTAAATCATTATTTTGTGTCTGAAATCTACCAGCCACTTTCATATTTTATCAGCATTTGGCTGGTGGCTAGTGCTAATTTCCCACCCTGGTTGCAATTACTTTCATTATTGAATAATCTACCTATTATTTCCTTGATTAAATGAATAATCGATTAATCGTTTGGTCAAGAAACACATTAGAAAACAATGTGAAATATCCATCACAATGTCCTTGACATCATCAAATGTCTTGCAAATGTCTTGTTTTGTTCAACCAACAGCCCAAAACCCAAAAATGCTCAAATCACAGTAATGGAAGACAAGACAAGAAAAGCTGCAATGTGAACCTCATGGTGGCGCTAGAGGAAAAGTCAGGGGATCACCAAAGACAGTGGGCACTAATAATATTTATTGAGCTTTACATACAAAATCAAGCATGGAAAAAACAAAGAGGCAACAGTCACTGCTGCTTCCCACAAAAATCAGCTAAATTCTTAAGTGACTGGATAATACCACCAGAATTAATTTTGCATGCAACAGCCAGTTCACAGCAGACATGAAAGAACAAAAGATCTTTCATTCTGCGTTATATAAATCAGTATACTACTCTGTGGCGTATGGTTTTTCAGTAGGGTAAGAAGATCCTGTGTCATTCAGCTCAGCCCAGCCTCCCCCTGAGAGACTGCCAACATACTGCTGTCTCATGGACACAGAAAACCCAGCAGCGGGCCTGGCAAGGAGCGTGCGACTACTAGGGCTAACCCGGGCCAAGGTGCAGGAGTCTGAGCCCAGAGATTGAAAGCTTCACTCTCTGAACGGCTGAAACGGGAAGTGATATCTAACCGTAAACCCGATCTGGAAATGAAACCTGGTGATTTCATAGCCGATTGAGCAAGAGCCAGGAAATTATACCTGCGCTACATGGATGTAAAAATATCTGCCTTAGCATGAGTGCCACAAGGGACACAAAGCAAACTTAGACTGCAGCTATAACACAAGACGCTTCTGAATCACTACAAGCTCCAGTGCAACAACGTTTCTTTGTGTTAGGTCAAATAAATACTGGCACACAGACAATGAACACGAAACACAAAACTTAAGCTTTTCTTGTTCCGTGTACGTATGTCAGTGACATTTCAAGGCTGACACCAGAGTGGCGCGGCCTTGGACAGACACACACAGGGTCAGACAGTTAGCACATGTGCAAGCCCCACGGCCGAAACCTGAGCCTGCCCTTGGTGTGTGTGACACGAGAAACCAGCACAGTCCTCCCAGACTGCTGGGCAGAGAGAACTGGGAGGAAGGGGTGCTGGAGGGCAGAGAGCAGGAGAACTGGGGAGAGGTAGCTAATCTGGTAATTATGTCCGCTGCTGCTGCTAACTCCACCAGCTCTGGAAAGGTCGAGACAGAACAACACGAGATAACAAGAGTTATGAAAACTCCACGGTCCGTCCCACACAGGGAAGACGTGGGAGGAGATAAAAGTAGGAGGTGGAGGGATTATTTGGACGCAGTCTGAGGGAGTAGAGAAAGTCTGCTGCCACGCTCTGGGTCTACCCATCATGATAAGGGCAACCAGTTGAATTCTGGGTCATGGATAGGAGTGAGAGTGCAGGTTCAGGAGGCTCAAAGAGGGGGTCATTTCAACAATGGCCAAGGTGTTAGGTGCAGATGCAAACCAGGGACATACAATATGTGATTAGAGCCCGACTGGTAAATTGTCTGGGCCAAATATTGTCTGATATTAACTCATTACAGATTTGGTATCGTTGTACTACACGTAGGGCAACAAGTAACAAGAAATTGCAATACAGAAATGCATAAGATATGTTGTTGTTGGTAATTTGTTGGAATTTTATATTAACAATGGATCACATGACTATGTGTAATTTGAAAGGGGTCACTGGTATTAGCAAATCCATTGAAAATTATCACCCGACTCTGCAGTTCCCATCAGCTCTACTGAACATTTTAGCGTCTTTGAGATCATTGCTTTGTTTTTTTCTAGCCCGTAACTTTAGAGTTTTCTTCACTCTCCCATTGTGTAATTTTTTGGCAGCAGCAGGCAGCTGTTTTCAGCAAAAAAGCTCTAAAAACCAACTGTACACTACCTGCTCTGCACCAAACAGCAGACAGGCAAAGTTAGCAACTAGCTGGTGATCGTAGTGGAGCATTTAGCAGCTAAAGAGTCAGATATTTCCCTCAGGAGTTGGCAGAGACCAAAAACAGAGCTAAAAGGAGAGTTAATATTGGACTTTCACCTTTCGCCAGGTGGCCAGAAACACGACTTCAAATAAATTGAAAAACAGAGAGCACTGACAAGTATTTTTAAACTGTTAAGTGTCCCTGCTTTGTATATATTTTGGTCATAATTCTTTAAAAAACAAAATAAAGGGATCCTAATATGAAATTATTGTTTATGTTACATGTTTATGTAAAAAAAATGAATATTGTCCGATGAATCTGATTTTTTAAACTCTTAAATATCAATGTCAGTATTAGCCTCAAAAATCCAGTCAATTCAGTCAGGCTTTATACTATATGTGATAACTAAAGCACATGGCCAAGCACAGCAAACACTCACAGATTAGTTACTGCATTTAATACAAGAATAAACACAACTTCAGCTATGCAAGTTTGTGTAAAATGGCATTTTACTCTGTCTCGAGCGGCCTCAAGTGGCTTATCTCACCTCTCCAGCCACAAAGAACAGCAGCGGCGTCTCCTCCTCCTTGGCTTTGTACTTGGCCATAAGCTTCTCCGCTATTGGCTGAATCAGCTCCTTGGCTGGCTCCAATTCACCTTCCTCCTCAGCGTCTGAACGAACCAGAAAGAGACACAGGAAGATGTTAAAGGTATGGGAAAAATGCACAGATGAGTGAAATGGTAAGCAAGGAAGGAGAGATGGCTGGTGGACAGATGAGTGAGGACATGAAAGGACCTGTACAGATGGTCTTTGTCTTGTTTTCTAATCCACTTTGATCTCAAGAGACACATGGGTGGTCTCACATTTTGAGGGTCACCACTCTTTTTGGTGCCCTATCGTCCTGTTTTGTTATAATGTCCAACTTTGAGAATTAGTCCTTCTCAGTCCTCACAAAACCAGTAGCAAACTGTCCTACAATCATGTCCAAGTCATTTTTCTATGCTATTCACAAACCTCCTGCATTTTGCTTCCTTGCACCTTCTCCATTAGCATATAAATAGATAGATAAATACTAGAACACTTCCCACAGACCTCTGGACCTTTCAACACTGGAAGAATTTTCCTGACATTCAATATGCTCCACATAAATGCCACTTCATTCACCCACAAGGAGCTCCAAGCAGAGCCCCATGTGGAGCTGCAGAGGCTGCGTCATAAATGCAGGTCCACTCACCCACAAACAGGACGAGGCAGGGCCCCTCGTGGAGCTGCACGGCATTGGACTCGCTGAGCTCGAGCACGGGCCGGGGGTGCCAGGGGAAGAGCCGGCACTCAGGGTCGTTCAGCACCTCCACGCGGCCCTGTCGCGTGATCATGTGACCTTCTGCGTCCAGCAGAATCAGCGTGGGAATACCTGGTGAGGGAGGAAGAGGAGGTGAGGATGGTGCGAGAGGAAGACAAAGAGAGGAGGGCAGGAAATGGGTAAGAGCGGGAGAGGTAGTTTGGGTCATTTCCATTAATTATCGCCTCATGACGCAGGCTGCTCCCTCTCCCACTGAGATCTTTGTTGTGTGGATGTTTTTCGGAGGCAGTTTTTGCCTCTCTGGTGACTTTCATCTCTCTCCAGCTGTCAGATTTCACTCCTGATGTTCCCACTTTTCTTACATGACCCCCTTTTCTACATGTCATTGGCTCCCACCATCCTTCTGATAACAATCTCCTTGCCTTATTAACAACCTTATCAGAAACAGACACCAGGCATCCGGGAGCAAACAATGTACGTTAGTGAGTGTGTTCCTGTCTGCGCATGTGGACTGAAGTCAACAGAGGTGGGGGGGCCATCATGAACTGCATGAGGTTTGAGTACGGGAGGGGGGCACTGTTGACTCGTCCTCCATTGCATTCCTCACATTCTTTGCAGGAGAGGCCGAGAGCCAGCTCTTGCTGACTTCGTCCACAGTCCTCTGCACACAGGAGAAAAGAGCGAGGCACAGAGGGAGAGGCGCAGCACTTACGTAGCAAACAAGACTGTAAACTTGATAACCGGCCCACATTCCTCAGGCTGCAGGGAAATCTGTGCTGCTGTTTGCCTGCCCAGCACAGAGAGCTGTCAGCCATTGTGCCAGCGTTTCAGCGTGTGACATAACTAAGCTCGGCAGAAAACAAAAACCTACACTCTCTCCTCTCAGCTCGAAGATCTGAAGCAACATATATAAGGAGGAGGTGGCTGCACAATACCTTGTATTCCATAGAGTCTGTTGAGTCTTGATCGCCGAGCCTCATCTGGATATGGCACCGCCAACCACGGCATCTCGCTGAAGTACTGCTTAAAGGACTCCTCTGACCTGGAGGGGTTGGAAAGCACCGAACAGCAACGCAACAGATAGTGATTAGGTGGTCTCAATTAACAGCTGAATAGAGAAGAGTGATTATTTGTGTCCTTGACAGACAGAGACAGATGTGGGAGTCAATCTTACCTGTCAGCGCTGACAAACACAATCTCAAACTTCTGACCCGACTCTTTGACGGTTCGATATGTTTCCACCAAGACCCGGGTCAAACTGCGGCATGGCGGGCACTAACAGAGAGAGAAAAACAGAATGTAAAAGGAAGTGAATGAGTGAATTTACAGTACACACGGTCACAAATATGATAGCTTGCTGCAGCAGCTTCCGTTGCATTGAGTATTTCCAAACTCTCTTCCTCTTAAAACATTAATCCTGCTGTAATACTCTTGCTTGAGAGAGTATTTGTTGTTCTGAGAGTGTGTGTGTTTGAGTGTGTGTGTTTGGAAAGCCCACACTCTATCCAGGCAGGGGGAGCGGTGGTATGGCTGGCATTAAGATGACATCAGAGTGCCATGGCAGCGGGAAGGAAAACAGACTAGTCTCCTCTCTCTCATGCTCTCTGTATTCTCTCTTTCAGCTTTCACTGGTGAAATATATAGTTAAAATACAAATACTGAATATTTTCATCAGATGGGGTAAAGAACTCATGTAAGTCATTTGTTTGGGGTAACATTTTTGGACCCTCTCCTCGAAGTTTGCCTTCATAACCTTCATAACCACTGTGTTTCACAGATATTAGAGTAGATAGTAGAATGCAATGCATTAGTATGTTATTCAAATGCATATGTTGTAATGCCTCAAACATGATTATATTATACATTCATGTAATCCTTTTCAGCTTGCCCTAAATTATTAGGAGAGCTTCCTACCTCTCCTGCACGGGCTTTCTTTTATCTTTAAGTCATGTACATGTGAGTATATGTAGGTGTAAGTGTGTCTGTATATGAACGTCTGTGTACATATCATATCTTTTACATTAGCTATATTTTTCAATGTGAAAACAAATAAATAAAATGCGTTCTCATTAATATTATCTAACATGTAGTAAAGTACATAATCTATTCCGATTTATTGGCTAGATGCAGACAGTATTTCATTACCATTCATGCTGATTATAGTGAATACAGTATGTCAAGCACGCTCATTGATCCACTCATCATACTGACACAAAGGGACGGTGGGAGTGAGACAGTGAAGCACAAAGCCTCAATCAATTCACTGCTCATTAATTGACTTCTTCCTCGGTTACTCACGGAAGAAAACACTGTACATTGTGTTCTATACTCCTTATAGTTTGCACAATGTGGTATCGATGCTAAAGCATCATATGTGGGCTCATGCTGGATTTGTTTACCGATGTTTGTGACTGAACTAGGCTTTCAGCTAAAGTTGTACCGTAATGAGTTATTCTAAAAGAACTGTTCCCTAACACTGCAGGCTACAAAGCAAATGCACAAAGAAATATAGGTCATGTTTCTCTGCCACGGGCCATTTCAGGTCCCTAGAACATTAAGGGGAAAAAAAAAAAACAACTTAACATGCACTTCTGTGTAAACGGATGCCAAGGCCAGGTGCTGGCATTTCATGTTTGTGAAATTACTTTAATAGCGGATAGGTTTACACGAGTAACCAGGGGGAATGTGGTGTAAAAACACCGCAAATAAACTCTTGTAATGGCTTTTGTGACTTGTCCTTTTCAATTTTGTATGGGTCTGGGGTTTGAGCCAGCCTTCAGGCGTCACCGTTCTGAAGAGCCGGTCTCTGAGGCTGCGGCTCTGGCAGCTGCTGTGCTGACTGGCCTCGATAGCCTGCGCTGCATCTCATCAGGAACAGTCCACCGATGATATAACGCCTTTCATGCATCACTGAGTCATGACCTTTACTGGATATCAGCAGGTCCAGCAGAGAAAGAGACAATAGTGATGATGTCAGTGGGGTGTGGCGACCAATGCCGACTTTAAAAAGGTCTAGAGGTGGTGGTGAAAGGACTGACAGGGACAGCTAACCACTGTTAATGTAAACACACAAACACAATGGAGTCGCCTCCACCTTCCTGCTCCCCTCTCCTATCTGTCTTGACTAACTGCTCTTTCTCTTCCTGAACCGCTCTGCTGGCGATGCCCTTTCTTCTCACCGATGTGTCAGTGCTTTGACAGAATCAGGCGGCCAGAAAAGTAAAAACCAGGGTCCTCTTTCTCCTTTTTCTCTGCTCTCTGTACTCACCCAGTGTGCAGAGAAGTACACTCCCACGTAGTGTCCCTCCAGAGAGCTGCTGTCTGTTGTCTGCCTGTTGTTCCTGAGCAGAGGCCCTGCCACCACCTCCGCAAATGGCTTCGGCCCCCAGGGGAACTCCAGGCCTGGGAGAGAGTAGGAAAGCGAAGGGGGCAACGGAAAGGTAGAGAAAAAAATAAGAAAAAGAAAGATAAGAAAACTAGAGTAAGAGTCTACAGCTATGCTAACATGCTCACAATGAAAATGTTAACATGCTAATGCTAATAGGCACTAAATACAAAGTACACCTGACGCTGATGGGAAGGTCATTAGTTTTATATATATATATATATATATATATATATATAAAAATTCAAATTTTGACCTGACGATGACACTAGATGAAACGTCTGTGGATCTCCAAAATAATTACAATTCATCCTGAGGGGAACATGAATGTCTGTACCAAATTTAATGACAATCCATCCAATAGCTGTTGAGACATTTCACTAAAACACAAATATGTCAGTCTCATGGTGGCACTAGGGAAAAAGTCAGGGGAGTCATTAGGTATCATCCTCTGGGCGCAATGGATGTCTGTACAAAATTTCATGGCAATCTATCCAATAGTTGTTGAGATATTTCAGTCTGGACTGAACGAACCGACCAACATCGTGATCCATAGAGCCATGGCAGAGTGGTTAAAAAACATGTTTCACATATGTTGAAGAACCAGAGCAGCGCTGCATCTAACCATTATTTTCATTATCGATTAATCTGTGAATTAATTTCTCATTTAATCAATGAATCGTTTGGTTTATATAATGTCAGAAAATGGTGAAAATGCTCATCCCAGTTTCCAAAGACCAAAGATATTCAGTCGTAGAAGACTAAAGGAAACCAGAAAATATTCACATTTCAGAAACTGGAACCAGATCATTTTGGCATTTTTTTTCTAACCCAAAACGATTAATAGATTATCAAAATAGTTGCCAATTCATTTTCTGTTGATTGTCTAAGCGATTATTTGTTGCAGCTCAAAACCAGAGGCACCTTTTCTGTCTGTGTCATGTACGTGTACTTGTCATGTCTACAATACGTACAGGCTTTTTTTGTGACATCTCCTTTTGGAAATACACACCAGATGCAAAATATGGTTTTAATGATGACTGAAAACAATGCCTCTCAAGCAAACAAAGGTTGCCAGAAATCCTTCCCTCTCGCTCTCTTTCACACTTTTCATTTTCTTTTCGAGGTGTCTTCATTGTTACCGTCAAGCTCTAGAGAAGCATTTGGTACAGCCGAATTAAAAAGGAGGTAATCATAAATAAAACCTTGTATGGCTGGTGCATAATGGCCTCTTTATGTGAGCGTGGTTGTCTAGGGCTTCATTAGGCAGGAATGACACGTCTGCGCTGCGCTGCCGCGGCTTTTTATTGTTGTCCTGATTGTAAAAGTGCACTCCATCTTTGTGCTGCAGGCTAGTCTGCCACCACTCAAGTCAGGCCTTTCATCGAGAGTGAAAGGCAGAGGGTCCTGAAACGTTCACCCATACCTCCCATTTTCGATGTACGGCAAACTTTTAGTGCCTTTTTCCTCTCCTAACTGTAGCTGCCATAGCTGAACTGATTTGTCACGTCAGGAACTGCTCTCAGTCTGCCTCTCAAATAACATTAACATGAAAATGTACCAAAATGTACAATAAAACAAAAATGTAGGCCTGTTTTTCTTTGAAAGTGGTGAAGCATTATTAGAAAATTAAGGCATAATCAAGTCCCTGTGCCCATATTTGCTACTGAGGCCAGAGATTAATCTCTTCTCCAGCCACATCTAGTTTGGAGGAACAGATAATGAATCATGGATAATACTGCAGGCTTGGTCTGGCTTTCATTAACCAGGCAGTGAAATCTGTCACAATCCTCATGCAAAATCCATTCTGCTTCACCGCTGTGCTGCCATAGTGCCGCTATTCTCCCTTCTCACATGACTAATGCCGCTTTTTTTCATGCTGACCTAACAGGGTCTGAAGAGGCAACGTTTTAAAATATTGAGATTTTCTCAGCCACAGAGGATGTCCTCTGTGCAGGAAAGGAGTGCAAGCCCGCTCTTGTTAATTCTCTGCCTCCACTTCAAAGTGCAGAAATGAGAGGGTTTGCAGATGAGGGAGTGAGACGTGGACATGCTATAATATTCATGCAGCACCATAATTATGGCAGCATCAACACAAACGAGGGAGGGAAAAAGTTATTGCAAAATGTTTTAGCCAAAATGCTGAATGATGTGGCACTGCAATATCTCCACAGGGAACTCTGACCTGGCATTTGGTAATCATCATTACACAGAATGAGTGCTGTGTTTGTACTCATTACATTTTACTTAAATTTTAAGTTATCTTACTCATTTATGTTGTGTAACTAAGCTGTACGCCATTTTGTTGTCTTCTTCTGCAATGGTTTAATGGCTTTCTTCGCCACCAGTTGTTTGTCTCCATGTGACCAACTCCTAATATTCGCATAACAGCATTAACACGGATTTTCTATTACATTTAAGTTGCTCATTAATGCGCCCTTGCCTCAGGGGATTTTAGTTCCTACCTGCTGTTGTTTTTATGGGGGACAGGTGTGACAGTGAACCCAGAGCGAGTGAATTTGTCTTGCTTCGTCTTGACGGTGTTGGTGAAAGAGATTACTCAAGGACAAGCACAGACCAGAGAGACTGAAGAATGATACCCACCAAGAATTCAGGGTTACACAGTTATGACAGACAAAGTGTGTGAGAAACTGATCTATGTTGTTTTGTCCTTTTGACCCTCAAATGTCTTTCTATTACCTCATTAAATGGTAATATTTTTAGGGCTGAATGGTTGGTGGTTGAGGTTGAGGTTAACCATTTAGTAAAGAGGATTAAGGTCAGAGCTTGAGGTCAGTGACTAGAAATAAATCAGCGTCATGTCTTCACTAATAATATACCACGTGTGTGTGTGGCTGCGGACACTGCCGATCTCACCTTTAGGGTCATCTTTGACCACCAGTAGACCATTTCGACACACCACCTTCCCCGTAGCTGCGTCCACAAACACCAGAGATGGGATACTGGTTACCTTGTACTTGTTCCACAGCTTCATCTGTAGAGAGAAAAAAGATGAGAGGTTGGAAAAAATGTGGATGGAAAGACCTTAATGTTCGTATTTATTTCAATTTCAGAGCTGGAAAAAACTGTTTAACCCGGTCTAAAATGATGTCTTCAGCGCAGCTACAGTACGTTCTCCTGAATTACTACAATATAAAAAGAAACAAATGTCATCTGAGTACCATTTACAGTATATTTTATAGGACAAACACCCTCTATGTTGTTTAAAAGAGACTCAGGAGACTAGAAAGTAGAATAAAAAAAATACAGGAGTGCAGTAAGCCCTGAGGTGAATTAGCAGAGGGTGAGAAGCTGCTGCACTTTAAGGAGGCTGAACTGGAGCAAACTCGTGCTGTCCCTGCTGTGTCATCAATAAGAGTAAAAATGGGTATGCAGCTGAAAAAAGAATTACTTTTTCTCTGCAGTAAAGAAGACATTTCTGAGTCCTTCTTAAGTGTTGAGCACTGTGAATTATTGGAGCTTCTTGGATAGACGAGTCATACTTTCATAGGCATTTATGAGCGCCCATTGGCCTTGAATTTATTCATAATACCTCCAATATGATGAGTTGATATTAATACAGCCTCATAAAGTCAGAACAGAAGCTTTACAGCCAGAACTCTGTGCATGAACTGACAATTTATAGAGTTCAGCCATCACTGTAGTCCTTAACATCAAAGGGCAGATCAAGCATTTCACATATCTGAGACTCACTTTCCATATCAGAGGGAAAGAGTCCTACGCTGTGAATAGAAAATAGCCGTGTCTTGTAAAGAGCGGCAATCGACACTGTGCAATGTTGCTGCTTCAGCAAGTAGAGAAGAAGAAGGGGATCCCTCACATGAAATCCCATACCAGCTCAGATCTCAATTCAGACAGGAGAACTAAAGTGAGAAACATTGTCTCCAGAAAACTATACGTGTCAGTGTGTGTTTCACCCTCTTTTATTTAACCTATATCCTTCAGGTTCTGACCCGTTTATTGAATCGAAATGCCTTAAATGACTGCAGGGAATTAGCCTATATAAAAAAGAGAGATTAAAAAAATAGTCAAGGAGGAAAAAAGTAAAAATAAACACATTTAATACTGTACCATCCAATTTATTACCTGCTGTACCCAGCCAAACACTTAGGCACCCATTTAATATAAAGATTTACGCTGTCTGGATGCTGCAGTAGTTATTTTAAAAGGTTGTGTGCCAAAGGAAGTGAGCACTGCTTTACTTGAGGCTCAGTGACGTAAGCTTGGAGCTCGGTTTCCGTTGAGCTCCAGGTTGATGAAAACCTTTTGTTGCTCTTTTGGTGAAAACAGTGACTTCACTGCAGAAACGAGCACAAAGACTCTGATATGCTGACTGAATGAGAGAGGGGAAAGCTTGCACAGTGTATGTTTTACTCATATTTTGGGTCCCCTCTTTGCACAAGTTACACATATGTTGTTATACGCTCGCCAGAGGTCAACCACAGGCCCTCTCTGACAGCAGAGGTCAGACGGTCTGTCCCATGGACAAGACGACCCGGAGCCTCCCGACAATGTTGGTCTGGACGTCCGTCAAAAGCAAACTTCGGCGTCTGCCACAGTCAACAGTTTTACCACACGCTCCATGCTGCTCTGGAAACTCAATCTCAGCTCACAAATTGATGGGGTTAGGGGCATTAACTGTGACTGTCTCCGAAAGCCAACGTGCCCAACACTGCAGCCATTTCACTCAGCTGCCTGCTGTCATCCAGGCTGATGATGTGAGATTGAGAGCTGGATTTAGCCCGAAAGAGTGTGAGAGGGACAAGAGAGGAAAAAAAGCAGAGTGATAGGGTGATTGGTTCTGCACTAGCACTAAAATGTCAAGAAATGTATTCCATGTCAAGGCCCAGAGGTATCCACACTGAGGTATGTAACGCGGCGTAATATGATTTTGGAAACAGTCAGATGTTCAAAGAAGGACAAATAACATGCACTGTGAAACTAAAAACATCTGCTTTTCCACTAGATCCCTCTCACAGGTTTATATTCAGGTTATTTGGGATGTTATGACAACAAGACTATCTATAGGCATTGCTGGCAGCTCTGTGAGGCTGTATCTCTGCACCACACAGTAAGTGCTTGGAGCCAAATGCTAACATCGGCATGCTAATATGCCCACAATGACAATGCTAACATGGTGATATTTAGCATGTATAATGTGTACCATGTTCATCATCTTAGTTTAGCATGTTAGCATGCTAACATTTACTCATTAGCGCACAAAGTACAGCTGAGGCTGATTGGAATTGCATTCATTTTGCAGATATTTGGTCAGAAAACAAAGTATTGGACAAATAAAAAAACTGTGACCTGATGATGGTGCTAGATAAAAAACCAAAGTCAGTAGGATTAATCCTCTGGGAACCATGAATAACTATACAATTTATTGGCAATCCATCCAATAGCTACTGAGGTATTTCAGTTTGGACCAAAGTGGTGAACAGACCAACCGAACAAAAATAACATTTACTGAGCTTTAGTGAAGGCCAGCTTAGTGCAATTTTAATTTTTTTGTTTTGTTTTGCAAGTATAAATAATAATAATAATGATAATAATAATAATAAAGTAGGAAGAAGAAATCTGGAGTGTATATGCACTGTAATCTGTAGCTGTAAATTTTCAGTCTGGACAATCAAGAGAGCAGCTGAGAGATTTGTGTAGCAACCTCAGAGGCAGAACCGATTCCTCCTCTTTGTCTTGCCACTAATTTACTGCATCCTTGAATTGCGTCTGCCTGGTGATTTGGCTGTAGATCAGAGTGGCTCCGGATGCTAAATCCTTTGAGGGTTTAGATCTGCCTTTAGAATGAAAGGGCTGTTATGATTTCAGGGGGGGATGTCCGACCTTGTAACTACAAAAGCTACATGTCCTGGAGTCGCAAACAAACAAACAAACGTCAAACGGATTTCAGCACCTTGAAAGACAAGTATTCATCGTGCATGGGTGGGGTGGAAAAGGGGAGTTTATCTAGATTGTCATCTACTTGTAAATCCAAAATCTGAAGACAATAGCTCTCACAATAACAGCGTCCCTCTTCTGTCCTCCTCGTGAATAGAAAACATGAGGATCACATGCCACAGCGATCTTTTCCCCCAAAACACTGTTTCATTGTCGAGAGCCGCAGGCTGTCTGTTATAGCGGAGACAATAAATACAGAATGTGACATGATATGATGTACTAGAAAACACACATAAATCATACTGTCAAAGCTGCCCTTATTCCTTGGCTTAAGACCTTGAAGACACTTTGAAACTTGTAGAAGTGGTGTTAAGGATATTTTTGTCACCTTGTCAGGTTTTATTAGTCTGTAACATGACTCATTTGATTAAAGTGTTTCTTACTGTATTTGCTGCCGTATGTAGAGCTGAGAAGGTTAAAGGAATAGTTTTGGGAAATACACTTGTTTTCTTGCCGAGAGTTAGAAAATAAGATCAATAACACTGTCATATCTGGACAATAAATATGAAGCCATAGCTAGCAGCCGGTCAGCTTAGCTTAGGTGATAAATGGCTAGCCTGGCAACATTGAATTTTTACACGTTTTTGTATGATTTAAACAAACAAGATATATAGTGTTAATTAGTGAGCTTGAGAGGCGCTGGTAGGCAGATTTGTTACCTTCGGACAGAGCCAGACTAGCTGTTTCCAGTCTTTATGCTAAGCTAAGCTAATTGGCTGCTGGCTGCAGCTTCATATTTACCATACAGATGTGAGAGTGATCTTCTCATCCAAAGCTCAGCAAGAAAGGGAACAAGCGTATTTCTCAAAATTTCAAACTATTTCTTTCAAATTAATCGCAAACATTTTTGATAATTGATTAATTTTTTTCATTTAGCAAACAAAAACTCAAACCGTTTTCCAGCTTCTCAAATGTGAGGATTTCCTACTTTTCTCTGTGTGATATAATTGTAAACTGGAGTAAACTGGATATATTTGGGTTTTAGACTGTTGGTCGGACAAAACAAAACATCTGAAGATGTCACCTTGGACTGGTGGAAAACTGACATTTTCTAGACAAAAAGATTAATTGAGAAAATATTCAGCAGATTAACCAATCATTAAAATAATCCTTAGTTGCAGCCTAAGCTGTTCTCCTTATGGATTTATGAAAGATTTCTGTTGGAGAAATACAAAACATTCTCTCCACCAGAGCAGTCAGTAGCTAATTAGCATGCTAACTGCTTACAGACTGTATTCGCTGCATCAAGATTGCATGTTGCAACTACCAGCTTTCTCTAAGGGAGCCTCTATTTATTGTCAATATCAACAGAGTGTGTAACTATATAGCCGAGCAGGAGGCTTGGCTATATAGTTACACAATGTTTTAAGGATGCCAATAACCCCTGTAGAAAGCCCACCAACTGTTAAAAGACTCTAGGGAGAGCTGGAAATCCATACTAACAATCCATTAACTCTCTTGGACATGCAGACATTAGCCTCACACTATGCCCGGTGCTCACCATGCTAATTGGATCACGCATGGCTGCGGATCCATATCCAGAAGTAGAGCAAATCAGCCCACTGTGGGGCCAGTAGATCAGTGTGCATGGACATATCAGGGATGAAAATCTTATTTGCCCACTGATCAAAGAAAATGCTGATTCTTTTAGCTAAATGTATTTGATGGGGTCAATGCCTGCATTCATTTCCTACCTGTACCCATTCTAGACTGCAAGTGAGCAAGAATGAAAAGGAGGGAAACAAACCCCTTCCCAAGATATCCACATTTCCATGTTAAAAGTCATGCGTGGCGATCGCTTTCATGCCTCTCTGCACTGTTGCACTTTATGGCAACATTCTGCACTTTAAGAGGAAGTTAGCTTACATGGAGAACCCCCAACAGATTTGAGGGCTAAAAGTTTAAAATCTGCACACATCTGCTTCAGTTTTGAAACCCCTTGCAGCCGTGTCCTGCAGTGAAATTCGGCCGCTGTCAGTAACCGGTGGGTCTCTGCAGTGGCTCTTGGTGTGGTGAGTGTTGAGAGAAGTAGAGTGGAAGAAATTTCATCACTCAACGTGCCCAATTCACCTATCATTGTTCAGGCCCTATCTCCTCACAGATCTGCTTTCACTGGGCCGGTCAGGCCTGAGGCATCTGCCAGACGCTCCCATCGCTGCTTCATTACAACAGTGCCACTACAAAGGAAAGTCAGTCTTTTACAACAGAGGACATGAGAGGTATCCTGCTGTGATGCTCATAGCAGCACAGTCCTTTATCTTTGAGTGTTATATGAGGGACAAATGCTTATAATCCAATTGATATCTAGAGTAAACCTAGAGTATTCACAATTCATAACCGCATAAAATAGATTATTGGAATTTATTTTAACCTACTCAGGAATTCTCAATGATATTTATTATCTGGCAAAAATGTTCCCAATATAATTTCATTCATGTCAAGTGGAATTTATTGCCACAGTTTACAGCACAAGTAACGTGCAAACAGTAATGTGTTCCACATTATACAGAGGGGACAAAGAGGAAATCGTGTTCCAGTTTGATTTGATTTAATGTTCAAAAGAGGAGAGTTTTTCAAAATAAAATTAAATGTTTCAGTTCATGCAACACAATCTCCTGCACAGGGGAGATAACAGTCAGGCGATTGATGGCTTTGCGTCTTCCCATAGATCTCGGTTGCTAGTGTGTGAAGCCATTTGTTAGAAGATGGGAGGTTGTATGTCTGATGGACTGACCAGCCCCCTCAAGACATGTTCAACAAAAGCATTTGTCTTTTACTGGGACTTTTTTATTGAAAGTGCCTGCAGGCGGTGTGATCTCTGACCGTAAAGATTTACTGTAGTGGCGTCGGGGAGAGCAGGCTGGACTGGACTCTTGGCATGCCTCTTGGCAGGTGCTAACCCAAGCTCCTTTAGAAATCAAGCCTATCGCCTGTGCAACTTCATCTGCAAGTGGATTCAAACTAACGTGCTGGTGCTCAGCAGCATCAACAGTTCATTCATCATGTGTCGGGCAGCTTTCAGGTTAAAATCGAAAACATTTCTGCATTCTCCTCTCAGTCTTGGGTTGAAGACCGATGAGAAACAAACCTCTCCTGTCTGCTTGCTCATTACTTGCTCCCTACATCTCCTGACTACCCCGCTGAAACTCCCTTTTGGCTGGGCCCCTGCAGCCAGCTTTGACTTACATTCCTCCATGCTGCACCCCGCCTCTGCTCAATCTGCTCCTGAGGCTCTCAGGAACTGCCTGTATCCACTTCAAAACCCTGTTGCTGCTCTTCATGGCTACAAAAGGGAGCCCTCCCCTCCCACCTCTTAGCCATACTTCAGCCAACACTATGCAGGCTAGTGTGTGTTACTTAGCGCCTCCATCTGTGCTGCTCTGACCCGACTATCGCTTTACCCGGTCAAGAGTCTTCACCGCCGTGGCTCCCCCGGTGGTGAAATACATATCTCAAACCCTGTGACAGCTGCACAGCCGCTGCCCTTTCTCTGTGCTACACTGATGACCTACAGTATCTCTTAATATGCTGCAGCTTCATCTCGCTTTGCATGTGCATGTGGTTTTGCCTTACATAAAACACCACAAGAACTATCTTTAGGGCCTTAATATCACTCATTCCTGCACCACTGGTTTCACATGATTTTTAAAAATCATAGAAAAAATGTTTCTATTGTCCAACCACTTCCCATTTTTTTCCCTTGAGTGTCAGCTCTATTCCTAAAATATGAAAAGTACAGGCCACTCACTCCAACCTACTCCACTGTGCTCATTACAGAGGCTCATCCTGCACTACACATCCATTGTGATGGGCAAATGCACTTCCCCGAAAATTGTTGAGCTGAAAGAACACAGCAGGCTTCACATCGTGCCTCCTCAATGCAAAATGTTGCTGCTATCTCGTGTATTTTATTAATCCTATAACATTCTCTGGCCGAGCCATTTTGGTAGCGGATCCTCCAGAACGCAGACGAGAGACGCTGGCTAAATTGCTTTTTCGATAAAGGGCCCCCGTTGCCACGGCAACCCCCCCATCCCACCCCCACACACACGAAGTCAGGACATGTCACCGAGTGCCAGACACATTGTGGGCTCTTAGTTAATAATTCAGTGATAAATTAACGGTTTTGTGAGGAAAACAGGTGCCAGAATGTCAGAGGGCTTAGAGGAAATAACCCAGCAGAAAAAAGGGAGAATGAGGGAGAGAGAGAGAGAGAGAGAGAGAAACACAGAGAGAGAGAGAGAGAGAGAGAGAGAGAGAGAGAGAGAGAGAGAGAGAGAGAGAGAGAGAGAGAGAGAGAGAGAGAGAGGGGTGTGTGGGTGTTTCCCCCTTCCAGCCTTATGTGGAGGCACAAAAGCGACCCCCTGAATGCAGGCTCTAAATCCAAACTTGGACCCTGTATGGCGAGAAGGTTTTATGTAGTAAAGAACGCTTCGTAAAAAAGCAGGGGGGATTGTAAAGGAGTAAAAAGCCAGGGCTCAATAGGTATCTGCAGCATTGTCTCTCCACAGGCGTGGGCTGCCCCTGAGGCCTACATTCGGCAAGGTCAAAGGTCAGGGCGGCAGGGGGTGCATTCTTCACTCCCAGTGGTGTTTAGACCAGTCTGCCTGCCTCCCTGCCCCCCCACAGACTCACTGTTCTTTATTTCTCTCTCCGTCTATCCCTCTTTCTTTATGAGAAATTACAAAGAGCAAAGTGTAAACCTATTACACACACACACACACACACACACACACACACAGGCCATGTCCACACTAACGTGGAAAAAATGTAAATTGCATCCTTTTCTCTCCGCTTTAGTCTTCCAACCATGCTAAACTGACATTTTAAACCGCAAAAGTGCATATTTGCGAAAACACTCTGCGTCCATAAAGAATAAAATTAAAAACACCAGTCTTAGACATTGATGTGTGATTCTCACATGATGTGAGGCATCTGTTTATCATGTGATCCATTTCTGAGAATCCTGATTTGGTGTCACACTCACTTCCCATGCTATATTGTTGTAAATACAGTAAGAATCCATGCTTTAAGCAAAAGAGTGGAAAGCAGCTTCAGTTAGCCAGACATGCTAACGTTTACGCATTCTTTAGCAATCAGAATGACAGTCTTTCCAACAGCAACTGTCAGAAAACAATGTGAAAATACTTAGTGTGGCTTCAAAACTTTCAACACTCTTTTCAGATGTGTCTGCACAAGCGTGAAACAAAATTAGACAATCTTAAACAAAATTAAACAAACAGTATGTGGGAAGTAATGTGTAGTCATGGTAACGTTCTTATTCAGGTCAATCTCTGTAGGTCAATCATTAAATTCTGCTCAACGTACAACTCAAGTGAGCAGTAATGAGTTACCGAAACGCTGTTCACAGGATGACAGAAGCTTGTTGTGGGAACATTGTGTCAGGATTTCTCAGTTAGTTGTAACTCACACCTTCTATCATCAGCCTGCATTTAATCAAGTCGAGGCCTGCAGGGTCTAACAGACAGACAGATAGAGACGATATAAAGCTGGTCTGGCTCTGGACCAGCTGGACCTGCTCTATCAGTTTTACCTTAGCGTGACCCTCTGAGACTGGCATTATACACTCCCAGTGATCGGCCAACTCATGACTTGGAAAGCCTGGTGCATTTTTGGAGGGTTTTTTTTCATGGTGTGTGCCAAGAGGTAATACAACACACTCTCTCTCTTTCAGCTTTTATCCAATACAGTATGGAATGATTCTGGCGTCAAATAAAGTCAGATATGAGCGCAAACTGAAAACGTCAGAAAAGCACTTTGTATAGCATCATTAAGTCTCATCTCAGGCCATTACATATTAATGAGACAAAACACACATTAGAATAAGCCTTTCAGCACAACTTGATTTTTACGCATGTGCTTTTTGCACTTACTGCTCAATTAGCTTCACTCAGCAAACAGACCCACAGCACCCGTGCATTAATTCTACCCATGAGCCTCCACATTACTGTTTCTCTGGTACCCCAGTTTCCTGGAGTGCCAGTGGAGGGGGGGGGGTTGGGTGTCGGGTTTAGACAGCTTCCCCGTTGTGACCTCTGTTTGACCCCACATTTTACTCCCACCACTCCTCCTCGTGCTGGAGCCCTGGGAAGTCTCCCGGAGCCGCAGCCCAATCCCTGATCCCATCACAACACAACACATTAATATTTATGGAAATTTGAAGGGAACATATCAGACACATTATCAGTGTTTTGTGCATAATCAGGGCAGTTCTGAATTCTATATATGACGACTACCTAACACGTTTACATTTAGATGGCAGAAGCAAACCAGAAACTACGACACACAAAACACAGACTAAAGGCGCATTTAGACTGTTCAGCAATTCAATAAACAAGCTTTGACCAGAGCACCGGCTCATACTTGCATTAAAAAACCTTGAAAGAGAAAGAAGAGGAGATTGTGAAGCTGTGAAGCCAAGAAAAAAAGAGATAAACATGAGATGCCGATTTTGCAAAGTGAGTTTGAGGTAAATGTGTTTTTAGCACTAGCATTATGCTAGCACACCAGTGTATTTTGCATCATTTTATGCCACATTCTTGGTTGGTTTGTAAATGTGGCATGCGCAGCAGCAGTTGCATTGTGGGAGTCAGAATTTTGATGCAGCCCGTCTTTGGTTGCCGAAGCTCTAAATCAGACATCAGTTGACGTGTCTCACAGTACGATCTAAGAGCACTGTTTCTGACTGACAACTAAGGATTTCACCACGTTTCTTTCACAATTTTCAACCTGTGCACAGTGCAAACGGGCCATATCACCACTGAGGGATTTTACTGTCATCCTAAAAAAGCACGATAGTCTATTTAGATCTTGAATTATCTTCTGAACACATCCAATAAAGCGTAATATACACAATAAGTGCTATGATGTTGAGACACTGTGTACTTGGCAGGGTACCGTATATTTTTGGTCCAATTGTACCACCACAGGCAGCGAGGAGCCTCATAAATCACAATGGCACCCTGCGTCTGGTCTGCCTCATAAAACAACACAGACCTCTGACAGAGGTAGCACTCCCAGGACTCAGCATGTGAACATACACACAAACAAACACACATATATATACTATATATAGCCATAGGAGCCTGACAACCACCTTCTGTTCCAGGAAATAGAGAGTCCAACTTCTCACATATCTTCAAATCTCACAAATCTAGCTTCTGCTGCTGTGGGCTATGATGCACAATGACGCGCTGCCACATCAACAATGGCTCCCATTTCCTGAGGGAAAGGATGTTCTTACACTTTCTGCCCATTACCTGAGCTCCATGCAGCTCTACAGTGACATTTGGTTACATAGTGACACTTTATATCCATCCATTAGCCTTTTTCCTCCTCTCGTCTTACGCTCATTAAACGTCACATCTGTTTGGCTGCCGCTGCAGACCTGCCCCGTGCATTTTATAGCCGAGCCGTACATCTGGACCCCTCTCGTATCTTTCACAAGCCTCCCCCTCCCCTCACCCGCCTCCCTGCTCCATGCACGCCTCATTCTCAGCTTATCCCACCCCCACCCAACAGCGGCGACAGATTCAGACTCCCATAAGCTCCCTCTCCAACAGAATCAGCCCATATTGGCCAGTTGAAGAGACTCTTGGGTACAGATTTCATTTCATCCAGATTAAGCATTTTACAAAACATCATACAAATCAAATATCCATTAAGTCTGGGCCACATGTCTGGGGATGCACTGGGAAAAACCCTGTACACAGGCGCACAGTTTCAGTGACCAAAATGTATCTATTTATGTTATGTTATCAATGAATAACCACTTAATTATAGTCTATAATTAATGCAGGTGAACATTAAAAAGGGTAAAATGTCTGACAGCTTGAATGTCCTTAAATCTTATCTCGACTCTCTCAATTTAATTGGCACATTGGGGATACAATTTCACTACGTTTACATCAACTACAGAGTGCCTTACAAAACAGGATTAAAAACAAATAGTGAAAAAGTAGATAAGAGGAAACAAAGACAATGGAAATAAAAATTCAATTGAGAGGAGACAGACAGGCTTGGAACAGCGATAAAACACAGGACATAAAAGCACACTGTAAAAATGCTTCCCTGTACAACTGTGCTTTGAGAAGTGGTTTAAAAGATGCTACTGATCTGGCTAGACTCAGCTCTGGCAGAGTGTTGTAGGACCTCAGGAGCCTCGACAGCAAAGACCAGGTCACCTTTTGTTATAAGCAGAGTCCTTGGAACAACCTGTAGTGCTCTGCCAGAAGACCTGAGGCTACGCTCCCCCCTCATAAGCGGTTATAAAAAGGTCTGATGTGTAGCTCGGAGCCAAACCCCTGCTGAGCCTCAAAATAAACATCCATCAATTTTCTAGATACTTAAGGTCAGGACTGTGGTGGCAGCACAGCAAGCCAAGTGTCTTTTTTTACTCTTACAACTTCCTCCAGCTTCTCTTGGGGGATCTCCAAGAGCTCAGAGTACAGCTGAGAGACTGGAGGGATGGCGGGATTTCTATTAGGTGTCTGAACCACCTCAACTGGCTCGGTTCAATGTATTGAAGCAGTGTCTTGGTGTCTGCTAGAACACCTGAAGTCTGAATACGTCATCATGGAGGATCAGCCCACTTGTTGCAGACGCAATCTTATGTTACATGTGTCAAAACCCTTATGCCCATCGGTAAGATCAGCAAAACCCAGTGCTCATTTTTGCCATTAAAAATGTTGTGTTGCATGTTTTAGCCCATGAACTACAAATTGTAGGGCTGCAACTAACGGTTATTTTCTATGAATCTGCTGATTATTTTCTCAATTAATCATTTAGTCTATAAATTGTCAGAAAATAGTGAAACATGACCATCACATTACCCCAGAGCCCAAATTCACATCTTCAAATTGCATTCATATTGCATTCATCAGATATTCATATTTATTATCATAGGAGTTAGAAAACCAGTAAATATTCACATTTGAGAGGTCAGAACCAGTGAATTCTTGGCAATTTTAGTTAAAAAATGACTTAAAATGATTAATCGATTATCAAAATAGTTGATGATTAATTTTCTTTCAATTGACTGATTGATTTATCATTAATAGTTTCAGCTCTACTATATTGTCATCCATTTTCCAAAGTATACCACATGTACAGTTTTTTGATTGATTTCTGACCTTTCAGGAATCATTTTCAAAAATCTCCTCAGTAGGGCCGTCAAATTGCATTTACATGCATTTAAATGCATTTGCATTTCATAGTGTTGTTTTTGATAAAAACAACCTCAAGTCAAGGTCCAATAAGTAGCTGTTCTGGAGCTTTAAATCATAACACATGATCTTCATCAGCAGATGAAGTTTGCTCAGTTGTCATGGAAATGCAGATGTTCAAATTTCCACTTTCCAATCACTTTAAGGATTTCTTGCCCATGTTGATTTAAGAGTTGACGTCCAAAGTTCCTTCTTGACCTTGGAAACGGCAGTTGACAAAAAAAATCTCACCTCAAGGTCCATTTAGTAGCTGTTTGTTGAGCTTTCGATCAGATCACATCATTTTCAGCCGATCCATCTGCTGAAGAGATGTGATAAAGCTCCTAAATTGCCCTTCAGGGGAGATTGTTTTGTCAGCTGTTGTTTCCAACAAGTTACGTTGTTAAATCTGGATGTTTCTTAAGAAAGTTGCTGTTCAACAACTATAAAATCTCAGTTGTGGATTGTCATTGAACGCATCAACAGGGAGTTTTCACAACAGTCCCTGCCCACTAAACTAACTAAATTACTATAAATAATACACGTAATGTGAAAAAAACACAAAGGTGATGAAATGTTTATAGTGACGGATTACGCATCTCAAACAAGTTTCAGGTCTCTGCAGGTTGATTTTCAGTGAATGCCTTACTTGTAGATGAGAGATCTCAAAACTTGTAGTATGCTTTGGAGAACAGTCAGCAGGAAAGTAAAACAAACTGAATCCGTAGCTAATTGGCTAAGACATGCAAAACCACCAATATAGCTTTGAAGTCGAGTTCATTCAAGGCGTCAGAATGCATCTTGCTTTGTCTTCAGTGTGGAACAGCAAATCATATTATGACTCACACAAGAAATGAGTGCCGCTAATGATACTGTAGCAATAGCTGTGTGTATCTTTTATATCCTGAAATGCTGAGTGATCCCTCTTTCCTGCCAAGTCAGTAAACACCAGTCTGATAGTATGGTTACTATATGACCGTTCGCTTTACTTTGAAGAGCTGATACGATTTACGAGAGCACGCTGTTGTCAGATGGTCTGAAAAAAAGCATGTCTGTATTTTTAACACAATTAAACCCTGGCTTATTCTAGGAAGTATGCATTGTGTTGCTTTTCACACATGATTAGTTAAAAACCTCATCTAAGCTCTGTTAAGTCCTTTACTGTTACATGCTGCTGAACTGTTGTGTTGAAAGGGGAGACAAAAAGGTAACATGAAGGTTTTATAATTGTAAATAAACATCTGACAGTGAGAATGAGCAGCGGCAGAGATGATGAAAGAAGGGTAGAACAGACAGGCAGACAAACAGACAAAGGAGGGTAAGAGACATGGGTGTCAATTTTCAGGGTCACGTCACCCCGGTGGAGGGCTGATTGATAGGGCAGAGCACAGGTTCAAAGTTCAAGCCTTTAATAGCCCGGCTGAAACAGCACGGCCTTCATGTCATCGGTTCACGCCTAGCCTCCATGCAACCCCTGATCCTCCCCGACACCACCGTCTCAGCTTTTAAATGAAACTCTTACAAGGAAAAAAAAAAAAAAAACTTTTAGATAAACGTTCAGTAAGCTCACCCACACACCACCTTCCCACCTCGTACACCTGAGGGCCTCTTTTAGTGGGATTTGTCTTGTACACACCTGTAAAGACTCAGTGGAAACACAGCCAAGAATAAAAAATAGCTTTTTTTTTTGCTGAGTGATTTCCATTCACTGAGGTAAAGCAAGCCGCCCAGCGTCTGCACTTGGAAGCTTCCACTGCATCAAAAAAAAAAAAAAGAGCGGCATCAGAGGAGAGTGCGTGCTCGGCGGTGTGTTTGTAATTCAGCTCCACAAGCCTGACAGGCAGATCTGAGGCCTCCCACGGATGCAGGCAGAGGTCACCAGCCCTTGCTAAGCCTTGGTTTCCTACAGACTCTTCTGATATCTTATTTCAGCAGTTCAAGGGCTTTTCTACACAAGATGATGTAATCCTCAGGCACAAATCCTCCCTACTCAATCCAACACATCTCCCTAATTCATTTACATTGTTACTGTTTAAGGCTGGAAATGCTTGAGCCACTGGTGATTAAATACTGTATCAGCGTGATAATGTTTGGTTGAAAGCAATGGCCTTACAGTGGGGACAGGAAATAAAGGACAATGTGGAGGAAATGACAAGCTTGAGATGGATTAAAGGCTGCAAATGGCTTGAAAGTGTCTTAGACTAATAAACCAACAGGACATATCAGATTTCTTGTTTCTTTCTTGTACCTCCCCATTCCAGCAGACTGTTGCACCAGCTATGGGTAAGTTCAAACGCGGTTTAGTTTGAACATAGTGTGAGAGTTGGGCTGTAACTCACTCATTCTGTAGCACCAGGCAAGTTACTGTACAACGTGGAGTTAAAATAGAAGGGCATTCCTTATTAATTGCTGTCATGGAAGAACGGTTAGAAAGACGGGAGGGACTAATGATGGAGATGGGGGACATGTTTTTGCAAAATTTGAAAAATATACCATGCATTTTCTGTGACATGCCTTTGACATTTACAGTGATACAGACGTACACATTCGATATCGTGCTGTACGATTACAGCTATTTGGAACAGACGAGGGCAGTGCGATTCTATGCTGCATTCACTTGTTATGGGAATTGATGACACCACTTGGTTCTTTGTAACAGTGAAGTAACAAGTGTTGACTTCGGCAGTTTTCCAGAGCCTTTTGTTGATATTGTTATTAAACCCTCTCCCACCCCAACACCTTTCCGACGTCGGATTAAGGAGGAACTTTCTGTGTTTAGTGTGAAACTAACTGTTTACAACTTAGCAGTTAGTGTTGACTTTACACTGAAACTTACAAACCACGCTTATGTCAGCTGGTGCCAAAGGCTGCTGGCCTTAATTTCCCCAGAAATCAAGCTTTAATCTCAATCCTCTGGCAGTGCATTTGAGATATTTAGTAAGGTTCTACTGAAAATGAGTTTTGAGCAGCTCATAAACAATATATTTCAATGACTCTGCAAATATCATTACCGTGGTTGAGATGTATACACTCCCTTTTTAATTATAGTCCATCTCCAGCATTTTAAACATTTTCAGGCTGCACAGCAGAGCAACTTCACAGTGATTTGTAATCAGGCTTAATGTTTAGAGGAGGGAAAAACTCTTTTAAAGACTGCCAATAATCAGGAAGGTTGAGAAAAAGAAACACAGTGCGGCTTTGTGTTTTAAAGATCTGTTCATTCCTTTTACAGAAATGTGTGCTGGAGCAACGGATCTTTATCTGTGTGTTTGTACTCAAAATCAACAACAACCTGCAATGCAATACAAGTCAAACAAACAAATCCAAAAGTGAAATTAAAGAGAGCATTATACTGCTTCCATACTATACATTTGTGACCATTAGCTCATGGGACCTTTGTAGTGAATAGAAAATGGAGACTGGTTCAAAGGGTGGGGAAGGGGTGTCCTTTAGTGCTTGGACTTCCTCCAACAGTTCTCTGGACTCAGCTACAGGAAACCTGCACGTAACTGCAGCCAGAACAAAATGGAAGAGGAGGAAGAGGAGGATGAACCTCAAATTACTCTCCTGAGCTGCTAGTGTAAGTGTAAAACTGTGTATTTTATATCTTCATCAGTGACTGCCATGTTTTAAACCATTCAGTAAGCATCTTACATAAGGAAACATGAGGAATGTTTCATAGACTAATTTTTATACACTAAAGAGTGATCCACAGTCTAAAGATAAAGCAAATATGGCATCTTGCTAACAAGAAAACCCTGAATGCATTATTGTCCTGTGCTGGTTTTGAAAAGCTGTTCAGGGAAATGTGATTAATGTTTTCCACAAACTCAGAAGAGGAAGTCCCTGGAGATTTGGACAGAGAGAGAGAGAGAGAGAGAGAGAGAGAGAGAGAGAGAGAGAGAGAGAGAGAGAGAGTTGAGTTGCACATTTCAAAGTAGTCAAGTTCAGTAATAGGCTAACGTTAAACTGAGGAATCTATTTCCAAGGAAGGAGGCCCTCCCATTAATATGAGTCATGGAAGACCACAAGCAGCGGTCATAAAAATGCAACAGCTAGGAGCAAATTAAATGCCAAAACAAGAAAAAAAAAGGGAGAGAAATGGTTTTCCATGCACCTCCAGAATCGTGAATAAATGACAATCACCAGCTTTTTTTGTCTTCTTCACTAGACCAGATGTGAGCGGCACTGAACAACGCCTAACAGCTAGGATCGAGCTCCACGCAGGAGACAAAGAGGACACACATGGGTGAGGTGCAGCTCTCCCTGCGTCTGTGGCAGCCTGGAATGTGCAGTGGGTGTACTGGGTTTATAAATAACCGTCAGAAACAGGCAGACACAAAAGGCGCTGCTGTTCTAAGCCAGACCACTCTCGCAGAGCACCCTCTCCACCCTCCTGGTTACTACCAGCGTCTCACCGGAGCAGTTAGCACCAGAGCCCGACCCACCCCGCCTGCCTGCATGTGGGTATCCCTGCAGCTCCGGCATCACCAGCCCTGCTAGGTCTGAATACAGACAAGAATAGTCAAAGCAACCTTTAAGAGCACACAAGGTGGTAGTGTGTGTGAAGGGATGTAGGTTAAGTAAGGAAGGAGGGAGAAATAGCATCCAATAATGGCTGCAACCTCAATTATTTTTTACTATTTGTCAACTTTTTGCGATTAATCAATAATTGATTAGTCCTGTGGTTCCCAACCTTTTTTGTCTGACCACAAAGTCACTGTCCGATTGGGTTCATTTGAATTGATTTTAAACTGAGTGTTATTTAACACTATTTATTATATAAAAGTTGATATTTTCATTGTATTTTTTTATACAAATGAGCTGTTATTGTTTAGGTCAGTTTGGTCAAGTTTGTATTTGTACTACTACCATTTGGAGTGGCAGAAGCTGGACGTTTCAACCATTTATCGATTACTTTGAGCTATTTCAACCAGTTATCCATAGCTACTTAAAATGTTTATCCATTACTTTTAGCTATTTTAAACAGTTATCCTTACGGTTAGCTATTTCACCCTATCCATTACTTTTTCCTCACTATTTCAACAGTTTATTCATTACTTTAAGTAACTATTTCAACCATTTAGCTATTAGCTTATTTTAGCTAACTACAGTTAGCTAAACTACAATAAGCTAAAAGTATTGGATAAATGCGAGCAGGGAGGTTTAGTTTAGTTTACTGCATTTTTGTTGTTAGGGACCATGTACAAAAATCATAATTTCATACAAAAGAGAAAAGATGTATTGTACCAGACTTAGCAACTAGCCAATTTCCATTTTTCTTTTTCATGCACTCTCGATCGCAACAGGCGGTGTTTAGGTGTTACAGCTGACTCAATATGCTGGGTATATATATATTTTTTTTATCTAAATGTAATTCATATATTTTTTTAATTTGTTGAGCTACTCCACAATCTTTCCACACACCCACTGTAAACTGCAAAAGTACCCCCTGGGGTACAGAGATACAACCCATCTGACTGACTGGGACCAAACTGCAAGACAACGTATCAGCTCAAACAGCAATAAGGTAGTTTCGGAAATAATGAGACAATGTGGCTGTAAGGATGTGGTTGCATAGCATAATGGCATGAAAAGTGGCAGGCAGTCTTTTTGAAAAGCAGCGAGTGCTTCTGTGCAAAACTATTCGCTGCGCCAGAGCTGATATGAGCAGATTATGACGAGAATCAATCCGTGCTGCCACATTACAGCCTTCATCCCTTTTCTCCCGGTTGCTGGGGAGCAGGAGCCTGCTGCTGCCTGTGCCTGGAGCTCGACCAAGATAGAAATCAGCCTGGTTTTTATCTCTCAGTCCTCTTGTCATCTTTCCAGTCCTCTATTCCTCCCTTCTCTCCCTCCTCCACCCTTTTTTTTTTTTAAATGAAGGACTGTAATGGCATGCACTGAGCACCCTGGAGAGGGAGGGAATGAGGGAGGAGGGGGTGAAAAGGTGAGGGGCTGCACAATAGCCAGTCACACCGCATTTAAATGCTTTTCTCTGACACACAGTAGAAATGGAAAGTGAAGAGGGCTGGACAACCTGTACTTATGTATGTCCTGTTCTTCGCGTTGTGGAAAATTGGATTGTAATGCTGATTCTGATCTCCAGTGTGATTTGTCAGTGACACAGTTTTCTCTCAAAAATACCAAAAAGAAAATACATCATTCAAGCTAGTTCTGTTTTCCCTGGCCAGTAAGCAAGGTTCCTCTCCTTTTAGGGCGCCAACACCACGAGTCAACAATGACAAGGAGGGAAACCTGGGGAGACTGAAAATAGATGTGTCTACGTCAAATTTATCATGTCTGTTAACACCTCAATCCAACTTTTTCCCTCCTTAAATCAAAGAGAGAATTATATTCCACAGCAAAGAGCCATTATACTGACATTTACAATCAGTCAGATGTAACCTTCTTGTTAAGAGTTCAAACAAAGAATTTGACTCAAACTATCCATTTCACTCACCCACTTTAAAAGAGAATACCAATCATTTAGAAAAACGCCTGTAAATGTTGACTTCTTGACATTTAGCCATTTTTGAAAGGGCAACTTAAAGTTTTCTACACTGGCTGGATGAGACAATGTTTGTAAGGCAATATGTTTTTAAAGGGGAACATTTCCTGGCGTAGATTTCCATATCTTCCTGTGGATGTGATGTGATTGACAGTGAGTGGAGTGCAGTTTGTGTTGCATGCACTGATGTGAAAATAGTCAACTTGGTCAAAGTGAAATAACAATTCAAAGGGGGAACTCCTGTCTAAACTAAGCCAAAGCTCAATATTTGATGTGATGGATTATCTACCTCTGGCAATTTTCACCTTTGTGGAGGTTCTTGTTCATACGATACAAAAAAATGAATAAGAGGCAATGGATTTCTCTGAAGGAAGGAAAGTAAGGCCTCATATCTCCATCTGAGCTGACAGTGTTCAAATAAACCAACTTGATAATTGATTTATCATTTAAGGCATGCAAGCAAAAATAGTTCCTTCCAGCTTCTCAAATGTTGATTTGCTGCCTCTTTCTGTAATAAATTATTCTAAATTGATTATCTTTGGATTTTGGATTGGAGCTGAAACAATTAAACAATAATGTGTTAGTTGATCGACAAAAGTAATCATCTGACTGCTTTGAACAATCATTGCAGCCCTATATGTCATTTAAAGATCACTTGTTAAGGGATGTCGAGATGAAATCATGTCGTTCTGCAAAATAAAGTCCTCCTTAAATGTTCTTCTTTACACTCACAGCCATTATGTGGTTGCTGTAGCCCATTTTTTTACTTTTACAGGTCCATTAAAAGCACCTTAATGTCAGTGTTTAGCGACATGCAGAGCATCGTTACTTTGCAGACGCAGATGCAGCTGCTTGATGTAGAGCGGATCTAATTAAATGCTGTTCCACATTAACAGGATTGAGCGAACCTACAGATTTCTGCCTGCTCTCTCCGGCCTGTGAGTGGCACTCGGTGTAATGCATACAAGCAGGAACCGGACGAAGTGCTTCCTAGAATATACACACATCCTGCCAGACACAAGCAAAATTGACATCCGTACACACTGATGACCAGTGCTCATTGTGCCTTGGGGTGGTGGAACATGGCGGCGTGGCGGCAGCGTTACAGTCGCACAATGGGCAAGTGGAGAGATCGCCACATTGAAGCTGCTTTTCAAGGCTTAGGGTCTTTATGTAGCCCCGGGCGATATCTAGAGGTGTAACCTGTAATGTCACTCTCAATCTCAGTCTAATTACAGGTTTAGCTCTACCTCACTCATCTGGATTGAAGTTAATATATTCCGTCTTTTCCTGCAGTCATTTTGTTGTCACTGGGCTTTAGGGCTTTGGATCAAAACCCATGTAGCTCACGTCTTGCTGCCAAATACCAACCAGGAAACTGTGGTCTGTCAAACACACAGTGTATGTGGTGGCCTACAGAGCACACTGTTTGTAAGTGGTTGCATTCCCCAACCTAAACTACCAGCTAAATCTGAGTGCTGAATGTGGGTTTGCTCATATCGGATGAAGCATGTCTCAATGAGATCAGACAATAAGCTACATGCTAATTAACAGGCATCATGCATGAAATCCATTCTGTTTTGCTCAGAACAAACTCTGCAACATAGCACTCAATTATGGCTTCACATCTTCTGCTTGTATCCAACTGGAGAACTAAACAGTCTAAATGGACAAAATAAAAAGTATGACGATATCTTAGCTGAGAGCTTTGAGATATAAACAGCAGTTCTTACAAATAGGGAGTCCATATGGGAGTCTGCTGCACGACCGTCTCTCTTTGCTCTCTGTTTATGCGCTCACTCACATTTGTTGAGACAACAGAACAACTGGTCAAGATCTCACCGGTTGCTACTTCACATGACTGACTGCAATAACCAGGCTAGCTCAAGGCTTTGCTCAAATAATATTTATAATTTCTGGCAGATAACCTACCACGAGCAGACCGCACAGCCTGCTCTTTGCTGCTGCATGCCACTCCTGCACACCCTGAAATTTATGGACCTGAAACACTTCCTGCTATTTCATTTACCCCTATACCATAACAGCCCACTTTAAAAACAGCTTGAATTCCCTCAGACTCTCCTGAGGTGGCTGGAACAAGATGTAAAGGAAATGGCCCCAAGGTCCTGACATTAACAACCTTCACGTTATTTTTTTACTGTATGATTGTGATAACTGTGATACGCGCCCTGAGGCATGCCTGAAGTACACCATCATGAATGTACTCAGTAAAAACAAAAACAAAACAAAACCCATGTAGTCACCAAGTTATCATTAAAAAAATAAATAAATAAAAGTGATTTCACCCCTCAATATATATGTTGGGTAGCACAAAGAATACAGAGAGTAAAGTAAGCAACAAATCGAACGACATCACCTCTGTCACTTCTCGCTTACTAGCAACTAGCAAGTAGCTGTTAGCAAACATTGTATAAACAAGATCATTTTGTGTCAACCAGCAGTTCGATTTTGTTAGCATCTGTGTTCCTGGAGGCAAAGGACAAACAAATGAGGGATCCCAAAAACTACAATAAACAATCTTCTCCTTCATACACATTTATCCTCACATGTAAATGATAAACTAAAGCTGTATCAGCTTGTCAGTTTTTTTTGGCAAATTGCTGCGGAGCTTTCAGGTAAACTTCATCCTAATTTGCATTAAGTTGTAAATTTTCAACTTTTGCCCCTTCTTCCTTTTTCTTGCATGGCTGGTCAGTCCCGAGTCACCTGCCTTTTCCAAAATGCTCTGAGAGGTGATTCACTCACATCCCAGAGAAACGAATAGGGCAGAACTGGGCTTCACACCGCGCCACACTGAGCAAGTTTTTACTGTGAGATTGGCACTAGAGGAGGGCCTCTAGGGTCAATAAAATTAAAAGGGTGGAGTGCATTTCATGGCAAAGATTCACTTTGAGATATCTTGTGTGTAAAGTTGACACAAAACAAAAGCTGACCAGTCTTTGAAAATCAACATGGTTCAACTTCTGGAGAGCATGAATGTGTTCATCAAGTTTTAACGCCATCTACACATCCGATTAATAAATGTTTGGACCGGATGGTGACACTATGTGAAAGAACAAGGTGTCAGCAAATGTTTGGTATTCCTTGTCTGGGGACCATGAACATCCACAGCACATTTCAGGTAAGTTTTGGCATTTGTTTTTTTTTTTTGAGATACCCTTTCATGTACCAAAGTGTTAGCCAAGGGGATGTGTTGACCTGACAGTGGTGCCAAACAAAGAGCAAGTGATCACCAAACTCATTAGGAGCCATCATCTAGAGACCACACTTTTTAAGCAATCTGGCCAGTAGTTGAGATGCATAACTTTGGGCCATTATCTTTCTTTGTAATTACCAGTCACGATCATTTGACATGAGAGGCAATTAGGTGTCTTAACGCTGTATTCAGCTTTTTGTTGATTAGTCCTTTTGTCTCTGGCAAGAAATGAATCTGGAAAGCGGTTCTGCTACATGATCTTTTTCCCAGAGGAATACAATGTCCACTTGTGTCAACAGGCTCATCAGTCTGGGTGGTCCAGCCAAGTGAGCTTCAAATGGACCAGCCTGGACTGGTTCAGCCCAGATTGGACATTTGTATGGGACACTTTCTTTTTCCCTCCTGTGAAATGACAGAGCTGACAATGCTGCCATTTTTTCATTTTTAATGAGCTCACAAACATCCTGAATTGCCTTACTGTTCCCACAAGGAGATTCAGTCAGCAATTTTCATACATCATACAACAAAAACAAACAAACAAAAAAACAACACTCCGGCCTACATGGAATTACCGTGGAATATGAAGACAAAAGGGACATGATGCAATGCTGCTTTTATAATTGATTTTGTTCCACAGTCCATTCGATAATGGTCTACAGAAATCCAATAACCGCTAATTGCTCCTCTAAACATGAGCACTTGGCTCGTAATGATTCCATGTCTTTCACACTCTGTCAATTTTTTCTTATGTCTTTATAACTACAGCTCATCTCGTGCTTCAACCCTGTAATGAATTCACAGCGCAGCGCCCCTCCCTTCTTTAGATCTTAATGATTAAGTGAAGTAATTGCCCAAGATTGCTCAGGGTCCACTCGGCCATTAGAAGCCCACCAGCCTGGTCCCTTAGCAACAGAGATCTGCAGCCTGAAGGTGATTTCCTGTGTCTGTCAAATTGCAATCACAGAGTTTTATCTGTTATGAGAGCATATATCCTCAACAGCTGCATTCTTCCTCTAGAGCTGTAGCACTTTGCCCACAGACTGTACACTCCAAGTCAAAGTAAAACAGGAGCAGATAACAGGATGTTTTAGGGACAAAATGCTGTGGACAAGATGCTCACTTAATGCATATCTTAACCTTTAAACCTGTCCCTCTGTTTGTGGGGTAATATGTCCAACATGAACCTCTTAGCACAGCCACTGGACAGCAGAAAGAAAGAAAGTGTTGCAGGCACAGATCAGTTTAAAATGACCGTCTATTTTCCTAATTGGGAGAATCTAAAAGCACTCTATACAGCCAAACGTCTGTGTCTCCTTTCTCTGGGAAAACCTAACATCTAGAAAAAGGCATCGGGAGGTTTATTTGATTAATTCCAAACAGCTGCTTAATTGCTGCAGCGTTGTGTGCCATTAAGCCATGATGAGCAGCAGAGAGCCTGACTTTAGAGGAGTGAAAAATAAAGCAGATATCCTGGTCAAAGATCCCTTTCATTGTACTAATGATATCTCAGGCTAAAGGCGTCTGCCTGGTGGAAAAAAAATAAAAGATACTTTGAAGAGATCTGTGGAAGCAGAAGACAAACAGCTACTGTTTTCTGTATTTCTATATTATGCTATGCTAAAATCATCAGTACTGTATTCTTTATATGAATGAAAAAAGAACACTGCACGGTAATATGCACAAAAAACATTAATTATTCATATCTAGATAAAATCAGTTGATGTCTACATTAAATTAATTAGAAATGGGTTTCATTGGTTGTTTCTGGCTCACTGCTGATTCTAGAGGGCTATAACTTCTGCAGCCAAATAAGGATACTAAACTTATTTAACTCCACATATTTTGGAAAGATGATCATTTTGAAGTTCAGAATTCCCCCCACACACACGATTAATGTGCATTTTATTATCGCTTGTGCTCTTTCGCAAATACAGTCATATGTTTCCTTCTGCTGAATGATGAAATGAGACATTCCAGCCACTTTTTGTGTAACACTGTGGTTTAATGTTTAACATTATGTCATGTCCATCATCCCACAGCAGTTTATGGACTGATCGTAATTGTGACAATGCTGGATTGTTTAGTTGTAAAGAGAAAATGGGAAAGTTATCCACCTTTGCAGCCGTCTCCTTTAAGGATAGTGAAGTCACAAAGGGAGTGAGCAGTCGGGTGAGCAGGGACTTTATCAACAGTAATGGCCCATATTGAAATAAATCTCTGGAGCAGGAGTGCAGTATTGATGCTTAACAAGCCCTGTCAAGAGACGGCTTTGCATATATTGAGCAGCATTGTGGGAGCTGATGAGGCACCGCTCCAGCACTCAGGAAGAACAGGGTTCACATTCCACTACTATATCTAAACACACACATATTTCACAGACAAAAACTAGTTGTTATGCATCACCTGAAAAAGCTAAATGGCTTTCACTTGCAGCACCCTAAACCCCACTAATAATTAATACCATCTCAACAGCAAGACTGCCTCTGAGTATACTCCTAAAAGCCTATTAGCCTCATGTATCAGCATGCTCTAATTGTTTGTTTGAAGTGGGTTTCTGGAGTGTCACTGCCTTTCAGGCCCTCCTCTTGCTCTCACTCAACTTGAGTGACAACGATGCTTGTTGCGGCCCGGGGCAGAGGGCAGGAATCACTCAGTGAGGGCTGAAATGAAAAGAGCAGCCCTTGTACGGTTGGCACGAGGCAAACTGCCAGAGCCTCTGCAAGCAGGGGTTGACTTCATAGGCAGCACCGATTTTAGTTCCCACCACGAGCAGCACATCAGTGGTCCAGGGGCAGCCGGCCGCCAAAGCCTGAGACCAAGCGCCAGCCCCCAAGCCTCCCAGGCTCCCCCGGCGCATGGCCTTGATCTACAATTATCACCCGTCAGTTGCCATTCCATTGAAGAAAAAAGGCCGATTGATGCATAAAGGGATAAATGGGTGAATAATTACATTTTCAATCATGCTGAAAGAATCTCTTCAATGATAAAACAGGGCAGAGTTACAACTGGAGGAGAGATCTGCTCATTTGGAAGGAAAAAGAAAAGATCCACAGACCCCCCCCGTGTGATAACAAGCAAACTACATTGAGATTTTTAACCTTAAGTGCTTCTGTACTGCCAATAAATATCCACGTGAGAGTATCTCTGCTGAGCCATGCAAACGCAGACGGAATACATACTGTGCAAAAAGACATTGATTGATTTTTAGGACAAAAACAGACTCCACACAAACAAAGGCAACAAAGAAGGAATGTGACAAAATACTTGTTGAAAAGAGAAACAACAAAACATTTCAACTCATTGTATTCCTCTTTTTCTTCCTCTCAGCATCCTTTGGGCCTCTGCGGTCTCTGTGTTGAGATTCCACATTGAACAGAGAGCGATATCAAAGCACATGATAAACAATGCATGACAAACACACTGCATCCTGAAGTGGAGCCTGCAGCGATGTCCATCCTGCTGCCATCCAGCTGCCGTAAGACATAACAAAACCATACAAACAACAACAAAAATCACTGGGAGGGAGTGGAGCTATAGCCATAGCTCTTGATCAGCTGTCGAATGTGCCAGCTGCCATCAAGGTGCACCAATAAAATAATAATTTGAGCAAAATTGGCACCCACACTCCTTGTATCTATAATTCAGCATACTCCAGTGTTCACATACAAGTTTCAGTTAAATATCTAAATTCAAGATCTGAATTCAAGATTTCAAAGTCAAAGTATTTAACTTCCATATAAGCAGCTTTGCAGCATGTCCAAAAATTTTAATTTGCGGCAGCTCTCAGCCTGATTGGTTGATGTTGACCACACACACCGGGGTGCCTGGCCTATCGAGGGAGCTTGTTGCAGAGAAGGAGAGAGGAAAAGGTTGGGGGGGGGGGTAAAGAGGATTACGAGGGGCCAGCGACGAAGGGGGCTATTGTTAGCGCCTGAGAAAGTGTGCGGGAAGAGAGGCACACACTCTGGAAACAAACTCGAAACTCTGGCCTTCCTGATGAATAACAGAAAACTGTGAGATACAGGTCTGCACAATAATGCACACATAATCACTGAAATTACTTTAATGTTCACATCTCCATCTGTGCACGGAGAAATTTATGAAGATGGGAAATGCACAAAATGTGTTGAGCATAAAAAATATACATATCATGGGAGCAATGTGATATTCAAGTGAACTGCCTGTTTAGCATAATTTTGACCAAAGCCATTGCCTGTTGGAGTGTTTCCACTTTTCAGCGGCTGTGTTTGGCAGGCTGAGATGACAGAGTGCTGCTCATCTGGGAAATGGCTGGGCAGGAGGATGTTGCTGAGATGCAAAGCCCACCATGTCTGTAAATGCAATTATCAAAAAGACCTTGAGCTGCGGCCATGAACGATGAATGTGTGCTGGTATTAAAGCGCTACAAATTTGTGACAAAAGAGAATCCAATTCTGTTGTTATTACACATTAAAAAAGGCCCTGGGAACACATTTTCTCAATCGGCTTCTTACTATGAGCGACGGGGTCCTACATGTACACAAACTTTTCTGCCAAAGTGATAAAGGTTGTGATTATTTCGCTGTCTGTGCTGATTGCTTTTGAGCTCTTCTCGCTGGTTTGAAGTGGGCTTGGTTGTGGGTTGTTTGCTTATGTTGCAAGTCCACTGTCAATCAAATAGGATCAAACCACACCCATACAGTCCTGATGAAGCAGATTATCTGAATTTTTGAGTGTGAAATTCTTAATAAATATAGAGGACTTATTCCCACCCCTCTTGACAGTTGCTTACTAAGCCATGAACATTCATGTGATGGAGAAATACTTAAGTTTTCAGGGGCTTGAAGGGATTGATAATAATTTAAAAGCTGCTTTGGGAGCTGTAGCCACCTCTGCACCTCATAGAAAAAGAAACAAAAACATCCAAATGTTTAAACACCACTGAAGAGAGTACCATCAACACATACATGGCATGAATAGGAAGAAACCTGACCCAGTTTGCTCATCCTGCTCTCTTTTGTACTGGTGGGAAGAGGACACTGCTGTGGGGGTGGAGTCTATAAAAAACAACATAGCGAAATGGTGTGAGTGCACAAGTGTGTGTCCAAGCCCGCCAGGTTGATAATAAATCTTCTGAGCGATCCTGTCCACACTTAAGTGTCAGTTCCCACCCCGTGTCACAGCCTCTGACCATTAAACTTTAAAATGTATTTACTTTCCAGAAATGGCACCACAGTCCAGCAGATCCCTGCTAGGTAGTTATGGCTCCGCTTGCTGAAAGAAAAAAAAAAATCTTGAAGCTACATTACATCCTTTGAAATTCTTTCAACGGCAAAGGAAACAGCTGCAGTTGTACGATGTTGACTAAGCTAGCATACAGCAGTAATTATTTCAGTCCTCATGCTGGCATCCTCCTTCAGCTGCTCACACTTCACCACTGGCAAACACAAAACCAGGCCCAGGATCGTAGTCGAAGCCTCGCTCTTGTTTCTTGTCTCTCAATCTGTTAACTTGGTGCCAAGTACACAAACTGTATTAACCGTCGCCTGCATCACTAAACCCCAAAACCACCAGCATGTTTCCCTCTGGCATCTATACAAACACACTGCGACTGGAACAGATTTCCATCATTCAGATAAAGAAGTGTGATCTGGGTGTCATTCATAATCACAGCACGGCGATATTAAAGCCAAGTCTGAATGAACATCAAAAGCATGGTAATCTGAGGAATTTTACATGGAATATTATGACACGTAATGGCTGCAATTTGAAGATCAAAGATGGTGCAGATCCTTGAAAATGCACCATTTCCTTCTCTCTTTTCATCGCTGTCTTTCAGCAAAGGAAAAAAAAAAAAGGAAAAAAGGTTGCAGGGTTGCCTCTGACTCCTCTGGCTTATTCTGATGTCCTGTGGGCAATACTGTATAACAGGAAGCATCAAGGAAGAGAAGGCAGCCTTATTAAAAGATTATTCCAGGACAGCAGGTTTCAAGGCCAAAATAACTCAAGGGTCTCACAACGGAAGGGAAGCTGAATGGATAAAGGAAGAGCAGAAAAAAAACAAAAAAAACACCCTCGACAGGAGGCTGTAAAGCGAGAAATAATAGAGTTGAAAGCTATTCAACCGAACTACAAGAAAATCAGACCAAACAGAAGGACACACCTGCAACTAGTGTGTTTCACAGAGCTACTTGTGTTTTTCTATTTCAGACAAAAGGACTTAAAATATTTAGTGTGTACCTTCAGCAGCATGGCTTTTGCTCCATTTCGTAAAGATTCTCGGCACTACTCTGATGCCAGAAGTTCAAAATGGTCACACTTGAGAAACCCCGGTGTATTATTACCTAATATACCAGGACAGTGTGTGGTACACCCATTTCTCAAAAACTGGCAACTAACCGGCCATTGCAATCTGTTATCTCTATCCACGAACTTACATAAACCGCTCTGCTTTCCGTGGAAATATTCGGAGCTTTGAGGCCACGCCAGACATTTAACTTGGCTCTGCTTTCACTTGAGAATGGATAAAGGAAGAACATGTTAAAGGAGGCCTGGGAAGCGAGAATGAATGTACAGTCAGTTACATTTCCCCTCAGCCCCACCTTTATTCCCAAAGCATTATACATTGTTGTGTACTTTAAACTGTCAGATCCCTCATTTCTGCCTTGTGGGAATGGCTGTACCTTAAAACATTTTAATAGCCTGTTAGCAAGAGCAATGTCAAATGCTGCCTTGATATTTTGCGATTATGCTCTGATGCCAGGAATTAAGAGAGTGTAATTACAGTGTACATTATGAACATATCTCCACCCCACTGGCAGGTCTCTACCCAGATTTTTTCTCTCACCACAACAAAGTTAAGAGGATTCCTCGCACTCCCTCAGCGTCTCAAGCTTAAAGAAGTTCAACTGAGTTTGATAAAGCACCTGTGAGAATTTTGACTTGCAGAAAGTTCTGGCTAATATTTTTCTGTGGATTTATTTCCCCCCCCTTTTAAACGTATCTTTGGACAAGGTTTCTATCTGCAGTTCATCTCAACCGCTCAGACAGAGAACACCTGGAGCAACAAAGCGTCAAGAGGGGAAGCGATGAAGTGATGAAGCTGCCTTTGTTTCTCAAGGGGTTTGGCCACACAGCGAACTCTGCGCGCAGGAGAGAAATGATTCCACATGTAGGGTTTTCAGCTACAAGCAGCTACCCTTTGCACTCTGAGAAGGAAGCACGGATCAAAACTGTGCCTCCTGGTTTGGATCTCACATTTCTCTTTGAGCCTGGTTTCATTCACATCAGAAAAACCTACAGTCATACTTTCATTTGCAGCAATAATTCTTTAGCTTTATTCCCCTCCTTTTCAGTCTTTTAAAAACATATAGTACATACCTCTGGCTCTTGCTGCACACCATAATTATATGATAGATGAAGAGAGAGAAGGGGAATAGGTATATGACTTGGCAGGAACACTAACATTCCTGACATGAAACCTTCAACTGTTTTTTTTTTTCTGCTTCAGTTCATCAGCTTTGTAAGTTTCTGTGGAGGATTGTATGCACACAAACAGCTGGCTATTGATGCGGCTCCACTAAAAACACTTAATGAGCTGAGTATTGTCTATACTCCACCTTTAGAAAAAGCAGGCTTACTGACCGCAACACAGACCGGGGTTGTCTGAGCGGAACCTGCTACCATTGGACTTAAAGAGCACACCTGCTGCTTCCAAAACCAGCAGCGCTGTCAAATGAGCAGGTGGTGAGTGACATACTGGCGAGCTGTGGAGAAGAGGGAGGGTTAAGTATTTTGTCTGTGTTTATCCACTCCCTACACTCGCACGGTCTCCTGACTCAATTTAACACCTCACAGGCTACAAGTCACATCAGCAGGAACGGTCTCACTTTAAGCTTGCTCGCTTTCTGCAGTTATAAGTTAGTTTTCACTTAATATAGTATAACCAGAGGATATACATAGTTGCAAACACTGCAAATGTGTGAATGCTTGAACAACAATGTGGCATTATATTTTTATGGCTGTCTTCAGGGGAATAGTTCATAAGCTTTAACCTTTAAACTTTAAGTAAACAATGCAGGTATTGTGTGTTAATATTGGATCTCTTCTATCTCTTGACATACTATTTTAAAAAGGTAACCAATAAAGTGGAAGAAATGAAATTGTAAGTCACAACACTTTCATTTGAAGCTTTCATTATTAAGTCATAAAAAGTGATATATGTGGGTGTAAACTGAAAGTTATAAATAAATGTTTTTTTTTGGAAATTCAGACATCAAATGCTGAGTTATAGCTCATTCAAAGAGTGTGTGGCTTTGCTGCATCTGTGGAATCATAATCCTTATGCAGCATTTTTATGATGTACATTTTCTTTTTAAAGCAAGACCTAGAAGAAGTGGGTATGTGTAATTTTACACCAGTCAATATAGCATATCAATATAGTAAATCAACTGAGAAACGGTTTATGACTAAAATAACCACATGGGAATGTCTGTTTTGGCGAATCCAGCAAATTAAATACCTCACAAATTAAGTTATTTCAGTTCTGCAGTCATCGTCATCGATGTGTAACTTTGCCTATAAAAGGTCCAGTACAAACAGAGGTATTAAAAGGAGAGCCACCAAGGTAAATGTATGTCTTCTCACAGTATGTATCGACATATCGCCGGTGTCCATATTCACAACCGTTACTAATCTGACTGTCAGTTGTTGGCGCATTTCTATGCGTACACAAACTCAACCTAGCTGCCACAGTGGCAACAAGGTAAATAAATGCATCCAGAAAGGTCCCTGAAAGAGTCTTAATCGATACAGATGTGTGACAGTGAAGTCCTATTACTTTCATTTGGGTGGGCACAGCAATCTGGCTGGACGGCCTGGCACCCTGAGGCTCACCGGGACTGGTTACACTCTTCCACACACGCACAACTAGCATGCAAACTCTTTTACAATGCTACCTTGATGTTGTGTTTTTATAGTGAACTAAATCAAAAGTGGGCATGATGGAAGTTTTTCAAATTTAACTGACAAAATAATCACATTAGAATAGGAAGTGTGTATAAGATTATGTGTTGAGAGTGGAGAGAAAACATACCGTACCACCTCTGAAATGTTGCTACTGCCACTACATTAGGATGTAAGTCTGACCGTTGTGATCACTCTCCAGGAAAACAATTTAACGAGCAGTAGTTCTGGAGTCTATAATTTGATGTTGCATCTAAAGAATCTTCCCCAGATAAAAGCCCCGTGACTGTATTCGGTTATCTCCTCCTCCACTGCCCAAACAGCACCAATCATCATGTGTCTCAACACCGAGTGAACAATGTGCGGACACAAGAAAGAAGCCGACCACAACTCTGTGTGCCAGTAATCTCTCTTTGAGGCCCCGGCGTCTCTAATTGCCTGGACACTTGTGTCCGAGGGTTCCTCTCGTTCCTCAGTGAAAAGATGAGACCTCTCGTGCTCCTTACAACAGGCTTAAGCTGATAAACCCTTTCATTCAACATGGCCGTGGGATCGGTGCTCCATGCAAACAGATTGGGTAAAAAAAGACTAATCAAAACAGCGATTAGCCCCCAACACAGAGGCAGAGCTAAGCCACAGCGCAGCCTCAGCAGGGGGTCCCACCCTCTCAACCACTAAAAATGTCTGACGATTTGTGTGAGCCTTTTCTGACTAACACATTCCTTAGTGCGACTACATGAGCTGGAATATGTGTGGAATGCATGCGGTGGGGTTTTTATTGAACAAAGACGTAGCGTAGATGATTTCAAAATGGGATGTGACAGCTGAAGAAATGTACGGACAAGCAAGCCTCAGAAGACAGAAAACACCCCAGGCCCACTGATAGCATGAATCCAAGGCTACTTCTTCACTCAGAGGGTGTTCAAAGAGAAACCTTCTCACTCATATCAGCAGATCCCATGACAGCCTTGCTTCCTGTCATGGCTGCTGTTACCCAGCCTTCATGAGTCTTCCCTCTCATTTTTCCCCTTGTTACAGCCAGCAACACTGCCAATACCCCCATATGGGCTGCCATCAGTGCATCATCTGGCCTGTTGCTCTGGTATATTATACAGACTCCATGTGCTTCTCAACAGCAAGGTCAAGTTCTGTGCTTGTTTACTTTACTTGCAGCTGATGTGAACAAACAAGCTGGACTTCAACACTCACTACATTCTGCAGAAAGGCTGGTTTTTGTCTACAGCAGAGTTTATAACACAGCCTCAGAGCTTTAAGTTGGACAGAATATTTAGTTTTCTGAAAGCAGATACATGCTATCAAGTGTGTTTTGATTTTTTTTTTAAACCATAAGTATTTAAAACTAATCACTAATCGATGTTTACATACAAACAATGGATCAAATGCCTACGTGTAAAGTGAAAGGTGCAGTTCCCTTCAGCATAGCATCTTTTAACTCATGTTTGGTTTTCTGACCCCTTAACTTTACTGTTCTGGAATCTAAAAACCGACAATACCTGCCTAACACCAAATGGCACACAGACAAAGTTAGCAAGTAGGTGGTGAACATAGCAGAGCGTTTAGCAGCTCAAGACCAAAAACAGAGCGAAAACGAAAGCGACGTTGGACTCACATTCATTAAGTGGTAAAAAAAAACATGACTCCAAATTAATGCTAATGTTGCTCAATGTCTACTAGATGTGTAAATATGTAATTGTATTGCTGTAAAAGGTGATAATATTACAAAAGAATGTATTAATAAATGAATGCAGGTTTAAGTATTCTAACAATGTTTGCATCTCAACAGTCAGAGACAATGAGAGACGTTCACTTCACAGATGCTGGAAAGGTTACTGTTGAAACCACTATTTGTATTTATGAATATAGCACCCCCAGAAATAGTATCATAAAAGACACTACTGTAGACACTGAGATGAATAGACCTCATTTAAAAAAAACACAAAAAAAACAACATGTCATCAAAATAATGAGATTAAGATACTGTAATCACATTAAAAAAAATCTACAAATAGTAGCTTTAAAATTACCAACACTAAAATCACTAATCATTACACATAGTAAATGGCATAAGCAGGGAAGACATCCTACACCTGCGTAACCCATTAAAGACAGTGACCTTATTGTACTGCGCCACAGGCTTTCAGTGCCAGTAAATATTTTTCCGCCAGCTGAAAGAAATGAGCCCAGCTTCATACTGTTAATGTAATGTTACTGATAATACAACAGCATGAATCAATTTATAGGCAGCACTGCAGCACCATTATTTGTTTTCCAGATTAGCTTGCCCACCAGTGACCTTGAGTAATAGCTCACAAATGTATTCTAAAGGATCATGTGACTTGGGCGTGCACACACACGCCACGACAGATACCAACTGGGAATATCAACATATCCATTTGTCCAAGTATATATAATGTGCAATTACGTGGGGAGCGTGTTGTTGCAGTGGGGTCAAATAACACAGGCGCAGTAAACTCAGTGAACCTGGCTGCAGATGATTTTGGATATTTAGATTAATAACCAAAATAGAAACACATTAAATGATCCAAATGCAAGAATGCATGTTTGTGTGCAATCTCCTGGAGGAGCAGGAGCTGGGTGCGCCTGGAAATGATTCCAAGTGACTCTCTGGTGATTACAAAAATAATGAGCAAACTAGAGGCCATGAGATCTGCTTCAGCCAGACTCCCCTCAATTTTTCTCCACTTTTTCTTAACGCAACGTGCCAACTTAGCAAGGACAGGATTTAAATTAGCTACACAATTCTTGAGTCTCGTCGAGTTGCTGAGCTCTGACAAAAAGTACATTTGAAGATGCTTACTTATAATTCTTCGTTCTGTCAGCAACTGTTAAAACTCTTGACTTGCTACCATGCTACGCCATGAAAACGGACAGAAAGAGCTGATTCAATATTATGGAAAAGATTCTTCTGGGAGGCTGTCTGTGGTGGCATCTGACCTTATTAGACATTTGATATATCCTCAGCTGGCTCATTATCCTGTAGGAGATTAACAGCTCACTGTAAACGTAGCATCTGCCAAGAAGCAAAGTGAGGATCAACCATCAGTTAAAACCAACTAATCTGAATTATGTTAGGTCAGCAATGTTGAAACATTACCCACATTTCTTTTTTCTTTTTTTTGTTACATGTACATGAACTCCGTGAAACAGGAAGAAAAAATGGTTTATGTGAACTAGCAAGTTAAAATTAAAAAGAAGATTGGGTGACTTGGCCTGATCTCCCAGTGGAGACGGGGTGCCAGAGTGCAAGCATCTTTCAACTGTCAAAAAGACTCTGACAAAGTGCTATTTCTGGATTTTAATATTGTTCAGTTTCCTCTGGTGCTCAGTGAACATCCTCAGTCTTTCTGTTGCTGAGTGACTGGCGTTGGCGGGTGTGTGAGTGCATGCACATGCTGACAGGTTGTCATAGGATGTCACCGTTGAAAATTCTATCCAGGTATACTGTCAATATTTCATTAAAGGAATAGCTCAACATTATGGGAAATATTTGCTTTTTTGCCCAGAGTTAGATGAGAAGATTGATACCACTCTCACATCTGTATGGTAAATACGTGGCTAGAGCCAGCTGCCAGTTAGCTTAGCTTTGCTCTGTCACATAACCACCCATAAAACCACATTGTGTCACTTTTACACTTACGTTTTTTGGTTCGGATTAAACAAACGAGATATAACATGTAATTAGTGAACTTTAGAGGTGCTGGAAGGAGGATTTTGTTACCATTGGACAGAGCCAGGCTAGCGGTTTTTGTTAGCTAAGCTAAGCTAACCAGCTGCTGGTTATAGCTTCATATTTACGGTACAGACATGCAGTGGTATGAATTTTCTCGTTTAACTCTTAACAAGAATGAAAATAAGCATATTTCCCAAAATGTCAAACTATTCCTTTAAGAAAAAAAAAAAAAGAAGCTTCCCACTGAAAGAGGTCTGATACGGTCTCTCTCTTCTCTCTTCATCCCTATCCATTCAACCCATTTACAACTTTCTTTTTCCACAGTCTTACTTCTCGTAAGGCTAGGATTATTGAATAAAATGAAAGCCAGAATATCTTCATCATTATACAGTATATCATGATAAATGCTTAGGCATGGAAAATCACATAAAGTTGTCTCACAAATCAATCAACAATATTAAAATCCCGCAATGCGATTCCAGTTACAGACAATAAGTAAGATTCACTGCCTTGCCCTCACGTCTTACAGTATATCTATCTTTTTAATTCCTAGAAGATGTGGGCTGGATGCTGCTCTGTCATGCAGCATTTGGAGGCTCACAAAGCCCATAAGAGCAAAGTGTAGCATTTTCTCCATCCAGATATAGCGCTCTCTTAGCCTGAGGGGGTGACACACACACACACACACACACACCTACTGGTCTTACCCTCACATCACAGCACAGCAATCAAGCACAGTACAAAAATGGAAGATGTTTAGATCTGTGACAAAATACGCTTATTTAGGCAACGTTACAGAAAACAGCCTTGCAAAAATCAAGCTACCCTTTTACGCACTTTGTCAGAGTGCATGCTTGTCGGTTGCTAGATAAAAATCGCTTCGCCACATGCAACAGCTAAACTGTAGGCAAGACAGCAGGGCTGGTGCCAGTGTGCCATGCTACACGCTGAGACAGGGGGTCTCTTTGTATGGCGAGCTTCTTTTCAGACAGGAGCAGGAGCTGCAGGAGCACTTACACTTGGATGAAAACACCACAGTGAGGGGGGTTTACAGCTTGCATATACACAACAGGGCTTCCATCCTGGGAGCGGAGTGGTGGTCACATGGAAGGGAAAGGGTTATCGTCCAAGGGGAAGCTTGTCACACCAGAAATTGTCATACTATGAATAAATTTACATCAAATCAACACTGCCCATTACTGATAGAGCAGATATCCTGAAGGAGATAGGTTACATCGAGTGTCAGAGACAAAGATTAAAATTTGCAGTGAGTGTCGACAGTCCAAAGCATGTATCCATCAGTGACTTTTTCATTTAGCTTAAGAAATATGATCAGTGGTGATGATGACGGAGAAACTGGGCAATCACAAAGAGCTAACATTCAATCTAGGAGAGATAACAAAAGGAAAACGAAAGACAGCTCTGGATGGCAGGATGCCCCTGGGGCGGCTATGCTGTTATTATGTTGGAAAGGGCTGCCGAGCTGCGGTGTGGGGCAATTAGAGACCGGAGGATTGAGTGGGGGAGGGTCCAGACACAACAACCCGTCCATGAAGTGTTCTCAGCTCAGAAAAGGAGGAACAAACCTCCCGGATGACCTCACATAATGGCAGCAGTAGCATTAAAAAAAAGAAAAAAAAAAGAAAAGAAAGACATAGCAGATGATGGTGGATTTATGAATTGAAATAACAGCCATCTGCTTATTTCCATGGAAAGAAGTTTGATCTAAGCTGCTTTCCTGTCATCAGTAGAATCCAAAATTAATATCAAGCGATTGCATGCTGAACTTTGTGTTGCACTGGTTTGGATGCTTTGACTGGTAAGTATGTGACAATTGGGCTGGTTTGGGATAACGTACGCAAGCAGATGAATCATCTGTTGTTCTCATCGAGAGCTACTGCAGACACTGCGGTGAACACATTAGCCATGTCTATTATCTTTAACGTCACTCCGCTTTGGAAAGTCCTGACTGAAAACCACACAGAGTCTAGGAGCAGTCCAGCTGGAGAGCACAGGGACAAAGAGGAAAAGTCAATCCCAGAGTATCGTTTCAGTGGTTCATGGACCACAGGCAGAGGTCGCAGCCTTACAGCTATTGTGAGTTGTCTTTTAACAGGAAGATAACGGAAGTAAAAACAGATTGAGTTGCAAGAGGGAATGAGTTTTACAAGACACACAGCACGACTGTTCCCTAAATTTTCACTTGGGTAACTTAAGCCTCTGAACTTCACCTCTGATGAGATCTCTATTGTCGCCTCTCATAATATTACAGATCTCCCAGTAAAGAGGACACAATGGGCAGTGAAAGAAGACAGTAACACAAGCTTGGTGGTGTGAGATGTAACAGTTGGCATTGCCAAGTATCCTGAGCCCTCACAAACACACACTGTTTCCATGCCCCCTGGCCCTGAACAGCTTCAGTGGAGCAGGTGTCTGCCCACATTCTTTACATAAGCTCTTGTCAAACATGGCGCACAGCAACAAGGCCTCACAGCTGCAGGACAATGGAGTCACGTTAAACTACAACACTGCAGCCAGGCGTGCACACTTCAAGTCGAAGTCAAGGTAACAGTTTCTACAAGGTCAAATTACCAAAACTTAAAAGTAAATGTAACACAAAACCCAATGGTGTGAATTGGAATGTATGAATAGTGGTAATTATAACAGCCATGGTGCATTTACAGTTGCATTCAAATTATAATGCTACATACGTTTATATAACACCTCTCTATAACCAGTGTTGAGGCTGTTGAGGCTGACATGAAGCAAACATTGCAAAAATCCAATCAGCTATTTAAAAAACTAAATCCAATCATAACAGGTACAATTATACCTGAAGCTTTTTGCTGTGTAATAAAGAAGTCATAATATGTAATTTAAACAAAATGTCTACCTTGTTACAGGTATTATGCCAACACACAGCTTCCGTTGCCTAAATCTAAGGAGTACTGAGTATTTTTGACCAGAGCCACGTTGGGGGAGTAAAAAGGCCCTTATTGTTGTCGCCGGGTACCGCAATATACATTTTGCACATTAAGCCAGAAAACCCCTGCATCACAGTCTGTGCTCATGACATCTGTGAAGTGAATATAAAAAATATTCTAAATGTTTGCATGTAAATAGAATAAAGTACTGATTACACCTTTCTGTGGGGGTTAATAATCTTTTTTTCTCTCACTTGATATTCCTCAGAATTGTAGCATTCAAACCACATGAAACTTTAGGTTAACTGTCGTTTCAGGGTTTCACTAGTCATTTAATCTGCCAGGGTCAAAAGCCTTGAAGTAAGGATTAGCTTATTTTCCATTTAGCCCCAGAGCCAACTTCATAATAGGCTACTTACTAAAACCCTCTGTGCTTTGATCCGAGTTAGGAATCAAAAAGAGAGTGCCACTGTTTCAGGTTCACAGCTTTATTTGATGGAGTAGGCCATTTAAGACCACTCTTGTTCCGTTTTATCATCTGCTGTATGTTGGTGTCCAATGTAGGGCTACCGCATTTAGTTTTCACTCTGCATACATCATCCTTATGGGGAAGTCACAGTCTTTGGATCTGTATATTTTAGGATGCTCTATTAATTTTACTTCCATTTGTCTATATATAATTAGACCTTCTGTTAAGATACCATACATGAAGTTTGTTCCCATGAGCTGGAGTTCAGGCAGGCTGAGCAGAAACTGGTGACGAATACATCCTCTCTGAATCCTACAATTAACTCTAAAGCTCTCAATTACAGATGTGCCACATCACAGAAGCCTCAAAAATGTCACATTCTGTTGACGTTATTAGCCCACACTGTGTGAGTGAACACAAAGGAGAAAACATCCAACAATACAGGCCCACAGAAACCAAACGCAACACTGACAGATCAAGAAGAGAGAATTACCACCTGCAGATAAAACAGTTCAGGCCCTTTTCAAGTCATTTCTACCGTCACAGGGCAAGGAGCTATGATGGGCTGGGTGCACTGCAGTTTTCAGCAGATCAGTGACATATTGATGAAAGGCATCCTTAGCCCCTCTCAGAAGCCCCTTGCACCCTTAGCTCCTGGCTGTGAGCCGAGTGAGCGGGCGTCCTGCCTCTGGGGGCCGGCTAAAGAGCAGAACCGCCGACCAGGAGGACTTGAACAAGAGGCCTTTCTCTTGCTGCGATGTGATCCTCCCCCCTCAGACTCCTGCAGGAACAGCTCTGGCAGCATCTCGGCTTGTTCTCCCCCTTTGGTCAAGTTGGGTTTTCACATTGCGTTGGCCAAGGCTTTAATTGATTTACATGGACCTCTGCTGCACAAGTCCATGTAAGGCAGTGCCAGCAAGCCAAGACAGCGAGACAGCTGGCCATCCCTGAACTACAAGCAGGCGTCGTCCACTCACTGAGAACGTGCTCTTCGAGGATCCACCAAGACAAACACACGTGGATATCCTCTGTTCTGTTCAGAAACAATGTTCTGACCTCTTGGCCTGTCTTGCTTTAAGTGGGACACCACCTTAAGAATGGAAAATATCAAATAAGAAAGACTATTGACATTTTCCACTCCATTAAGCAGTCTCTAACTCACCCAAGTGGAACCTTTATAAAAACAAAAAAACGTCAGTCAATTGGCACTAAGATAAAGGCCAATTATACTTTTCAGTTTATTTATGTGAGTTACAAAACCACCAGAGAACTACATCACAAGTTTCACCTCTTTTCAAGGACAAATTAAATAAAGATTGGCCTCGACTTTAAGTTAACAACACCAGACTTTCCTTTCTCTCTGTATTTAATCAAGAATATTATCCCTTCTTGATTAAATAACAAACATTTCCTGCAACAGGAAGGCCTGGATAACCCCTGAGTAAAAAGAAAAGAGGACAGCCTCCAGTGAGGGATAGATAGCCAAGTCAGTACAGGGCAGAGGAGGGGGAGCAGAGGGAGGAAGAGGGGAGGTACAGTCAGAGATTCTTAGGTGGGCGGTGAGGCTCTGAAAGACACGCTTGAAGAGAAATTGCATCCTTCAGGAGATAAGCTCAGCCTGCAGTCAGAAGTCAAAAGGAGCCTGAGAGGAGAGGTGAGAGGGCCACTTAGTCTCTGCAGACCCGCAACATCAACACGGCCCTCCACTGGGTCAACATCAGTTATGTCTGTTTGTAGTATACGTACGTACATACATACAGTAGATCCTCTTCAGTTGTAACGTTCACATTCAGACATGCCAGGACGTCTTCAGCAGTTCATCTTCTTCTGCTACTCAGAGCCAAATGACAGATTATATGTTGTCCAATTCTATCACCAGCTAACTTCACACTTCCTGCTTTGCAAAATATGATTCTCGCACTTGAATTAGGACACATCTAATTATAACCAAAAAAACAACAAAACATTTGTGCATTTCTGTCCTGAGTTGTCCACCTTGCGGTTTCACCAAGACACATAAATCCCCATACAATAGGCAACTAATTAGGGCTGCAACTAACAATTATTTTCATAATCAATTAATCTGCCGATTATTTGCAGATTAGTCGATTAATTGTTTTGTCTAAAACAAATGTCAGAAAATAGTGATTAATATCCAATATAAATTCCCACAGCCTAATTTGATGTATTCAAATTGCTTGTTTTATTCAACCAATAGTCCAAACTCCAAAGATGTTGAGTTTACTATCATATATGACAAAGAAAAGTATCAAATCCTCACATCTGAAAAGCTTGAACAACAAATATTTGGCATTTGTGCTTGAAAAATGACTAAAACATATAATCAATTATCAAAATATTGCCGATTCATTTTCTGTTAATCAACTAATAAGCAAACATTGCAGCTCTACAACTAATTAAACCCACAACATTGAAAATTAACTATGTGAATTATGAAAAAAAACATTATATCAGGTCCGCCAAAGATAAACACCAACCATTTGGAGAAAGGCTGCAGTGTAATGCACAGATTGTAGCATATATAGTATAGGAAAATTTAGATGCCAACATGCATAAATCATAAATTAACTAGTGGATGATGAGGGGTAACGACACGCTCTGCATGCCTCTGGAGATGTCACATTTATAAAATACTGTTACAGTCTGTACTAAAGCTGCTGACTGAAACATGAATTTTCACTGCTGTGTTGTAATGGTGAGAGAGAATAGGCCGAAGGCTGGACGAAGCCCAAGCTGAACCAAAACTGCAGGCCTCTGCAAAACACAGATACACAACTGTGTTGCTCTATTCTCACAAGGCCCAGACAGCCAATAGACCACCGACAAGAGCATGAACAATGGTTATGTTGATGCCACAGACATTTTCCTCAAGCAGTTACAACACAATAACGCTGCACTGTGGCGATAGATGTGCTCCGCCCCAGACAACCCCCACTCCCCTGTCATCTCCCAGCCTTATTCACGCCTGGACTTCATTATGAGGTGTAACGGAAATCATCATTGGCAATCTGAAAGAATTTACAAGACAATGACGCAGTCCAAGTCATGCCTCACCTACACAAAGAACAGTTAGGGGGGGTGAACTGGCTAAACGTGGTGAGACTGAAAAAGATGCATCCTTTTTGAGAAAATACAGACTGAGTTAATGACAAGATTGTTTTTTTAGGCCACTATGGTTTTATACACATATTGTATGACATAACCAAAGTTAAAAATATCTTTATTTGTCTTTTTTATATTATTTTCTCACAAAGATTTCCTCTTAAAAATATTATTAGGCCTAATCTTCAAAAGCAAAGTCAAAATCCTCTTTACCGTTATTTGGACAATTTTAAATCCATAGCAGCATTTTACTTTGCAAACAAAATCAGCAAATCACTGACATGCATGACTGGTACTATGAAAATAAAGCTGACCACAGTATCTTTGTTTATGCCTCATCTGCAATTACATTTAGAAAAAGAGAAATGTGCTGGCTGATATCCTGCAGCACACACGCAATGTATATAGCATTGTCCTTTGTATAGCTTGTAAAGTCTTCATGTTTATGCAGCTGCAAATTTCACTTACTAACTGGTAAAGGAAACCTCTACCAGATGTATTATTTTTAAATTTTGCATAAAGAATAGTAATTTATCCACAAGATGTCTGTGAGTGTTTTCTGGTTTTTGTATAGCAGTTTTAGCTATGAACAAAAGAAACTGGCAATATTCATCTTAAATATTAAAACTCAAAGTATTAGATTACAGTCAAATGTATAAAGGAGATAAATTATGCAATTTAATAATATAAAGAATATATATATTTTTTTTCTAAGCAAATATTTACACTTAAACTCAAAGGTATATCACAGAAAAATGAAACCAAGCTGCCTCATGATTTACAAACATTAGACAAATACGAAAGCACTTAATTAGTGAGAGAAATCAAAGTGAGGAACTAGAAATCCTCCAAGCACTGCATTGTTGACACCATCAGGAAACCACTGAAAGCTATAGAGGAGATAATAGCAAAATAAAAGGCCTTCACTGGGCAGCAATGTGGTTAATATGATAGTTGCAACAATAAGAGTGCTCTGGGATGTTTAGCTAAAATATTATGAGCCAATAACTATTGCACAAACAGAAATGTTAGTCAGTGGAAAGACAAAAGGAAATGAAGTTTTTCTTTCTGTTTCCTCTCCTGTTAATAAGTTAGGAATGTCTGGCCTGCCACATTTACATTATCTTGATAAAATTAAGTCAAAGGATAAATGGTTCCTTCACTGGCTGCAAGTGTTATTATCAAAAGAAACATGATTAAAAAAGGTAATTTCTCATTAAATTTCCTTTTTTTTTCTGTGCAATCACTGACATTTCACAGACCCTGTTCATTTTCTGTTGGTTGAATGTGGAACCAAGTGGCTGCTTTTTTAAACCACTGGCTTTATTAAATTTGATTTAGTGTATAATATCACATACAGTTGTAGATGTGAGTGTTTTATCAATAATTATACACAGATCATTTTAAGATGACACAAGTCCAGCTGATTAAAGTCAGATTTAAGGGAGTCTGACTACAATGATGTTAATGATGTAAGGAAACCAATCTCATGACCCAAATTAAAGCATATACACCTGTGCACTGACAGAAGAAGCGGGCACGGCCTACAGGGGGTTTTCCGTTGTTTCCAGCCCACTAAACATACTAAAACCTCTTCAAATAATAAGCACTGATTTGGCAGCGCTCCTCTTCATCACCACAAACCCATCTTACCTTTTTGTGTCTGTCTTTGAAAGGTAACCCAGGCCATGGCATCTCCTGCAAAAAGTCTTGCCAGTGTTTCTGGTCCTGATCAGACGAGATGAAGACGATTTCCAATTTGTCCTTATGTTCAGACGTCTTTTTGAACCTGCTGTAGAACTCGCACAGGCTGCCGTTGAACTGCTTGCACGGAGCGTTCAGGCTGCACCCGAAGAAGAGCCCGACCAGGGAGAGCTTGGCGCCCAGCGACTGCACGTCCACCTCGGCTTTCTCGCTGTTGACGAGCCGCTCCCCGAGTAGACTCACCAGAAACTCCGACATCGCAGCGTAGCCTACAGTCCTCGAACACACAACGTTACCCTCAGCCGAGGCTGCTGTTACATGTAACCGCTGTGTTCAGGCGACACCCAGCACTTCCTCCACCTCCAATTTGAGGTTTTAGGTGAGCTCCCAGCCCCTGTGAGGCGGTCTGTCTGTGTTTCACCGCGGCTCGTCCTCCGGTGTGTGAGCGCTGTACAGGAATGCACTCCGCTTAAATCGCCCTGACTGCAACAGCGGTTGCGCTCTTTTCCCCACAGAGCATACACTTTCATCATGACATCTGGTTATCCTAATTACAAAGATGATACTTTATCACTATATTATGTGGATTTTTTAACGCGCTGAGAATAGCAAATGCAGCTCAATTCTTTTTAATGTCTGAGTTTACATGTTTTATATCCTCAAACTTGTCTGATTTTCAGATTAAAAGCAGCTGGATCTTAGGTTTGACCTACAAAATGTATTATATTTTATTAAATGCTTGGGATTTGTTCATTTAATAAGCTTCACTAGACAACACAAAATTAAATTCTGCAAATTTCAAAAAGATAAGGCTGGGAGTAAAACCACACTCTATTCTTATGGATGTGCTGCCACCTAGTTTTCACAAGCGGAAACTACCTCCCCTGCAACAAATGTTAAAGTAGAGAAGGGATTTCTGGCACAACTTTACACACGTTCAAGGTGCATTGAGAAGGAAAATAGTCTTAAAATGGTGAAAAACACCTTGTTCAAATGTTCCAATGTCTACCTACCAGAACAGGAATTATCCAATAAAAACCTGGTCACCAAAAACTTTGTTGTGAGACTGTTACATTTTAGCTCGTGGTCATCAAACAACAAAATTACAAAGAACGTTTTCTTCTGCCACAAATGTTCAACATCAAGTGTCATTTTATTTGAATCCTACTGCAAGGCAACAAAAATCACATTAAAAGTAGTCACAATAAAAATAAATCCCAAAACATTTTTATAATCAACCAGTGTTAGAATAGCACTACATTTGAAGAAATGTATCAAACTCGAGTTACAAATCAAGTAAAAGTGATTGCACATAAAGCAGAACAAGAAAAATTAGTATGATTAGTATCCATTCTACGTGTTTGTCTCATCAGATATTCCAGTACTGATTTAATTGAACAGCTGTGTCTTACAAAGGATGCTCGTTATCGTGGTTGTAAACTTACACAGCTGCTGATTTGCATCAAATTACAGTGGGAGATGTACCTTGTGCATGGTTACCAATAGCGCTCAAACTGAATGGTGGTCAAATTTACTGTTTAGCAGTGAAGAAATCTTGAATGCTTATGACTGAGCGTAAACTCAGCACAGGATCCCTCAGTCCTCAGTGAACATCATCCTCACCAGTTCTGCTTTGAAGCATTCCTCCTCCACCAACTTCTGAGGCTGAAACAAGATTACAGGCTGGTGTATTACAGGTAAATGTACTCCCTAGACCTCTCTAACTACAGTAATAGTAAAAGGTTATGCTTTTTCATATGCAACATTTTATAAGAAACTGAAATTTGGACTCTTATGTAATTTCTATGGATTTGTCTGTAAAACATTTATAGTAAGACTCATCTTAGGCTAATCCATGTCAATAATATAGTCAAGCATATAGAAGTTATTCTTACTGTGCCATATCGCAGCAGAGTGGGAACTCCACTCAGCTTCAGTGTCTTCTTGAATTCATTGCTTTGATCCTTCCAACTGAAGCATGAAAAAGACATTATTATTATTATTATTATTATTATTATTATTATTATTAGGCAGCTGATATAATTTACAGGTAGCACATTAGAAAGTGCAGACTTGGAAAGGCTGAAGAGGATTTTTTTAGCTTTCCAACATAAAACTGTATTTGCAAAAATCTTACATAAAAAATTTAGAGCTACAGTTTAGAGCTGTTGAACAGAAAATCATTGACATTTTTTGGGACTAATTGGTTGATAGATTAATTTAAAAAGTCAACTTTAATACTTGGTGCCCTATGTATATTATACATTTACACATCATGCCATTTAAAAATTGTACAGAAACCCATTTTTGTCTTTTACAGACAGTAGCATTATTGCCTAAATAAATTCATTGTTTGCATGCATATGGTCAAAATGTGATACAGATTTATGACTGTATGGGTGTGAAAATCACAATACCAAAGTCTCTGAAAACATACTGAAGTTGCTCTGAAAGAAATAATTCTGTCTTGACTGTTTAAAGCTCAATATTTTTTCTTGGCTACCATTCCTTTGGGTTGTATATATGTATGATTATTTATATGTACCATACAACTAATCATTCTGGTGGCACAAGACTTTCTGGCTGTCTAGAAATAACAATATTTTAACACTATGCTCACTGGAACTGGCTCTGGATCCACCTTTATAATGTAATTCTGAAACCATTAGTTGATAAATTTATTAGATGAACAACAGAAAATGTATCAATTTCAATTTTGGTGATCACATAATATTGTTAGTAATTTATCAAGTATACATACTTCTTACTGATAGTGGCTTCGCAAATACAAATAATTACTTGTCTTTTCATTTTATACCGTTTCAAAATCAATTTGTAGTTTTTGGCTTGAGTTTGTCAAACTGTAAATTAACAATTTTAAAGACATTACATTGGGCTCTGATTACCTGCCATTATTAATCATATTTTATAGAGCAGATGATTAAAAAAAAAAATACTCAACAGATAAATCGACCATTCAAGTGTTAGTTTAGTTGGAGCTCTAATACGGTGTGCTCTCTTGTTTTGTGACAGCACATGTCATCTGAATGACTCAAGGTTTTGATATGATAAACAGTTTATCCATAAAATATTTAAATAAAGCTGAGTAAAATACTGACTAGGCCCTTTCTCCAACTTGACAGTAGATGAAGACAGAGCCCTCAGGAAGATGAGTCATCTCTCCTCTAACAACTGGCTCGGCTGAAAGGGAAGAACAGAAACTGTTTAAAATGACTGAAAGTGAAATAAATAGGTATCACGACCCTTAAACGCAAAACAGTCTACCCATCTCACTACCAGAACAAGTTTGCTACACGCGGTTACATGACCAAATATTTCAATCAAGTCTACTCAAAATGGAAGTACACGCATCTATTGACTATATTATATATGGCAATTCCAGGTAGAAAATATATGAAGTTACCTTTCACACAATCTGGACACCAGCTCTTTCCTTGGGCGTCTTTATCACCAGAGAAATAAGCATAAATATCCTTTCCTTTTCTTTCAGACACAGCCTGACAGAATTCATCATAGCCACGCACATTTACTTCTTCGTAATGGGCCATCGTTTAGACTGAGTTAATGTGAAAATGCACTAACGTAAACTACGAAACTATGATGCACTACAAGTGTTATCAGAAATACTGTTCCTCTTTTTATACATCCATGCGCTGGACCTGGTAGAAATACTCAAAACTTGAGAGTACCACTTCCGGTCTGTGCAAAGGTTCTTAAAGTGACCGTGTACCTGAAAAGCTTTATTAAGAATTTCTAATTCGGGCGAAGTTATATTATTTGAATTAAAATTTTTACATAGTATTTCACATACATAGAAAATATTACAGAGGTGCTATATTTTTTTCTTTTATAACATGTCATTAAAAATGCGGTTGCGCTGATGTTTGACTTATTTGCCGATCCGTACTTGATAAAACCTACTTCCGTCTAGCGGCGTTCTGTTGTTGTCATGGCGGCGTTTCAAACTGTTGACAAGCTTAGACTAAAATTTAAAAAGTTAACTATGTGCTATATTTTAATTAAGTGTCAGTTAGCCACGCTGTGTGCATAGCTAATTTATAATTCCTATATAAACTGAAAAAAGTAGTTGTAAGCGAAGTCGAAATGGTCGAATGGATGATGCTGGGATTAACTTGATGTTAGCGAACTTCAATTTAAAAGCGTTCTTAGCTCTCTAATGCTAACTCTAATTAGCATTAGTTATATATCACAAATTGTTTGCTAGTTTGAAAGAACTTGGTGCTAGTGTTCGCTGTGATGACTGCACAGTTCTTGCAGAGTGGCCCCACGATTTCCGTCGGACAGCAAAGTCAAGGGAGAGACTGGGTGGTTTTAGGTTCAACCCGAAACATTAACAACCGCAGCGATTTAACTACTGGGATGTCGCAAACCAAGGTAACCAACAGTATAAGTATCTAAACCCTGTTAATATTAAATTGTATCTTTATTCCAGCTAGCTCATGCTACTTTTTACAAGTACACACGTACACTCAGTTGTCACCTTATTTGGTAAATCCAATTCAGTCTGATACATCAGCCCTGCAATAAATCCTACCTTCATGAAGGTTATAATGGTCCTTTTTTGTTTTGTGCTGTTTTAGATTAGTGTAGATTAAACTAACGTTATATGGTCATTTAGGGGACTGTGGTGTGTGGCGCCGTTGAATCGTATTGCGTTAGGTTGTCCACGTATATCAGTACTAGATATTAGGCTCACAGTTCAGTTCAACACAACCCAATAGTACAGCTCCCAAAATAATCATAAACTCGAATTAATACGCAATGAAGGTCGGATTTATTGTAGGGCTGCTGCTGTAGATTGCATTGGATTTAGCTAATTGTACCAAACAAACTAGCAACTTGACTTCAAATGAAGTGAATGACAGAGATACCTGTTGAGAAAGTGGTTTGAAAAGCATGATTGAGTATCACAATGACTGATTGGTATCTTACATACCACAGCTATTGTTCAATGAAGCCATCCCTGCAAGTGCCAGCAACCGTGCCACCCATGTACGCCCGCCAGCCCCCATTGTGATAGAGAGGCTGCTGCCGCTGTCAGAGGAGCGGGAGAATGTGGACAGCACCAGAAGCTCCATCAGCTTCACCACTCTCTCAGAGGAGAGACTACAGGCTGCGGTTCAGCTGGCCAAGCGAGATCTGAGACGAAGGCGTCTTGAGTCACTGACAAAATCCCCTGCCAAACCTTCTCAGGAGGCCTCCCTCCTTGAGACAAGTGATGTAGAGCTGCTTCAGGTAATTGATGGAGGTTAATGGTACAAAATTTATAATCAATAGATTGTGGTTTATGTCCTGTTCAAGGAATGATTGTTCGGTTTGTTCAGTTAATGTTTTTTTTTTCTCTCTCTCTCTCTCTCTCTAAAGGAGCTTGCAGCCACTCCGAATAAGACGAAGTTAAAGGCCTCCAGTCCAAAAGAGAGAGCAGCCCGTCCTAGAACCAAACTGTCAATGCACACATCCCAGAAGCGTCCCATTTCTCCCATGCCTTGGAATGGCCAGTCACCCCCAACCAGAGACCCTGGCCCAAGGCAATTGGAAGGCAAACAGGCTCCTTTAAGCCAGGAGATCCACAAGCTGCAAAATGAGCTGGAAGTGTATATTCAGAAAGTAGAAGAGCTAGCCAACAGAGGTGACCCACAAAAACAGCTTGTTACATTAAGCCCATGTCTTACTGTTGATTATATGTTGATATGTTTAAACGTACAGCTTAGCTTGAAAATGTTTTTGGCACCCACCTCAGTCAGCACACTTTTCGTATGGTTTTAAATTGCACGCATAATGATGAACAATAATGAATAATGGGATTTAAACAACAGGAGAGAAAATAGAGGAGCCACTGGAGCCCGAAGAGCAAAACAAGTTGGAGATACGCAGACAGAAGCAGTCAGCCCGCTCGGCACGTATCATCTATGTTCTCCAACAACAGGTATTTAAATCTTTACCATATGTCATTGAATATAAACCTTCACTGACCTTTTAATTTGCTCTGTATCTATAAACACCTTTCTACAAATTTGTTATTAGGTAAAAGAGATACAAGAAGATATAGAGAAACTACGAAGCCAGAAAATGTGGGACACAAAAAAGGTTCGTCTTCAGCATTGTCACAGATTTACTGCTATGTAGAGCTGAGACCATTCATTTATTGTTGATAATGATAAAGCATTGAAAACCATGAGTAAAATGACTTTTTTGGGCCTCCTGTCCCTCAAAAAATAGTTTTATTTGTTTGACAGGCATTAAACTAAAAAAGTTTGTTTTCCCCTAAAGTCAGTAATAACTTATAACCATGCTGTTCAAATAGTTTAATGTGGTCTAATTTTAACCACATTTAATAATTTTTTAATGAGTATTATTTTGCTGAGAGGAGATTTCGTAAAGTTTCGCCAGCTCTACTGCTAAGCAAAAATCATATCTGTTTTACTCAATGGTAAACTGATTTACTATCTGTTCTTCTTTCAGTCCTTGGCCATAAACAGGCTTGCAGCTGCCCACCGTGGGGCACTCAGGGCCTTACAGGTTGTTATCCACCAGCTTTCAGATCTATCTCATGGCAAGGTACCTCCTTACTACAAAGAGCTGGGCCAGCTGATTCGCCAGCTCTCTCTGTGCTCAGCTAAGGTTGAAGTACAACAGGGTTCAGCTGTGCCTGAGACGGCCCTCGACATCCTGCAGAAACTAGAGGTGAGGAGCATAAAGGCTGGAGCTGACCAGCTTTTAAAAACAAGATGACTTTATTTAAGTTTAAGTTAACTTTTCCAATTATTTCTGTCCACCAAAATTGTGCAATTATGTATGATGTTGATGTAAACACCCTCAAATTAAAGCTGAGTCAGCACTTAACTTCTAGTCATTTGTTTCATTTCATCCTTATACTTTATTACTGCACTGGTTCTTGGTGCATAGTACATTTGTTATGAATGACTGTCTTAGTTATGTTGTTTATTTTTGATAGTACAGTAAACAGAAAAAATAATAGGGATTGTGTTTTTTTTCAGCAAATAATCCAAGATATTAATGTCCTCTCACTCTGTTTCTCATAGACTTTGGATTCTGCCCTCAGTAAACAAGAGATGCTCGAAAAGATGCAGGCCCAAGCATGTCCTCCACACAAGAAGTCTCCTCATGGCAGCATGTCACCTGTTAGGGCACCCAAGGGTCCCAGCACCTCAACTGCTCGAGGACCTCGCAAACCCGCAAATCCCAAAAGAGGTGTCCATGGTGAGTGTGATTAGTTAGCATGTTCAAAAGCCTTTTCTTCTCTTTAGTAAGCTGTTTGTGCACACTTAACATAAATTATTTTCTACCCTCAGCAACAGTATTTTGTAATACAATTTCTAACCTCATGAATCTAATATAAATGCAGTATTTTCCTTCAGAATTACCTACTTAAGGCAATGGCCTACTTGGTGCCAAAACTGCACAGAGAGTAAATTGTATGTATGCCTTTTGATGAAGGACAAACCGTTTAGTCTCCCGTGTATCTGGAAGTTACCTAAGGGCTTTTGTGCGGTTGTGTTTGGGCCCCCCACTGTGCTTAAATGGCTGCACCAGGCTGAAAATTGATAAGTAGCCATAAAGAAGTGATAGACAAACAGGAACTGAAGTGCAGAACTCTGGCCTCTTTGTCCCCCGCTGCTTAGTCTTATGAGCCATGACTCCTGCTGGCTCCTATTGCACTGAGAGGCATCCTGTTGAAGAGATGACACAAACACCGTCTAGATCTCCCTGGAAACAAACATCTCTGTCACGTTACATAAATCCCTGTACCACTTATCTAGCAGTCAGTGGGGATCACACTGGTTGTCAAGAGAGCTAGCTAATTGTCTAATTGGCGGTGTCTTGTTGCCGTGTAATGCCTGAGACCCCCAGGTTCCAAACTGATTTACTTAAGGTTAATGCTGAAGAAAAAGAAGAGTATAGTTTGTTGTTACTGTCGCTATATTCTGTTTAAATAGGATTCAATAAGTTAAGCTCAAACAATTCAAAGGTTTCATTTTTCATTTGTGTCAGCAGGTAGGAGAATGAACTCACAGAAGCCCAAAGCTACTTCTCACCAGCCCATGAACAGAAGAGAGGTGCTCAGGGCTGGCCTGGAGAGCCTTGCCCAGCAGAGGGAGCTGAGCAGAAAAGGAGGGGCTCTACACTCTGAGAGAAGCAAGGCTGATATAATGAAGGTGTTGACTTGACTTCTACAAGGTTGAATACTAAAATAAATACAAGAAGGGCTTCATATTCTATTTAAATGCACTGTGAAAAGTGTGCCAGAGGTCGCTTAAAAGATTTAAACAATCTAAACATATATATATTGTATCATGTTTTTCATAGCGTAATCAGATACAAGATGCAGGTTTCCAGCAGCCTACAGTCTCCTCCCAGCTCAGAGTGAACCAGCTCCCTCAAAAAGAGCACTCTGTGCCCTGGATACCTACATCCCCTCACTCTCCTCCTCCACAGCGGTGAGCCTTTGATCTCTCTGTACAACTGATGACACGTTTGATTTTTTTAAAACCATAACCTGTTATTGTTCACCAGTGTTTTTGCTCTCACGCTGGATGATTAACGTCATTAGCTCTTGACACAATAACATTTAAAAATAGAAGGAAAAAAAGATAATCTATGTAAGCAGTGCCAGGAGAGACCTGTCTAATAAGTTGTTCATTTTTCATCCCGAAGGTGGACGTGAGCAGGCTTCATCAGAAAAATAGTATAATCAGCTGCTGGACTAATAGCCTACATTCACTGTATGATTGTATGATTGATGTGACATGGAAAATGTATGTATGAGAGACCCAAGTGTGAATGTCAAAAAACACTGCAATGTTGCTGGCTCCTTGTGTAAAATGACTCTCTTTACCTTTCTGTTCTGATTCTTCATCTCCATATTGCTCCCACTCAATCTCCCCTATCTGTCTGTGCCTGAGTTTATTATTCTTCCATCCCTCTGATATTATGTCAACAGATCCCCTCAAAGGAGAAGACCAGAGCCTCGATGTCTCTTCTCTCCCGTGAAGCCCTCACCCAGCCCTCCAAAGCAGAAAGCGGACAGTGGTTTGGGAGCAGAGCCGGCCTTGAGCTCAGAAAAGAAACAAGCTCAGAATGAAGCATTGAGGTGAAGCCAATCTCCTACAACCTTTAGACAGATTTTAATCTCTCACCATCTCTCTGGAATATTTTAGTTATTTGTACTCCATACGTACATCAGATTCCTAGCAAAAAAAAGTGAAAAAAGCTAAATGGATGAAATTTAGGGGAAAGGAATGTTAATGAGTCCTTCCTCTGTATTTGGCGAGTTATTTCTAACCTCTGTGTCAGACCCCACTTGCTGAGAGCCACAGGCAATACTTTGATTCTAATTCAAAGTTAATTCTTTCCAATAAATTACTCTAGGTGCCTGCTAGATTGAGGCCATTTCTCTTTATGAGTGATTAATAGCTGGCCTGTTTTCAGTGCTTATAAGCACCTCATTGATTGAGTGCTCCACATATGTCTCTGTTTAATCAAATCTTAATTACTACAATTGTGCGTTGCAATTAATCAGTGGCAAGCAGCCTGATTTTAGAGACCAGGATTATAAGTTCTTTATATGAAATGCTTAATCGAGGTTGCATTTTGCTTCATTTTGTGATTGCTGGCTTGGTACAGGAAAGCCTGGCTGGATAAGATGACGATGCAGAGACTGCGAGAGCTCAACCAGCTGAGCAAAGAAGAGGCTGAACGCATTCAGACATTAAGGTACAGTAGAAATATAGAATTAGCAGACTTTAAGCATCTGAGAGGATGCAAGTTGAAGGTCATAATGTTGTATCAGTTGTTAGATATTGATCCAGCCAACAAACAGATACTTGATTGATCCCATCTGTAGATATGTTGATATTATGACAAGAAATACCAAACTACACAGAAAAATATGCTGACAATTAAAACTGTTCGGGGACAGGATTATAGTAATATTGGCAGAAGGAGGGTAGAGCTCTATTCAGGGGCCCCAATTAAAGTCCATGTAAAGCAATAATAAATATGTGTTCTGAGTTTATCACACCGCAGAAAAATGTGTTATCAACCACCCAGCCAAATTTGAATGACAAAAAAAATAGCAAGTATATACAATTAGTTTCAAAATTGTGAAAAAATAAGCAGTATTCTCTGCTCCGAAACGCTGGAGGCGTGTCTACTATACCAGTGATCCGAAGAACGAGTGAGAGACGCTCAGCAACAGACTCGGCGAGCTAACACAGTAGCACAAAGCTCTAATTTTTAAATAGTGTTAGGGGAGGGGTCACGCTATGGCTCCACAAAAACTCCACAATTCAGTACTACATAGTTGAGTCTTTTCACATGTTTTCAGCAATTATTTTCTAACATGAATAATGTGTTTAGAAACAAATCTCTGAATTCCCTTTACACATACTTTAACCAATCACTGTACAATATACATTACATACTGTATAATGAAATAATATATGCTTAGATGTGGCCTTGAAGAAACATTTCCCACCAGTAATGCCACAAGGCAGTAATCCACACAGTAATCTGCCGTACAGGCCAGTGCACCAGGCCTCACAATTAAATGAACAGTTACACTGGGAATTGCAACATGGACATGATTACCTACAAACAATAGAACAGAAAATAATGCAGGTTGGGATTGCAGGAACACTCCCTCAGCACCAGAGAGAGCATATGTTCTTATAGATTACCTCACATTTCCTAATTATTCATTGGACAGTTTAACTCTGCAAGGCCAGCAACAAAACACAGTGTGAGCCATGCTTAGGTTGTAGTCAACATTTGGTCCATAAAGCTTTAATTAAATTACAGCGAATGCGCAGGTTTGTGCTTCACACTTCTAAACAAAGACGCAACTAGAAGGCCTGATAATGTTTTACTCACCTTAAGGACATTCTCACAGCTGGAAGTTTGACATGTCATAGCAGGAAAAACACAGGTGGAATTAATAGCATTAATTAACAAAGGCTGCATCCCATTTTGTTGTGCTCTAGGGCTCTACTAATCTTTTGTATAGTGGCTTATTGGGACACTTGGGAATGGAATTTCGCCATCGTTAATATTATTAGTTCCACCTGGGAATTTCTTGCTATTATGAGCTAAAATGTTTGCCATGGAAAAGGTCTGTTGGGCCCATTCTGATGATGCCTGGTGTACTGGCCCCGACTACAACTATTCCACGAACTCAAAACAACAAACTATACATTAAACACAAAAAAAAGAAAAAGTATGGAGGGCAGGATAAAGCTGTATGCTAATGGACAATTTTTGTAATGTTTGCAGGCCTCTAAATTTAACAGTATTTTAACAGATTTAAGATGGGATAGGGATTTTTTAAGAAGTAAAAAATATTTCAATAAACTTTATGACAAAGAGCTGAAATCTGCAAGTCATCATATCTTATTGTGTTTGGGGCCAGGTGTTGGTTGCCCCCCCCCCCACGGGTTTTGCACAAATCCTGTCACTTGTTAACAGCTGATAGGTATTGTAAAAGACCCCTTCACAATGACAGATTATTTCTTGTATGTAATGCTCATGTCACATTCACCAAGTGAATCTCTTTCGAGTTATTATGCCCTGAACTGGTCTCAGCTGGAGTCGTTGTGAGTACCGTGTCAGGCTTTGCGAATTAGTTCATTGGCTTGACAAAAGCCAGGATAAATTCACTTCAGTGTACACAAGGTCTGTCTCTATGCAGAGTGGTGGTAGTTTGACAGTTTTGACCTTGTGTAAATGCAGTAAATATGTGTGAATATTAAGGCAAACACAGAGCCTGACAAATACTGCTATTTTGTGTAGAATGCCATCAGGCTTTAAAAAACAGTTTAAATATGTTTAGTTTTTTATAATTCATAGGATATTATTTGAAAAACTGTGCTTAAACTAAGCAGTCTTCCATTACAATTCAACATGTATCACTCAGAATCCAAAGTGGGCTAAAGTTTGACCCATACAACAAATTTCTTAATATCATGTTTTAATAATGTTGTCGGGGAGTAAAATATATCTCATTTGGTCTCTTAAAGTTAAAGCTATTCAGCCACAGAACTTCTTCTGTGACAGCTTGCAGTGTGGGTGTGTTTTGGTTTACAGGTCAGAAGTTGTCTCGCCAACTCAGTGGGCTGAGAGAGCCGAGCAGAAGGCCAGAGAGAGAATTCAGCCCCTTCTGGATGAAGCACAGGTAGGAAGATTAATCTGTTGTCTGGGTAGTGTCAGATTTTACTTCCCTTTCCTTTATATGTCTCCTGTGGAAGAGAGAAACAAGATACGTCGTGTTTGTTCAAATAAACCACAGTAAAATAAATTGTGACTTTCTGAGTACTGGCCTTGTTTTTATAGACTAAGAAGGAGTAAATGACATTTACTTTGGATTGGTGGGACTGAGTTTGTTTTTGTCTGTTTACCTCAGCACATTGGTGAGTCCAGGAACAGGATTAGCTCCTCACTGAGGAATCGGCTGTCTAAGCAGGCTGCAGAGAGGGTGAGCTGCGCTGCTGTTGCCTATAATTCACAGGAGAGTTGGCCTTGCTATTGAATAAAGCTTGAATTTGGTGTCATGGCCATGATTAAACAACAAAAACTGAACAGTTGTGCGATCAAGCCCAATATTCTGCTCATATGTTTTCTCTGTTTTTTGTGGATGTTGTCCTCCACAGGCAGCAGAGAGTGCTGAGCAGCTGAGTGAGGCCCTGCTGGAAGATCTGCTAGAGGACAGTGCACAGGCGGCATGGGCGGCTGAGACAGACAGACAGTTGGAGGGCATGGCTGAGCGTAGGCTGCAGGCCCCCACCCTAGAGAGCATGCTGCTTCGTATGGAGGAGATACAGGTGAGAGCTGCCCTACAGAAAGGCCCACCAACAGAAGGTCAGCGTGGAACCCGAAAGGTCACCAATGATCGGGGTTGTTATTTATAGCGAGCTGTTGTGATGGCTTTGGCCTGGTGTTGTTTGGCAGGTGGGCAATATGTTTATAAAATGTGTTTCTCTGTATGTGTCTGAGCAGAGAGATCAGGAAGAAGTGAGGAGACGGTTTGCTTCTATCACATATTCAGACCCTCTTCACTGGGACCAACCAGGAGCAGCAGGTAAAAAAATGAAATGGTTTTAACACAAACAAACTCCTATTTATCCCCTTTAACTGCATTTTTTTAGAGAAATTATTTCCCTGATGTCTCCTGTAGGTGGAGACAGTGCTACAACTAACAAGAGTAGGTGAAGACTTGTCACTCTGGTTCTATGCTCTTCTCGTTTTTTTTCCCCTGCTCCACCCCATCCCTCTCAACACACACCACCACTGCCCTTTCCTCCCCTTCCTCTCTGTTCTTCCCAGAACCCCAGTGCCATGCTTCAGGCTCCAGGCCAGCCTCTCCTCAGCCAATTAGGCTCACGAGGCCAGTGCTGAGGCAGAGCTGTGCAGCTGATATTGTCCTAGAGAAACCCATGGAGACTGCGTGAGTTACTCTTTTACCCTTTTTTACACTCAAATCATTTCGACTTCTCATCTTTTGCTGATGGCTCCCCCTCCTTGCTGTTTTATTCATCTTAAAGAGGCAGTAGGGAAATTTTGGAGTGTTCCCAGAATATTAACTGGAGTGCGGTATCAGGGTTTGACCTATTTAACTTCCTTCCCCATCACTTGAGCTGAAATTATAGGTCTGAGCCCTCATTATTACACAGTTATCACAGCTCCAGCACAATACTGATGATTGTATGACATTATGATATAACCCTCCGTTTAAAAAATATACACATGGAAATGTTGGATTTCGATTACTTGGAAAGTCTAGGTCCCTTTTTATGAGAAAAATAAATGTATCGCCTTCCTGTGGTTGTACTATGAAACTAAGAGCAACAGCAGCATCTTCCACATGAAGTCATTAACTGTTGTTTTAATTAGGCCCCTTCTAGTCTGGATGAAAAGTAAAGCGGTTAATGTTTTTCCAACGATGCACAGTTAGTGTTTTTTTCCACATGACATGTCGTTGCCCTATAATCACTCTCCCACCGGGAGGCCTTGCTCATCCCACAAAACTCACTTGGTGGCTACCATACCCAGAGCAGAGTCTATTCCTGACTCTGGCAGCAGACTCCACAGAGAGACCCTCCACTGCCCAGGGCTTTGGCTGCAGCTGCTGTACTGCTTAAATTAATGAGGAACTTGGAAGAAGGAGACAAGAGAGTGGAAGGACTAGAAGTTGTTGACACAGACAAGCCAGCAGGATGCTGCTTCTAACAAATTCAAGCAGCACCATTAGCAAATTAAAGTCAGTCAGAGTTGGAGTGCCTCAGGTTCAGTTCCCTCAACGAAAACTTTGCCCTGAGATCCACTGTGACTCATCTTATACTCTGTCTTCTTAACGCATCCATTGTTTAATAGCTCTATTTTTTGGCAAACATAACACAGGCACTTGGAAGTCAACTATTTAGCGTCTGGTCTTTTGGAGGTGTTGTTTCAGAAGTATCCAGCCTCGCAGCTTCTTTAGGGACAAAGTCATTTTAAGAACTGCCAGCTCATTTGTTCTGAATCTCCCTGAACCCCTGTGGCATAAAACAGAGACAGACCTGCCTGCATTGCTTTTATCCTCAGTCCAAATTACAGTGCCTGCAAAGAGTATTGGCACTGGACCTCTTCATGTTTTCTCTTTTAACACACTGAATCACAGTAAATGTAATGTAAGGATTTTTTGACACTGATCAATAGGGAGGAAAAAAACAATCTCTGCATATTCACTCAAATTAATTACACATTTAGAACACAAGATATCAATTTATGAAAAACTAGTAAATGTATCAAACCCTAAACAAGTCTTAAGTATTTATCATGAGATAAATAGTATTCTAGTAACATATATTGTACACGTTAAAGAAAGGAGAAGTGTATATAAGTGTGAGTATGCACTGTTGTGTGTTGTGGTGTAGCTTTACAAAACAGGGTGTTTCAAATTAAAGTTAAAAGACATCATTAATTAATTAATCAGCTCAGCATTTCAGCACTAGTCTGCTTTTTAGAAGAAGTGTATGTATTTTCTATAACGTTAATCTATTGGTTGATGTTTTTAATGGGAACATTTGAGATTTCTTGGCCATAGTTAAGAGTAATGCCTGTTGGTTTCTGTCAGTACATTGATCAACGTAGTCTCTTAGTAATCATTGATGGTGACAGACAGACATTCAGCAGCATAGAGAGTGGGTAGCTTTGCTGTCTGCAGACTCACACATCATTGCGGCACTGAATCTCTTTTCCATTAGATGCCCCCTCAACATTTCTATTGCAATAATGAAACAGTTAAGACAAGTGGGATTGCTAAAAATGTCACACTCAACATGACAGCACGACTTTGTTGGTATTGATGACGGTTATGTATAGGAAACGTGCCAGCATAATATTTTGTGGCACCAAGACCGCTTGCCATGCAGTAATTGCACTCGTTATCATTTGAAAAATAATTACCATCGATTCTAATACATCCTCCACATTAGTCACTTCTTCTTCCCCGCTCTGAATGAAGACCCAACCAATTCAGTAGTTATTTGCCGGCTGCTCGGACGAAAAAAGTCCTAATTTTCATATTAAATAAAATTTGTCATAGCCAAGTAGCAATGGGTGTTTTTCTGTGCTGGCATAAATATAGATTTGTGTATCAAAAGAGCTGATGGAGAAAGATGTTGCCAATAAATGTTACATTTGTCACAGTAAGTGAACGGGTCTTGATTGACGCATTATGTTTGTTTCACGCTAGTTTTTATTTCCTATGCCCTGCAACGAGGTACAAGCAGAAACTTGGCTGTAGACGCACAGCAGTCCTTTTTTTTCCACAGTGCTTAGTCCCCTAAGAAGTAATAAAGTTGGACGTGGGGAATCATTTGGTGTGAGAGAGACAGAGCAATTGTGCTTATTAGGCGCATTGTTTTATAGAGCTGTCGTTCGGGGCCAAGAAGTTGCTTTGTAAAGTGAGCTGAGCTCTAAGTGATAGGAGTGGGCTACCTGTGTTGCAGGCTAAAATGACCCAGGTGACACATTTTACAACACATAATAGAGGAGATGAAGTGAAGAAAAGTTTTGATTACACAACCCAGCAGCCTCGTTGGATCAGCAATACCAAAACAAAACCACACATAATACAGTACACCTAGAACCGCATTAACACTGAGAACCAGCCAAACCTAAACTTGTTTCTGTCTGCTTGTTGAATTCAGCTCTTGTTGATTTAATGTCAACATGTATCCTTCTTTCAAAACATGTCAGAATATGTAGCTCTTTAACAGGAAGTAATGAGATCTGAGCTTCACAGTAGTCCTTTAGATAACTGTGAAATGACATTTGACAGTAAGTTTCCATCTGCAGCCTGAGGAAATGAGCTGCATTAGTGTCCAAGAAAACAGTCTAGATTTAATGATACTGCCTCACTTTGATGCCAGAGAGTAACCAGTCAACCCGCTGACCTCAGCGAGAGAAGTAATTCTCCAGATAATGAAAACTTGTATTTTACAACACTTTAGTCACAGTAGGTATTCAACACTGCAGCCAGCTTCAGGTCAGTCTAGATATTTGCATTCCTGCCAACAGTTCAGATAAATAATACTTTTATGCAGTAATCAGCACAAAGTAGACTGGGCTTTAGGAGAGAGGAAAACTTGGATAAGGCAGAATGGAGAATTATTGATGACGTTGATCAAATTCTGCTTTCATGCTGCTTATACAGCAACTGGGCACTCACATCAGTTCCTATGGAGGATGCAACCAAACAGGTGCAGTTTGTTTTTGTGTTGGTGTGGGATTGTGTTGAACCTCTGTCAGCGCTGACTCTTCTAGCGTTGAGCGTAGCTGAATGGAGAGGTTTCATTTGGGGGTGGGGGTTTGGAACAGCAAATATGTGCAAAGATCTCATCATGTGTGTTGTCTCAGCCCTTTTTGGTTGTTTATAACCCACATTTCTCAGCCCAGAGAGACATATCGGTCGCTGGCGTCAGCAGGAAAACAGAGTCACGCATTCAATCATGTGCCACACACACAGACACACACACATTTAAACACACCAACGAAGAAAATTCATGACAGTGACATAGCTTACAAAAGCAGACATCTCTCAGTCTGCCTATCACTGGAGGCTTCTTTGATTGTATTGTCTGATGACTAATAGGGACACTGGCAGACTGTTATTGGTTATGGCTTTCCTGATTTTTTGATTTCGGTGCTGTTATAGAGGCACGGAGCCGAGGAAGGGGAGGACTGATGGGGGAATGCAATTTTCAAAAGAATTACTCTCAGCTGATTTGGGGGGAAAAAAATGAAATAAAGCAGATCACAGTCATTTTTGTTGTTTACAGCCGCTCAGGCTATTCTTTCAGTGTCTGCTTGCTGAGGCTAGTTATCATGGTTACTTTTGAGTCATGACGTACAACAGCAGGGCCTATCAGAAGAGTCTTTGTTCACTATTTGTGGGAAAGTAGTTGTTTACATTACGCCAATATTTTAACACTTCCATTATGTATCACTAGACATAACACTGTGCACCTATTATTATTCTTTACCTTGGCTGTCGTTGTGCTTGTGTGACTGCTATCAAACGGCCACTGAGACAATGGAGTGGGAAATTTCATCTTTGAAAACATCAGCAGAGCGGCAGATAAGATTTATGTATCCATGGTGAGGAGCCCAGACACAGACCCTCTTGGCTGATGCTGACCGACCCACCGCAGCTCCATCAGCAGGTCAAACAAATCAATGAAAAGATGAAAGCCTCACTCAGAAATATTCTAAACCTTTCATGTATTTTTTTTTTATCTTCTCTCTCACTCCCCCTGCCCCTTTGTTTATGGCTACTGTTGTCCTCTCAGGCCAAATATTTCAAACAAGCCAGAAGCTGTGTTGCACAGTAAATGGCTGCTTGGTAGATTTGCTGTTGTTGTGACCTTACATTCGCAAGGGATTGTTTTTTGTGGAATATCAAAGATTTCCGAGTGGTGCATTACTGAATAAACAAGAAAATTGCATCAGTCTATACATTTTCCTCCACACTCGTCATCCTCCCCCAGTGTTACCACACTGATCTTTCCTGCTGTTCTCAAAAGCTCACCAGGGCCTCTGTGAATCTCGCTTGGATCGCCCCGTCCACGATCTCTGAGCCACATTCGTCTTTGTCCAACTCGGCTTCAGCGCAGCCGGCGTCCCTTTTGATATATCGCATATGGCACTGTCCTTTGCCAGCTCGTCCGTTTCCCGGGCGATACATGGCTGGAGCTTTTGTAGAGAAATGAGAAGACAAACTTGAAAGTCACTTGAGGTGATCTTGCTAGTGCTGTTCATCTGCTTTGGTATGTGTGTGTCTTGTGCAGGCCAAGTTGTAGGTGGGTGAATGTAATGGGTAGAGGATGTTTTTTTTTGTGTGTGTGTGATTCTGATATTTCTCCTATGTATCTAATATGTGCTCCCTTGTTAATCACAACCCACACAGAAACACACAAACACACCCTCGTGAACAAACAGGTTTAATGAAAAATAATGTTCCTTGTCCTTTAGTCCTCACATTGAGTTTTATTGGGCAGAATAGAGTGAGAAGATACCACTAATACTTAATCGTAACATTGACTAGTATTTTTTTATCATTCACATCCCCTTTTCACATATATATATATATATATATATATATATATATATAATACGCAAGATTAATCTTGCCCTTGGAGAATCTCTTTCCCCCACAATGTCTGAATGTGTCTGAATGGTGTTTGTCTTGTTTATTTTTGAATATAGCACAAAAAGCGTGGGTGCTATTCTGACTTTGTGAATAGGAAGTGAATATGCAGGGTCCTCAGATGCCCATCAGACAGTAAATTGACCCATTTTGGTCTGGAAGTTAACTGTGCTGGCACTTTGATATTTATGGCCGCCCCACAGTTTGCAGCCCCCCACAGTCAAAACAGAAACAAGTTCAGCTGAGGCCGGGGAGCACAATAGAGAGGCACTTTGCTTTGGGAGCTACTGCAACACTAAATATAGCACCTAGCGCGCCGTCGCAAGAGCCAGGCTGATTTGTCCAAGCAGAGAGGATTATTAAGCCAGACCATGGCAATGCCCAGCTGAGCCCCTACTCACTCTGAGGAGGGGGAAGGCAAGAGAGCCGGCCTGCGCTCTGACACCTCTCCTAAATTCATCATACTCAGCCTCATATCAGACACAGCAAGCGTTTCTGGTCAATCACAGCGCTGCACTCCATTCTGGCTCCCTCGTCAATAAACGAGTTTGCCTCTTCTCCACAGCCGCAGCCCTCAGCAGCCCTTTACCCAGTTCATTCATACAGTGCGAACGGTCAAGGTAATGAAAAGGTGTCGTGGAAATCTACCTGATCGCCTGGCCTTGTGTTTCCTCAGACACAGTATCCTCTCTGAGAACAGCCTGACAGAGGAGGCATCCCAAGATGAACAGCAGCCCAGACACAGCACCGTGTTCCCAGGCCCAGTGGAGCGAAGCAGGGGGACTGTTATCTCTGTGCCAGGCAGTGTGCTGAGAAACATCCGGCGGTACCGGGAAGACTACGAGGCCTACCTACGTGTTGTGGCTCATGAGGCTGTTGGCAGCTTCAACCCCTGGGCCATCGCAGACAGGTAAATGACTAACAGCGAAGGCATCAAGTCAATCTGAATTCCCCTCTGGCTGACAGAATCAAACTGTGCTAATAATACATTCAGTAATCTCCTCCTTGAGGTTTTACAAAAGATTTGTCCTTCCTGCTTTTTCCCTGGACGTGTTTGACGGACATAATGTGCAGTCTCAAGTGCTTGCTCGGAGAGGATCATTCGGAGGTTGTGGTTTGCATGGAGTGTCTCTGGTGTTCACCGTTGTTCTTCTCTCCCACTCGCAAATTTGCATACTTAACAGAATTCTTAAGTTGCCGCAGTGCAGAAGACTCCCTCTCATCTTTGTGAACATACTGACTCCACGTGTTTGTTATATCAGTTCTAAACTCCTAAAAGATACATTTTAAGTCTGTTTTTTTTTCTGTCTGTGTCACAGATGTGCGTGGGATTGTGAAGTGAACAGCTCAATAAATTGTTTTTGCTTAAATTCAGTCGCACAGTCCCACCCAGTCCCACATCAATGTACCGAAGTTTTCAAGAGATGAATCTGTACTGTTCTGAGTTCTTGTGAGGAGAAGCCATCCAATTAGCTCTGTGTTTTTGGAGCGAGAACACATACATATAGGCATGTACACCCCCTGCTGTTCTGACAGAGCAGAAACCTGTCTATGCGATGAGATGGTAATGAGCGGCATAGTGTTGTTGCTGTGGAGCCAACCCCCCTGGAGGATCTCATTCATTCAGTCTGCTAACAGACTGATTGCAAAATAGCAAACTGCACAGCCAAAACACAGTAAAGATACAAACTTCAAGCTATTTTAAGCTTTGTTTGAAGTTGTTGAATGCATTTTTGTACTAGTAGCTCGGTGGACAGATGGATATGGAAATGCACGGCAAAACAGAGTAGAATAATATTTTTTTACATTAATATGAAGCTTGTGCTGTACAATTGCTTGTGCATGAGAGCTAATTTTGTTTTTGTGGTGGGATTTCATTATATTTGGAGCGTTAAACACACAGAATATGAAGAGTTATTCAGTAGGGCTAGTGTTTATCAGTGTCAGTGTTTTTAATGTTTCCTAATGGTTGTTCCAGATCCATAATAGTGGATTCTTGACTTTGTTTCACCCTGTATCCAGTGTTGAGAGCAAAGTGTTCTTGTATTGACTCTTCAAAGGTACAGGTAGTTCAACAACACGCAATTACTTTGATGGTTTTGTTGCACCGACAACCTAATGATTGGACGTTTTTTGGGGGCTCTATAAAGGAGATCCAAGAATGTACGCCACTTTCACTTATCCCCTATGTCCCTGCTTCAGTCTCTGTGTGTGTGTGTTGACCCAGATAATGATCAAAACTGAAATTTAGCTTGATGCTGCACCCAGCTCACCAGAGTTATTTTCCCTCATTTTATGCAAGGCAAGGCGCAAGTTTTTCATGTCCAGCTTTGAAAGTCAGCAGACACACTGGTTAGGAAAAACGTGCTTTAATCGAAGATAATGACACAAGGTTGATGATCTACATTTTCTTTGAAATTTTAAGAAGTGAGCTCAAATGCCACTTTTTTAAGTGATGTATATATCGTATTGTGTCCCTTGACCTTTTCATTTAGCAATTTTCAAAAGGTCTAGTCTCAAATCTCTTGGCAATAATAAGCAATATTATAACAATCACACTGTCTAGATTCTTTCTAGTTTTATGAAATAGTAATAGTGGTCACATGAATTTCATTGTCATATATGATTCTTTCATTTTTTGTGATGCAAAACATGTTTTGTCAGATGTTAGACTCTGATTTTTCTGTTAAATTAAAGTTTGTATATGTCTAGACAGACTCTCAGCAGCCATCTTTGCAACTTGGTTTTAAGTAAAATAACTTGTGTTTTCTAATGTCCCTGTTCTTTCCTGTCCCACAGCCTGGCAGAGGAGTTGCTGTCGGAGGCTCTGGCGGACGTGGCAGCAGAGTTTCAGGATGTCGTGGAGGAGTACGCCGAGGCCGTCTTCACCTCAGAGTTTCTGCAGCCGATCCAGTCACCTCCTGCTTCAGCTGCGGCTTTGGTCAGCCAATAGGATGTCATACAGCATCATGGATGTAGTGGTTTCTTACAAATTGTTATAATATGTATTTATTTTGGTCAGAAATCTGCAGTACAAAGGATTTAAATATCAAGTTTCTAGGGTCATTTTGTCGACCAAGGACTATGATTATTTGCCATTTTTCTGTAGTTTCACAGGCAGATATTTCATTTTAGAATGAAACTCTGTCACCTATATAATTATTTTGTTAATGTACAAAGATCTCTACATTAAGAATTTTTATAGATTCCATCTTTGATGTGACAACCTATGACTTTATTTAATTGGGATTGTAGATATATTTCTTTAATGAAGCTGCAGCAGATGAGATTGTTGAATTGCACAGGGAGCATTAGTCACATTACTCTTTATGGTCCGTCTGTATCTGTGATTGAATTCTACTGGGAAAGTTAGTTTAGTTTAGATAAGCTTGGAGAGACCATTACGACATTACAGAGGATTATAAGATTACCGCTCTCCCCTTGCACTCTCCCTGAGGATTACTCACACTTTCTATTTTCACGTTGGAATATGGAAATAAATGAATTGCATCCGGTCTCCACCAAGATGATGTAGGAAGCCGAGGGCATCATGTGTCTAATCTTCTCTAACTTGATTTCCCCTTTTGCTTTAATGTCTAAATAAAGGGTCTAAACGCAGCAAAAAGGCTTTACTTCCCATCACTGGTTAATGTGTTGTCCCAGTTAGTCATGACCACTGTGAGGAGGAGGAGGAGGAGAAAGTTCAATGAAGAAAAATTGGTTTAGGAGCACTTTATAATGATGTTTTAAGGTATTTTCTTAATTTCTGTTATATGGCTACTAGTTCATATACTGTTGCTACTGACCAACTCAATCCTGCATAATAATGGTGTCAAGTGTCAATTCTGAATGCAAAATCAACAGGATGGGTTTGGCAGACCAAGAAAATGTCCCTTGAGAGCAACATGAAAGTCATGCAGACTGAGCAGAGGGGACACATCCAGATGTTGTGCTGGCCTGTGGGGACCAGCCTTTGACAGGGGACATACAGTGACTGAATGAATTAGCTCACATTGAATCAGCTGCCCCTATTTTCTCTCAGGCTGGGTTCTGCGTGGGCGTCTGAATACGTGCAGGCTTTCACAGGCTCCAGCTCAGTGCAAATTCTTTCTTTTCGATCTAGGACAATCAGAAATCGGTGGGCTCAAAGCGAGGGGGAGTGTTGCTGTCTTTACGGGAGGCATTTAACACATAAAATTAATTAATTAAGAGCTAATTCCTAATTATTTTTCATTGTTATGGTTAAGAAATGTTAAACGTGTCTGCCAAGAGACATTTAAAGGACAAAGGCGAATATATTTTAATTTCTGCCACTTCAGCAGGCACCACTTACCGTTTGCTGTGAGACTGTGTTGTCAGCAAACTGGAGAACAGTGAAATCAGTTCCCTGCTTTGTTTTTTGCTTTTATTTCTTTATGCACAGCGAACATTGTAGTAATGCCAAAAATGTAGAGTTTTTGTGCTTTTATTGATTCTGTGCATGAACATTCACAGATGTTTCTGTGCACAGACCAGAATTAGCACTGTTTTGCACATTATTATAATCTGAAATGGTCAGATAGGTTCGACCTTGCCGTCAGCCAGCGCTGACTCATTATCAGAGCTAATTTCAGAACCGGAGAGGACACAGATGACTGCAAAATATTCATGATGCATTGAGGGGGCACTTTGCCGTACAGGTACATCGCGGCTGCTTTGTGACACTTGGGTTGCTTTTGAAACATTTTCAGCGGATGCTCGGCACTTGAACCAGATGGATATGAAATCTTATGGCTTATTAGTCATGTTTGCTATTCTTGAGGGAGATTCTGTTGGAGGGATGATTTCTGCTGAGACACTGGTCTTCACTGAGCGATCTGTACTCTGTACTCTGTTCTGCAAATACTGGCATTGTTTGCAATCATATACAGAACATTTTCCACTGCAGGTTCCTTTTTAGTCAAATGATTTTGAGGCTTCATTTGCTGTCTGAGATCTCATAAAACACCTGTGATTGCTGTGCAGCTTTTGGCTATTTGCATCATTAATTCACTCACAGCTTTGTTTTGTTGGGATGATTAATGGTCTCAGAAGTAGCTGCTATATGAAGTTATTGTCTGAAACAAGTGAAGAAGCAGCGTTCCTGCAGAGAGCCATCTAAATTCACACAGACGGATTATGAGACTGAAAAGATTATCTGTCAACCTCAAAGCAGATGTCTGAAGCAGAGTGGATACAACAGAGTTATGTAGAAAAACCAATGTTTTTCATCATTTATTTTATTACAGTGTAAGATACAATCAAGAATAGACTCACACAGAATAACACACTTCACGTAGGAGGAGCAGCGTGAACTTTTTCCTCACTAGTACATCACTCATCAACTCGTTCAACTTTCTGCTTTTCAACAATCACTACAGTGAACACTGAGCTTATAGGCCAAAACCAAATAGTGTCTACTGAACTATGCCTCAGTTGTTTATTTAATGATTAGCGATCAAAGCATAATGATCAGCCAAGCACATCTTGATCATCATATCTAAAAGAAATAAAATAGTCTTTGATATTATATTTGATCAAAGGAAGGAGTATTCATATCAGTCGCTAGAAGTAGCAATACCACAATGTAAAAATACCCCATTATATGTAAAAGTCCTGCATTTAAATATTTAAAAAAATGTACTAAAACTAAATATGAGCAAAATATAGCCTACTGAAAGTAAAAGTACTCATTATGCAAAATGGCCCCTTTAAGAGTGTTAGAATCTAATAATATGTTTTGTGCATCAAATTTTGATCCACAAGGTAACCAGTACCTACAGCTGTGAAATAAATACATATAGTGGAGTAAAAAGTACAGTATTTCCCTCTAAATGAAGTATAAAGTAGCATAAAATATAAATACTTAAGTCAAGTGCAAGTACCTCAAAATTGTACTTGAGTAAATGTACTTAGTTTTTTTTCACCACTGTATTTGATCAACAAATCATTCAACAAACATTTAAAATTTGAATATTAGGAAAAAGAATTGTAAAGGATCAAAATTCAAGACAAAGAATTCTAAATATATGTTAAAAAGTTCACACGTCATAAGTGCAAATATGCAATGTGCAGGGTAGTGCAAAGGATTCCCTGAAGACAGTGTGCTAGACAAGCTCAAGGATATACAGAGGTCAGAGTTCACCATCCTGATGGCCTGAGGAAAGATGCATTGTGCATTTCCTCATAATCCAATTCACACCAGTAGGCCAACATTACTTCTCATTATCTACATAAAAGCTTACAATTTGATAGCAAGTACAAAAGGGTAACAGCATCCAAATTAAATGTGTTCTTAAACAGAAAAGTGTCTGTGTGACACAGCTGAGCAAGTATCACTCAACAATCCCTGAATGTGAAGAAAAAGTGCCAGTATACTATTTCACCTTGTGTACGGGTCACTGTGACACAAAGTCGGATGAATATTTTAGTATAAATCATCATAATTTTGCAGAGATTCAGAGCTTTTTGTTTGGTACCATCAACCCAACTAAGTTGTTGATTGTGCTTTTCCACCCATGAGGTCGCTGAATCTTTTTCTCGGACACAGAACAACAACACATCTGCACCTCAGGTGCTAAATTCAGGTTTGCTGACTGCCAGGTATTGTATTTTGTGACTCTTTAATGGCTCCCAGAAAGCCTCATGTAGCTGAACCAGGTCTTGCCTTCATTTTCCAAAAGTCTCACAGTGGTAATCTACCACCGTAAACATCACCCACAGCAAGACTGAGTTCCTGTGTGCCTGTACTTTGTTTTGTCAAAGTGTGAAGTTACCATGACTTCGAGCTGCCTGGATTTTTGCGCTCTAAATCATCACAATAATGCCGGTTATTCTGATTTATTTCTTCCTTTTGGATGCTGGTGTGTCATGGGTAAAATCAGTCTCTTGATGTGGAAGTTCTGCAGAATTGGAGTTATATCCCCAACAGCATGGAGAGAATTCTTCTTACGAAAGACATTTACTTAATTCAATTAGCCTTTTTTTTCTCCACTTGGATTCAGTCAGTGCTGCCGTTTGGTGTAATCAGAGCTATCTGTCTTGCTGGCTTTCCGGGCCTTAAGGCTTTTTCCTATTAGTTTTTCTTAGTGGGATCTCAGCTCAGTGTTCTGGGCCACAAGTGTATTGTCAATGGCTTTCATGATAAATACAAATTGACCAAATGTATTCCTAGTAGAGTTAGCGTGTCTGGCTCTCAGATTCCAGGGCGATGGTTCGGCCACAGGCATTTTCCTCTATCAATATTCATTTGTGTGGACTGGGCTGCCAAATGACGCCGCGACCAGACCATCCTTCTGGGAATGTGTGACCTCATGTGCGGTCACATATAAGGGGAAGAGGGATGAACACAGCATGTGTTACATCATGACCATGTCACGCACTATAGAGTGTAATGTGTGCTGTAAGTGCTCAGTGAGAAAACCTATTTTGCAACAATTTAGGTCAAGTATTGCAGTAGTGCAGGTCAAGATACGCTTAAAAATGAATTGGAGGCACCCATTAGGTAAAGCATCTGTCAGATTAGACCAGATCTCACAACTGGATTTAAAGGATTTAAAAGCTGAGGGGAACCTGATTCATATGATTTATTTCTCTTTTATCCCTAGAAAGCAAAAGAGGAGGAAAAACACACACTTCGTGCTTGTGCAGAGGGCTTTATTTTGATGGGGTTGGTTTTATTTTGAGGCACTTTCTTTTCAAAGCCCAAAAGATTTTCTCTTCTGCCTGGATGACTGCCCCTACGTGACCAAGGTGGCACCTGCTGCTTCAGTGATGGATGGTTGACAGGGGTGGTAGCTTTCACCCCTTCATCCTTAGCTTGCAGTGATTTAATGTCCTTCTCCCTCATCTTCTCTATATCCTCTTTTATACAGCAGATATAACAACCACACCCTGCATAGGGGAAAATATACAACACAGGCTGCTTGTCTGACATTACAATGACTTTTATCTGCTTTAAGTGTAATATTCTGTGTAATTAATGTAATGTCCCTGTGCAGACTTGTGATTCTGCTGTGATTTAGTGTCCTTCATCTTAATATCATGTTTTATTCTCTTTTATGTAGCCTAATAGATATGAACCAACCACACCCTGCATAGGGAAAAATATACAACAGTATGACAATCATTTCAATTCTGTGTTATTCCTGTAATATTTTTGTGCTCCTCATCTTCATACCTCATCTTCTCCATATCCTCTTTTTTTATAACAACCACACCCTGCACAGGGAAAAATATACAACATGGGCTACTCTATATAGACTTTGCCCTACTTTATATTTAATTTTCGGTGTGATTCCTGTAATAGGCCTATTTCTGTAAAGACTTATGATTCTACCGTCGTAGATCAAATGGAACTGATTAAACTATTTAGGCTAATTAAATGAGTTGTGCCAATGACAATACGTGGCTGCTAAATGGCTTTCACATTAAAGCCTTTCTTTGTGTTTTTGATGCATGAAGTCACTGGAGCAGCTAATTTTTTTTTCATTTAAGACACTTCTTCTTGGGCATTTTGCAAAGTCAGAAAACGGTGTTAGGAGCAGGTTGAGCAGCCGCGGATGTGCGCGCACCGCTGGAGGCAGTCGAGCTGCAGACCGGGGCTCGTTTGGAGGAACTCTGGCTGATGTTAGCGGCGGAGAGGAGACAGGGACGAGAGCTGGGTGGGCATGACATGTGAGCCAAGTCTGCACAGATACAACAAATACCCAAAGTATGTCATGCGGCAGGGGCGGGTCGATGCTCTGAGGGACTTGACACAGGTGAATGAGAGCACAACTGCAGATTCTCCCGTTTTTGATCTTTCTTTTGCTTCCTCTCCACGGTGAGAGGAGACCGACACGGCAGCTGTAGCTCTCCCGTGCCTCTTCACCCTGCTTCAGTCTGGCAGGCGTCAAGGTGCAGCAGGCAGGAGAGGGACGGAGGAAGAGCCGCTGTTTAATTAACTGTCCGACAAAACGTTTCTGCGCAGAGCCACGCGACGGATTTACTGAGTGACCGCAGACAGACAGAGACACACGGGAGAGGACACTATGTCAAAGGAGACGAGAGGAAAAGGTAAGGGGACACTACATACATAGTCTCGTACTAACAGGTAGAAACCCGCGTCTCGTGCTGCTGGATGTTGGCGCGCGCACAGCCGCGTGCAGCATGGATGGAGGCAATCTGTAGGAATGCACGACGGTCAAAACGGACCTCTGCATGTCAAACAGCCTGGTCCGGTGGACTGTTAAGCCCAGTCTGCCCCTATATCTGTCTCTGTCTGTCTGTCTGTTTGTCATTCAGTCTGTCCTGTCTGTCTCTGTGTGTCCGTGCAGGTGTTACGACGAAATGTGTGACTGGTCAGATTCTGTGACGCTGCAGGGTCAAATAGGACTGAATGACCAAATATTGTCAGGTGAGCTGTTAGTGACCTACAGACAGACCTGCAGACCACCTGTTTCTGCTATCACAGCTATCAGTACTGTATGTGTGATCATACCATGGGGTGACACTATTTTTTCCTAACAGCTATAGCCTATTGAAATTCAGGATGTGACAATATAGTAAAAAAAAAAACTTTTGCTATAGAGCTGAAATTCCCAATCAGGTCACAGTGTCTTTATATACAGGACACAAACAGTGCACATTGTATGCTATTCTACTCCATCCCTATAGCATCAGACAATAAAGCAGAAAATAAATAGTGAGGACAAGGTTAAACCAGGAGAAGTGGAAAAGAATAATACAGAGGAGGTCAGTGCATTGATAATACTAGCAGGTAGTTTTTCATGCACCTCATTTGATTGTTGAATTGGATATGTGCTATGTGAGACAGCCAGGGCAGCATCAGCGAGGCCTCTGAAGTCGTGACATTTTATGTAGCATAAAGGGTTTATTGTTGCTCATTCAAAAGATTCCTTTGCTGCTCAAACCTGCCACCTGTTTGCATTGTGGTGTGTGGTTAATTTGTCGAAAATATGCAGTGATTTAGGAGGTTGGGTTTTATATATGTTCTCTTTTTATGCACCAGCATCATTTTATTGCAATTTTCAGACTTTGTACAGTGTATTAGACTGCTGAAAGCCCCATTTCTCTTTGTTTGTTTGTTTGTTTTGAGACTAATTTGTAATGGTTTTTGCTGGCGGAGCTAAATCACATGTTCTAGTGTCACAGAATATCAAGTGGGTGTAATACCCTGATAAGCGTGTTAGCAGAAGCAGGATGGTGGTGTCGTTGGTAGTGGGACTTTCCTTCAGCCTGGAGGTCCTGGTTTTATTTGCTGAAGAGCCTTTGAGCAAGTCACCAAATCTCTTTCAGCTTCAGGCTCGCTGTTCTGCATGTGGCCTTTGTGCTCTGACCTTTTCCACTGAGCGAGAATGGAAGGAGAATTTCCCTGCAGGGATCAATGAAATATTAGATCATTATTACTCTCAGTAGTGACAGTAAGTGTCACAATAGAGAGGGGATTTTATTCAGTGTAGTTTGGGCTTTAAAATATTGCTGTCTCGGATTTAAAGTAACATCCTCACTAGACACAAGGGTGCAAAGTGGAAAGTCTGTAATATAATATGAATCAAATATTTTCCTTTCGACAACAAGCTGATTCAAACAAAGTGCCAGGCTGAGATCAGGAGATGCATTAACCCACTGAACACTGGTTTCCCCAATAAATCTCCCCTCAAGTTGCTTCAGTTTTGAAAGAATGTATTTTCTGTATCTGCTTGTTCCTACACTTCATTGCAGCCGTTGTATATGTATGCTGCTTTCAGTTAGCGAATTGAGTTATTCCAACCAAAGACACCATGTTTTTATGGCTGCACCGTTGAAACCAAATGGAAATCTTTCGGATTTCTGCATCATTTTACACATTTTTCCAAACTTCTACAAACAAATTGAATATTCTTAAAGGGGTACTCCCCCGATTTTACACATCAAAGTGTTAACAGGTGTTGGGGAGTACTACTGCATAATGTGAGAAAACTTATATATGTATAAAGCGTTCTGTGGCTCCAGAGGGAGCTGCGTGAAGTTTGATGAATTGCATCAAATGATGTCACGTGAGTCAGCGTGGGTTGGGGCTGAAGACTACAAGTTTGAAAATGAAACAAATCTGTTGGTGTGGAGTTAGAAAGAAGTGAGTTTACCAGACCTCTGTAGCCCGCTCCTCATTTCTGCTTGAGGCTAGCAGCTCGAGGCTACATTAGTCACTGCTAGCATAACACACCTAAATCTCCGACTGAACTGTCGGCAGTCAAGTTGCATTCTGGGTAATGCAGGCATCAGGTTTTGACAAAGAAGAAGAATGCATGGAATAAAAAAGACGATATCTCCGATTCTGCTTTGATGATTTTGATCTTTTTTTACTTTGAGAGTCTTAACAATGATATAGTAATGCTAAATTGATGGAGTACTCCTTTAAGAAACATTGGCAATGTCACTAGACTTTGAAATGGAATTGTGAGGATTTGAACAAAGACTATAACCCAAAGATGGGTTAATAAAAGGCCCTGTTCATGATACAAATATGAAAGGGAATAAATACAAACATAAGATGCTGAAGGTCCTTTTTATTCTGAAGCTGAGGCACAGATGTTTGGGTCACAGTTTGTAAAGAATGTTGTTTGCATGTTCATTATTTGCGTACCAATTTCTGTACCTTAAAATGTCAGTTGCAGCCTATAAGGTCACCAAGCAAGTAGTCCTTTTTTAGTAAACAATCTCACAATACAAATTAGATTCTCTGAATGCGTGCAATTTTCATCTCAACAGCTGCAACTGGATGTCTTCTCCGTTTAATCTTAATTATACTGCATTGAGTCTCACCGTAAAAATGTACTCGCTGACGGAAACTACACTGTGAGGCCTTACATTATTTCAGCTGAGCTCTATAAAATCATGTTAACCCTGCTATGCTCCAGCAGGCTGGTGGCAGATTGATGGCAACATGCAGTATTACTGTTAGTGCAGTCATATCTCATGCATGCGGTGTATTTGTTTTCATTAAATATTGCTTGACCTCAGTAGAGCGATTCTCATGGAAACATTGTTCTTCAAAGTCGCCCCAATATGGCCAGGACAGACTTTTTAATTTCATGACTTTCACTTATGTACGCAGATCTTATCTTTGTCATTTTCAATTATAAGAGGGCTGCAGGGGATTCACTTCACACACTTCTTAATTCTAATTTAAGAGAGCAAAATCTGCATTATTAGCGACAGTGAAATAAAAAGCAAGGATAATATAGGCGTGCTGTATATTTCATTATTAAAGTATAACGACCAGCGTTTATGGACTTTCTAAGCTTTAGTGCCTTTTTTTCAGCTTCTGCAGAAGCATGGCCTTGTGCCGAGATTCACTGAATGTCTATTAAAACAGAAGAGAGCCCCAGTTTTAATCATCTAAATATTGAAAGATAATTTGAACAGAGTAATAAGGATTTAGGAATAATGAGGGCTGTGCAGAGTAAAGCTTCAGTCCTCAAAATAAAGCAGGTGTGACTCGAACTTAAAAGAATATTAATGGATTTATTTAGCCTTGCTAGCGGCATAGCTCTAGGGATGGCATTGTCGGTCTGTCCACCACTTTGGTCCACATTGAAATATCTTAACATCACTTGGATGGATTGTCATGAAATTTCGTACAGACATTCATGGTCCCCTGAAAATGAATCCTAATAACTTTCTTGATCCCCTGAATTTTCATCAAGCGCTACCACAAGGTCAATATTTTAATTTATATAGTGAAATTACTCAATTCCTAGTTCCCAGAGGATGTATCTTAATGACTTTGGTGACCCACTGACTTTCCACTGACAAATATTGCTGCTTCAGTGCTGCTGACAAATATTGTATGAATTGCAACATGAAATTTAGTACACACATTCATGCCCCCCTCAAGATGAATTGGAGTCACTTTGTTGAGCCCTTAACTTTTCATCTAGCACAACTATCTGGTCAAAATTTAAATTTGTTCAATACCTCGATTTGTGACCAAATACCTGCAAAACTAGTGACATTCCCATCAGCCTCAGCTGTACTTTGTGTTTAGTGCTAATTAGCATTAGTTAGAATGCTAACATGCTAAACTAATATGGTGAACATGGTAAACATTATACTTGCTAACCATCAGCATGTTAGCATTGTCATTGTGAGTGTGTTAGCATGCTGACATTAGCATTTAGCTCAAAGCACCTCTGTGCCTCACAGATCCGCTAGCATGGCTGTATAATCTTATTCTTGTTGAATAAACATACAATGAGGCCAATTAGCTATCAGCAAAATACAGATGCTGAATCCCAGTTGCGCTCTGCTTGTCTTCAAGCGTTTTCACACCTGCGAACGTCTCAGTCTTTTCATTGGCCACTGAGGAGCTACATGACAAAAGAGGGTGCATCTTTTAATGGGACCCACAATTTAACCAGCTGGTATGGGAATTCAGACCATAAACTCTTTAGTTACATGCCTGTTTCTCTATCCTCGAGGCTACTTCCACTTCATTGCATGAGCTGCGGCTTGAAGCCAGACAGGTATTGTGCTGCCAAATCTCTTTAAGAACTTTTGCTTTTCTAATCACTGTCAGCCATCTTTGTCACCCCCCTCTCAGAGTCTAACTGACCCCTACTGTTTGTCCTCCCTAAGACTTCATGGACTGTTCCAGGGCTCAGTGTGAAGTATTGCACCTCAGACCACTTAATATTCCTCACATTTGATGAAACTGGAGCAGTGTGAAGGGATTTTATTTTTTTTCATTTGCTGTCTAAATAAAATAAATGGGTAGCCTACCTGCTGTTTTGCTTAGATTCAGCTTCAAGCTAAAAATAGAGCTGAAGGACGCTGATGAACAGTCTCTTCCTCTTTCTGTCTGCTTCCTTCTCACTCTCTGTAAAGGTGGATAAAGTGAATGCCAATCATTTGCCAGTATTTTAGTTTTTTGTCAGACTGCAGGCACATTTTCTGCAAAAAGGATTTGGTTTGATGCTGTCAGTGATTCCACAAACCCAGATCTTATCACTCAGTTTAAGACATGATAAATACTTTATATACTGTATTATACTACAACAGCTTGCTGTGTGCAGTGTCGTCGTACTGACAAATAGTCCCCAGACAGCCTGCTCAACAAGCAGCACCACAATGTTCTCTGAATTCTACAGAGGCGTGTGCTAATGCATTCAGCCCATGACCTCTGTTATTTTATTTGATCATACAAAACAATGTTAATTTAAATGTAATAGCTGTTTGTCATGGGGAAGCACACTGGGCCTGTGTTGGGGAGCAGCTATTCACAATGCACACAGCAGCTGGCCCGCTGCTATTTGAGGCTCACCTGGAGCCGGGCACCAGTCTACTTGTTGTTTGTCACAGCCAAATGTTTTGACGTCACACTGGTTTCTGAATGCAGGGTGGAAGGCAGAAACAGCGTTTTTTTTTTCGCCTTTCACTTCAGATTTCTGGCTACGAAGAAGCTCTTAGACTCTTGAAATAGGCTTTTTGAAGGCACAATTACTCAGCTCTCTAATGCCTCTTATCAAATACATTTAGTTTAAAATCTACTTGTGTGTCCTGCCAGCTGGGAGCAAATGTTTTAGGTAGGTTCATACCATTTTGTGTTTCTGCCATTTCCATTACTGACTGATTGGAAGCATCCAATTGAATTGTCAACTGGCTTTTTTAAATTGTCCGTAGTAGAGCCGAAATAATTAGTCAATTAATTGATAAGTCGATCAACAGAAAATTAATCAACAGCGATTTTGATGATCAAATGATTGTATAAATCATTTTTCAAGCAACATTGGCAAAAGATTTGGTGAATCCAGCTTCTAAAATGTGAACATTTGCCACTTTTCTTTGTCTTATATGACATAAACTGAATATCTTTTGCCCGACAAGACAGGCAATTTTGAAGACTTCACCTTTTGGAACTTGTGATGGGCATGTTTTAACATTTTCTGACATTTTATAGGCCAAACATTTCATAGGCTAATCGAGAAAATAATTGACAGATTAATCAATGATGAAAATAATGGTTAGTTGCAGCCTTAGTCCATAGAACAATACAAGATAGCTTAATCAGGATACAGTACTGTAAGCAGTAAGACTGCTGTCGAGGATAACCGTTGTTTTTCGACAGGCAAATTTACAAAAGTTTAGGCTACTTTACTGTTTTGGTTCACTCGAGACACTCACAGGGTGGTTTTTGGCACAGCAGGCAGCTGTTTTCAGTAAAAAAGTTCTGATTAACCCACTGTACACCACCTGCCAAGCACCAAAAACAAAGTTAGCGACTAGCTGGTGAACATAGTGGAGTATTTAGCAGCTTAAGAGCTGGATATTTTTCTCAGGAGTTGGTGGAGACCAAAAACAGCTAAAAGAGGAGTGAATATTAAACTTACATTCATCAAGGGGACACAAACACGACCCCAAATGAATGCTAATGTTGCTCCGTGTCTTCTGGATGTGTAAAAAAGTAAGCGTTGTGTTCATAGCTTGTTACAGCTGCCCCCAAGTGGTAAAAATCAATTAATGCACGTTTAAAGACAACCGAAGTTGACCATAGTGTGTTTTTTCCAGGCAGCCATTGATTTACATTCTTTTTAATATGTTATATAAATCAACTGTGAAACTTGTTGAACATACTGTAGGTAAACCATCACACTGAGCAGTATGTTTTTGTCAGAGGTATGTGATTGCTGCCTGGTGGTGTTGCAGTGCAGAGCAGTACTTTGCTCTTTGGTGTTTTTAGGTGCTTGTGGGAAGATGAAAATGATTGAATTCACTGGAAAAACATCCATACTAGCTTTCAAGCCAACTTGTTTCCTCACCCTCCCAAATTCACAATCAAGTACTTATAATACAAAGGAAATTATATTTGGGACGCAGCTGCAGCCGATATATACAGTTTGTGATCTCCTCATCAGGAAGCTGTAGTTAACTGATTGCCTCCTCACCCAGAGCATATCCAATTTAAAATCATAAGAGCATGGACTTAATAATGAAACCCCTTCACATGCAGTCATCCTCAAGCTCGACATACAGTACGATATGTGGTCATTGTTGCTTAGAGAGAAGGGGAGAGTGTGCACGCTTAGTAATGATGATTATCACCTAGTCGTAGCGTAGCAGTCCATTAACAGTCAATGCAAGTGCAGATCTGCATAGCTGCAGTGCAGATAAATAGCATCCAGGAGGATAATGTCTGGAAGGTGAACCTGCAACCGATTCAACATTTTTGAGGAGAGAGCAATCTCCTCTATGTCTCTCATTGGCTGTAGAGATTGATTTTAACTGTGTGCTGACATGGAGTTTAATTAAATTTGAAGACAGGCTATTAATAGCTATTTCCAGCTCACAGAGGACCAGGCAGACTTTTCCTTATTGTTGACCTGTTGTGAACCATATGATGTTCACTGTGGCAGGACATAAACAGACTCAGCAGACACAGAATCACCATCTTTTTTCCTTTTCTCTTCGTGGATTTCTGTATAGCATCACGTCTAGTGAGGTTCATGTGATTTTCATCTGTGTCGTGGCATGTTGCATGTTACAATGAAGGGCAGAGGCACTTCTCATTTCCCCCCCTTTCTCCACGCAGAGAAGGAAAACATTAGATTTCCTCTTGACTTGGTAGATATCACACTCTGACGTTGTGGCTTGTCCAATATTCACTCAGAAGTTGTTTGCATCATCAGAGAGCCCTCCCGCCCCTCCTCTCTCTTTTGGGTGCTGTTAGTTGCTTAGAGTTCCTTTGGTATTAAATGCAGCTAATTACAAAATGAGGAGATTGGCACTCACGTAGCTTACAGACCATCTGGGTTGGAGAGGAGGTCAATGAGAGATAAAGCTCCGGCAAGAAGAAATTCCTTTAGGATGGTAGCAACTGATCTAAAACAGATTAGGTCTCTGATGAGGAGGGATTCCTCCTATGGGGCCGTCCTCAACGCTGAGGGCTCGCTCATTATTCTCAAAACCCAGAGCACTTTATAAGTACCTTCTTCAAGCTCAAGTTGAAGCAATTTCACATTCAAAATTGTAATACTTTCACCTTGCATTGCATATATACATTACATGTATATTAACCTCATGGCAGGAGGACTGAGTCGGTAACAGTGGACTGTTTTTCTGTGGCCAGAAATGAATCTGTTGGTCTTCACACCAAACCTATTGTACTTAATTCTGGTGCATTTGCCTGTTTAGTCCAGTTTGTTAAGGGTGGAAAGAATCCTGTAAATCAGTCTGGTGTGGACCAAAAAAATGAGATGGTGAGAAAGCAATATTGACCAGCCCCAAGAATTAGTGCTGGGTAATTAAGTTGAAAATATCACAAGGTTAAATAGCATACTTTGCTAAATACATATAAAATTGCATATAAAATAATGAAACTGCTCCACTGCTGTGCATTATGTTAGTTTTTTTTTTCTTCACACATGTAAAACAAAACTTCAGTAACAAAGTTTGTCAGATTTAATTACAGTTTGCGTTTAATCATTAATTGGAACCACAGAACATAATGTAACATAATAACATATTATCAATACCAACAAGTCCTTCAAATTAAACAACAAAATGTTTGTCATTGCCTTCAAAAACATGACAAATGACCATTACAAAATAGATGTGTTTTGCTTGACTTATGCTTGAAAGGTGGTGTATCGATAAAAGCAAAATGAGCAGACTTAGCCAATAAATCATGATGTACATGTGACTTAAATGTCCACTGAATAGACAAAAAATGGCAGCAGATGAAAACATCAGATCTGTGTGGATCTATGAGGAGTCTTGAGATGTCTTAAGATGCAGTAATTATTTGTTGAGTTGATATACTGAATAAAACCAACCCGTCCCTTTTTTGTAACAGTGCTGTGCTTCAGTAAATATTTTAGGCAGTTGTATTTGACTTTGATATTCCCACTCCAGAGGATTTATAATCCATTTTGTTTCAGGAATTACCACACTTGTCACTGTATTTATGCCACCTTGAGATACACTTTTTAAAATGAAAATGCTTATGCATATATCCTCTGAGATTCACTCGTCTGTGAAAGCCACCTGCAAGATGAATTCAGCTGCAATTAAAGCCAGCTGCATAATGAACCCCCAGATGGTCAGACCCAGTACAAGAGAACCAGCGGTCCCAGAACCAGATTAATACTCTTAAACCTTTGAACTGTGCGATTGATATATATAAAATTGACTCTGAGCCCACTAGGGCCTGAGGTGTTAGAGCTCAATTTCTGAACTAATTTGTCTTGAAAATTTGTCGTCCTTTAAATAACCTCTTAAAACACACACTGAACAGGCTTTTATATACTTGATCTTGTTTTTACCTGTACCGTTTGTTCATTCCTTGTTTTCTCATTGATTTTACTCTTAATATATTTTAAATAACATTCAACAATTCAGCGAAAACTTGAGTTTAACCTAGTAGAAAAGTGTGGTTGAGATACATTTCCAACTCATTCTCTATACAGCTGGAGGCAGTTGTGCAGTCCAAGGTTAGATGTTATCTCCTTAGTATGATTTCTGGCAGAGTAGTCGAGGCATATATGTGTAATAGGGAAGATAGAAAGATGAATGAGTTCAATTATAAATCTTTCAGGAGCTGCAGTCGAGCAATTTCTTACTTCTCCCCCTGAGTTACCATCCTGAATCCATAACTTCACAGCGTCCTCAACAGCTGCCTTCCAATAGAACATTTTCCATTTATATTACAGCCCTACAGGTTAACGTGTCTGTATTGAATTTCCCCTAAATCACATGTATTCAGTGTGCAAATTACACTGAGAATCAATAGAAAGTAGCCTATAGATTAATAAATTATAGGGTTTGTTGCAGTAGAATAACCTGACTCAGAGAGAGAGATGCTCTCCCATTGTGAATATCATATATAGTCATGCAGGGTGAAATATGTTCTTTGCCCACTTATCATACTGTTAACATTCCCTTAGAAAAAAGATAACTTTGCTTTTTAATCTATAAATACAGACTGGGCACATCTGCAGCAAATCATCACCACAGGCACAGCTGGATATTGATTTGATTCCTTACCCATTCTCCGTATTTGTCTTTTTGGAAAAAGGTCATATTACCAGAAACCCCTTTTACCTTCATCACCTTTGCATATGAAAATAAAGTATATGGTAGAACATTTTCAGATTCCTTTAAAACAAAAAAATTGATTACTCAAACAGCAACTGTGCAGCATCTGCCTCCCTCCCTCCCTTTGTTTGACATAACTAAACTAAAGCCTCTATGAGTCATTCACACAGCCAGACAAATACCCTTAAAGCAAAACCAGGTGGCCTCTGTTGTCGGGGAGTCAATTGGAAGGTGAAAGATGCACCCCAATAGGTTTCCTTTTGCAACAAGCTTAGGTGATTCTGTTCTAGTGGAGTCACTTCCTTTCTTTGTAAGCTGCTTAGAGCATAATACTAGACCGGAGGGAGTTAACTCGGTAAGGCACAAGTCCTTTTTGCTGTTTCTGTGGCTTAGTAGCTAAAATGAACACAGATAAAACTTCTCTTGGCATGTTAAGTTTTAGTATTTGACCTTGTTTGTATTTTTGAGGTGTTTAAATCTACCAAGCATGTTTCTATTGCCTGGAAAGGAAAGTTTTAATAGTCTTCATTTCAGTGTCTTTGGCTGTCTTTTGTCTGCTACAGCAAATATGTCTGCTCTGTAAATCACTTGCCCCGTGTTCTCCTTTGAGAAAACAATCTGAAACCAAAAGGGTGAAATGACATTTTATATTCTTTGGTTTCATAATGGCAGCCCCCTAGTTTTACATTAATTTGACCGTTCTGGCATCCGTCTACGTAGATGGAGACCTTATTTTGATACAGCCAATCAAGTCTTGCATAAAGCAGTGACGTCAGCGTTCTGTCATTGGCAGATGGTCCCACCGAGTCAGACAGCAGCTACACAACACAAGAGCCACAGACTTTGAACAACAACCACATTAGCTTTCCTGCTAAAGTCTCCTCCTCTATTTAACTTACAAACATGAACACACGTCTTGTCCTGCACCTTAGATTGGTGAACGCGCCACCAAGCAAACATTCACCAGGGAAAATTTCACTGCTAACGTCACTTTGCAGGCTAGGTAGCTGCTCAGCTGCAGCACATTAAACAGAACGTAAACATACCTTCAAATGTCACTTCGGTCCGGTTAGATGCTGGTGTGGTCCTTACTCTTCAACACCTCTGCTAACAACATGGAGCAACATTCAAATGTATTTAGAGTCGTGTTTCTGACCACCTGATCTTCTTTCAGCTCTGTTTTTGGTCTCCACCAACTCCAGAGGGAAATATCTGGCTCTTTTGCTGCTAAATGCTCCACTATGTTCACCAGCTAGTCGCTAACTGTGTCTGTCTGCTGTTTGGTGCTGAGCAGGTCGTGTACAGTGGATTTATTAGAGTTTTTTGAAAATGACTTCATTCTGCCACAGGAAAATATTGATTACATTACATTGAGTACATTATGGCAAAAAAAGCTCTTTGCCTGAAATACACCTTTTTACCAAATAGCATTTTCGGGACTATACTCTAATTCTATTATAGTAGACACAGAAAATTCATAAGACTTAGCCATCCATCCTACTCTTACATTAAGTCAAACATTTGACCCAGTAGTGTCCTGTGACAAATTAAAATCTCAGCACTACCTCCTCACACGTGTGGCACTGCAGCCATGTGAAGCTAGAGAATCATACCTGTATGCGAGTGACAGATAGAGAGGGGGTATAACCCGTGATTGCAATGGAGCTGCTCCAGTAATGAATGCTGTCAGCCCACCGTTTCAACCGGCCGCAAGCTTCTGTGTAACCCCCGCTGGAAGTGGATAATGGAAAAAAAGAGATGAAAGAAGGATGAGATGAATCACAGGCAACCTTGTGTTAGCCTTTTAGATACTTACACACAGATTTTCTTTGAACAGAGCAGTGCCGGGCTTTTCCTTGTCTCTCTCTCTCTCCCTCCATAAGTTGCACATTTGGTTTCAAAATACAAGCTGTTCTGGTTTTGCATGCTTTAATTTTGCAGACAAAAGCAATTTGATCAGAGTAACTGGTGAATCACCAATTTGTGTTTTTGGTAGGTGATTTTGTTTGAACAGTGAAACTGAATTAAACCATATTTAATTAGTGAGAAGGACTGCAACATCCTAACATCTAATTTATAAATTGCAGATTGGTATTCTCATTGACAACACTTTACTAATTCTTTTTACAGCACAAACCATTTCCATGACACATTATGCCAACTGGAAATTAAGTCATAAAAATAAAAAGTGTAACTCAATTAGGGTTGAAAAGGCATAAGATTTGAGCAGGATTTATGCTCCATTAAAAGCTCCATTATATCCGGCTTGGTGAGTAAAAAGACAAACAAATATGTATGCCTCATGTCAGCCAAAGTCCATTGTTCAAAGTAATTACTGTAAAACGTAAGGAATGTAAAAGTTTAAGGAATAAAGTGCTACATGGTTATGACTGGATGTGTTACTTAAATTCTTTCACCAGACCCTCTTAGCACAATTGAAATAACAGCATGCAAACTGTCAGTTTGAGCCATTTTTCAGTGCCATTTCTTTTAAATTAAATCAGTCAAACTCATAATAAAATGTTCACAAGGTTTTATACTAATGACTAAAACAAGACTAATATGTTTTAAAAATAAGAAGTGTCGGGTTGAAAAAATATGACTAAAACTTGACTTTCAATTTCTGGATGGATTGCCATGACATTTCATACAAACCTTCATGACTTTTCCTCTAATGCCATCACCAAATTTTTATTTGTCCAACACTTTGATTTATGACCAAATACCTAATGACATTCCCATCAGCCTCAGCTGTGTTTAGTGTTAGCATGCTAAACGAAGATGGTGAACATGGTAAACATTAAACCTGCTGAACATCAGCGTGTTAGCATTGTCATTATGATCATGCATCGTGCTTTAGTTCAAAGCACTGCTGTGCCAAAGCACAGCCTCATCGAGCTGCTATAGCATGGTAAACTTTTAGTCTTGTGGTCCTATTTGCATGAGATATAATTCTACACATCCTACATTAACATACACACAGTGTTTTGACATGACAATATTGTAAGTGTGACTATTTGAAATATTTATTGACACACTGTAATTTCTTTCAGTTTGTTTAAAAAAAACACTTCACTTCTCTGGTTCAGCCATTCACACATTTTAAAAGTGATGGTGTTAATTATTAAACACGATGTATGTTGCTAAACAAATCACACCTAATATGCTTGGGACTACAATCCAATTACATACAGATTTCACTGTTAAGTGAAACAACCATAAGCCTTGTTCTCATAAAGCGTCAGATATGAAGGAGCACTCTCCTCCCTGTAGTTCACAGCAACCTGAATCAACATGCCGACTTGCAGTGATTGGCTTGTAGATGTGAAAAGGAGGGACATCCTCTCACTATTGACAAAATGTACCTGCAACCAAGAACAAGGAATAGGAACAAACAGGATGGTCTGCTCAGATTCACACTCCTGCTGGTTGTGTGATCATAATCTGTAGTTCTTTCAAGCATTCACTCAGTATCTGTGTGATATAGTGTACTGTAATAGTTTATTTGTCCTCAAGGAGGAAATTCCTTTCCACAGTATGCCCTGTAGGGAGCTACAGCAATCATTTCCATTACCCAGTGGGGAAGGCATCGCTTGGTGATAGGCGCTCTGGTGTGAGGCTTCAGCCACACAAGCTATCTGTTAGATATCCTAAACCTTATGAGACATTCAAAGAGCAGCTCCAGGAGTAAACTGAGTGCACTAACATCCACAGAATATACATGGGTATCTGTGCCAGCAGTGGAAGCATTGAATAAAAACAGTACTTCACTGGGAAGGCCTCATAAAGTGACTGACAGTGTATCCAATGCACTCAACAAATCAAATCCCATGATGGAGAGAGCTGTCTGGCGGTTGTTCAGGGCAGCTGCTGCTTTAGGATGGCTGAATCGGAAGTGTTTTTATTTTTCAAAGTAGTAGTAGTTCTTTTCCTTTGCTCATACTGTGCACCCTGTCAGCTCCTTTTCTCACTCGGCATGTGCTTTCTGTGCCCACAGGAGCTCTCAACACTGTAGCACACAGGAACGCCTCTGCCCATCCATATGCCTCCTCAGGCTCTCTCAAATCCTCAGACAGTCAAGTAGAAAGCAGAGAGTAGAGTGATGTGTCAAATATTAGATGCCGAACACCAGGCAGAAATTTGCAACCACACAGGCCTACAAGTTTGTGTGTTGCTTTTTCAGTTCTGCAAACGGTGTGCTCTAATGTTAGCATGTCCGGCTAACTAGTTTACTACCTACAACAACCAAGCGTTACTTTCAATGCCACTGGCATTTGATACTACATTATTTTGTGGGGTTATAGGTTATGTTCTCTATGTGCTCCGTACATGACTAGCACATCCACTGTGAAGTATTTCCCCACTGTGTGAGAGCCAGTCTTGGATGCTATGTGTAAGCTAAAGTTAGCAGCTCTGCCTTGATTTTTTGTATTTGGGGAAGTTCACGCTCCGGCAACCCAAACCAAAGCATTATATTTGCAAAACACATTGGTTAGTCCTCATCCTAAAAGCCTTTTCTCTTGCAATGTTTAAAGTGAACCAAACAGTTTGAAAATACAAAAGCATAAAGCAAACATGAATTCCACCTCTGCCATTCTTGTCCAAGTAAGCTAAGCAGCCAAACAGGCCTAGAATGAAATAACGCCCATCGCTCTATACTATAGAGTTTAGCTTCAGTCTTTTAGCATGATATATCCCACACATCATGTATGTAGCCCTAAAGTTAAGACCCCTTTACAGAGTTCTTGTTTTAAAATGAGTCAGGTTGAAACATTAAAAAGTCAGCAGGAGAAGGCGTTGTCAACTCATAAAGCTAGCGTTAGCTTAATTAGCTAGCTAGCTACAGCTGATAAAATCTCAGAAAGCGACACTTTTCATTCAGCCAACAAAATCAGATTAGAAATAAAAAGCCTGCTTTTGTCTACCACTGCTGAAGTCAAGGACCCCAATCTTTTGAAAATTACTTTACAAATGGATCAACGCTAAATGTGCAGGTACGTTATCAAATGCTATCCAGTGAAGGAAGGACAAGAGACCACTGAGGTTTGTGTGATGTAGATTTTCCTCCATCATCTCATTGTGTATTTCATGCTCAGTGTGCAAATTGTCTTGCGTGTATATGTTGAGCTCCTCCACTGGTAGTTTAGCCAATACAAATTAGTATAAGGGATGGTATATAAGGGATGGCTGTGTAAGGTGCAGAAAAAAAAAATGCTGTTTTGGCTGGCGCTGCTGCTGCTGGTCTGTATGTTGATGCACAATCAATGCTCACACAAGGACTGAACTAATCCTTGCCTGAGCCTCCTCACTCATCCTCCAATATAGGCTAAGATAACATGGCTAAAGGCTCTGCAGTGGTTCAGGGATCCTGCAGCCCCTGGAGAGCAATTTGCTGACGTGCAGAGTTGCCACTAAGTCAATGATTAAGAGAGCTTCTGCTTGTCTCTGGTAGGCATATTGACTATTTATGTCCAAGATGTCATGATTTTCCTTGTCAGAAAGGCAAGGCTACTGAGTCATTCATCCACATTTAGTCCTCCATAAGGTAGCTTTATTGTTATGCTAGCCAACAAGCTAGTTATACATTCATTGCAACCAGCAGCCACTTAATGTGTTGACGTAAGTGGCTAGTGTGGCTTAATATGATAACAGGAAGTGATGACTAGTGACAGTATCGTCAAAAGCTGTACAGCTGCAGTGTCTCTGAAAGCCCAAATCTGCATGGTGACAGGAATGTGTATCACCAGACAGCTTCTGTGAATGAAAGTGCTTAGAAAGCAGTTGCAAGGTTTTTTCTTTGTGTAGTGTGGACAAAAAAAGCTACTTTTTGAGCAGAAAGTGATTTTTTTCCCTAAATGATATATTAACAGCACTTCAGCCCTAAATATAGGGGGATGATGTCACTGCTCTTTTAAGATTTTTCATGGTTTCCTGACAGTAATGTAAAACTGATACAAAAGCTTTTTACCTCTATCTTGGAAGGGACTAAAGTGCTAACATGGTTGGTATGTGTGAGAAATATACAAACAGAAATAATAAATTGTGTAACAGTAATATCAAGCGTTTCCAATGTTGTACTGTCATTACAGTACCATCACACAGAAATATTTCTTTTCTTTTGACAATTATTCCCAATTGCAACATAGTTGGGGAGAGACGACAACACATGCATTTTCATGCAGAACTTCTAGGGACACATCTCTAAGCCGCACCATTTTGAAATGCACAGTTGGGGGGAGCTGAGGTCCTCTGTTTTATGCATACAGATGCACAGTATATACCAGAATGCATGGACTATCTTGTATCCATTTGGAAGCAGGGACATTTAGTGGAATTGAATGGTGCCATCTGGGCTGGTTTATTAAACATGGCCTAATTCCCATGATTTACATGATAGTAGGTATAATGTAGCAATTTACACCATATTCCTAAGTCTTGTGTGAATGCTTTCATAGTGAAGCATTTAATGAATTAGATTTGCCCATGGCCACATTGTGTCTTTGCTGTAATGTCAGGAAGGATGCAATGGACCCAGACTACTGGGCCTGCAGGGAAACATGGGGTTCATTACAGCTACATCATCAGAGTGCAGCAATACTGAGAGGAGATACTTGAGGCTTATCAAAGTCACTGTCCCAGAGAGGAAGAAAACATCCACGACACTCAGGGACACATTAAATGACAAATTAACACCCCCCAAAAATCTTGTCTTTGCTGACCTCCAGTGATTAAACTTCTCACGTTGCTGCAGTGATGTACAGGTGTACTCCAGGACCCAGTGACATCACTGCTGGGTGTGGTTACAGGTTCAACAGAGCACACGTCTGACCACACCCCACCACCCCCATCAGAGGTGAAGCAGGCTTGAAACTTTCAACCAAAGAGGGCAGCAAAACACTGCTTTTCAGCCTGGTGTTTAGTTAGTTTTTAAATGAACAACATTTGACAGAGTTAAATTAAAAAGTCATTATTAATCTTGTTTTTTAACTACAGTATCATTACTTTATTGAGTTTATTACCTTGGCAGAGAAGGCTTTGTGTTTTGTCAGTTGGGTGAAACTGACTGTGTTACAGCCCCTTTCTGCTGCAATGATTTCCACAAAATCTGCAGTGGTTTTATATTTGGGTACTTGAGAGTGGATATTGTCAACAAATGAAAAGTGTTCTCAATCCCCTTTTCATCCCCGCTCTTGTATCAGAAGGTCATAAAAAACACTGCCTGGCTTCCTTGCTGAGACACTTGTGTGCTATGGCACTGCTCAAAGGAAAGTCCATTTGGGTCTTTTCACCTGCTGTGATACTCGAAAGGCCATCTATCCCCACCTGAGGCATTCATGCCTTGCTTTTCACTCTGAATTTTTAGAGCTATCAACCGAAAGGCAAAAAGAAAGGGAAAAAATCTAAATAAATATGCTTGATTTGTCTATCCTTGAGTTCTGTGATTAATGGCGCGACCCTGCCCGTCATTCTTAAAAAGCAGATTTTCAGTCTTATTTTCTATTTTCTGACCCACAGGATCATCACGAAAGCACAGCGCCACTCATTGGTGTCTGCAGAATATCGCACAAGAGTCAGTTGACAGCTCCGATGAAGAGTTCTTTGATGCCAGAGGTTAGTGTTACATTTTATTTCCCATTTTATCCTGTCTTCACCGTGTAGTTTTTCTGTCTCTCCAACAGTAATAGCCTCAGAAATGATTGGAATGTCTGTATGAGCATTTTAAACAGACCCTGTTTCCATCAAGTGTGAATACTTGTGACTCTCATCGCCCTTTTCCATTACAGGAGCTTGATGAACATGTAGTCATTATCATGGGTTCTGCTTTTGTTTCCAAGTTTCTGGAACTTAATTTCGACACTGCTCTGCTCAGGAGGTGTTACTAAATACAAGTTCCAGATACTTTCAGAGGTTGCCAGCAGTGCTACAGATTGTGATTGGTCAAGCAGACTACAACAAACACAACAGTAATCACAATTTTACTACTGCATCTGTCTCGACCAGGACAACCATAAGAAAAACAAAAAATAACCATGGAAACTTTTGGACAAACCGACATGTCCAGGTGGAGAGGAGGCCAGACAGAGCTGGAGTCAGAGGCTAGAAACAAAAACAAGGAGATTCCTCAGCATCTGGCAGAAATGCGGATGCTACACAGCCAAACAGTGCAGGGGAAAAATTTGAACAAAACAAAGGATCACAGCATGTGCTGTGGAGCAAACTGAAAGACTTCTAGTGGTTTGATGCTCTTTGACTGACCTGACCTGAGCTTTAGTTGGTGTCAGGGGCCCAGGATTCTCACGTATATCTCAATCTCATCAATATCAGCCACTACATTGTTATCTGCCCAACAACTGCCTCCTTCACTCGCCTTCCAAACAGCGCAAAAATGACGAATTAGCCCTACTTTTGTCTTTTTAATGGCATGTCCAAAATGTCCTGGTCTTATGGAAAATAGAGCTGCAACTAACAATTACTTATCAGTTAATCTGCTGTTCATTGTCCTGATTAATCATTTGGTTTATAAAATGTCAGAAAACAGTGAAATCTTTAAATGTCTTGTTTTGCCCGAGCAACACTTCTAAAAATCTAAAAATATTCAGTTCTCTGTAGTCTAAGACAAAGAAAAGCTGCAAATCTCCACAACTGAGAAGCTGGAACTAGTGAATATATGGCATTTTTACTTGGGGAAAATTACTTAATTAATTAATTGATTATCAAAAGAGTTGCAGACAATTTTTCTGTCAGTCGACTAATTGATTAATCACATAATTGTTTCAGCTTCAGTAAAAGTGGAAGAACCTCGTACCAAAGCCTCATAAGACTCTTAAAAGTTGAGGTTACAGGTTGTTAAGTTCCTGCAGTGGAAAAGGGCTGTTAGTATTATATTATTAATATCATGTATTAAAACTTTCATCATTCTTAATTGTTTTAAACTGATTTCACTGTCCACTTTACTGCTGAAGATTCTTGTAAATGTGTTCAAGACTGACCAGAAATAGACACTCTTGCCTTTTCACAGTCCCAGAGGGAGTTCATCAGCGAATAAGTGGAATACTTATCCCACCAATTATCCACTCCAAGTGCTTATTCCCCAAGAAGACTGATGGTAGAGATACTAATCAATTATTATATATAACATGTTCTTATTTTACATTTAGTCAGTCAATAGCCAGGGGTGTGTTGAGAGTTTCTGGTGTCCAACATTCCTTCATATCATACAAAAACATGCTGAAAATGAGGCTCAGTGGGTAACAGATCAGGCCGTGGAGGAAATTTTAAGTGCTGTGGCACAAAGTCACATGTTTTGTGTATGGAAATGTGATATATACGTTTTCCATTCTCTTCTGTCATTCAGTCTCACTTTTGTGTCTCATTTTCCCGTCACTCTTCCTGCCTCAATCTTTCATTGGCTTCCCTCCCTTAATGTTGATTTCCCTTCACTCCCTTTCCCTTGCATATTCTGTTTGCCAAAAAAAGGCACGTTCACTGCACACACTCCTAGAAAACATGAAATATCAATGTCAAGGAATCACCAGGGGATACGATATTATGTGCATGTGCTGTATGTCAACAGATGTACCTCATCATCCTCATGCTATTTGCAGCATGAGATTCCACACTCAGCTATGAAATATCTTTGCTGAGTGTGAAGGGACGGAGAAACAGAGATGTCCTTTATCTCTTTTAATTAAATAGCATGGGGAGAGACTGCAAAAGCAAGCAAAAGCAAAGAAATGATCAGATGTTTCTTGTGTGTGTGGTTGTATTTCATGTTTTTTATTTATGTAACAGTTTGACACTTCAGGAAATACGCTTATTCGCTTTCTTGCCGATAGTTAGATGAGACAATTGATACCACTCATGTCTGTATGGTCCATGGTAAATGTCCATACAGACAGGATGTTGAACAGCTGGCCCTCTGGTGCGGTCAGAACAACCTGGAGCTGAACATGCTCAAAACTGTGGAGATGACAGTGGACTTCAGGAGGAGCCCCACAACACTGCCCCCCATCACCATACTGAACAGCACTGTGTCTGCTGTGGAAACTTTCAGGTTTCTGGGAACCACAATTTCCCAGGACCTAAAGTGGACGTCCAACATCAACTCCATCGACAAGAAGGCCCAGCAGAGGATGTACTTCCTGCACCAGCTCAGGAACCTGCCTCAGGAGCTGCTGGTCCAGTTCTACACTGCTATCATCCAGTCTGTTCTCAGCACATCCATCACTGTCTGGTTTGGTTCAGCCACCAATCAGGACAGGAACAGACTACAACGGACAGTCAGGACTGCAGAAAGAATCACTGGTGCCAACCTGCCCTCCATTCAAGACAGGAGTCAGGAAACGGGCAGGAACCATCACTGCAGATCCATCACACCCTGGACACAACCTGTTCCAACTTCTCCCTTCTGGTAGATGCTACAGAACACTGTACGCCAAAACAACCAGACACAAGAACAGTTCCTACCCACACGCCATCACTCTGATGAACAGTTAACATCAGTCACACAGTGTCAGGAACAATCCCTGTCAAATCTACGCACGCTGTGCATACTTTATATAATGTCATATATCCACCCACCTCATGTATATAAAGCAACCTGTTACATTAATCATATTTATATTCATATTTATTTCAGCACCCTTTGCACTCTGCACTATTGCACTATTGTCATACTGTCTACAAATGTTATTGTTGTACTTTTTATATATACTGTATGTACATTTATATCTGTACATAGTAGTTTCATGTTTATGTTTACCTTGTCGAGCTTGTTGTCCTGTTTTTAGCTGTATGTTTGTCTATTTCTGTGTATGTACATCGAGAGCAAAGAAAAACCGGAGTCAAATTCCTTGTATGTCTGCACATACCTGGCCAATAAAGCTGATTCTGATTCTGATTCTGATATGAAGCTACAGCAAGCAGGCAGTTAGCTTAGCTTAGCATAAAAACTAAAAGCAGGGAGAAACAGCTAGCCTGGTTCTGTCCAAAGGTAAAAAAGATAAAATTGGGTTTCGAGTAGAATCAGTCATTTCAAAAGTTTTTACATCTTATTATTATCTTATTATATGCCATGAGGGTACGAATGATGCCACCCTTGTACACAGCAGGGGATCCAAATGCTCGTGGTGAAGGTACCATTCAGTTTTTATTCCCATCTTTCATTTCAGGCTGTTGTTTCCCCCCATCTCTAATTGGCTTTTTATTTGCTGGCTTGTTCTATGGAGACCAAACATATCACATCTCATTTTGCCATCTGTCATTGATGCACGGTATTGGAAGGACTCTGTGGCAGGCCAGTGTTTTTGAGGTCTTAGGTTGTGAAAAACCTTGTAATATCCTTTCAAGTTGCATGAAAGCAAGGCTGTTCCAATAACAAAGAAGCGTCATTATAGAAGGAGCGACGTTGAAAGAAGAAATACAACAAAGCTAGTTTAATTTTGTAAAATAAAAATAGACCAAGAAAAGAGAGGAAGAGGTGTTTGAAGGGTGTTTTTTCCTTGAGGTTGCTATGTGACTTTATTGTCTGAGCTCAGGGGGAAAGTGGAGCTCAGTCCTACAAAAAAGGCAGTTCAACAGTTCTTCCCAACATAAACATAAGCTCAGTATGAAGGATGCCTCCCTTAAAAGGGAAACTAGAACAAGGTCATTAAAAGGGTGTTGAAATTATGGCCCACTATAGTCGCTTGCTGGCTGCAACACTGGTCTGGTCGTTTTTATTTCTACCAGGCACTCTAGATATATGTTTTCTTTAACCAAAAGTAATTTCAGCTTTTTATAGAAAAGCAGAGAGAGAAAGTGAAAGGATTAGATTAAATAGTGATTGAGGGGGTGTTTGTCATATTATAGGCCCACCACCACTCAACCCATCACAATAAGCTTGGGGGAGTTTTGTTTATGTGGTTATGATGAATGCCTTCATCCGCACTGTGTAACCCGGCGGACCCAGTACCATGAAAATGTATGAAGACTGTCAGGAATATGCTCAGTTTTCTGCTAAAAAGATGAGCCTGACTGTTACTGTTTGTGTGTTTTATAACATTTTTTACCATGTTTTTTCTTGCTCATGCACTGTCTCTGTATAGATTATTTTGTAAATGTAATATCTTGTCAGGAGCCTCTTGAAAAAAGAGATGATGCACCTCAAGTGGCTATATGCTGTTGATGTCACTTTTTCGAGACACTTCAATGTACTTGGCCAGTGGCAGTGCACAGCTGCTTCAAGTTGATCAAAGGCTGTGCTGTTGAAGAAAAATGCTTTGTGTTGATGGATCCACAAGTGCAGGCCATAAGTATTTGGGACTTTCCGCTGTTATTCCCATGTAATCCAGCAGTCTGTCACCTGACCTCAAACCAACTGATTGTGTGTTTCACTTCTTGAAGACCAGACTGAAAGCAAAAAGGCCCTAAAACAAGCAGGAAGTGAAAATGGGTGCAGTACAGGTCTGGCAGAGCCTCATTAGGAAAGATGCCAAGCATCTGCTGATGTCTGTGGGTCAGGGACTTTACGCCATTCAGACCTTAGTCATTGATTGTAAACGATTTGTAATCAACCACCATGACTTTATTTAAGAATATGTTAAATTGTTCAACTACTTTGGTCCCATGAAGTGGATTAAAATGAGGTAATTTGACATTTTTGTGTACTAGTTAAACAATTGCTAAATTGTTAAATGTTGTTTAAACACAAGCAGCCATACATGTTAACTTGGCAGAACATTCTCTACATAAAATGCAATTTAACATTGGTAAAATTAGGATTTAAATAAGAAATAAATAAATAAAGGTAAAGGGTATCAAGGGTATAAGGATAGAGGGTGTTGTATGCTGTATGGATTGTAAAACCCTTTGAGGCAAATTTGTGATTTATGATTTTGAGTTATACAAATAAAATTCACGAGTCCTAAAGAAAAGAACGTAATACAAATCTGAGCAAGCATTAGATGCCATCTTTTGGTTCTTGACAGTTTTTTCATATTTGTTGCTAAGAACACAAAATATTTACAGATGGTCAAATGTCAGCACTCTAAAACAGGGAAGCAGATATGAAATCCATCAACGTCTGTGTGTGTGGTTTCTTATGAGAACTGAGACAGAGGTTCAGTTTCCGTCCGTTGATGTGTGTCAGCCAGTGTTTGTGTGACGTGATGTGGAGGCAACACAGCTGTTGGCTGGATGGTTTGATGTTGTCATCTCTGTTGATGTACTCCTCTGACATCCGCACAGCTGCCCCAAGCAAAGCCCCCCCCCCACATGTACACACACACACACACACACACACACACACACTAAAACACACACTCACGATCTGTTTGTCCAGCCCTCTGGAGCTGGCCTGCGGTGATGATGAAAACAGAAGTGTATCACAGACTGCTGTCAGAGCAGAGAGTCTCAGACCGACATGCAGACACGCAGAACGATCAAAGTGGAGATGTTGAGTGGCTTCATGACCCGTCCACCTCCAGAGTCACCTCCACTGTCGAATATAAAACCGTTAATTTTCCACCAGTGGCAGGTAAATCTCCAGTTATCTACAATCCAGACACAGAAGCTCTCAAATTGGATTGTTCAAATGAAAGAAAGGAGATACGAAGACATTTGAAGCTCACTTTAAAGGAAGAAAAGCAAACATTCAAAGCACTCTTAGGAAAAGGTTAACATTTCTATTCTAGTGATCCAGAGAACGCACTTTTCTACGACTGAATTGTTTGAAGCTTTGTGCTCAGTGAAGAAGTCGCATGCGGAAAAACGGTGGAGCATCATAAGTTAAACTTTAAACAAGCCAATAAAATAAAAGCTTTTTAAGCACTTACTGTCAGGACTGCCATGCATTTATTTTCTTTGATGTTTCACAAAAAGACAGTTTTACTGAATAATTTGTGCACGATTTAATATTGCAGGCTCTTCTCAGTATTTTGTTCACATTTCATGACTTTACTTAGCCCATAGCACCATCTCGTCTTTATCAGTTTGCTGAAAAAGCTCAGTGGGATTGAAGACTGCATTTTAAATATTTGTTTTAACGAGATGAAACACTTCGTCCAGAAAAATCTGGCTTTGTTTTGGGTTGAGGATAACAGTCAGCTTTGTTATTATATTTAGATTAATGTAGCATTGGGTGTTTCTATTTGAAAAGTGAATAAAGAAAAGCTTAATAAAATGGCCTTTCTTGATAATTTAACCCTGATAATAGAATAAATTCTGGTGCTAAATTGTTTCAGCGTGTCAAATTAAGCTCACAGAGTGAAAAAAGGTATTTCTTGTATTTCTGAGGTAGAGAATGTTCTGTGCTGTGTTACCTCATCAACTTATGTCTTTATATATGTAATGGATCTTTCAGTAAAGCGTTAAAGCTCTTTCATGGCTGTTCCTGCCACCGGTTAGCAGCAGCAGCGGGGGGTATTTATGCAGGATTGCTTTCACGTCCTCTTTTCACTCCATCTAAAGGATCAGATGAATTCCAGTGGCCCTCCGTCTTGCCTATAGCAATAAAAATGAAAAATCATACCTCTCTTTTATCCAGCATGCTGATGGTATCTCCCGCCACTCCACCTCCACCTTACAGCCCCCCAGCATCACTCAACCTCTGTTTACCTCTCACACACGAGTTTGTTCACGAGGGTGAAAAGTCTCATTTTTTATCAGGACTGAATGTGCCTTCAGGCTGCACAAGCGAAAGCCAACTCAATTGTCACATTGTTTGTTGATGTGAGCTGTTGACAAATTTGCTGTGTGTTAATCCAGATTTGTTATTTGATGACATGAATTTAAATAATGAGGGGGATTGATAGATTGAGCCTGAAAGGGAATTCATGGTGTTGGCTGCTCCCACAGTTTAATGCCATAATAAATTGCCACTGGAGGTAAACCATGCTTGTATGCAAGTAGGACATCTATTTATTATAAGGCTGCTAGCTTATTATGTTGCTGTGTTCCACTCTGCACTATTTGTTGATGGAAACTGGGGTGACTGTGTTTTGCCAGATGTATAATGTGTCCAGTATTTGCAAATCTGTAATGACATTTAGTGACAAAAGTCGTTAGTAAAGGTTATTAGGATAATCATAAAACATGCTGGTACAATCATTTATACACACATAGTAAAGTAAATTGAACTTTACCACACCCGCCTTAATGGAATAATTTGACATTTTGGGAAAAAAAATATACCACTTTCATGTCTGTCCATTCTATATGAAGTTACAGCTGGTTAGCTTAGCTTAGCAGAAAGACTAGAAACAGGGGGAAACAGCTAGCCTGACTCTTTCCAAAGGTAACAAAATCCATCTATCAGTACATTTACAGATTAAACTAACAAAATATTATGTGTTAATTAGTGCGCTTTGGAGGTGCTGACAGGCTGATTTTGTTACCTGTTTCCAGTCTTTATGCTAAGCTAAGCTAACCGTTTCCTGGCTGGAACAGATACGTTCGTAGAACGCTAAGAAAGCAAATAAGCATATTTCCCAAAATCTCAAACTATTCTTTTAAGAGGCCTAATACATGTTTACATCAGTGACCAGAATTTTATATATGAGGAATATTTTAACCAAAAAAGTCTAAAAGGAAGGAGGATTATAATTTAGCTTGCTCTTCCACTTCCATTTTAATTTCCGTTTTTGTTTATTTTCACTGTGAACAGTATCTTGTATGTAGCTGATTACAGACAAAGTCACAAGGGATGTGGAAGCAGCAGATAAGAGGTTATAGTGAAGCTTCCTTTAGAGCCTATCCTCCCACTCATCCTTATGTGCCTGCAAACACTTCTATACTTCTGAGCACTCTCATTGACGTAATGATTTTACAGAGCCCTAACCTTAACTTTAAAACCAAACCTTAATACTCAAACGCCCTGAGGAATGATTAAAACTTACTTTCCAAAAATGTCACGGGTGTTTTGGTCTTAAACTAATGCTGGTCCTCACAAAGATAGAATAGTGCACACAGACATGCTTACACACATCTCATTCCCAATTGATTTTGTATGTCTGAGTTGTTGGTGAAAGAACGACATTGTCTGTGTCAGCGTCTGTAAAGTAAACCACTCAATCCCCTCACCTGCCTTCACTCACCTTAATCTTACATCTATGTGACATGTCTGAGAAGAGTAAATGAAAGATAAAGTCTGTCTTGTTTTCCTATATTTTTTGTTGCACTTGTCATGAATAGATTCATCAGCCAGTGTATTTATTCAACCTTCCTGTATCTTCACTTCTTTCTGGAAAGAGGATATGTTTCCATGCTTGTCTGTTGTACATTTTTAACAAGTTATCTCAAGAAGTTATTAGCGGATGTGGATTTTATGTTGTGGACCTCGGACCCAACAACAGTTGATTACATTTTGGCGGTGAGCCAGATCTTGGTTTTCTTAGACAAATGTTGTTTTTTAACCGGCAAGAATTATGCTGGTTTCACATTCTGGTGGTAAAGTTCAAAATCCAGGGTCCTCAAAGGCTAAACAGGAATCAATGTATGTAACATTTTAGTGGGAAATCAAACCAGGAAGAGGAATGATTAACAATTTTGTAGCACAGAAAAAGACCTCTTGATAGCATTAAACATCTGCTGCAGTAGATTTGAAGCATGTACCGCTGAAACCCAGACATTTTTTCACTCCAAAGCCGTCCCTGCATGAGGTGATTTCACTGATTACTTCTTTCTCTCTGGTTGAAGGTGTGTTGATCAGTGAAATCAGCTGCTGCAGTGTTTGATTTGAATGAAGCTGTTCACCTGTTTCATGTAATCTGCTGCACAGAATTGTACTGATGCAGACACACAAAGACACAGAATATACAGTAAGCTTATTTGTGGGAACATAAAAGAAGAGATGAAACTTTATTGATCCTTCTAGGGATGATAAGTAAATACAGATGGGAATGTAGGATAAGAAAAAGAGATTACAAGTATAAAAACAATATAAAAATAGTGACAAGCATTAAAGTTTTATTAACAATACAAAGTAAACAGTATACATATGTGAAATTATATAGGCCATAAAGTGCTGTGGCTTGCAGAAGCACGCTATAAAAAAGAATCAAATACTGTTCTGTGACCCATCAGATAAATGTGTTGCCAAGTGTCCCATGTGACAAAGCTCTAGGACAGATACAATGTCGAGGAAAATGACAGTGTGAAAAAGCAGAGAAGACAAGATACTATAGTTCATACTGAGCCAACATACAGTAGACCTATGAAACAACATAAACAGGATATATAAAAGTAAGGAAAACAAAACAAAACAAAACATGCGAAAAAACACAAAAACATGTGAACTACTGTACAAATAAATATTATGTTTTCGTTTTTATATAGTATAAAATAAGGTAACATTTACGAAAACAAGACTATGAGTTTACAACCACGCTAGTGACTCTGAGAGGCTTGAGCTAAATGCTAATGCTAGCATGGCAACACACTCATAATAACTGGGGCTAACATGGTGGTGTTTATCAGGTATAATGTTAACCACGGTCACCATCTTAGTTTACTGTGTTAGCATGCTAACATTTGCTAATTAGCCTTATACATAAAGTACAGCTAAGGAGGTTATTATAAAGTCCCAAAGTGCACAAATACAAAGTTTGACCTGATGATGGCGCTAGACAAAGAAGTGAGGGGATCAACAAAGTGATTACAATTTGAGGAGGACATTAAATGAATTAATGTGTGTACCAAATTTCAAGTCAGTTCATCCAATAGTTGTTGAGATATTTCAGTCTTGACCAAAGTGCTGGACAGACCGACCAACATCCTTAGAGCCATGCTGCTAACATGGCTAAATATACATGTAGAAGTACGTGTGTGCATTTTTGCCATAGCATGTAAGCATCAAGCATTAGTATGAATACTGTTTAAGAATTAAATCATGACTACACGTCTTTGATACATTGTTTTCTCAGTTTTATATATCCGATTACAGATATATTGTCTGCCTGTGAGCTATACTGGTGGTGTTTCAATGCCATCCATCTTCGGTAGCCTACTTACCTGACAGACTCATCCTGTTTATGCCATTTTACGGGATAATCCCCTAAGCAATCTCATTTTCATAGTGCGTCACTGGAAATTGAAAAGGCCTAAAATAAAGCCCAAAGTAGTAGTATTTTGGTAATTCCTCTGCAGCAGCTATAATGCACAACGATGAGGTGAAGAAATTGAGAAATGCTAAAAAAGAAATGGAGTGGAAGAGGTCAACTGAGGCCGTTTCCTCATCGTTTAACAATCACGGCATCTATTCCTCCCCCTTCCACTCTGACACTTACTCACTGTGAGCTGACAGGTTGAAGGATGTTTCTAAATCTCTTTTCTTTCCCTCTGGGCTGTTGGCTGCAGGCAAATCTCACACTTCTATTCCTCTTTTCGCCAGGCGCTGAAATCGGATTCTGCTGTTTTCTCGTATATTCCAAAAGCAGAAGATGTGGTAGCTTCAGTCGGTTGGCTTTATTCTCTTGATTATTTGTGCATTTCACGTGTTTGTGCTGCACCTGATTTCTGTGGATTTTAGTGTAGGTAGTTTTGTATTCAGCTCAAACACATTTCGCTTCTTAGAGGAGCTTCTGTTTTGGCTGGGAGCGTCTGCTCAGCTCTCCCTGCAGGAGATGATTCAGTAACCTGCGTTTTCAGGGTTTGGTGTAAAGCCTGCTTTGCATTCTCCTCCTGTCCAAACACAGGCTTTCTTATATCCCGCAACGCTTTGTTCAGATCCAATATGCAGCTCTCTGTGAGTCTCTTGCTCCTCTCCATTTTCTTTGTGCTTGTCTGTGTATGTTTGAATCTGCAAGTGTGTGTGTTATGTCCTTGCATCATTACATTCAGCTCAGTATTGTCTGACCAGAGGAGGTGGGAGAGGGCACCAAAAGGGGGAGGGAGTCAGAGCAGATAGCAAAAGACAAACTGTGACCAGTAGAGCTGCCGCTGTGTGATCCAAATGGACAGGCCGTGTAGACCCACGTCAGAGTCTTTCAGAGCTGCCAGGCAGGAATGTGTGAGAGAGAGGAGAGAAGTCTGTCAGGTAGTGGGTTTTCTTCCTGCATGACTCATTCTGTCTCAGACTGTCTTAAATGACAGTCTGTGACGAGTAGACAACCGTTTCGGTCATGCTGAACCATACAGCCCACCTGGCTTGTCCTTCTGGTTGACTCCAAACTGCTACAACACGGCTTGTCATCTGCCGTGACAATGTGGTGTTTCTGTGTTTTAAAGGGCCTGCATGCAAACACTTATGCTTTCAGTTTTTCTGGTGGTTTAGACCTTTGCTCAGGCTCAATGTAGGTGAAGCTCTGCTGGGAATTACATGAGCTCACCAAACTCTATGTGATAATGAGAATGGCTTTACTCCATTTGGTTGGACTATGGCAAGTACGGTAGGTCAAATTTCAACAAAGAGATAGGGCTGTAAACTGTTGTGGACGGTTTGGGCAATGCTTTTACCGTTCACCTTCGCTTTCTCTTCCAAATATGTTTCACTAACCGGGGGTTTTGTTTACAACCTGTTTGACTGTTCATGTTTGTTGCCCCGAAGAACCTATTTGTTAGTGATGTTGCCATGTTCAGAGATACCAGCAATTATAGAACCGATGGCCAGAGCTACGAAAATATAACTGATGTTAAAATAAACTTTAGTTTTCCTTTTAATCCTGTTGTCCTGTGGAGTCTTCGACCACTAGCGGCACTGCGAAGCAATGTTTTGATGAGCAAGTCCTTGTTTTGTGTGTATCTCATGCTCCACTATCACATGTACACAGACACACATTCCCACACTATTCCACTGATCCACATGTTTATGGTGGTAAAGTGCCAATAAATGTATCAATGTGCCCACCAAAGGGCAGGGAAGAAGATTGTTAGCTGATGTAAACATGGACAATTCACTCCAGGCTTAATTATATTACACACTGTGTATTTGCAAGAAACAGTGAATGTAAACACAGCAGTGTTTGTTTACAAGGAAACTCCACAGGGTTCCTTTAAATGGAGTGCAGGCAGCACATAATGCAGAACGTATGACATTGAATGTTTATCAGCTAATAATCAAACAGCAGCCAGTAGTGTGGCTGAAGGTGTTATAATGCTTCTTGTGGAGGATGGTGTACCAGTAGAAACAGACAAATATCTGGCAGGTCAACTGAATAAGCATGTTACACCACTGTCTTTAGGGTGTATTTAATTAGTGTAAACATCATTCAGGCCAAGTTTTGGGCAGCTTGCAAGTGTTGGCAAAGGCAGCACAATAGCTATTCCATTTGTGTTCAGCCATGACAAGCCACGTGAAAGATATGTGTTTACCAGACTCTGTTGATTGCCATGCTGTTGGCTGACAAGTGGCATTTTGTTGCTTTGTTTACTTGCTGCACATTAAGATGTCTATCCAGGTTGGCATAAGCAGCATGTACCATTTGGTAAGCCAAATTTAAATGGTGTGGAAACCAACTGACACAAATCAGAACTGTGGTCAGGTGTTAGGGTGCACCCTCTGATAAAGATGTAAACTGTCCGCCCTAACAGGTGCCACAAAACTACTAAGTGAGGGAGACGTCAAGCACCCGAGTCAAAGTCTAATCTGGCAAAATAAGTAAAAACACCTGCGTAGGTGAAGCGTAGGTCTGTAGGGCGTTTAATGTTTAGCTTTGATCAATTTGGGCCTCAACAACAACAATGAGTTGCTGTATTATTGATATTCAGAGAGAGAAATGGGATTTTGTCTTTGCTGCACTGTCTTATTCCTCTTTGTATATGTGTGTACTTGTGTGTGTGTGTGTGTGTCCCAGCAGATGTTATGGAGGGGAAGAGCGCCATTCTTCTGGGCATGAGTCAGTGGAACTCAAATGATCTGGTGGAGCAGATTGAAACTCTGGGACACATGGAGGACCAGTCTCATGGTACACTGCAGACACACACACACACACACACACACACACGTATAAATACGCTCATTAGACTTTCATTGAATGATGATAATGGTGGCTAAACTGTTGGACCGTAGCTTCTATTTAAAGCCACATTAAGTTGTTTTTTAACCACTAGGTGGCAGAGAGAATCCAAAAACTGATTTCATCTTATTGAGGAGTAATGGGTACAAGCGAATAATTGCTTACCCACAATAGCCCTGCAATAGGGGCTGCGTTGGTATGTGTTTGCTACTACAGGGTATCAGTGAGAAGAGAATAGAAACTAGGAAGTCCAGTTTGAAGACCTATCAACCTGTCATATTTTTTTCTTCGAGGCACGATTTTACAACTTGTATCATGTTAGCAATATTTATTTGTTTCTTGCAAAGTAAACTTAGCACAATGCTACAATTTTTCTTACCTTGTAGGGATGTCTTCATGTGGCTGAGCTCGTTTGCGAGAAATAGCTTTTCGTTTTATGGGTGGTGGGTGTTCCGCAGGAAATTGTTTATCGGAGGATCTTGCGCATCTCATCTCGTTCTTTTAGTTAGAAGATGACGGCCTAATATAGCCACGCTGATCAAATATATTGTATTTGCTGTAAATTAGCACCTCCGCTCTCTTTCTTTCATTATTTATATCGAAGCATATTTATGACGTTAGTGGATGTGGAAAATACTGCTGGAAAACATGAGTCGGGTGGGGGCTAATTGGGTTGGGGGGTTGATTATAGCTGTGACACTCAACAACTAAATTATATATTTGTAACATTAAATCCTATGCTTTTTTAAATAGCCAATTCAAGGCAACATCTCCAGAATGAAAAGAAATGCATGTGGGCCGGAAAAAAAAACTAAACAATGAGCTAAAAGAGGCTAAAAGCTGCACAGAGCTGCTGAGGTGGTGTTTCTTTCAGTCATCCCTGCGCTATGACTAACCCTTTCACACTATGCAGAGTCATTTGACACCATGTTAATATCAAAAGTGTCACATGCTGCAGGTGTAAGGCTTCCACATCCCATAGTGGAAAAGGGACTTCCCAAGTAGTTCAGAGCATAATGTGAAAAGGATTGGATGCTCTTTGCTTGCAAGGGGTGAACATTTTGTTACTGATGCTTTAGATGAGCATGAATAAACGGAAGCACATAGTGAGCAGAACATAAGCATAAGGGTGGCTGAGATCTAACAGGCAGATATGTGACACGTTTTTCTTTTTCTATTTAAGGCTAGCAGCAACTTCCAAACAAAACCTGACAAGACTACAAAATGGTTTGAGCACAGATACGCGTGGCTGCTCAGCTTCTTTTTGCTCTTTCTTCTTCGTCCGAGCCGTTCTCTCAAATGGAAATGAGTTAATGAAGCAACAAAGAAGTAAATATGGGGACATTTTCTTCCAGTGCTCAATGAACAGAATATCCTTTGATTTTTTTAGAGATTTCACCTCTTTTCCTTCTTTTCTGTCTACCCTTCCTCAATGCTCTTACTTCAAGGCCCTGAGGACTAACATTGCAACTGCCTCAGCCCAAGATCGACAGACTTTTCTTGATCCTTCCTTAGAGAATAAGCTTCTCTCATAATTCAGTAAATCAAAGAACCTGAATCTGTTTCGTTTGTGAATTGTTTGAAACAGTAAAATAGACATATGCTGTGCCTGTACAGAGCTGAAAAAATATTTCCAAAACAAACAATACTGGCAGGAGCAATATCATATTTCAGCAGGTTTTCATATTAGTCCTCAGCACATACTTTAAATAAAGCTAATGAATTCTTCCTATGAGAAAGTTATTAAATTAGATTCATTTATCAAAGTCTCTGGTGTCATTATCCAACCACAGTGACTGAGTAACATGTCACCCAGAGATTTAACAGCACAGTATTTTTCAGAGACAATAAGAAAAGTTCAGTTTGCGCCTTCAAGATCATAAATCAGTGTTGGGATTTATGCAGATCAGTGGTTTTTAATAGAAAAGTTGAACTCCCACAGCAGGGGGTTTCATGTTAGAGAATATTCAATCACAGTTGTCACGAGTAAATTGCCGTTAATGTGTTATAGTCATTTTGTCACTCTCCATTATGGTTTTAAAGCTATGTCTGAAGGTTAACTGTTACCTATCAACATACCATATACGTAAATAAACATTCGTATCAGGTTTTCTTCTTTTTTTCCCCTATTTTTTTGGCTTCATCAGCCAAATATAAAATCCTGCTTTCCTATTACACAAAACAACAGGGGTCTGAATTTAAATTGGATGGCAGCAAAGTAACAATCAGAGTCAGTTTAACCATATAGGAAAAAAATCAATGATAATAACATGGTTTCAACACCGACTGTGCTTTACAGCTCCTCTGTCAGTCCTGTGCTGATAGCATGGCACTTGTTTTTGGTTTTGTTTACTGATAAATGGGCCAGCTCTCGTCGTAAAAGGTCAGCGCTGAGGTTTGACAAACTGGAGTGGACGCTTTTAATCACTGCGGTTCTGTGGGAGTGTAGTCTGGTCCTGCTGAGATGAAAGAAACCGCTCCTGCAGGGATTCTGTACTAAGTCATGTGGTGGTAACTGAAGAAGTGGGTACACTGTGAATATTTTACACCCCCCACACACCCCATCAACAGACCACTCACTAAACCAGTAATGACCTGTGAAGTGCTCCACTGCAGCAGCAGTACAAGTCAGGGTTATTGTAGCGCTCCAGAATAATTTTAACAGCACCAGTGCCTGCCAAAATACAGGAAATAACAGTTATTCATGAACAAAACATACGAAGAGCTGCCCCCTTTTATAATGCATGAAAACATTATGAGTGCGCTGGCCAATCTTCTTCATGAAATAGAAAGGGCTGCAAAGACTAGATGTTCCTACTGTATGTGAAGCTGCGTCTCATACAGCAGGTGTTTTCCATTTCAATCACACCACACGACTGAAACGGCAAAGCATGTGTGCAAACACTAGTAATATCGCATAAATTTGTTTTCCAGCAAACCTATTATGAGACCGTGAATTCTGCTCTGTGATATCTTGTTCCACTCAAGACCCTCTGAGATGAAAAGAAAATACTGGGACTGCCAGTAAGCTCATAGACTGCTGTTGAGAATTTTACTTGGACTGTCTAAGTAATGGTAATTGCATTCTCCCTTTCTCCCTCTCTCTGTCTCTCATCCTTAAGTTGCAACAAAGTCGAAGTTACCCAAAATAGAAACACTCCCCAGCATGGTGCTGCGTACAAATGTGCATATGCCTGCCAAGGTTCTGCCTCTGTTTGTTTACATCCTACACTCGTGGGGGCACAGGAATATTACCCAGGAATATAGGAATATTAAGACATAAATTTAGCTGAGCGAAACTGGGCATAGCAACAAAACAAAAGATCTCAAAGCAGCACCAACAATAGCTGCTGCAACAAAAGTGGCTGAAGTCATATGGGAGTCTTAAAACTGATGGTGGATGGTCATGGAGGTGCAGATATCCTCTTATAAGCTCAAGAAAGTTGAACATTAACAGAATCATGTGATTTTAAACCCATTGTGTTGCACTGAGAACAAGTTTGATCAGAAAATTGCATGATTTTAGTTTATCACAGATATATCATTGTCTCAGTATCAGCGAATTTGTATTGCAGTACAGAAATGTCAAAGATGTGTTTTTGCAAATTATTTTTTGGTGCATTTCATGCCTTTATTAGATAGTGATAGTTGACATGGGGGCGCCCCATGCCACAGGTATTTAGAAATAGTGTCGCTGTTGCATAGTTTGTCCACAAGAGAACACTGAAGTTTATTTTCTAACTGCAAAATGTCCCGCTCAGTACGCACAGATGTTGTCACAATTTTTTAAACCTGCATTCATTGAATTTTAGGCCACATCTGGGCAGCACAACAAGCTGTAAACACACCATTCACATATTATCACCTTCTAAAGTTGATATTGTTAGCAAACAGTTGCCTATTTACACATCCTGTAAATATTCACTCTCTTTTTAGCTCTGATTTGGTCTCTACCAACTCAAAATATCTGGCTCTTTAGCTGCTAAATACTCCACTATGTTCACCAGCTAGTCACTAACTGTAAGTTGGCGCTCAGATAGCGTTCAGTGGGTTTATAGAGCTTTTTAGATGAAAACAGCTGCCTGCTGTGGCTACAAATCTATGCTGATGAATGCGGTGAGAGTGAACCAAAACAGCAAAGTTGCAAACCAGAGTTGCAGAAACCAAAACAATTAGCAAAACGATGCTATAAAGCTCCACAGAGCTGAGGGGAACTGTAATGTTGGGTGCTAACTATTTCTGGGTTCGAGTACGAGTGACCCCTTTCACATACAAGTAGTTATGTGATCCATTGTTAATAGAAAAATATTGATAATAGATGCTGTAAACTCTCAAATATGTCAGTACTGATTTTTCCAGTAGCATTTGTGTGTTAGTACATACAGGAAACCTTACAGGTGCAGCTGGACTACTCTCAGTAAGAGAGCACTTGAGCGGTGGCATCCACTACCCTTTGATCTCATATATCTCTCTCATATATTTCTCAGCTCCTCAAATGCGTGTCTGGGTTTATAACCTCTCTCCCTTTGCTCTCGATTATTCCTTCGTTCGCTCTTTTGTTCTCCTCAGCTTCTCTAACCATCTATTTACCCCTGGCCTCTCCGCTTCTTCACTCCATTCCCATCGCAGCACCTCATCATGTTCTTATATTTCGGCCTCTCTATCTTCCTACATTCATTACACTTTCCCTCCCAATAGAGGCAACAGTGATGGAAACCTCTGTGACAGAGAGGAATGCCTGGAGCACAACTGTCCCTTATTTTCCACTGTACTCTTCTTCTTCTTCTTCATCTCTGCTCAGTGACGTCCTGTGATCAGCCACTGATCCAACGTCTTCCAGGCCTCCCATCTGTTCAATCATCGTATATTTATGCTGTGCTCTTTTCATTGCCATCTTTCTTCCACTTCATTCACTGACTGATGCTGTATAATGTAGTCAAACCTGAAATTAGCCGCATTACATAACTGATTACGGACTCCGTGATAAACAAAAACTAGTGACTTGGCTGCCTCCTTGGTGTGTGCTGCCAAGCTGGGATAACATTAGCTAAAATGGCTACGTCAGTGGAAGCAGACCGTTTGGAGGAGATGACTAAGTGATAAGCCCTGCCAAACAACACAACACAGAGCATTTTTTTTCCCTGGCCACATAATATATGGTGAGAATATAATTCCACACAAAGTGACCCGCAGAGAAATGTATTATATTGAATGGGAGAATGATTTTCCATTTTCTATGGAGCACCACACAGCTCTCTCTTCTGCATGCACCCTGTAGCTCTATTCAGAAACACACGCAGACAGAGAGTGACAGGCAACATAAATTTAAGGTCTGAGACTCATCTGTATTCTACCCACCGCCCAAGTCATTTTTAACACACGATGCTGATGCTTGCATAGGCACAATCGCCTTCTCACTTAAATTCCCATTAAATTAATGTTGTTGTTTTTTTCTGCTTTTGGTCTTTCTCTTGAAAGCGAAACTGCTTAGAGAGGCTTAAAAGCTGCAAAGACAAAAGCAATTTCTCTGCAGAATTAAAATAAAAGACGGCAAACAAGAAAGAGGGAGAGGTGAGATAATGATAACAAGTGACTAACCTCATCCATTATTTTTACAGCCTGTTGGCCGTAATTGTGTCTTTGTTGTTGGAGGCTCTTTCTCCTGTCTGTGATTTTCTGTTGGTCAGTCTGTGCCTATCTGTATCTGTATGCCTATATGTGTCTATCTGTAGGTGTGTGTTTACATGTGCATTTGTGTGCATATGTGCACGTTAGTCTGACAGGATATGAAGCAAGAAATGCTGTGTGATCGCACATTGAGAACAGATAATCACACCCAAACAACACTGTTGCTGCCTGGAGCTCCCGGGGGGGGGGGGGACTGTTTGAAATGAAAGGGAACAATAAACCTGTGCAGTACGCCACGCCAGCTCCACATAGATTTCTCCTGCTGATGGTTAACACTTTCCTCGACCCTTTAATTAAATGTTGATCGAGCGATGTTGTTGGTGTTTATGTGTTGCAGAAATGGCATGAAGCTACTGTGGTGACACAGTCAGTGTAGCACTTGCAGGTAGAAAGGGATCAATACCACTTAAACACTTACACTTATTACATTTAATAATTACTCAGTATTATATGTTATGTGCTTCATTTACATAATTTCTGTAATTCACTCTGTTTCTTCATATCTCAAGTCTACAACTGCTGCTTATGTCCACTCTGTATAAGACACCTATTAAATATCTGGAAGAAGGATCCCTCCTCTGTTGCTCTTCCTGAGGTTTCTCCCGCCTTTTTTCACATAGAAGGTTTTCCTTATACGAATCAAGGGTCTAAGGATATAGTGGGTCATATGTTTTACAAATTGTAAAGCCCTCTGATTTGCCTTTAGTGATACAAATTCTCTTTAATGTCTGCTAAGCTGTGACTATGCCTTTCATTGCATTTTGCTTAAGTTAGCTATATAAATACATGATGCAAGATAGTATTAAATACTTAAATCCCATCAGTGAATAAATGCATTTCACAGCATGACTGAGTTTTTCACTAATGCTGCTCATTTTTGTTAATTTAGTAATGACACATGTAGGAGCTCATTATGTGAGCTGTAAAACTCATTTCTGCAATATTTTACAAGTAAGCTCATTAATTTGCTTGTACGTAAATATATGTACATACTAAATGCAAATTTGGGTTTGGCAACAAGTGGTGAAGCTCGTTTGGTCCTCTAAATTTCACAGTGATGAATTTCTTCATACAGCTGTTGCTCCCACCTTTATCAATTATTTACATGACATTTCAGGTAACATTTTTCAATAGTTTGTGTTGGATTGCAACTGTTTAACTTTTTTTTCGATGTTTGATCCAGTGTTTTTGGCCATATTCAGACAGATGCCGATAGTGAATATCAGATCAGCACGTCTCTAGTCACAGGTACTGAGTGAGCCTCTGCTACCTCACTTCTGCCTGCTGTATAGGTGTGTGTCTTAGTGTGTGTGTGGGAGTGTTTGTTGCAGTACAGCAGCCGCAGCATATAGACAGGGAGCAGCTGGGATTGTTAGGAACAGACTGTGTGTATGCGCATGTCTGAATATATAGGTGTCTTTGAGTCAGTTTATGTGCTGCACCGCCTTATGGTGTGTGTGTGTGTGTGTGTGTGTGTGTGGGTGGGGGTGGGGGGGTGAGAAGGTTTGTCATGCAGTGGAGCTGGTGGCGTCTCCTGGGGTCTTTTCACAGTAGGGCAGGACTGACCCTGATGCCAACAGCGGTGAACAGATGGCTGAGCGTGTTAGCATGCCTGTACTGTGCCAGGGGTCAGAGGGGGGCTGTTCAACGAGTCAGGAGACAGCGTTCCTCCAAATGAGCACCCTAACCTGTTGCTACTTACCAGCACACACTTTCGAATCACAACAAAGTGATACTTGACTTCTTCACCTTTTTACATAATTTCCCTATAGCATCTTACAGTACTGTTTCTTCACTCATAAAAATATTTCTATCATAAAAAACGTCATTATGGTCCCCATTGCCCAGTGGTCTGAGATGCATGCAACACATGTAATCATGATGTCTTGTTTTTTATTCTGACTGGGGACCTTTGTCAAATACAGTAAAGGCAAACATTCCACAAAAATATCTCCTATCTTGAAAAAATAAAAATTCCTTCCATGGGGGCCATATATTTCTAGTGGTTACTGTACATGGCTGATAAGGATGTGCAGATACAGAAAATTTGTTGTACAGCTATCTCAGCCCAAATGATCACAAACCTGTTGTAGAAATTAAGATCTCACCTTGCACCAGATCTCTAGAAGTTTTTCTTTATTTCTGCATGAGAGAGCCGAGTTTTTTTGGAGCGAAAAAACACAATTTGCATCAAGCTTTTCAGATTCACCCATCAATCAATCTTGAATGTTTATCAATCAATCAGTGACCCCGGTGAGTGAACCTGAGAAGGCTGGGTGTGAAATGCATTCTTTTCTTTAAAAAAAAAAAGTCTCATACATCTCATGCAAAAATAAAGAATAACGTCTGGAGATCTGGTGTGTGGTAACTGAACACCAGTGATTTGAAGTTGTATGTAAAAATGCTCTACGGAGTGTTTTTGCCTCTTTCAGCTCATCATTTTGGTTTTACAGTCCGCAACTGCACTGTTCTGGTTCAGTCTCACTCCTCTAATCAGCATTGTTTCCAGCAGCAGCCGGCCGCTGTTTTCACTGATAAACTGAATATACACTACCTGTCCAGCAATGACACAGTTAGCAACTAGCTGGTGAACATAGTGGAGCATCTAGCTGCTTAAGAGCAACATATTTTTCTCAAGAGTTGGTGGAGACCAAAACAGAGCTAAAAAAGGCAAAGTCAAACTACAGTATCTCTGTTTTTCCAATGTCATTGTGTTAAAGATGCTCCATCTCATGACCAGAGCTGGTAATTGCAATAAAGACACTTCATAATGCAGTGTGATTACCACTAATGATTTCTTTATAATGACATTCATTTATATAGATCATTGTCCCACAGCTGTGTACAGAAGGTGTTCATAATCAATTCCCACAAATGTCATTAGAGGCTTTGTTCTCCATTGTAAAATGTCTTCTCATGTTTCTTGAAACCGTAGCATGTCTTGCTGAACTGATCTCAAGATTTAGATGCAAAAATGACTTGCAAGAAGAAGCCAACGCTGCTGTTTTCTGTACACGTCTTCCCAGGAACACAGATAATTCAGCGTGATACTGTAGCTCTCTAATGAGTTGATTCACACTCCAGCAGGCAGGAAACTTTGAGGGCATTTTGCCATTTTCATACTCCCTGGAAAGATATAAATCTGTAGTCCGGAAGCCAATCTTCCTGATGATGAATGCAGTCTTTTCCCTCTCACTCTCATCCTCCCTGCTCTTGTTTTTCTCCCATATGCTCAATCGAAGGTGATAAATGTGTGATGGTGAAAGAAGTAGTCGAGACCTGAGAGGAAGAAGATTCAGGGAAAGATAAACAGAAAACAAAAACTCTGCATGCATGCTGGAGACAGAGAGAGAGAGACAACGCTGAGTTTTATGGGAAAATTACATTTTAAATCATAGTTACACAGACAGAATGACACACAAGAGGGATCTAAACATGGATCAATACATCAATATTTCATGCTTTCTCATTCAGCTCGAGTAGACTTCTCAGTAGAGCCCTTTCATCTTCACAGCCCTCTATCTGGGGTCAATTTTCTCTTCCTCTGTCTCGTAGATAAGTTAAGAAATATTTCAGACTGCAGTATGGTAACAGTATGATGCACTGATGCACTGTGTGTGCCTGACTGGGCCGTAAGCCGCTGGAAATGGCCATGCTGCCGCTGAACTATGGCATTGTCAACTTTCCACAGGGAGCTTTCTAGGTTAGGTCATTTGTTGGGAGAGAATGAGCGCAGGGAGAGAGCTGCTAAATACCACTAAGCTTCATAAAGCACATATTGACTGGCAGGACTCAGACCTCTGAGAGGAAGCACAAGAAATGAAAACAGGAAAGTGGAGGGATTGTTAGAATCCCCCACGCAGCAGCGCAAATCTTTTAGGGGAGAAAAAAGATTGGCCTCGTAACCGCAGGAAGCCGGTTTATACCACTGAGCCGCACCAACAGAAAGATGATTTCGTCGGTTTACTCCAATATCAGACAAATGTCTTGCTTATCGTTGAATTCAGCAGCAGCCCAGCGTGTGTGCTGCTCACACAAATGATGAGGTGAGCGAAGATCTGCTATTTCCTCTGACTGCCTCTCCTACAATCTGCTGAACGCAGCTGTTTGCTGCAGATTGGCAGCCAGAATATGTTTTAGTACAATGCTATGTGTGAGATGCACAGCTTTTTATATTGCTAGTGTTCGAGTGAGTGTGGGCTTGAAAACACTATGAAAGAAAGTATCAGGAACTGACTCTCTATAACCTTTACATTTTCTGGTTCAGTATGTTGAATAACCACAGTTGTGGTGTCAGGGATGACACCACATTGTTTTCAATGATATTTATTGAATACTGTCACCACACCAGTCTTCACTCTCCACTTGTTGGCTAGTGTATGATTCTATACAAAAAGAACAGATAAGCAAAGCTGTAAACCAAGTAGATTCAGCCTAAAGTAAATAAACCCTAATAATTAGCAAATTTCCATATCTACACAATGGCTGGGTAAACATAATCAATAGCAAAGTAATTGACAACTTCAGATTTTCACTTTAACATATATGACTTCTGTCACTTACTCTTATTAGCATCAATGGAAAAAATAAATATGATTTTAACTAATTAAAAATTGAATAAATGCAGCATTAGTTTAAACTACACAATCTGTAAAGAGATGTCCTTATTTAAACTACTATACGAAACTGGGAGGGATAGCATACTAAACATTATTAGCCTTCCAAAACCAGATAATAAAACATACAGTTACTAATAGAAAGGTTTCTGCCTCTTCAACTTCAACTGCAGACACTGAGCAACTAAATGTCCACCTCACCTGCTCATTGAACACCTGCTTGATAACTATCTCACATAGCTACCTCAGAGCACTAAGAGTCCTCTAAGATGCTCTGACAGGGGCCAGTGAATGTTTATATCGGGGAATCTAGGAGCCTTTTCCACAGACTTATTGTCTTATCTTGTCTATCCAGTGATAAAACACATGTGCACCTTTTTTATTGCTTTTATTCAACAGAATTTCTTTAAAAATAAAGATATGACTTAATCATGATCCATAAGCTAAATGCTTCTTGGGGCGTCAGAAATCAAAACTACACTGGATGTAGCTGTAACATTCCCCGTCCCCCAAACCAGAGAAATCATATTTCACTCAATCAGCCACAGGAATCGTAGTCTGTGAAACTTGTAATGAAACTGATTTCACCTTTCTGCTTTAAGGCACTCCTCTAACCCTCCTAAAATAATTTCATTTGTCTGGGTTTCATGCCACTCACGCTGTTTCAAGGAATTTTGTTAGCTATTTCTTGAAGACTGGCCTCAACTTAAAGTGTATTCTGCCCACTAAGAATGATTTTTATTTGTAGGTGTTCCAGTGCAGATGTTTAGTATCACTTGATGGTCTAAATATTGTGATTATAGCAATATACACCAAGTTAACACCAAGTACTTGTGACTTCACTCCAGTGTTGTGCAAGTTACTTGAAAAATATAATCAATTTCTCATTACATATTACAGCGCAGCTCCGTCAAAGATCCCTGCTCAGCCAGACGAGTGGAATCACACACTGTACAAAACCTGTTACGCCTTAAAACAACTCCAAATCCTCTGCTCATTCCATATATTCTGAATTTAACGTGTAGAAATAGACAAATAGCTGGTCTACATTTTGGAGGTATATACTGACCATCAACTGCTAGCTTAGTCCCAGTGACTGCATACACCTCTCTAGAAGTCCTGTCCTCACTGTGAAGCTGTGGGGTTCACACAACCTCCAGCTCTAAATAAAACCAGCTAATTCCTCAATGTATAGCCTTACCAGTTGCTAACAAGCCAGCTAAGAAAACAAAACATATGGAGCGACATCTGCGAGCTAGTTCAGGCAGTCAACTTGAGCTGCACTGCCATACGCACTCCACAACCATCTACCAAACACACTCTCCCAATTTGGTGGTCTATTTAAGCTGCAAAAATTTCCATCTCTCCCTCTGCCTGTCAACGCCACTGCTGCCCTGCATCAGTATTGCTCCCTGTTCTTTCAGCCCCACCACCACCCCAGCATCCACCTGCAGGCTCCGGCTAGGGGGGTTTAAGATATTTGCTCATCACTCCCTAGTATCTCTATGTAAACATATCGGCAGGGAGTGATAAGGTTGGAGCCTAGATGCCAAACTCTAACTATGTTCTGCTGCTATAATAAACATTTCAAACGTGAGTTGTCTGGCTGAAATAAATAAGAGAACGTTGGAGATACCTGGAGACACATTTCTCCTATTTTGATAGAGGCTAACAGGGCTAACAGAGGCAAACAACCCAACCCTAGTGTCAAAGTAACTGAGCGTCACTCGGATCAGTAACTGTAATGTAATTACTGAATTTCAAATTGTAATCCCTTACACTACTCGTCACTGAAAAAAATAATCACATTACTGTAATGTGTTACTGCCCAGCTCTGCTTCACTTGGACTTCAGCCTTTTTGTATTGATTTGTAATGACGTTAACCTCCCCAAGTCAAAAGATTATAAATTATTTTATACAAAAGTGAGAACAGAATTCACTCTTCTTTTTCCTGACGATGGATATGCTGACAGCAGCCAACTTGCACAATTGGAAGGTGCAAGGACAGAAAAAAAATTACTTGTTTGAGACTTAACACATAACATTTAGGACTCGACTCTGGACTAGTGACTTGCAAAACAATGACTTTGTCCCACCTCTGTCAAATATCATATATAATTTATAATAAATGAGGGCTGCATCCAATGATTGTTTTTATTATCGATTAATCTGTGGATTATTTTTTAAATGAATCCATTAATCGCTTAATGTATAAAATAGTAAAAATATCCACCACAGTTTTCCAAGGTGACCCTTTTAAAACAGTTTGTTTTGTCCAACTGGAGAAGCTGAAATCAGAGAATATTTGACAGATTTTGCTTGGAAAATTACTAAAATGATACTATAAGATTACTAAACAAAATGACTGGTTGCATCTCTATAGTAAATATGTCTATCGGTGTTTTCAATCCAAAACATTGGGTTTCAAAAACACAGTGATCTAGCCCCAAATAAGTACAATCACCTTCTCATCAAGGCATCAAGGCAGAGTTTTTTGTGCTCGCTGTCAAACCGCACAATGTTTTCCTTCTCCTGCAGTGTTTGTGCTCTAAGATACTTTACAAGGTTTCTGGAGGAACTTTTCTGCCCTAACTCCCTCTTTCAGAAAAAAGAAAACCTCCCTCCATTGATTTCCTGTTACTTTGTGACCAAAATAGTTCAGTGTGCTGAGTCCCTTGTGTGTGCTGAGCAGGCAGTCGGAGGCAGGCTGCGGGCTGGGAATGGAAGTAGAAGGGAGATGACAGCGCGTGAGTCTGTGAGAGTCTCCCATGACAGTCGGTCCCAGACGAGGAGGCCAAATAAACAACGAGCAAAGCACAGAGCTGTGCCTTGAGCCCGGAGAGGGAAAATAGAAAGAGAGGCAGGAGAGAGCTCAGGAATAAGATGACACAGCTAGCAGAGGCTTCCGGAGAGGGTAATGAGTTTGGCCAGGTTCCCGTGATATGCTGCACCACGCAGAGAGAGAGGCCTCTAGTCGTCACAGTTGGGAGAACAAATGTCCCGATCCCTTCATCTTTTGTCCATTTTTCTCCATCAGAGGAACCAAAATCCAATTACATGTAATGGCTATAGATGCTGCAGCAGAGAAACAACCACGTTCCTGCTGTTTACTGTCACTATTGACTTCTGAATCTTATGGTTATGCCATTTGAGCTTAAGGGTACATAGACCCATCACCCAGTTTGGAGTATGAATGAAGAGATATGAAGAGGCATTAGTAATATTGACCATATTCACAGATCAATATCCATTTATGCTTCTGTTCTCAGTGCATCTGGGTGAAGTGGCTCCTGCAGTGACCCTTTCTTTCCCCTTTTCTCTCTCTTTATTCTTTCCTCTTTCCTTCCTTCCTGCCACTTCCTGCTTCTACCCCTTTACTCACCCAATACAGAGGGTCTCTACCAGCTGGGTGGTCCACGCTGTGCCCCTCAGAGCAGCATTGAAGGCCTGGAGGACATAGAGGTAGGATCATTACGAACAGCCTCTCAGTATATTCACCAGCAGCCAAGAACACGTAGAAGAACCCAGTTATTTTTCTCGCCATGTAGCCCCACTGCTTTCACAAAATGCTGCCTCTATTCTTTCCCTCCCTTTGAGTCTCTCCTTTTAAGTGTCTCCTTTTCAACCCTCTGTGAACCCTCTTGCAGAGGAAATGTAAGACGCATGTGCTGCTGCTGGTGGTGCACGGGGGAAACATCTTGGACACAGCAGGCGGAGACCCCAGCACAAAGGCTGGCGATGTGGCCACCCTGGCCTCAGTGTTGGAGAAGGTGACGCGGGTGCATTTCCAGGCTGTTGCAGAACACGTGATGATCAAGCTGGTGCCATGTCCAGCTGTGTGCGCTGAAGCCTTCTCCCTGGTGTCCAAGTGAGTGTTTTTGCCAGAACAGGAGGCCTCATTGGCCCCATTTACACTTGTCATTTCAAGTTTCACATATCTGGATAAAATCCAGATGTTGTTTAATACACTTTAGTTTAAATTTAGCCACACACACACACACACACACACGCACACAGTTGCTACCAACGGTGAACCGACAGCTTACTGGGACACTTGAATAGAATAGAGCCATCGTTAATGTTATTAGTAACACCAGTGCTTTTGCTACTATTACAAGTCAAAATGTCTGCCGTGATAAAAGGACTATTACGTGTCTCAAACTATTTGCGGAGGTGTTTTGTAATCTGGCAACAATGTGGTTCTTGGTTGTGTTTCCACTTTGCTTTCCACTCTGTTTTTTTTTTCAGTCTCCTGCTTCTGTTTTTTTAATTCAACTGATAACCTCACTAGTTTGATAGACCGCCCTAATTACTATAAAGCATTAATGAACAGACTACACAGTTACACTTTACTGCTTAAGGAGGCATTTGAAGGATCTGCCCAGTATGAATGCATGCCTGCAAGAATTAGCATAGAGGCACAAATGCCTGGTTGGCTAAGGTGGTGAAGGTTAATAGAGAAAATATATTGACCAAACAGACAGTGCAGTGTTAATTAGTATGCTGATGACATTTCTCAGCCCCTGCAAGCATTTGGCCATCTGGAATATTTAACTCCTAACCTTTTTAAATGCTGTTGTTAATTTTCCCCTTAAGTCCTGGAGACGGCTCCTTAGTGGACAAAAAGATATTATACAGTTTCCACTGATTGTGACTCCTCTGCAAGGAAAGTATGATCTGTTTGTCTAATTAGCTACTGTTACTTTGTATTCAGGTTTCATTTGTGGTATCAATTTCAGAGTGGAAGTTAATTGTGGATGTCATGGCAGTAACTCAGTGATGAACAGCAGTCAATAAATGAGTCTTCCCTTATGATAAATTATACAGTATTATGCCCACTTTAAAAGTGTTCTTCCTTAAATCATCTCTGTAAAGTAATGAAGTCCTTGGCTGGAAGATATTTTTGAGATACAGCAGGTAACGTTCATGTATTTGCCCTTTTTTTGCTCGTCTGCTGCCTGTGTGGAGAGCTGCTTAAGCGTAACTAATGATTTCATTTCACATTTAATGTCACATGTCCCAGTGGTCACCAGTTTTATCTTTGACAGCGTCGCTTAGTTTTCGCTGCTCTCCAATTATATGCTGAGGATGTTTTTGTCTAAATTGTCACTAATCACCGTGGCGGAGAGAATGTCTTTGGCAGTCAAGACGAGGCTTCTGTCTGGTTTTGTGATTGACATTAGCAGGAGTGAGTAGTGACTGGAAGCAAGACGGGCGTGAAGAGATTTGAGTGCTGTAGCTGCTCGGCAGCTTGACGTCCGCTTAGCTTTCACCACATACAGAGATAAAATATTAAAAGCAACAGCTTCCCGTGGCAGTCGAGCTGAACTGAGTTATTGCCGCATCTCGATTGCCTCACGCATACACACACACACACACACACACACACACACACACAAACATGCACATACACAAATTACATTCAGGCATGTATGAAATTTTGCTTGTAAAAAGACCCATTCATAATAAAACACTGTGTCACAAAGGACCAAAGCTGTCTTATTGGGAAATAAATGAATTAATTAATGATTAAATAGAAATGGGCAAATTAAAAGAGAAATAAATAAATAAACAACTTAAATGCACAAACCAAAAAAATCAGAAACAGGTTCAGTGTTGTGTAATAAATTGATTCCACATTATTTCTTTGGTCTTTAATTGTTATGTTAAGATTTATTTTCCTGCAGGAGGTTTTTATTTTTTGTCCATTAGTAGACTTCAACAGGATTAAATGAAACAGGGTGCATTTTAATTTGTTTTTGCCTTTAGTCTTTAAATTAAGGTTTGGCTTAATTTAGATTTTCCTTCAAAATGCATTTGTAGAATCAAAGTACCGAGCCAGTCTAGTCAGTAAACATGGCCAAACTTGATATATGGACCGATCACATCAATCTGATACAACCCTTGCTTGACACCCCGATAATTTGCATGTTGAGGGGAAAATAAATGTATGTTTGAAAAGAATAGAGAATAGAATAAACTCTGCTGAAGGAAAACAAACTGAGTTGAGTTGATAAATAAAAAGCTATAGTGCAACACACATTGTCCCAGTCACATATGAGTTTATGCCCATCGGACACACCAGTGATGATGTGTGTCAAGAAGCATCCTCCTTATATGCTAAGCTTATAAGCATAAGCTATGCTGACTTTACTAACATCTAGTGTTCATGGATTTGTTTATTAAGGATTAGTTCTTTATTTATGTATCTTTCAATGTATTTATTCATTCTTTCATAAATCATTTTTTACATGCCTTAATAATGTAATATTTCTGTAGAGAGAGAGATATATACAGAAATATTACATTATTAAGGCATGTAAAAAATGATTCATGAAAGAATGAAAGAATCTCTCTCTCTCTCTCTATATATATATATATATATATATATATATATAGAGAGAGAGAGAGATACACACAATAAGCTAATATCCACCAATATATCAGTCTAGTCCTAATTTCTATATTAGTATGGAGAAACAAAGTTGGACCAAAATCTCCTGGAGTGAGTTTTAGCTCTCCAGTGAAATTAGACAAAGCTTACTTGTGCCCAGATGGCTCCAGGTTCTCAACATATACTCTCACAATATGTGCAGTCAGTAGGCATTCATACACGCCCACACAGCAACAAACACAACACTTATTCAACTACACTTTTGTCAGTTAACAGTGTTTGCTCTAATGACAGTGTTGGACTTGTGGGTGTGTGGAGCCTCATTTTGCGTGCCAACATTAACATCAGAGGAATAGACAGCCCTGCGGGAACGAATTGCTGCTGTGTGGGTAATTTACTCTCATTCTGGGTAACCGCTTGGCTGAAAATCGCACCACGGAGTGGAGGTGGCAAAATCTCTTAGCGCCTCAAAGACAAACTTTCACATAAACACACCATTTTTGACTCTGTGCTTGATAATGCCTTGTGTAGGCTACTGCAGGATGTCCCAGTAGACAATAAACATGTTTTCCAGCTTTTGTTGTCCTTGTTGCCGTGTGTGTGGAAGGCATGCTGTGCTCTGAGCACTTATTATTAGCTCTGCCTGCTAATGAATGTACCTGGGAGTGCTGGCTAGGAGCTGGGTGTCAAGACAACACACATGTGTAATCCGTAAACACACTCGTACAGATACATCTCACACAAAAAAAGAGCACTGAATGTGTATTACTGTACCATAGCACGTCCAATTACCGGTGACAGTGAAAAGGCTCCCAAATTGATTTCCACTCATAGCACAACATATCGCCTCTGTCACAGTGTGAAGAGAAAGAAACATTTATATTAAAAACTTCATCTGAGCAGCAGGAGAGAAAAAATAAAATGGATTCCTATCTCAGTAGATTCAGTGTCATTGTACAGGATGAGTTTTCTATCAGGGAAAGCAGAAGAGGACGAGGAGGAGGAAGTCCACTTGTCCGTCTGCATGGGGAGTGACCTCAGTTCAGGGAGATAGAGACTCATTATTCTGGCCATTGGCGGCTGTGGACGTGCCGCTACTGTTCCTGGGCCCTCTCCCTAATTAAGAAGACTCTGCAGAGGCTGCTGTTCATGTAAATTGTGCAAACGCTGTGCAGTGCTAAGCCAGCCATTAAGAAACGGGGAGAGCAATTAAGCAGGAATCTGACAGACTTCAGAGTTTTCAGTTTGACATTATATGGCGAGAGACAAGAGGGTGGCGGGGCAGCATAATAGAGTCTATCTCAAGGTTATGCTGCGTGAGATGAGGCTGAATGGATCTCTTCATCATCACATTACAATGAAACCTTGAGGAAGACTTCTGTACATCTCTCAGTATAGACTAGTATCGTAATAACCCTGCCTTTAGGTGTCATTGAGTGAGTGTTTCTAGAAAAATTAACATGGTAATCACAGGCAAAGCGATAAACTGTAAAGCTCTCTGGGATCAAAGATGAAGGATAACCTTACAGCCCATCTAAAGCCAACTGTGGCTCATAACAAAGCAGCAAATTAGGCTTTTTGAGGCTTTTCCTATTATGAGAGTCTTTCAAAGACGGGCACTTCAATGACACCTGAAATATGACCTCAGCATATTCTCAGTCAGTATGGCTTGCATTTTACTAATGAGAGCAGCGAGATGTGAATGGGGTAAATGCTGCTACTCGTGAGTGAATGACTCATATCTTGAAATAACAGGGGCAGACTCGTCATGGCGACGCGAGGCATCGGTTGATATGCTGCTTTTGAGGAGCAAAAAGCCTCCCAAGTAGCATAACATTTTGGGTGAACGTGTGCTCTTAAATAAGGATTCAAATCTATAGTCATATACTGTAAAATACTACAGAGCACCATCTGTTTCTGACAGCAAATACATCGCTTTCCAGTCTTTGCTATGTCAAAACTGTGTGCCTGGTATCACAGCCACTTCTATATTGATCACCAGGATTTTAGAGGAAATTACTTAGGATTATTAGGATTAATGATAGCCATCAAATGCAGATGGGATTTGGATGGTTTGGTGGAGCAGCCTTTTCCAAAGCACATGTTTGTATAGACAAAGATGTTAATGATCGCCTCGAATTAATTAGGACCATCGATTCTGAACAGAGAATAACCTGCAGCCCTCGACGACGTTATACCTTCAAACTGCCTCAGCAAATAAACACAGAGAACAGTTTGGCTCATGCACACACACATACGCGCACACAAACAAACAAATAATTGATGTGCACTCTTTTGAATGTAAAACAGTGGCTGCTTTATGGTAATGATACTAACAAGCGCTTGCATAATCAAGTAATTATGCAACGCAAATAATGAGTGTCTCACCTGACATTTGTTGAACAGTGCAGCAGGTGTTAAACCTCTGTTCCCGTCCTGTGACTTGTGAACCCTGTTCAGAGGTAGAGCTGTGTTTGGAATATTAATTGGAGCTTTTGGTTTTTTTTTAGTTCTCAGTGAGTAAGTGTGTGTTTTTGGGGAGTGTGCGAGCAGCAGTTGTTAACAAGACTAATAAGATCAAGACCAGGTGACTACAAAGCTTGGACCAAACCCTCAGTGGCACTTAACTGGGATGCTGGGATTTCTCATTCCAGTTCCAAAACTCACTAAACAGGCACCTCATAAACAAATCATTGTGGTTTAAATTATGAGGTGACCTGATGGTATTTTGTCTCTCTAGTCTTCCTCCTAGAGCAATATGTTGCCATCTCTGTGATGAATATTTCACACAGCAGCTTCTGTAGAGGGAGCGCCACTGTTGTTATGCAAATAACTGTGTGCAGTACCGTTCCAGTGACACCGCATTTATTACAAAGCTTTCCCTTTTTTCCTGTTTTCTTACAAATCTGCATGGAAGCGGCTCAAAGCGCTGAATCTGTCTCAAAAAGCTGCCCTCAGAGCTGGGGTTATACGCTACAGAGTCGAAACTGCAGAGGCAAACAGCATTTCAAGAGGCTTTAGTTGATCTCTGTTCAGTTTTCTACTGACAGCTACACATCGGAGCCACATCCTGGGGTGTGATTCCCCTCATTGCTGCTAGTCAATAGCAACTAGTCCAGGGAGAGGCTGCCATAAGTGACGCCACAGGAGAAACTACCCCAAAAATGAATATACTTTATAGAGCTCTGAGCTCTTACTGTAAAAACATTAGAATCACAAGAAAACCTTATTCTCCAGCCAAGCATTATAATACAGTATGAGCTAGAGCAGACTGTATTATCTGCTGTGGCGAAGTGGCAGTTTTGTTGGTGATGAGCAGATTTTTCTCTGCCTTCATTGAGTAATTTTGTGACTCATCACAATGTTGGCAAAGCCATTGTGCCTACATGGCCATCTCAAAAATCATATTAACTGCTTCTCTCTAAATTAGGTTCCCTCCCACATTTAAATTGTTATTGAATTATAACAATGTAAAATGATTAAGGCAATAAAACAAAGGCAGAGCCCATGTAAACAATATTATCTTACTATATATCAATATGATTATTCTTGTAGTTGAAGTAGGCATAATCACAGTAACATGTGGAGTTATTTGATTATAATTGATGTTTGTACACCTTGATTACATTTTTTAACCTGTGATCAAGTTGCATGGTTCATTTTCACCATATCATCTTACATACAGGTAGAAGTAAACTGTTGTGTGGACTATTTTGCGCCCCTACTCAGACTCAAAGTCATGGGTTTTCTTTTTTACATCTCTATTTGTTGATATTTTGAAGAATGAGGTTACTCTAGTCAATTGCTGGATGTCACATAGCAGCTTCTCTAAAAGGCAGGAAAATACAACATTGAGAGTTTCATTTTGTACTAATTTAACCGGTTTTGCTCACTAAATGTTTTCAAATATAAATGAAATACATGCTTTTATTCATTGGTGGCTGTGTGCATCTAAATAGGAAGAGGGTTGGAAGATCCACTTCATGTCATAATGTTAATGGTGATTGTAAAAGTAATAGATTAAAAAAATATAAAAATTACAATATGTACATTAAATTAGTCAGAGCAGTCGCCCATCTTTGGAGATATTTATCAGACATCTTCTTAATTTTGAGAGGAGGTGCTACTGTATCACATACGCATACAGGAGTTGAGCTAAACTAAGCTCACTATTCACCATTTCTCCAGACGACATATAGACATGAAAAGAGAAGATATTTTCTGACTTCTATTTCCTACGTATAATTCCCCACTATCCCTCGAGGGGGTGATTCTGAAGGCTTTGATTTTGTGACACCTCGTGGCATGTGGCAGCTCCAGCCAGAGAGATGGCATTTTCGTTGGTCTCACACAATTTTTCTTTCTCACCTGCACCTGTTTGATATTTTGGTGACTTGCTGTGAACTCGACTTTGCCCAATTGGGAGAAGAGGTGCAGTAGGTGACCGTGAAAAGCACCCACCTGCTCGGAGAAAGACACAGCTACGTGTGCTTTTCTAATGTGGCTTTTACAAGCAAAACATGTATAAACAGATCTTGTTCAAAGGTTTACCAACCATTTTGTGGATGATAAGTTTGCTGGTTTGATTTTCACATATTTCTGTCGAGCAGAATGTGTTGAACATTTTTCAATCTATTGACTCTGGTTGCCCTCCAACACAGATCTGTTTGCTATGATGTTGTCAGTGGGGATTGTGGAGGTGGCTTAATCCACTGTAGATGTTGTAAACTGACTGGTGAACACTGGGTTGCTGGGAGCACAACAATCACATCTACTGTCTCTTTTCTTCCAACAGGTTTCCCCAAGCCTGCAGCATGGTACTTTGTAATTGCATCAGAAATTGTCCATGGCTGCTATAAACATGTGGTAGTGTAGAATCATGTCTGTAATTAGAAGAAAAATTATGATAATGGTGCTGGATGTTTCTTTCGGAAGAAGATCTCAAATTTGCAAATAATAATAAATAAATTTGGATAATTGAAAATGCTTTGGACCTGAAAATAGGAATATAATGAGAAATTCACACAATCAAGCAGTCAGTGTAAGCAATCAAGTAAATGGCTTAATCTGACTAATATACAACGGGACATTCACAGTCAGTGAAGGAACATTAAGTTGTTCTGGTCCCAATTGGGAGGGGTCGTAACCATGGCAACACAATGTTTGGCTCTAATTAAACAAAGTTCATAAACCCCCAGGGACACAATAAGCCTGCTTGGTGTTACTGGACTTACCAATACATCATTCCAGTGTAATTAACAGAACAACAACAACACCCATGTTTTGGGAAATGCACTTATTTGCTTAGTCAGATTAGATTAGAAGATTGATATTAATTTAACTCTCTGTGTGTTCAGTAGAAAGCGTGGTCCAGAATGTGTTAAGACTCAATTCACTTCAACTTTATTGTCATTATACTTACAATGAAACATAGCGTTGTCATTCCAAGATAGTGCAACTTGTTAAAAATAATTAAAAAGTACACAATAATAACTGTAGAAGATATATGCAAAATCATTTAAGAGAGGAGAGATGTTATAGTGCATGAGCTTACAGTAGGACAAAGACTGGCAGCAAGAGAAAACAATTAGGCTCCATCAAAAGATAAAACATACACTTTCACACAACTCAAAAACAATTTTATTTGCATGCTATATCTTGTTGGTTAGCATACCTCCAAGAGTCACCTGGAGTTTGTACAGTGTTGGAAGTGGAAAGTGTGCAGAGCCAGTAACTTGACGATGAGGACAGGATTGCTGCGCCCAGGTGTTGGTCATTTGCTAATTAGCTCCAATGCGTGAGCTAACTGCTTGATAAATACTTCTTGTTTTTATTTTTTACTTGGCTGGTAATACTATTATATATATTCTGTATTTTTTTATTGTCATCGAATCCTTTAAAAAGGCAAAAACCAACAATGAAGTTATCCTACTAACAATGACTTTAACTAACAACAACTTTAGCCCCTGTATTCGAAGCCTGATATATCTTCTTCCTCTGTGCCATAGAGCTCCATTGTTTTCCAAAAACTGTCAGCACATCAACGGGCCACATCGTTGCTCTGACTGGCATGTTTCTTCTTTACATTGAATGTGGGCACTATAGTTTATTCTGGCTCAGTCCCACATACACCATCCTGCCGCCAGAAATAATAAGTAGCACGTATTGTTCCGCAGCTAAAAATAGTCCCCAACAAATGCACTGTTTACTCCTGTTTGAGTGACATTTGCTAAAAACCACAGTGCCCAGCTATTTTAGGAAACTACTTAGTCTTTTTTTAAAATTAACTATATGTAAATTTGTGACCTGATTCTAAAGATTTACATCTTTAGTTCATGTCGTTTTTTTCCTTATCCAAATCCGAGGGTCCAGGCATAGAGGGTGTTGAATGTGATTTCAGGCTATATAAATAAAACTGACTTTACCTGTCAGAAGGAGTGCATGGGCATGAGTACCACAAATCATTAATGGGAGCTTGAAAGCATTGAGAGACAGATTTCAGATTGGTGGTTTTGGTCTTTTCATGGAACTTGTTGACTAAAAAAATATCAAACAGTTTTGAAGTTGCAGAGCCAGGCCAGCCGTTTCCTCTCCCTGCTTACAGTTGAGGTGTAAAGCCAGGCTAAACATGTCACAAATCTATTTCTGTATTGAATAGACTGAACAGAGATTAAATTATTATTGATCTTGTAGTCTAAGCACAATCTGGGAGAGCAATTGTGTACTTCCCAAAATGTTGCATTATATATGTACATTTTTGTGTCAGTGCTACATGAGAACTGTCAGTCCTTATACATGCACAGAGGTTGTGCCCTTCTGTGTCGTGAGGTGTCCATGGTGGCTGACATATTTCAGCCTTGGTGTGGCGTTGCTGCTTCTTGCTGAAATCAGAGCATCTGATGGATGGTGACAGGGCTGGCCCTGCTGCTCAAGGAAAGAGTGCAGGGCAACGCCATCTTTTACCGTTTCCCCACGCTGTCACATGAAGTGTCTCGCTTGATCTGCGTCTGCGCTGTCCTCGTGAAACACACAAGCAAACACACACATCCATTAATGTCTACACAGCAGTAAAGACACAAAGGCTCTGCTCTCATTGCTGTTACCTGTGCGGGTTTGCTTGTGTTTTATTGAGATAACATCCTTCTTCTCCGTATGTTGCCTGTGTACACATGCACACTCTCAAACCCACACATCCACACATGGGAACAGTGTGCAGCATTGAAGCCTTGCACCATGAACAGATTGGATGAGACATGAATAAATGTAGGAAAGTCAAGGGGACGCGTATCACAAAAGAAACATCTGAAGGATCTTTGATTTTAGACATTGTGAACTTAATTTAATATATAGTACATAACCTTCATTTCTTTTGACATTACTGTGCATTAGAAACTGATGACTGCCATTTTACGAAGTTGTAAGGAGACACTCCTAAAGGGCTTTGTAAAGACATAAAATGTTTCTGAAATCCTTCTTCCCCTTCCATCCCACCTTCCTTGCTTCTTCCTCTTCCAGTCTGAACCCATACAGCTATGACGAGAGCTGCGTGTCCAGTAGCGTGGACCACCTGCCCTTGGCTGCTCTCCCCCTCCTCGCTATTGTCTCACCTCGCTACCAAGACGCCGTGGCGACCGTGATCGCCCGAGCCAACCAGGTCTACCACAGCTTCCTGCAGTCGGAGGACGGGCAGGGATTCACGGGTCAGGTCAGTCTCACCTTCTTCTTCACTCTAGTCTCTCGTTTATTGAATAATGGACTGTAGGCACTTTAATAGAAGTCAATGATTGTCAAAGGAAGTGAAGATTGCTTTTGAGTGGAATGTGTAATCTGTGTGAGCTCAGGCCCTCAGTGGTATTAGGCTCTTGCTAACAAGCTGTATTTTCTAGTGAGGTAATGATCTGTGAGAAGACAAATGAGTTGAATTCAGCAGCATTAGGTTAGGGCTCTGAAACACAACTTCTCATGTTAACTATTATTAAAGAGTCAGGTCAACAAGTGTCCAGCAAATAATTGTTTTTCTGCACTTTATTTAGTTTTTCTATTAGCTGCTGTAGTTCAGCTGCTGCAGCGCTTGTTTGAAATGAAAAGCCTCAGATTCTCAGGCCTCGATGGCACATGATTGAGAATCACTGGTCAATACAATCCTGATTAGCCAATCAACAACAAAAGACACTACATAGAGTCAAGAGGTTAACAACCCAACAGATGATTATAATAAAGGTAATTACACCAGCACGTGTTATTCTTGATTGACTCCTGTTCTATATGAAGTCCTCCCCTTCCCCACTTTATTTCTGCAACTTGGTTTGCTTGTTAAGATGATTAAATTCAATCCGTGTCCTCTCATTGCTCTGCACTATTTTCTCTACAGATTGGTCTATGTGTAATTGCCTTTATTATGATCAGCTGTGGGGGTTTTTCGTTCCAACACTTCAGATTTTTAATTGTTTATTGCGTGGTGATGCACTAGTAGTCATATGGATCAACACAGGGAACACCACTTAACTGAAAAACAGGAGTTGTGTTTTTAGTATGTAGAGTGAAAATTAAGGATACTCAAAAAGGCATGCATACTAATGAGGAATTCACCCAACTTCAGCAGAATGGGAAGAACAGGAAAACCTTGTGTTACTCTGACTTTTAAGTGTTCATATGTTATTCCAATAATAATGTTATGATACGCGTTTCAGTTAGCTGAAATGTCTGAATTATTGTTGATATTGGATTTTATTTAGATGTAACTGCTAGTGATGGTGGCTTGCAGCCATTTTATCAGTGGTCTGTTGACCCCTCTGTAGTTCTTTTCACCAAGTGGGAGATATCATATAGTCAGAAATACCCATCTGACTTGGAATTACAACTCAGAGGCCTATGTAAACGGGGTTTCCCACTTGGCAGCTCGTAATTACAGTCTGAATGATATGTTGTGAACGCAGCATTTAAAAAAACAAACACTTGATTTGTGAGTGTGCTGTTGATATTGTCCCGCAATGCAATGCACATAGGGAATGGAGGAGCTGCTCACAGCTGCAAAACATTAAAATAAATTGTGAATGGTGGTGAAACAGCTACAGAAAGATACTGTATGGGAAAACAAAAAATAAGTGTTTAACTTTTAGAAACACAATTTGATTTCTCTTTGTGGAATTTGAGTTCGTAGACTGATTGATGTCCACTTGCACAGATATTGCATCATTACCCGTTAGTACAAAATGGTAAAACACATTGATTCCTTGTATGCTATCTTTCAAAAACAGTATACCATGACAGTTAGTACATACTGTATCCTGTTTGTGTGTAGTATGGAATTGGGACATAGTGAGTGTCATGCCTTCCTGTCCCAGTGAAATATGTTGTTTTCTCATTTTTTTAATTCCATCCATACATCTCTCCAATTGTCCTCCTGTTAGGGCTTTCACTGACTGAGTGCACCATATATGGAGGGCGTCTAAATTATATATTTTCCGAGCAGGTGTGCCTGATGGGCGACTGTGTGGGAGGTGTACTCTGCTTTGATGCCTTGTGCTTCAGCAACCACCAGAGGCCTGGCAGCCCCAACAACAGCAGCAGGAACAACAGCACTGAGAGTCTAAAGGTAGGAGCGCACTGTTACAGTGATAACATGATATGATGATGATGATGATGATGATGATGATACACAGACCTGTACTGGGTTTGGGACACTCTGAACAGCTGGCGGAAGAACATTTTACTGGTGATACATGATTAAGAGATCACTGCAAATTATCAAGATTACATACCTTGTCTTCATCAGTGGAGTTAATTATTACAAGCGTGCACATGAACGCCAGTGGCGATGTCCTTGGCTCGACTCCCTGTCCTCTCTAGTAAACAAACAGAGACTCTCATAAACAAAATTCACGTCTGCTATGTCTATTTCCTGTCACTTTTTCAGCACAACACCTCTATCAAGACATGGCTTTTTGTAGAAATGTCACTGTGCACCAGAGGCAGTGTCCTTGGCACTATGTTTTTCTAAACGTCTCATACATAAATGCTGTAAATAAAAGGCACATTGTTTTCAGTGAGTGATTTGATGGGGATCTGAATTTTTCTAAGCACCATTTTAAGGAGTTCCTGTGGTGTGCATGTAGTATAATCAATACAATATATATGCTGAACTGCCCTCCTGAAGCAGCTTGTCCTTTTCCCCCTGCTAAGTGTTGCACGATCCCCATTTTCTGTCTGTTGCTCCCTCCCTCTCTTCTCCTCCCCTTTGCCAGTCAAATCTCAATCTAATGGATTCACTCTTACACTGGCACAGTTTTTCCCTCCCACATTTAACTGTTCACCTGGGAAAACACCTCAACTCCCACCTGATTATGTGTAATTTCCTGGTGCAGCCGCTGCTGTGAGTGTAGGAGGCTTCACAGTATGTTGCACATTCTCCTCCTTCCTCTCAGGATAACTCGGGCCTGCTCGGGGAGTCCAGCCCGGGCCTGAGTTCTAGCAAGAGGCTGAGTAAGAGCAACATCGATATCTCCGCCCCCAACGAAGGGCACGGCCAGGGCGGGCCGCCGCTCAGCCGTAAGCAGAGCGACTCGTACGATGGAGACACCTCGTCCACGGGCCAGCACAGCTTTTTCTCCAGGTGGGGCAGCACGCATGAACACACCCACACACAGAGTTGTGACGATATATAACGATATATACTGCAAGACAATATAAGTTTGTCTACCATCAGACATTCTGACTGCTTAAACTGAGGTATCAATGTGGACAATGTTGCACATCAATGAGTAGGACTGATTTTTGCATCAAAGTGGTGAAGTAGTTAGATTATTCAGCTATCTGCTTTGATTTTTTTTATATCACACCATACATTAACATTGTGATATATACCGTGATATTTGAGTGGGCAATATGACAATATAATATAAACTTCTTCTACGATCAAAGATTTTGACATGCTGTTCATATCAAGATATCTGTCCACTTAATATCTAAAAATATGTATTAGGCCATTATGGGTAATGTTGAAAAATTAATAAGCAGGATTCACGGTTCATGCTTCATGGTTATGTTGGATTTTTATATACAGTTTTGCATCACTGAGGTGAAGTACTTTGATTTTTCAGGTATTTGCTGGATTAGCCAAAAACAAGACATTGCTCTCTGTTTTTTATAAATAAATTAACAATTTCCCAATTGATTTTCTTGAAAATATTTTAGATCAGCATATATATCAATATCATGATATACAATTACTTATACCCTGATAGAGGATTCTAACCACATCGTCCACCTTTATCCACATAAATAAAACATACACACACTCCGTTTAGAGCATTTGAATTGTCTCACCTCTAAAGCTAACTTTGCTCCTCTCCACTACATACATGACTGCACCTTTTGATAGCCCAAATCTGACCCAGATTTTGAACTTTATGCCCATACAAGTAGCCCTGAAATAACATTGTATACTTGGAAATTGGAAAACTTTATTTCTATCCTAGTGGTTATATACTTTTAGAAGAACAAACCCACATGTACACTCATACACCAGCACACGCACACATGTAGTACACAATCATGCACACCGACTATACCCTAAGCAACAAAAAGCCTCGGTAAACTCAGAACAGATCTCTGTCAGTGCAAAGAAAATATAAATCAATTTTTTAAAGGCATTCAGAAGCAAAAAGCTTGTGTTTTTTTTTATTTTTCCTCCTCAAAGTAGAATAAAGTGACCTTGCATGAATTCAGCGCAAAACCAACGGTATTATTTTTTTTATACCCATATATATATTTACACACACATTCATGCACACACACACACACACACACACACACAAAGCGAAAAGCCTGTAATCTCACTCAGACTGCTTCTTCCTCACAATGATAGTCGGTGCAGGAAGGAAGATTATAAACAAACTGTACACATGTGCCATCAAACAAATATGTAGTCTACCAAGTACAGCAACAGTGTGCTACTATTGGTCAGTCACAAAGGAAATTTAGTGCCTTGTGCAATATTCACAAGACACTAAATCTTGTGGTTAATCTATAAATATAAGAGCAACATTTAGATAATTTAATAATTAGTAATTTTGATATATAACAAAATTTTGTTCACACAAACACCCACAACTTGGCAAAAAAGCCCATCAGACATCAGACGTACAGATTAGTATTAGAAATTCTGTCATCCATTTCTGTCAAACAGCATTTGTCAATCACAGATGAGTGTGTTAGGGGTTCATATGATGACCCAGATGTTGCACGCCGGCCCTCATCTGAACGTGTCAAACCTGTCTCGCCCCTGCTCTTTATCAATATTTGCAGCTTGACTGCCCCGCCTGCCTACCTGCCTCTGCTGGACTATAAATAGCCTGTTTGTGTCTGTGCCGGCCAGTTTGTGTGGGAGAGCGAACGCTGCGGGTGAATTGAGCTGGGCCGGGGTGGCTGGAGGGGGTACGACTGCCATGTCGACTCACTTCAAGCAACCAGCGTTCCCATTCCATATCACATGCTCCACTAGGCTTACACCATCACAGCTACACAGTCACTGAAGGTTAGGATCCCATCATTTTCACAGTTATGCCACATTGTGTCCTTTCACTCCTTGTTACATTCCTGATTAAACCCGAGCCTTGCTGTGTGGAGGGTACCCTCTGCTCCTGGATGTGCTCTTTCCCCCCTGCACCTCCCAGTGGATATTCCCAGTAACGAGGATGACTTATTAAAGCCTCCTTTTCCCAGACATTATTCCTCCTATCTGAATGACCTCTCTCTGAGATGACTGTCTACCGCTGGTTCACTCCATTTCAGATGTTTCCACGTCCACCTTGCTGTGCTTTGGCCCTGATTGGGAATTGCCTGTGATATGTGCAAATGGCCATAGCACTGCTATTATAAAAACCTAGGAGAGTGCAGCAAGCAGTGGGGCAGATTTTTCTTTTTGATGTTTACCATTTCTTTTACTTCACTTTGTCTCATTTTCCCCCAATCTATCTTTGTTAGGGATATGTGTTTCGGCTAATTTCACTGTTGTTTAAACAGATAGTAATAAAACCTCTCAAGCTGAGAAAAAACAAACACCTAAATGGACATGATTGACAGCATTTAGACATCTACTTAGTCTAAAGTGCTCAGGAAAAAAGATTATGTGCAGTTAGAGCTCGTGAAGGGCTTAGCGCATGCCTAATGCCCATAAAGAAATCTATTTGCAATGCTTTAGTTTAATAGGTAGGCATTAGCTTCAGATCTATTTGCTGCTACAGTATAAAGCTGGGCCGTTTGAGACACATCAGTTTGTTGCTCATTATCCCTCATAAAAACATGTCAACCATTCACTCAATAACAGTTAGCCAATGTAATATTTGTCGTATTTATTGAACATATTGGTAGCAGTAGCTGCAAAAAGAGAAATTCAGCCCATCCAGGCAGCAAAAATAACACTTTCTACACCACGTTTTATGTGCCGGTGAATGAAAAGCACACTTGCTCAGAGCATGGATTTTTTAGTTGAAATAAATTTAACATGTCAACATTGGGACATGAGTCTGTTTACAGAAGTAGAGAACATGTAGTCATCCAGGCTTTTAATCATGCTCACATACTCTGCATGTACTGTGAATGCAATAAGTAATGCCTCTATGGTTCACCGTCTCCTCAGCCACACAGATACTGCATGTACTGGAGTGTTTGGAGGAAGTTACTAACTATGAGGATATTTTGCAGCAGTCATACATTTTGGCAGACAAACAGACAGACTGACAGTTTCTTAAGGGCATGGTAGGAAGAAGTGAAGGAGTGGACACATTACGAGAGAGAAGACAAAAACCAAAATGGAAGCGAAAGGCAATCACTATTGATTTGGCTTTTAAAGATGGCTGGAGACTGTTGGCGAATCCTTTCTCCCCATGCAGGATTTAATGGGGAAATGTTGGCTCGCTAGAGAGCAGAGAGATCTCGTCAGTCAAACAGCTGTAAGCACGATGCAGCTGGGTGAAGAGCTGAGTCATAAAGGCCCGGTGCCGACAACAACCCCAGAATGTTAAAACAAGCCAGCCTACGAATGAATCAGGACAAAGCAAAAGCATCGCTGACTCATCTGTGTCAAACCCGAGACATTTGCCATCCCAGTTTCAGCTTGCACATTATTGACATTTAGAATTTCTGATTACCCCTGCCTTACTATTCAAATAAAAACAAAACTGTTACAGTGAGTGCCATTGTGCACCTTGCCGCCTGTAGTGTCAGCCAATCTTTGTCCTCAAGTTAAATATACCTACCTGAAGCCACATTTACTGTCTTTTACTTCATTCTTCATGGTAAAGAAAGCTTTTAAAAGTTATGAACAATTTCAAATGTCCCCTCAAACCTCTCAAAGTATACCTGCAGCATAATCAGAGTCTCAGTTTTCTGATCATCATCCAATCATCACTATGTTATTGCTGAATAAAGCACTTTCACAAAATCCTCACATGCCTGCGTCCAATCCATTCATTGGCCAGTTGTGATAATATGTAGCCAAAGAAAAGCCAGTGAATTAGCATCAATAAGACTGAGGATAGAGAATGACTGTTGGAAGAAGCAGCTGAAGAGTGAAGGACCACACAATTTAAACTGGTAGGCAGCAGACAGTGGCAATGGGCTAAGACAACATTCTGTATTTTGTGTCCATGTCTGTTCCCCAGTTTGATGAAGGACAGTGTAGAGGTGCGTGGCGGCAGTAGCACGAGTCTGTTGTTGAACCCCGGCCGTTTCGACTTTGAGGTGTCAGACTGCTTCCTGCTGGGCTGTCCCCTGGGCCTTGTGCTGGCCATGAGACGCACTGTGCTGCCTGCCGTCCAGGGTAAGAATCAGACACATGCAAAACATATCAGAGAATGAAATTCTTCATTTTTTGTATGTGTGCATTAGTCTCCAATTGTTTTATTGCTTTGTTGTCGTTGTATTGTCTTATCAGCTCGTCAGTCAACTGCAAAGCACTTTGAAGTGCACTGACTAGCATAGCTGGATGGTCTGGATGATCATTTTCATCTTTTCACTGAATTTTCCTGTGAAAATACTCAACATTTTTAAAAGGATCAAATCAGTTTGAACTGATTTTCAGCTGAATTTTACATCTGCTCTCCAAATGTTGTCAAGGAGAAAAAGAAAAAAATGTTCTTGCTCTACAGTATTTAATGTAGTTTACGTCATACAAGGTCCTCTGATGGTAGAATATGGTAGAATATGCTTCCACTCATACAAACAGGGATAAAACGCAAATGAGCTGGTGATTATGTGACAGAGTAATAAAATACAATAAACGTATGCTGTTTCCAAATCCCCCTCTGCTCCCCCACAGCTACACTTTATGTTAAAATCCTTTTGCTAATGGCTTTGCCTGTCCATTGTGTTTTCTGACCCCCAGTGAGCCAACTTCATCCAGCCTGCTCTCAGATTTTCAACCTGTTTTACCCTTCGGACCCTTCAGCCTCCAGACTGGAGCCGCTGCTGCAGCCTCTCTTTCACAAGTTGCCGCCATTTGCTGTGCCACGCTACCAGCGCTACCCTCTCGGAGATGGACGGTCAATGCTCATAGGTAGGACGGGTGATTTGACACTGGAAATCAATTTACCAGCGAGGGGAGACGCGAGAGCAGCTCCTCCTGAATATTTCATTGGTTAATCTATTTTCTGGTGTAATTGTAATGCCATATTAATAACCTTTTGGATTTTGCATTTCAAAGCTGGTGTGAAACCTTTGAGGAATCCTATTTGTGTGACTAGATTACAGCAGCAGAGAGATTCTATAACTAAAGGCCGCTTCACACCGCATGGCAACCACCCTGACAACCGCCTACTTGCAAGAGCGTTCCCCAAAAAAGCAAAGCGTTTTTAAAAGCGGCTGCCGCTACGGTCCAAGGCTGCAATAACGGGTGAATGTCATGGCGTTGGTACAACCCACCCAAAAGTCCACAAAACGTACACTAGCTTAGAAATCAAATGCGAAAACCACACATTTGCCATAGTAGTAGCTGTGCAGGCTAGCTTAGCGCCCTGTAAATAATTCCCCAAGAAAATAGGCTTCAATCATTGGTTCCACAATTTGAGCTTTGTGCAAGTGGAATTTATGTGTTTTTTTTAAGTCCTCATAAGTAGCTAGCGCAGTGTTGTACAACTCCGAGTATTTAGACACCAGCATTATCAGCTCCTCCATTGCTCTTCTTTCTGACCTGTGATGCCCACCCCCTTCTATTTCATTGGCCAAAGCCAGGCGGTTACCACCAGAAGTTCAGCACGGTGAACTTTGAGCGGCAGAGAAAAATATGTGCACGTTCACGTGGGAGGCAACCGCTTCACACCCATACCGCCATGATCGAAACTGCTTCCCCTCTGCCGCGCTCCCCTCGTTGAAATGACAGGAGGCGGCGAGTTACTGCACGGCGGTGTGAAAGCCTCTTAAGTAATGTGAATCTTCACAGGCGCACATGTATACAGACACGGATGCACACATAAACCTCGATCCCATCTGTGTTAGCTTGCCCTGCAGAAGCAGAACTAAATCCTGCCACTCCTCTCTGAGGATCAGGCACAGTATGTGAGATATTAGTCTGCTAGATATGGCACAGTACTGCTGTAATCCCCCTGGAGGGCTTGGTTGTAGAGACTGAGTCCTTAATGAGCCACTGATTTATTTGAAGCATGTTTTAGCCCACTTTTGGGACATAGAGACTGCCTCTAAACAGCAGTTATGACGCATCGCTTGGTTCCCCTACCTCTCCACCTACCTCACTGAGAGAAAGTAGGACAAGGACTGATCGCTTGTGCTAACAGCCTGCGAGCATGAATCCAGATCAGAAGACTTTGTGGTTTGGTGCAAGGCTTTAAACAATTTAAAACCCTTTTACTCAAAATGCAATCATTAGAAAAATGTATAACTCAAAGCAGATTTGTGAAATGTGCCATCCCAGTGATATAGAAAATTAATTTCCATTTTGCTTTCAACTATCCTTTTTACTGGGAAGCCTGCGATACAGTATATTCTTTAGTAAGATAAGAACAGAAAAAGATTATTTAAACATAGATGATGCACAAAGAGTACTGACTATTCATATGACACATTTGTTTGCCAGTTACTTGGAGAAAAGAGGGGAAAAAAAGCTCTTTCTCAGGATAAAAACGGGGCTTGTAGCAAGAGTGGTTTCTTAGGTTTTTTCTTCTGCTATTTGGTGCACAATTTATTTGAAATTTTAAACATAAACATATGTCACCCTTAAAAAATATGTAGAGATATGATTGTCTTGTTATTGTACCGTTCGTCACGTGTTGGGTAAATCAGCTTCAGTCAGCATTTGTTTCCTGTTTAAACAGGAAACCCATGAGTAATCTGTGTGTTTCGCTCATATGTGACATAGTAAATAACAGTGTTTTTACCCGTGTAAACTGGATGCCCAAGCTGTGATTTATTAATTTAATCATGTTCAGCCAGTCACAAAGCGGGATGCTAGTAGTGCTGATAAAGGTGATGGAGTGTAAAAGCAGACACACATCGTAGGCTTGGGTTTTAATTATGGGTCTGCATCCCTGCTCCATTGAGCGGGGCTTGGATGCTGTCGAATTATATGTTAAATTAAAAACCATAGACAGGTGCACACGAGCGGAGGCAGACATACAAACACACTCGCTCACACAGAAGAAACAGCGGCACACACATCACCCATTTCCTGCTCTGTAATATGGTAATTAGTTGTTATGAAGGCATGGAGAGCCAATCAAATCAGTCTCCTATGGGTATGACTTTGACATCAACACCCGTCAACAGCGGAGCTTTTATTATGATGAATGCTGCTAATATAGAGAGAATTAGCCCTCCTCTTATTGATTTCCAGCTATGCTCCAATGGGAAATATGATCATCCAAGACAGCAAATGCACATGGAATTATAGTCATTTTAATCCGTATTGATCACATGGCTAACAGCGCTTTAATGTAAAGATGGTGGTGTATTTTTTGCTCGCTGTGAAATTATTCCCTAATAGGATGCTAGTGCGTGTGGAGGCTGGACAGCGTGAGGACTGGAGGGGAGGGTGCTGAGTTAAAAGTCTCTTTCCGTCTCTTTTTGTCACAAAGACGTTTCAAGGCCACAGTGCAATCATCCTCCCTCAACCTTATGAATTCTCTGCTTGTCCTTCCTTTTACCACTCTCATCAGCTGTTTCACCTCTCCCCTGCCTCGTGCTTAAATCATAATCTTTCCATACTGTGTGTTTTTTTAACTTGAGATTTTTTACAGCTGAGTCATGAACACACTAGTATGCATGTCCTCGTCCCCTTTTTTTCCCCCTCTTTGTCACCATGTAGCCCCATCTTTCCTGCTAGCCCGTGCAGTTTTTTTTTTTTTGATGCTCCTCTCTCTCTGCTTCTTCGCCACAACACGTCTTTTTTAAATTATATGTGTGTGTTTCAGAAAATGCGTCAGTCAGTGGCCCCTTCTCTCTTCTCTATCTCTCTCTCTCTGTCTGTCAGAATAATCTCTCCCTCCCTCTCCGCCTCTCTCTGCTTATTGTGCTGTGAAAGAAAGACAGAGCCGTGCTAATGTTCCAGAGACTGCAAGAGAATAAGGCTCCTCTGAGAGGTGTGGGGCAGGGCTCATTAATGATAACAGATTGTAGTGTGTGTGTGTGTGTGTGTGTGTGTGCAAACAGTGTACAGTATATACAATGGCCCTGTCTTCAGATATAAACACTATTTTGATTGGAAAATATGCATTAGGTTTTGTGTGACATTCAGTTGCCATCATAACGGTCCAAACAGGTGACCAGAAAGAGTGGCATTTAATCTGTATTCTGTGGTGGATCTTTCACTGTCAGTTTCCAACCCAGTCATTTCTGTCTTGTAAAAAAACGCCCAGATATCTCACAACCCCAAAACCTGTAAAAATTTAAAGATTTGACCACTGTGCCTCAGAGTATGCAGAAGGAGCACTTCAAATAAACTCATCTCTCTCTGTCCAAGGCATCTATAAAATAAAAGCCTCTTGTGGTCTGCAACCACAATATTTTCTGCCAATCACACCTTAGTGATTCAAAATCAAGGAATACTGTCACATTACAAATGACTGCAAATAACTTTAATCATTTACTTTGATTCATTAATTACAGTCAGGGAATAGTTTCAAAAATGTCACAAAAATCACAATTTTCCAGAGCCCAGGGTGGTTCCCATAGGTGGTTCCCAACTAATGATTATTATTTTTTATTTAATTTTATGCCTTCCATCACAATCTCTTACTAAAGGAAGCAACTAAACTAACAAACTATCTAACAATTCTTTTCATCATCGATTAATCTGCAGATTACTTTTTAAATTAATTGTTTGGTCTTGTTAGAAATGCCCATCACAATTTCCTATATCACCACAGTGATGTTCGTCCAACCAACAGTCCAAAACCCAAAGATGTTAAGTTTACAGTTACGTTAAAACAAGACAAAGCAGCCAATGTTCCCATGTTAGAAGCTGAAACCATCAAATGTTTGCCATTTTTACTTGACCAATGACTCACACTATAAAACGATTATCTAAATAGTTGCCGATTAATTTTCCGTTGATCGACTAATTGATTAATTAAAAACAGCTCTATTCAAATTACTTGTTTTGTCCAACCAACAATCCAAAAAACTTAAATTAAAAATTAAAAAAATAAATTAATAGCATTAGTAGTAGAAATTCCTTACATTTGAGAGGCTGCCAGAACTGGCAAATGTTTTGGCATTTTTGCATTATAAATGATGATGACAACTGGCCTTTTGCCCTCATACTGTTCAACCACAGTAATAATCTGACCAACAGTCTCTCCCTATATTTCTAATGTTCATTCATGACAAATGTGTGGACGAATCAATGAATATCCAACCCAAACTAACGTCCTGTCATTCAATGCGTATGGTATTACAAAACAGGAAGCAGAATTAGCTCTTTAATAACATTAAATGATGAAATCGATGTGAAAATGGGGGTGAGCCGACGGTCGTTAAGGCTTCAACAGCAAAATACATTTTTAAAGTCCATGTTGTAGGTTGTCACTGAGGTCAGCATTTCGTCTGTAGCGCAGCAGTGGTCTAGCGACTCATTCAGACGTGAGTCAGGCCATGTCCTGCGTCATAATAGATTTTCAGCAACATACAAGGCCTAGGTAACAGGATAATGAGTACTCTCCAGAGTCTAGTTGAAAAAACATTTCATGAGTTTTATAATACAGGTAGAAGAGGAGAACAGTGTGGGAGTATTCTCAAAGGAAGAGAAGGGCGTTATGGTTGTGTTGTTCAGCTTCCTGTCTTCAGCTGGGTTAGGCAACACTGTTTGGTGGAAGTTGTATTACATTCAGTGTGAGTCTCTTTGTGTCCCCGGGATGCATTGTAGGGTTTAAGATAAATGTGATATTGAACTGAGCCGGTAGACACTTGCCTCTCTAACGATTAAATTATTGATGAAATATGCTTCCTCAAGGCTCTGCATCTTAGGGAATAACAAGTAGATCCACGATGTCTGGTGAAACCAGGTCTTCAGGGAAAATTCTAATTTCCCTATTATACAGTATTATTGCTGAACAAATAGGAAAGAGCTGAGAAGAGACGTTGGGAGAGAAGAACCCAACCTGATAAAATGTTTCTACTTGTCAGCAGGAGCCAAGAACAAGATGCTTTTTGGGACTTCCAAAGCCAATACAAATGGATTGAACCCCACGAACAGTAGAAGCAGCCTCTGTCATTGTACTCCTACTTGTCTTTGGATTCCCTTGATAAACCAACAGCATTGATTGAAAGATCCGGGCCAGTCAATTGTTGCATCATCAGAGCATTTCCTTTCCTCTTCCCTCTCCATTTGTCCTTGTCTTTTCTCTTTCCCTCCTCTTCTCACCCTCCCTAGCGGAGAGCATCCAAGGCCATACAAACATGTTTCTGGAAGGTTGTCAAACTCCTGGGGTTCCAGCTTCAAAGCCGTCCTCTGAGACGAAGACTGAAGGAGGAGAGGGAGGTCGGAGAGTTAGCGTGACCAGTGTGGAAAGTGAAACGTCGATTTGCTCCATGGGCCAGCTGGGAAACACCATCGCAAACGGTGAGTGGGAGGAAAAGAGAGAGACAGAGAAGCTACACTGTACTGTCTCATTTATTCAATTATCTCCTGTAGATGATTCAGGTTCATGAGGTTTCACAGCTCTTTAGTTGACTTCAGATTTTCACCTGTCTAAGGTTGCATATGTGTGTCTTTCAGTTTCCAGTAGCTGGTGGGGCTCCAAAAGGCTGGATTATGCTTTGTACTGCCCTGATGTGCTGACTGCCTTCCCAACAGTGGCTCTGCCTCACCTTTTTCACGCATCCTACTGGGAGTCCACTGACGTAGCAGCTTTTGTTCTCCGGCAGGTGGGCAAGCCTTATTGACAGCCTATTGTGTTTTCCCCAGCAAGTGTTGCCTCAGTAGTTAGTACACTAATACTAAAAATTAATTACTGAAACCATTAAATTACTGTGACTTTTTTTGTAATGGAAGATATGTGTGCATAATTAGCATACTTTATTTCCCACAACAGTAGGCAACTAGCATCATCTAAAGGCCATTTCAGAATGAAGTTCCAAAACAAGACAAAAAAATTGCTGGCTGGTATCACAGAAGACTGAACTTGTCAAATCAAATGTGGAGAGGTTCTCTAAGCATGTTGCTGGGTGACAAAATATGGTAAATCTCCAGTCTTTTGTTAAGGTCATAAGTTTGCAGATGCACACTGTCTTCCTTGATGTAACATTTGAAGTCAGCTCTTCGGCCTCCGGGTTTGTTTGCTTCTGTGTCATTATAACCAAATGAGAGCAGCAGTAAGCCAATTGCTGTCACTGCATCATGCACTTAGCTCTTTGAGAGATGTACGCTGAAATGTTTCAAACTCTTTACTACTGTATAACATAACAAAACCACCAAGAGGAAAGCTGTAGGAGGTAATCGCGGTATAGTCTTTCTTTGTTACTTTGATATAAAGTGATTTAGTTTTAGAAACTTGTGTTGGCGTTTCTTGCAAGGTAGTTGCCAGAATCAACAGGCCCACCATGAATTCATAATCTGCACTGGTCTTGACATAAGAAGAAAGTGATTCGTATAGCACATTTGCACATGCTTAAAAGTGCTTTACATAAGACATGAAGACAAAAACAACAGGCTAAAAGACAAAAAGAGTTTTAGTCAGGATATAAACATAGCATATAATGTGACAGAATAAGGGTTTGTTGTGCAAATGTAAAAATAATCCAAATCCAGTCAATGGCAGCATGTTGCGGTTGAATAAACGGGGTCCAAGGATTGACCCTTGGGGAACTCCACATGCCATTTTTGTTTGTCCTTATACATAATTGCTCGTAGGTAAAACTTGAACCAATTCAGGACTTCCAGAAAGTCCAAACCAATGCCAATCCTCTTGTTCCCCAAACATATGCCATGTTTTAGAAGCTGTATCCACAGTGACTTTTCAGGTTGTACTCATAGTTTAAGGTAGTGAAATGTGACTCTGTGATGTTTTATATACTTCTCTTTTGCAATTTCTTTGAACCAAATGCTATTACTTGTGGAACAGCTGTTTCCATTTAATGATGTCTCCTTGCGAGAAGGGTGATGCTGCTTAGCTGTTCAAGGGCTCCTTCTGCACAGATGACACAGATGAATATGTTATAACCAGAAGTCTGGCAGCGAGCCAGTAATGTCTTCAGTACTCCTTTAAGGCACGTAACTGTGGACAGAGCCAGCGATAAGAAATAAACAATGTACTGTATATAGAAATTTACCCAAACATTTTCACCATAAATATTGTGTGAATTCGTTTCAAGACATCTTACAGTATGTTGAGCTACAATCCAGTGCTGAGTCATGACATTTGGATCTACAGCTCAGATCACACTACATGATATAAAGGCCCATTTTTACCTTGATTTAGCCTTGATGAGTGATGGTGGGGATTTTGTGGTGGTGTGCAAAACGAAGACAAGGTCACTATCAACAGGAGGCACACTTTATTTTGTGCGAAGATGTTTAGGATTCATCTCACACCTCGAAGTTGAGCCTCAGACAAGTGGGAGCCATTTTATCAAGCATGTTTGATTTTATGACTGAAATCTGAACAAATCTGACCAGGATTCTGTAGTTTGGGCTGGTGTATGTATAAATGTGAAAGGGCATGACTATAATGTGCAAAAGTTAGAAATTAAATGTGTGGTGCCAACTCTTTTTACAGTTGCTTAGGATTTTAAAGGTCTGCAAATGTGTTCTCAGTCATTTCGAAGTGAGTCTCCGGTCGTTTCAATATCTCTATCGTTAACTTTTTTAAATCATAAGGACCCAACTGTTGATCAGAAGAGTGCCACCAGTGCATATATTTCTAATACTAAGTGGGAAGTAAACCTTCACCTAAACCTCACATCTTTGACAGTGATTGCATTCACATGTAGGGTGTATTTGCACGTCTGTGATAGTGACAAGAATGTTCACTGAATCCTCAGACACCAACAAAGAATCAATAAATAAATAAAACAAGTGCATCACGTCATGTCCTATTAAAAGCCTCTGGAAACACCGGCAGGCTTTGAACTTGATCATTAGAAAGCAGAGCTCCCAGAGAAGAAAAAAAGAAAGATTTTTTTTTCCACCCTGCCGCTGTCTGTTGCAGCGTGTCTTCTTTGTGAGAAAACGTGAGGGGAATAAGGACAGCACGTAGGAAAGAAGAAGTGCTATCGACACCATCAGGAAGCTAATAAACCTGAAGATCATTATGTTGGTTCCGTGGTTTTCAGCTCCACTCGATGCAGCGTCATATTAAAGAACTGTCATGGAATTTAATGGCTGCACAGAAAATCATTTGTCAAAGCTGTACTTTTCTCACAGTCCAAGTTCAGTATGTAAGAGAATGTCTTCCAATGTTTTGAAACACGGCGCCTCTCTACGTCCAAGCCACCCAGTGATTGAATCAGGGATAATATACATGGCCTCTGAGTAGTAATTTTCTTCGAGTACTCCAAATCACCCCTTAGCCCTTAATCTGTCAGTGCTGCTCTTGTCACGAAAGCTTTCCATTAGAATTTTGATTTATGATCTCATAACATAACTGCATATTAATTTCAAGGCCTCAAATGTAAACCTGCCATGTTATTATTATCTATTCTTCACTGCGTCGATCTGCAGAAAGTGCTCAGGCGAGACTAGAGTCATTACTGAGAGACAAACTTGTTCTGTCTGCTTGATGTAGGATTTCAAAGGCTTGTTTGTGTGTAAAAATGCCTGCTCTCATATTATGCATGTGTTTATTGACAGCTCATGCGATGTGACTGCGTGAAGACCCAGGAAGCGGACAATTTGGACTCAGCTCCGTTCTCTCCCTCCAGCCCACGAGAAAAATGGCTCAGAAGGAGGACACATGTCAAACTAAGGGTAATAAATTATTCTGTGGTTTATTTTGTATAAATATACTTTTGTCCCAGTTTGCTCTGCTGGCAAAATCGCCAACAGAAATGTGGATTTATTGCTACTTATTAAACTTTTAGAAGCTCATATTCAAACTTTATGCGAACAAATTCATGAATTTCTTAACAAAGCGCTTTAGCTTGCACACAATATATTACACAACCTGGAATATCGCCTCTAAGGTGCCTCTCATTCTCAGAAATACAACCACCCACACAAACACACACACAAAGCAGAAATCGTTCTTCTGCTGCAATGGCCTTGCATTCATTCAGACTAAAAATACATTTATCACTAACCACTGAGGTTGTAGTGCTTTAGCGGTGTGGCGTGTGTGAATGGTCTGTGACCTGAATTTCTTAAAATACTCCCACACTTTTACCTTGAAGCACTAAAGCAAGCAGTTTCATTACTTGGTGCTTCTGAGCCCTGCAGAGTAGAACAATCAAGGTCACATTGCTATCCACCAAATGTTCCTTTTATCTTCCATTTTCTAAAGACAAGAATTTAGTGACTGCTTGCTTTTCATGAGGCTATAAATAGAACAGTGCAAGCAGAGTACCATGGAAACATCTATATTTGAGTCAGTGAAGGTTTTCTTTTTTTTCAGTGTCATCTTGCTCATGCCTCACCTTGGCCAAGTGATGTGTTTCTGATGTAAGTGCTTAAAGGAAAGCGGCTCTGAAAAAGTTGCCCTGTCCTGAATACAATTCAGTATGTGGAGATTTAGAGCCGCTCCGTGCCGATTGAATCTGGGCACAGATTGGGCTCATCTGCTGCAGAGTGATACTATTCAGAGAGGCTTGGCATCTATTTCTGATCTTCCTCGGCTTGGTAAGAGGTCTTTGTCATAGCTGGAGAGGGACTACTAGTGTGGCTGTTGTTTCTTGTACATGCTGCTCTTTCGCAGGTGGGGGGTCTGACTCTGTGAGTGGATGGTGATACTTTCCTCTTTTCACATATGACCGCACAGAGAGTACCTAGTGAACTGTGTCATGGAAATCTAACTAGATATCGGACACTGTCAGGCCTCCTCAAGTCAGATGATGTTTTATATACTGTATGTTTGTGTGTGTGCGTGCGCAGGTCTGCATATATATGGTTTGCTTACTCTGCGTGCTTGCAATCACTGGATCAGTAAGTAAGACCTCGTGCTGGCAAACATTTAATTGTTGACAAAGTTAATGAAGGATAACAGCTGGAAATGTTGAACTTCCTTGTTAGATGTCACATCTTGTAAATACATTATCATCAGCCAATTATCATCAATAGTAAAATACAACCACAACATGGTTGATCACATTAGCACTTAGTGATATTTGTTATGTGCAGATGCCCCATTATCTTTCGGTGAGTGCTGTCAATAAACAACGGTTTATTTTCAAGTAAATAAAATGTCATCACAGCCTCTCGCTGCTGATGAAATCACTGCAATAAACAAAGATGGAATTAACAAATCACATTTATTGCTGTTGGTCTTTTTATTGCACATGAAGTTGTACTTCTGTTATAGTATGTTTATATAAGCTGTGACTCTTGTATTTTATATTTTAAAAATTGAACATTTTATCATCTCTTCATAAGCCCTGCACAAGCTTGTGGATGAAATGCTATCTTTATTCATACCATCTACCTGGGGAAAAAAAAACACATTTCAAGGTGTCTAACTATATGGGAGAAAAGCAGGGTGTTGAAAAAGAGCATGTGTGCCGAGCAAAATTCTCCAGGATAAAGTAAAGGTTACAGAAATGGCAGAGAAGTCGGTTGGAAAATTAAAATGTGTGTCATGGTGGCCCTCAACAGAGTCTGAAAATTATGCATTAGTGTGCTGATAATATACTATTAAAATGCAACCATCTCAGCAAGAAGAGATTTAGGGATTAGTGTTTCTCTGCTGGCTCACTTGGAGATACTCACTGAATGTTGCAATATGGAGAAAAGAACAAGACAAGGAAGCTTAATAGAGAGTTAACCCTCTTTTCTGGAAGATCCCATAGTGCATACTTCAGAGGCACTTGGCTGGGCATTGAAATTTGGAAATGCATCAAAGCAGGGAAAACTTCAGCCATTTCCCTCTTGTTGCATAGTGCTGTATGGACTTATAAAGACAGAGCATGCAAGGACAAACACCAGTGGTAGTTCAAACAACCACAAGTCATTTCATAGTCACATATTCTACCTACTGTCTACTCATTTTATTTTCACATTTTAGGCAGTCCATATAAAATATCTGTTACATTTAGTTCTATATGAATTTTTAATGGTTCTTTAAACCCTTTATTAACTGAATTTTTGGCCACTTTGGGGAAGCAGAAACAAGCTGTAAAGCAAACAGTTACCTATACACACATCAAGTAGATATGGAACGACATAGCAGTCGTGTTTCTGACCACCTGGCTTATGTAAGTCCAATATTTACTCACCTTTTAGTTCTGTTTTACTCTGCACCAACTCACGAGGGATATATCTGGCTCTTTAGCTGCTAAACGCTCCTCTTATGTTCACAAGCTAGTTGCTAACCTTGTCTGCCTGTGATTTTCTACTGGGCAGGTAGCGTAGGGTAGGTTTTAGAGTTTTTCACTTAATAAGCTGCCTGCTGTGTCTGTAAACAAACGCTGATGAAAGCGGTGAGAGGGAACCAAAACAGTAAAGCTGAGGGCTGTAAAACCAAAACAATGAGCTGAAAGACACCAAAAAGCTCCCTAGGGATGAGAAGAACTGCAGAGTCGGGTGATAATTCTCTATGGGTTTATCACTACAAGCGACACCTTGCACATTACACAAAGTCATTTGATCCATTGTTAATATTAAAATATCTACTGTAGCAGCTTTAAATATGTGTATCTCTGGCTCATTTGAGGTGGTCTGTGAGCTCGCAGACAGGCTGTGTAAGGCTTTCTCAGGTTTGAACATTGAAGTTAATTGTTGAACTTGGGATTTTAATGTGTGAAAAAATCTCAACTCAAAGCTCACTTAGCAGCTTTTTCCAAGCTTTGTACCTCATCTCACAGTCTTCATCAGTAAATGCTAAAATTTGTTCGAGAACATCACATTAAGCAGCAATTAAAGGTTAAAACCTCGACTTGAGTGTCCTAACTGAACTGTGTTTTATGCTCCTTCTTGTTATCTACTGTAGAACGTCACTGCCAACCACAGGGTGAATGATGTCATTGCCACCGAGGACGGACCTCAAACTCTGGTAGGCCGCTTCATGTACGGCCCCTTGGACATGGTCACACTGACTGGAGAAAAGGTGAAAAGCAGCAACATGATTGATCACCACAGATATTTGCGTTTGTGTATCAAATATTTACATTTATCTCCGCCTGCTGACCCACCCTGCCCCTCTTAGGTGGACGTCCTGCTGATGACTCAACCTCAGTCCGGGCGCTGGGTGCACTTTGACACGGAGGTGACCAACAGCAGCGGCAGAGTCACATATACCATACCCAAGAGCAAGAAGCTCAGCCTGGGAGTCTATCCGATTAAAATGGTGGTCAAGTAAGCATACGTGTAGCATGCCATTTACAGAGTGCTCCATTATCAAATAAGACATAGCAACATACAGAAAAAGGAGAGTATTATTGAATTAAGTCCTAAATCCATGTTCTGTGTCATGTGTGAGCTTCTAGATAGAGAGTATAAAGGGCCTTGAAGGGAGTAACAACCATGTATAGCAAATACACTTTATCATGCCATCTGTCTCTGTTTCTATCCCAAGGGGGGATCAAACAAGTGCAGAGGCCTACCTGACTGTGTTGCCACGGGGCATGGAGTGTGTGGTCTTCAGCATCGATGGCTCTTTTGCCGCCAGTGTGTCAATCATGGGCAGTGACCCCAAGGTCCGCCCCGGAGCTGTCGATGTCGTCAGGTAACGCAGCACAGCCTTTGAATGTGTGTTCGTGCATGCACGTGTGTGTGTGTGTAAATGACATTCACCTCTTGAGAGATAACAAAAAGGTTCAGAGGGATGTACAGTACCAGTCAAATGTTTGGACACACTTTCCCATTCAAGTGAATGGGAAAGTGTGTCAGAAGTGAATGTGTATGCTTGTGTGGACACTGGGCGTTTTAAGCATTTAAGCATGTCCTCTCTGTGATAATGCCACTACTGATCAAGATGAATAACTTTAAAGTGTGTTTGATGGTTTGTATTCACATGCAGGCATTGGCAGGACCTGGGATATCTGATTATCTACATCACAGGCCGCCCTGATATGCAGAAGCAGCGTGTGGTATCCTGGCTCTCGCAGCACAATTTTCCCCATGGGATGATCTTCTTTTCGGAAGGCCTGGTTCATGATCCCCTGCGACAAAAGACCATCTTCCTCAGGAACCTCATACAGGAGGTACGCCATCGTTCTGACATTAACTGGGCAGTTAATCCTTCTTAAAAAACCATGTGAAACAATTTGTTCTCCGCCCTACAGTGATCTCTTGATTTCTCTCCTCCACATCACTCACACGTTTGCAAGCTCAGTGTTGTAGCCTTGCATCGAAATGCCACACACATCTCCGACTGATTATCTCCTCTCTCACCAGTGTCACATTAAGATCAACTCTGCTTATGGCTCCATGAAGGACATCTCAGTTTACAACATGCTCGGCCTCAGCCCCTCACAGATTTATATTGTTGGCAGACCTTCGAAGAAGTACCAAAATCAGTGCCAGGTAGTTCAATTTTCATTTGTGTCTTTTATGTCTTTCTTTAGTAGCATTTCACGGTGTTTCTGTCTGTCTATTTCACTTGAAAGGTTTTGGTTTTCCTCTTGGTTTTTCTCATTTACTTTAATCTTCTTACTACTCTCTCTCTGATTTTCTCTGTGTGGTATATGTAGTTCCTGAGCGAGGGCTATGCAGCGCACCTCTCCACCCTTCAGTTTGGGCACAGAGCCAGACCCAAGAAATCCCCTTCGGTTCGTATGGTCCTAAGGAAAGGCTCATTTGGTCTCTCAGCAAAGCCTGACTTCCTGTGTAAGCGCACCCACCTGCGCAGGACCATGTCAGTGCAACAGCCCGACCCGCCGTGCACACCCAACCCCAAGCCTGAGCGAGCCCAGAGCCAGCCGGAATCAGATAAGGACCACGGGGGAGGAGGAGGAGGAGGAGGAGGAGGAGGACAAGGCACATGGGGACGGGCCTCCATGCATCGTGGAGACACCACTCCCTGATGTCAAAAAAGAGATGGAAGGATTGCAGGTGGATAGAAGAGGAGAACAAAGGGGTCTTAGTGTCCAGGGCCAAGGTGAGACCTCATGAGAGATTTAAAGGATAATTCTGGGTTATAACAACTTGTGTCTCATTTTTGTAGTTTTGGCCGCCGTTCCTATCCGTAATAATACCTTTTCTTGCCCTTCTGGACTTGCACAGTAGTGTGTGTCTCAGAATCACAACACGTTGTCCTTCACAAATGATGCAGGTTTCTCTTTGGACAGACCAGTGTGAGGCTGTACTGTACTGCACCGTTTCAAATTCCAAAATAGAGCAGTAATGCATATTTAGTTTTGTAAAAAAACAACAACTGCTGAGTGCTTTGCAAGATGGTGTTCAAATAAACAGCATTTTAGTTGCACCTGTAAGCAAATCAGTTTAAAGGAGTACTCCAGCGAATTAGTATTACACTTCCATAAAGTTGGGGGAAATAAGAGACAGAAAATTGTCAAATTCAAAGCAGCAGAGGCTGAGATATCCTGACTTTTAGTCCCTAGTTTGGGTCAAGGTACCGGAACCAACAATTCTGATAATGCAATTTGATGGCGTTTTTAATTAGACGGCCTCCTATATGCCCATTTCTTTCCAGCGCTACACCTCAAGTTTGTAACACAAACTTTCTGTTATAGATTTGAAGTCTCAAGCCAAGATAAATCTGATGACATCATCAGGGTTATTTCAGACTTAAGAAAGATTTAGAAAACGCCCCCCAGAGCCACAAAATATATTATACAGGTAAACTGAACTCCATGTGTAAAATTGGTGGAGTGGCGCCTTTAATGTAGAACATGCCGAGCAGAGCAGTGACATGCATCAGTCCCACAAATTTTGTTAAAACCCAATCAATTAGTCTCCTGATTTTATAGCAGGGGACAAAAATACAGATGAAATGTGCAAACATCAAATGAGGTGGTGATAGCTGACTGTGCCCCTGTCAGTTTTTGCACAATAGAAAATCAAGGTCCTATGTTGTGCAAAGCAAACATCCTCACCTCCTGTTTTAATCGCGCACAGGCTTTCTCAGACAGCCCATGATCAGACGTAAGATAAGAGCTTTAAAGTGGGGAAGATTGTCAGCTAACGCTATCAGGCACACAGAGAGATTGGACCCACAGAGCAGACTTGACACGCGTAAACAGTTCAGAGTTTTTACTGTCCCAGAAGCAAAGTACAAGTACACAGAGCGAAGGTGCCCAAAGGGTAAGGCAAAACAAGTTGTAGTATCAAAAACTGGTCATACACAAGTAACACGGGGAAGCACAAGTAACGCTGGATAACGACACACAAGGGGCGAAGATTATCTGGCAAAGGGAAAGGGAAAAAAACTGGGTGTATATATAGGGCCAGGTAAGTAGACAATGAGACACAGGTGAAACACATAAGGCTGATTAGGACTGGCGGGAAACTTGACAGGAACAAGAGGATAAGACAGAACACTACTAAAATAAAACAGGAAGTAACACAAGACACAGACTAACAGAACTGATCATGACAAACGCCTCCTCGGATGGCTGCAACACCTGTGAAGTGTATGTGTTGTTTCCCACTTAAGAATAACAGTCACTGTCAAATTAAGGGCAGCAAACATTAAGGTAACATTAGTAAATCCTCGTTGAATAATGCAGCCTTTCACCTTTTACTTCACTGCATTGTCTGTTAAGCCTTTAAGAGCTTGAGGGTCTGCAAAGCTTTGATGCAAACGCAGATTGATTTTGCTCGCTACTGTTGAGTTCCGGCAAAGTCAATAAACATCCACCTTGATTAGATTATGTTCTGTGGTGTACCTGATACATTATGGTCTTCACACTTTTAGTCACAGAGGCATTATTATATTCATAAACAAACTTAAGTCTACGAGCACAAAAGAAAGAAGGAAAAAAGAACAGAAAGGAATAATTAAAGAAGAAAAGAAGGAAAGTAACCAACAATGAGTGATTCTTCTGGATACTTAATATTCCTGTGACATCCTGAGTAAGAAATGCTATTATTAGCAGCAGCTCCCTAGGAGGACTGAATGTAAATTTGTCCATGATTATGATTATGCAAGTACCGATGCACTGCAACTGCAATGTCCTCCCATGTTTGAAATCCATTCATTTCTTGATTTGGAAATATTGTCTGTGCAATTATGGAAATTGGAGCTGTGTCACCGTGAGAAAGAAATATGCTGATACAGAACACACAAACACTAATCACTAATTTTCCTCTCTCATTTGACAGCGTCACCTCTACCTACTGTACATGTACATTGGATCCTCTGCTGCTCTCCCTCGCAGCTCAGCTTTACCTCCTGCTTGGCCCTCTACACTTTGCCACCTGTTTGGCCCTTTTCTCGTGACCTGCTCGTTGGATAACGTCACTTCGTCTTCGTGCCTGAAATTTTAAGCAGTTGCCGGGGGTGGCAATGATTTTCGCAAATGTCTGTGTCACGCTCAAATTGTGTCTAATTGTAAAATCTAAAGAATGTACTTCAGATAGTAGATATACACACATATTAATGTACACACACACATGCGCTTCAGAGGATGACAAATGTGACAGTGGTGACTTTGAACCTGTTGAGACTTGAGCAACAGATTACCAGATGCTGCACCACACTCCGGTCCCATTCAGACTGCCGTGCTGACAGGTGGTCGTGTTGACTGACTCCTGCGCTAAAATAGTCAACACACATCATCCCTCTATGGGCCTCTGAACACAGAAGCACTGTGACATTTAGGTTCAGTCTGTACACGAGCTCTGCGATCTGGAGCCCCAATCAGCCGACCTCGCCGAACGCCGGCCTCTGCCTCCATTTCACTCCCACTGTTAGACGTCTCCCTCGCGTTGTGGCTAGCGTACTACTCCCCTTCCTTCCCTTCAACCAGTCAGGCAGAACATGCCTGTCGACAGCCGCCTCAGACCGGGGTCCACAGCCGCTGAAGCGCCATGGCGTGCACGGCTCGGCCCCTAAGGTCACATTTGCACTACCGAAGTACACCGCAGTGGTTCTCAATTTAGCTGCGGTATTCGCTTCGGAAACAAAGAGTTGTATTTGTATTTTATTGTATTTGTAGTTTTTGTTTTTCCTGCGGATTGTGCACTGTCGATGCCTGTTGGTTACTGTAACTACTAGAGGATTAAACACAAATAGTTTGTAGGAAAGTGTTGGTTTGGCCAAAAAAATGTTTACAGATTGATAGAGACAGTTGAGTAAAAAGTGATCAGAACTTGTTTATCTACATAATTAAAATGACAGTGTAATTATCATTGTTGGCAACATTAGTTTAGTTGCTTGGTAGTTGCAGTAGCTTGCAGGATATTGTACAATAGACCCCATGCCAGTTGAAATTCCACCAGGATGCCCTTGCATCCATTTACTGCAGCTGCACTGGAACCATTAGATTTGTGATGAAATCTGATGTGGTCCTCGAGGTTGAATTGAGTCTTACTGTGGCCATGTTTAAAACTCTGTGCAAGTCAAACATATTTTTCTATGAGGAAATATTGTAAAAAGAAATATTTTCAATGTATGTTTTTGAACCTTTTGTTGTTTGACTTGTTGAATGGTTGATTTTTTGCCTTAAATTGTTTTTGATGTTGTGTAGAGATACAAAATTATTAGATTTGTTTGACCAAAGTATTGAGTTTTACTGTTACTTCATGACAAAGTGCATTTTATCTAGTTGATATTTTGCTTTGACATGTTTTAGATACTGTATATGTGTGTGCATGTGTGAGTGAGTGTCTAGGTATTTGTTGTAGAGTTGTATTTACTGTGAACATGAAGACAGCTATGACAAGTAAATGTCTCCGCGGAGGAATCAGAGGACACAGGGAGGCCAGTGTTAACATACCTGCATGTTCTCACTGCAGCTAACTACTGCCTGCTTTTCAGAACTGAGCGTGTATTTTTATAGGTTTGGATTGAAGCAGTGTGTCGGAGGATTACTTAGCCGTGGTTTTTATACCTCCCTATGAAAGAAAAAGGGCTTGTGGGTTCTTAGGGTGTCTTGGTTTAACTGAAAACCTGCATAGCGGAGTGGAACGTGCAAGCCAGGAGGGAGCTGTCTTTGACTCTTTTTCTTTCACCGCCTGTAAACCATAGGTGGTCCGGTAATTAGCTATTTGATGACTACTAAGTATGTATGACTCCCTATAGTGCCGCCCCTGTAATTGAAGTGCACCAATTAGCATTACTTGGTAATTATATAATATTGTAGAAACAATACTGAAATACTTAACTCGATTTTGTTTTGCATTTAGATTGTTAATACTGAAACATTGTTATCCAAGCAACAAAATGATCATTCCCATCAATGTATACACAATACTCAAAGTGACTCCATTAGTCTGTATAACACATAGTGATATTTTTCTGCCATGATGATACACCAGAGGAGTGAAATATTTAAGCTGGGCAGCATTTTAGTACAACAATGTTATTAAATGGCAAATAATGATCTAATGGTTAAATGGTGATTATTCTGTGCATGTTAATTATTTGATATTGTTAAGTAATGGCTATCAATTGTCATGTTTGTGCTCCTCTAAACTATTAATATAGTTATTTGTAAATAAGTAGTGAATAATAATCACCAAAACCACCACATGAGTAAAATCTAAATCAGTACTTAAGTTAAATTCCAATTAGTTTCCAATGGTAAAAATACTCTCTAGCTGTAAATGAGGCAGGGAATTGTTAATAAAGATTGTGACGTTACCTCTTACCTCATTTAGTGGAATTAATGGAAACTGACAAATCAAATAAATTCCTGTTTTATTTTATTCTTAGATGCTAAAGGGCAATAAAAATAATCACAGAAAAAAACACCAAGAAAAGAACAATAGGATATATTACATGATTATTATTAGTTATTGTATTTATCGAGAGGTTTAAGTGTTACACAATTATCGTCTTCAAATAAATATGATTAACCTCTTCTAAGTACTAATTAATGTTGTCAAATGATTAGTATTCACCAAATCATGACTTAACTATTGGGTATTGACCTAATTTGCCATTTATTAACTATTAATTATTATTAAGTACGCTATAGTAAGTTAACTAACATGGTGTGACAGCTTCTTTCGAAAATTGTTGATTTTATTTATTTTTGTGGATATATTTTTGGTCTTATGAGTATTTGACACTGGCCTTTTGACCAATGAGGGAAAAAAATGGATTCACTGCTACAAAGTTTGTTTTGTACAGATCTCCTGTGATGATGACCATGTTATTGTGTTTATTGGACTCAGTCCGCCTTTCATTATTGCATAAATAAAGATATTTCACAGTTGAAGAATTTTGTTTTGCTCCAGGAGTGTCTTATTATTCCTTCCACATGATCCTCATCTCCGGAGATGGAAGCTGAATCACCTGTGATAAGCTTTTTCACACTTCAAGGTCAGGAGTTTTACTGTGGGGCATCAGACTTGACTGCGATATCCTCTTATTTCGATTTTGAAAGGCTAACTGGGTTTTTTCACCATTCACTTACTAAATCAGCAAACTTAGCACTAATGGATTACTGATGTTAGGGAGACTGGCTTTTACAGTAGCAGCCACAGCTGGAGGCCTTGTTCTGCCTCACACAATCATCAAAGCTGCTTAACCAGTAGCTACAAGTCTGTCCTGATTGCTGGAAATAAAACCAGTCATCCATGCCCAGTGCTACACCACAGACTGCAGTCTAATAGATGGAGCCATGAATTTCAGGCATGCACATATCTAGGCTGCTTTATGCTTTATTGTTGAGTTATTGACAGATCATTCTTGACCTTGGAAACAGTTGATAAAATAGTCTCACCACAAGGTCCATTTAACAGTGTTGAGATTATTTTGTTGACAGCTGTTTCCAGGGTCATTAATGAACTTTCAAGCTAACCTGGGCAAGAAGTTCTGCTCAAAGACTCTACAGCCATGCCACCGGCTCGGTGAGGCTGTGTGTGGCCACAGTGGAGCTTTGAGCTAAAAGCTACCTTCAGCATGCTCACAATGACAATGCTAATGTGCTGATGTTTAGCAGGTATAATGTTTGCCATCTTAGTTTAGCATGCTGGCACGCCAACATTTGCAAATTAGCGCTAAACATAATGTACAGCTGAAGTTGTTGGGAATGCCATTAGTTTTGCAGGTATTTGGTCAAAAATCAAAGTACTGAACAAGCTGAAGTTTTGTCAGTTTTGACAGAAAGGTATGGGATCACCAAAGTTATTGCAGTTCATCCTGAGGGGAACATGAATTTCTGAATCAAATTCTGTGGCAGTTCATCCAATAGTTGTCAAGAGATTCACTAAAAACCAAAGATGTCAACCTCATGGTGGTGCTTGAGGAAAAGTCAGTGGATCACCAGAGTCATTAGGGTTCATCCTCTGAGGATCATGAATGGATTTAGTAGAAATCCATCTAACAGTTGTTGAGATGGATGGTGGACTACAGACAGACGGATGCAGCAACTAGCGTGGCTAAAAATGGAAATTTAAACATCTGCAGTTTCATGATAACTGAGCAAACTCCATCTGCTAATAACGATCATGTGATATGATGGAAAACCCCAGAACACGGACCTTGTGGTCAGATCATCTTGTCGACTGCTTTAATATTTGTTATATAAACCTATGCAGCTATTACAACGCAATAACCTAACATAGTAATTGCTCACTACACGTGTACGCAACAACCTTTAGCTGTTCAATCAAATGTATGCTAGCATTTCCGAATGGTTGAGTTGAGGTAGATCATCATATAAAATACATACATACAAATTAATACAAAAGCATCAGAAGCACATTGGGTATTCACCTGTTGAGCTTGCATCTCTTTCCAGAGATATGTCCTTTATTTAACAGTTCTCTGAACAGATCCTGAAATTATGAGTAATTTTATCAAATTGGTGAATTGCTTTGATCACAGTGAAGGTGAAGAGGACAATGACCTCTATCTTGGATCTGCATAAAGTGTTTTATCCTACCCCAGACATCTGCTATAATGAGCTGGAGCTGTGATTCTCCAAGCCACATTTAAACATCATTAGTAACATATGGTCTGGGAAAACAGGCAAGAAATTGCTCCCCTGCGAAAGGAAGGATGGCTGCTTTCTTTGCTGCAAGCTTCATGATTCACATGAAAGATAGTAACAGTGGAAGCTGTGATTTAAGTGATTAAAACTTAGCAACCGTTTCTGGCTCACAGTCCTCTTAATTTGTGTCCTTTTTCTCCCTGTTATACTGTTACGCTTGTTCGTGCAGAAGAAATCAGTCTTAAAAATGCACCTTCTTTTTTTTTTTCTCTAGTTATTTGTTTTCCTATAAGTCACTTGAGCTGATCATTGTCTTCAATCAAGGTGAGTTTCCTTTGAGACTCTAGTAAGAGTGTACTTTCGCGACTTCACTAATCAGCTACGTGCTCGAGTAACAAGAGAACCGCATGTGAAAAAAACAAACGCTACATCACTTAGTGCTTAGTCTGCACTTTATTAAACCAACATGTTTAGGTACAAGGCTTTTATCTGGGATTTTAAAGGGTTTAAGGGTCGATCTTGACCTTGGAAGCAGCAATTTAGAAAGCAGTCACACCACAGGATCCATTTAGTGGCTGTTCTGTTCTCCAGCTTTTGGTTATATTACATGGTCATCATAAGATGGAGTCTAAGATGTTCTTATAAGAAGTCCTCAAGAAAAAAAAAAGGAAATTTAAACATCTACAATTCCATAACAATTGGGCATATTTAATTTGTTGATGAAGATCATGAAATAGGATTGAGAGCTCCAGAACGGTCACTAAATGGACCTTGTGGTGAGATTGTTTTCTCAAATGCATTTTTATTTTACTGAATTTTTGGATTGTTGCAAATAACTAGGGATACACTGACTGATTCTCTCCCAATACCAATTCTGATATTGATCCGGTACCTGGCATATACATGTAGTGATAAATAAAGGCAAGATTATGTACCAGGTTATGTACCATTGCTATGGCGCTACATATACACACATAGACACATGTATATAAACACAGTCTGTTGTTTTTATACTGAATGTGTTGTAGCGATTTGTTTGTTTAGTTGGTTTAACATGAATGTAAAAGCCTAAACAGGGACAGGGGCTGCTGGTTTATCCATATTGTCACTGTCAAGTAAACTTATATAATAATATAACAAATACTGCAAATTATATGAAATTAATAAGGATATTCTTAATATGCTGCATTAGACACAGTGCCCTCTATTTAACAGAACACATGTAGAATCTGGAAAACAGTACAACATAACGCTTACGTAAGAAAGAAACTGTCATCCTGAGTTCATGCAGTTTACTGTATGCTCTGCGATACAAAACAAGTCAGTTACCTAGCAGCAACTTAACACTCAACATGACCTCCAGCTCTGCTCGGCAGCAGCACCACTGAATCAGCCTTATTGTTATTCCAAAACAGCAGGCTGGGCTTTAATTTGTCCTGTGATCTGGCAGGTGATTTCTGGATGCCAGGGTAGCGATGAGGAATGCATTGAAATCTTAATAGATCAACAGTCCACATCAGCCCAGAGACAGAGAGAAAGAGATATAGAGAGAGATATTTCTTGGAGCCAGCCTGCTTGATTTCTACACAACAGGAATAGCCTCAGATAGTGTAAATAACACAGCACATATTCTTAACCAAAGCACATTCCTGGGGTCAGCAAGGAGAGACAGAGATAAACTGTTGTACCTCTTGCCAGCTGGCATGGCAACACTCTGCTGTTTAGATCAGGCCTGGCTCATTATTACATCTTAATGTATTGAAATCTGTCTTATTTTACATTCTGGACTTGGTCGTTTGAATTAATTTTACTTTAAAATAGCTTTAAGTAGTTGCTGCAGCTTTACATTTGTCATGAGAATTGTTATGAGACTTAATGTAGTTCATCATTTGACCTTAGTTGTCTGCAACCATGGTGACACTGGAATAAATGGTTTAGCTGTTTGGTGAAAGACTAGAAAATGACCAAGGGGGTGCACTGCAGCAAGATTAAAAATAGGTTTCAAAATGATCTTGGAGGGCGCAGCATTGGCTGGAAGCTTGGTCGCTTGGATGCTTACAAAATCCTGTTATATTAGCCTACAACACAGCCTCTGAATTCATATCTGGGTCACAAGAAATTATGAAGAATTTGGAAAATCCGCTGCCTAGAATACTTTAAGGGGGAATAAAACAATCTGTAGATTGCATTTGAGAAAGCAATTATCTAAAATGCCCCCAGGAAGAGGGGGTCAGATGCCAGAGCCACATATCACTGCTCACAGTGGCATCAGATGTGACAGGCTGTCCCTTCATAGCAGACCTCACATCTTTCACTGCTATCATTAACCAAAGTCATCAATATTTAACTGAACTTAATGGTCTGACAGCTCTGGGAAGGGATGGTTCTGAGCTTTTCTGCTCTTTGTGTTTAGGAAGTTTTATGTAACTCAGTGGAAACAGAAGCTAAACAAGTAGTATCAATTGTTTTGTCTGTTTGGTATCTGCAAGCAAGATGTCTCACAGCACAGGATTCTTCTGTATGTTCAGGTTAGTTTTACAGTTATATTTCATTTGTTTTTCTCCGCTTTGGTATTTCATTTCAAATGCACAATGGTATATAAAGGCATCTTTCATTTGAGCTATCTAGCTAGAGTGTTGTCAGCTTAGTAGCTCATTAACACAAGATCTGTTTTACTTGAAGCATTGTGAAAGACAAAATGAGAGTGAATAATTAAAGGACAACCAAATGAATAAACAGTATGCCTCCTCAGAGGTATAATTCATTCAAGAACGTATCATCAGTGGAATTAATTGTCAAAGAAAGATTTGGCTCTTGATCCTTTCATCCACCTGGAAACCACAGGCTGTGTAGCTGTGCGCAGTTTTTCAAGTAAAACAGCTTTTTGGGAAGAAGCAGGATGAAAATGAGATGGTGTAACTCAAATAATGTTCAGCCATGATAAGCCCATAAACTTGGGAGATTAATTTTTAACTTTGAAATGAGTTGTTTGAGTCTAGAAAGCATCTTTTGTTTTGGACTGTATAACTTTGCTTAGGAGCTGGAGTTTCCCATGCTGGACAAAAGGGGGAATAAAACAAAAAAGAGAAAATGAAAATGGTTCCCATGAATATCGACTTTTCTGTGTCTCATCGATATCTAACTTTTAACATAGTACTAAATGACCTTCTGCAGATGGCTCACATGACTTTATCACCATTGTAAATGGACAGAATGTGACAGTGCACCCAGTGTAGAGGTCAGCAGTATGTTCATGGCCCTCAAAGACTGTGGTTTTCCTTTGTCACAGTTGGATTTGCAAACACAGGGCATGACAGCACAATGTCACCGAGCACAAAGACTTTTAAGGGAACTTGAGAGAAACTGTTGGGCCGAAATATGGAGCTGAATACTGAGCTGAAGACCAAACTGTGCATCAATGAAACACAGATATTTCAAATAAATGTTTTGATGAATCTTTCTTGAATTTTCAAGCAATGAGTAGACATAGATAGTGAAATTATGATAAATGTGACTTTAAAAAGTATCTGTAGTGAGTATTTACTACTTTTAAAAAGCTACTGAGAAGCTGCTACAGCGAGAGAACCAATAAAATGTCCAGTTTGTGGATCAACAAAGTTCAGATTTATCATACAGTTCAGTACAGCTCATCAATTGCTGTACAGCTTGCAACAGTCTATTTGTTTCTCATTTAAAATAAACCAAAATGTTCCACAGAAAGTACAAACCACAAATCAGACATACACAAAGGCGCAACATGAGTACAGTCAAACTGCATGCTTGTCACGTAAACCAGCAGCACCTGAACCTGATTACCTTGACCTCCTTAAAGGTACCCTGTGGAGTTTTTTTGTAAACAAACAAAAGTTATCTTTACATTCAGTGTTGCTCACCAAGCTCATTGTGTGTATCCTTGAGGTCTAACAAACTATTGAATGGATTTTTTCCTCATGCTATTCTTTAAAATAAATAAATAAATTGTGGGCGGTGGTGAAACAGCTCCATAAAAATCTTGGAAAACAAAAAATAAGTATTAAAGCCTAGGAAAAACATTTCAATGTCTCTCTCTCTCTCTCTCTCTCTCTCTCTCTCTCCAACCATTTGTGGTTTTGAGTGAAATATCTCAACAACATTCATCTAGCGCCATCATCATGTCAAAACTTTAATTTGTCCAGCACTTTGGTTTAAGACCAAATACCTGCTAAACTAATGACATTCCCATCAGCTGTAGTTTGTGTTTAGGGCTATTTAGCAAATGTTAGCATGATAACATGCTAAACTAAGAGAGTGAACATGGTAAACATTATACATGCTAAGCACAGAACTGCTAGCATGGCTTTAAACTCTTAGTCTTGTTTACCATTATCCTGACTGACCCCACAGATGCTAATGTGTTTTCCTATTTCAGAAGAAACACATCAAAATACTATTCATTACTTACTTACACACACACACACACACACACACACACATATATAAACAAATGAAAGTATTGCTTTGTAAGTGTTTAACTCGTTCCCAAGTTCCTAAGTCTTTGTGTTTTTCATAACTGCCTCATTGCTCCACATTTAAAAGTTTAAGTTATGCTTGACATTGTTGTTGTAGTTTTCACTGAGTAGGATCAGTAAGAGGTACATGTCATATCAAGATTTAAAAAAATGAACACGCAAATGAACAAGTTGGATGGGCAGAGACAATGGAGAGAGAGAGGTAAGAAGGTAGGGAAGACGATACAGACCAGAGGCAGGGACACAGGGAGGCTGCGATAGGCAAGCAGAGATATGAGGTGCCATCCGATGGACTCAACAAACACAAAGACAAGAGGAGTGTTAGAGAAAATAACAAGTGACAGATACAGATCACTGGCGCTGCAGCACATGGTATATCCGTTGCACTCATTCCAACGGCCTGATTGATTTAGCCAACAGAAAGCCTGGAGGGCTTTGCGTTGTCACACTAAGGGGATCTCATTGCCTCTCAAACTGAGACTGAAAGCCTCTAAGAGGACATGCAGAAAGAACAGAAATGCCACATTTTGCTCGTCCTTCCCTTCTATCAGAGATGTAATTACAGCTAGAATTCGCTCACCTTTCCTGATGTGGTGAGATCAATAAATCAGATATGAATAATCTTATTCTCATTAATTGTTTGTTTTATCTTTTAAAGCTAGTTCGATTCTAGTGTTATCAAGACATTACTCTTCTGCTTCCCTCTGGTTTTTGTCTAGCAAAAAATAATCAGATTTTTAGTAGTTTTTAATATACAATAGTAAGAGAAGAACAGTGTCATTTTAGAGCATTATTTTTTGCAAAACCATGATGTGTTTATTTGCCATAAGGCAGTAAGAAACATGCTAGGATATATGTGTATGCGTATATATGTATATATGTATATTTATGGAAGAAAGAAAGGAGGAAAATATATATAGATATACTTTTTCATTATTATTATTTACACTACCGTTTCATCCACTCTATTATGAGGCTAGACCTCTCATTCAATCCAAATACTAGTCAGATCTCACTTCTTATAATGGATTTTTAAACATTCACACATGTTGTTGTTTTCTATGAAACCTATTGCAACATCATCAAACAAACATAACATCAGTTCTGCTGTTACAGAGTTGAATAGAAGGGTTCAGAGACAAAAGAGGGGTGGTACAACCTTCCAAAGTGGGCAATGACAGAAAGACTGTGTGAGTGTGTGCTTTAGCAGTCTCTGTCTCCAAGTGTAACACTGTACACCAAGTGGGTGATATTTCGTCAGTGGAAGGCTTCATCCTTTGGTCAGGTTTTCAGTGAGAGAAGCAATCAGTGACGCACTCGAGTTTATGGAAACAATTTTTATGTTCGTGTATTAAACTCCTGCTCTAGCCAGTGGAAAACATGGATGCACCACACAGACACACCGAATCATCATCTCTCTGTCTATTCACCAAAAACATAATCACTGAGAGTTTAGTGCTGAAATCATCTTTGTAGAGAGATCATCTATGAAGCAGCACTTCTGGAAACCCTGGCAAAGAAATCTTTAAATCAACTGAAATCTGAGTATGTAATTTTATGTCTGCACAAATATAAATTCCAGCTTTTGAGGAACCACAGGTCTTATATGCAAATATGTTTTCTATCCATGAAACAGGAAGCTTACTTGCCCTGATATATGCTATCACTCTGCTACAGATGGCTAGTTGAATGGGTTTTCTGCCTGATACCAGCAGAGGGCTGCATCTCATTTTAGATGTTGCCAGAGCCCTGACTGGTTAACCTTTACTGCTCCCTAGTAGGACACTGAACCATATGACATGTTAATGTTTTATATTCCCAAACACTTTAATGAAAATGTCTGCCTGAATTGATGGAGACTGATTGGACTGATTTCACTTCTTCAAAGGAAACCTGTACAGACATTAATATGCAAACGATGTTCATGAATAATTATGACTTCACACCTTCTGTCTGTTCACATATCATATCTGACAACACAAAGTATGCTTCCCACTGTGGCAACTATTGGCCATATAATCATTCACTCAGTGAATGCAATGAAACGCAAAATTAAGTTTGAACTACATTTGAAATGAAATTGTAAATGACACGTATGTACACCTCTGGCATTCACCTAGAAAACAGAATTAAATAGTGACTCATAAGATGAACTCTGTACCGTGTTCATAATATAGTTGTTTTACATAATGAGACATTTTTGTCAAGTACAATTTGGGAAACTAACCTCGAGTGAATTAATTAGTAACCTTTTAAGATGTTGAAATACTGTACACAACAGTGGTGAATTCTGTCCCTGGAGAGCATCAAAGATACGTATGTGTCAGAAAGGACAGACACTACAGTGAAGAAACCTGCATTAGCGTCTGATCCTGCAGAAATGGAGGGGTCCAGTGACAAGCTTTTCTGCTGCAGGTGGGTGCGCCAGAAATTTCCCCTGACCCACAGAGAGGAACTGTACCACATCCTGAGGATGACAGGGCCTCTGGTAAGGACTGACGCTGTTTACATACCCTGCTCTGTCTGCAAGAGACTGTGTGGATTGAGGCTCATAAGTTGATTTATACAAAGGGAGATTGATGAGAGTGTTTTGTTTAAAATGTCATGAAAAATTGGCTTTGTGTCTGAGACTTAGAAACAATCATCAGTCAACCCAAAGCAGTGTTTGCCAGGTTTCAAACAGTGGCTGAACAGTGGCTGCAACCTGTCAACATGATGATAGCTCGTTTGCAAAGAGAGCCATGCTAATTAATTAATGCAACTTGTGTTTACTGTCATTTATAATGTATTAGATACCTGTGAGCTGGTAGCTGTATCAACTGCACCGTTGTTGATGTTTGTCTCTCTAGCTGCTCTCTCGAATCCTCAATTACCTGCTTCCATTTGTGGTTACGATGTTTTGTGGGCGTCTGGGAAATGAAGTGATGGCTGGCTATGGATTAGCTTCTGCTGTAAGTGGTCATCTGCATGCTCCACAGACTTGTGGAGACTAACATGACAAAATGACAGGTGGAGATGTAATTTCAAGGGAGAAAATGAAATATTACAACTATAAACTGATGATAGCTTTTATAGTTCTCTCACAAACCTGATGGTTTAATCAATAAATAGTACATTTACTCGTATTAGTCATAGAAATATTGGTAACATCAGAGTCCTTAAGCATACGTCAGACTCATTCAAATATGTTTCATGTTCATTTCAGACCATTAATGTTACTACTGCAGCAACAGGTTGTGGTCTGGGACTGGCATGTGATACTTTGGTGTCTCAGGTTTGGAAAACCCTTGTCCCTATGCAATTTTGCCCTAACCCTCACTTTCACTGACTCAAGATCCCAACTGTTTATTACTCCCTCTTCTAAAATGATTAACCTCGTCTGTGCTGTTGTGCAGACATTTGGTGGTAAGAACCTGCTGCGGGTGGGAGTGATCCTTCAGCGGGGCATCATCATCCTGCTGATGTTCTGTCTGCCCTGCTGGGGCCTCCTCATTAATGCTCAGGCCATCCTGTTATGCCTGGGCCAAGACCCTGAGGTGACCAGGTAAGTAACAGCACCAACTTGCATGTAAAACTCACAGAGCCTCACAGAGACCTCATCCACCTCTCAGTGGTAACAAACACCACCTCTGCAGTGAAATCAGTTCTGGTCCCCACAGATTCACCGAACAGATTCAGCATAAACAGAGAATCTGTATTCCAAATATTGATCAAGTGACCTCTACCTGATTCTGTGTGAAGGCCATATCGCTAAAGGAAAGTGGTCACACTCACACTTCTCTTGTATTATTTAATGCAGCCTCACACCACCATTTTAGCATACTTCCTCAGGGTTGACAAGGCTATATATAATAACTTCTTAGTATTATTTCTCCTGGAAGGCAAATTTTTCTTACAATGAATACATTTTTGGCGTGGAAGTGTAAATAAATGAGCTTGAACTTATTACATTGAACAGTGTTGTCACCTTAAATGATGATTTCCTTGGATTTGAATGCAGCGTCTTCATTTCAGAATAGCCCAGCTGTATATTACAGCCTTCCTTCCAGCTGTACCAGTGAGTTCTGACTGTTCCTCTCACCTTTATGTGCTAATTTAACACATTTTCAGTGATGTATGGAAAAACTACTTTCCCACAAACCTTAACATTAAGAGTTTGTTTTTTCCATTTTTGTCTTTTAGGCCATGTTTCTACATCAGCTTCAGGTGTCTTATCTGCAGAACCAGGTGCACTAATGTCCTGTACACAGTTATTTTATTTCAGAGCATCAAAATATGTGGTCTTAGATTATTAATATAATAGAAGTGGTACTCGTGTCGTCTGGTGTTTGTGTACTCAGGGTATAATACTGCCACAAATGTACACTGCTGCCATGGCAAACATAGCAAATGTGGTGACGAACTACATCTTTCTTTACTGGCTGGATCTGGGTGTTAGGTAGGTGTACTCACACATCTCAGTATAACATTTTAAATCTGAATAAAACTATCACCCCCACTGATATCACCGTGTCTGTGTGTATGTCTTACAGTGGATCTGCAGCAGCCAATACCCTGTCTCAGATTTACATCTGTGCTTTTCTGTTTGCTTACATTTGGTGGAAGAAGCTCCATGTAACAACATGGGGGGGTGAGGGAGTTCATATTCATGCTTTCCCTATGCTTTCATGCATCACTTTGTTCATCCTCCATCTTTTTCAGACTACATAAATGAGTTTCTCTCTCCCCCTGCAGGCTGGTCTGTAGAATCACTGCAGGAGTGGGGCTCCTACATGAAACTGGCCATTCCCAGCACATTAATGACATGTTTCGAGTGGTGGGTTTATGAGTTTGGGGGATTCTTTGCAGGTAATCCAAATATTTTCATAATTACATTGAGCCTGTTCTTACAGACTTAAACGATTAGCAGTACAGAACTTAGTTACCGGTATTTAAGTCTATCTCTAAGCCAGCATGTGATACAAACGTTGAGTCGTGACTGTTGTTTCTTCTTTGTCTCTGGTGATCAGGAATGCTGAGTGAAGATGAGCTGGCAGCCCAGCATGCTGTGATAATGGTGGCTTTCATAACCTACATGGTACTAACAGCAAATCAGAACGTTACATCCTCACTTTATAAGTCTTCCCACGAACACATCTCAGATTTAGATTAGCTAAAAAATAACTTTCACAATTTAAAGTTTTGGTTTAGCTTTTGAACACTCTCCCAGGAGGAAGCTCTTGTCTATATCAGTGTTCATACTTTCTGATTCCTGAATGTATTCTTTTTTCATATTTTTTTTCTGCAAAATGGTGAATCCATAGTTCCCTCTTGGTATTCAAGCTGCAGCATGTGCCCGTGTGGGAAACGCTCTCGGTGCAGGAGACACTGCCAGGGCGATCCTCACCAGCAAGATGTCACTCGCTCTTGCAGGTCAGTTAGAAATATATTCTGATGTTGTAGCTTTTATTAATAAATCAGATTTGATGTTTGATTTCTACAGTTTGAAGAGTTCACAGCTCCTCTTTTCCAGGTAGCTTTGAAGTAGTTTTAGGTTTTGTGCTTGGCTCTACTAAAACAGTGATTGGCTTCATCTTCACCTCTGATGAGTGAGTCTCTACAGCTACACACACATTTCACTAACTGTACAGCTGTTACTGTACACGCAAAAACACAATCTTAACTATCATTTCAGGAAGATCATAGGTCTGGTCTCCCATTTGATTAATGTTTACTGTGTCCATCAATTCTTCGATGGTCTTGTGGTGAGTCTACCAGCCTTTCTTATGAGCAGAGCCAAATCTATTTGCAGTATGATGCCAAAAGCAAGTTGTCAAATATGAAATTTGTTTTCTCCCATCCTAGTGTGTGTGCACTGGCATCTTCTTGGGCACGGGCAAACAGAAGATACCAGCTGTGGCCAATCTCATTGGATACTACTGCATAGGACTTTCACTGAGCGTTACTTTAATGTTTGTTGCAAAACTGAGAGTTTTGGGTAATTATATGAAGTGACCATGCTTTGTTACTTTCATAGACATTCAAGACAAATAAATGGCTGCATAGAAAGAGCAGGTTATTATAAGTGAAGCCTGCTGTGCCCCTGACAGACTAATTAGTCTTTTTCTCTGCAGGTTTTTGGCTGGGACTGCTCATTTGTGTCATCTTACAATCTACCTTCTACATCATTGTCATCTTCAAGCTCAACTGGAAGAAAATGACAGAGGAGGTAAGCTGCTGGCTGATCTAACAATCCGGATCATGCAGGGCCTCAGCTGTTTAGATATAGTGGCATAATTATTATTGTTTTATTTCTACAGCATCGGCTTCTGAGACAAATCTGGCAAATTTCAATAACTATATGTTAAGTGCGTGAATAAGGAGACATTGGCAGTTAGATTTTCTGTATCTGCTTGTGTGCAGGCTGTGAAACGAGCTCAGAAAAAGACACAGATGACATTATTAAGCACAGCTGCCCCGTCAGATGCTGTGGGTAACAACGCTGCTGGACAGACAGCAAGAAATGGGAGCGTAAGTAGCCTGCTAAACTTAACCTAAATGACTTTTCATAGCTTGTTTCACACTGTTAGGAATGGACTTTTCTATTTTGTTTTCTATGTAACATAGAACACATATAGGACACTTAAGTCACAGATACCAGATATTTGACACTTTTCCTTTTAAGTTTTACTGCATTCGCTCTCCACATGACTTAATAAAATTCAGTAATGAGTAATATGATACTTTTTTCTTTCAAGTCAGTGGATGGCTACATGTCTGTGAGTACTGAGGACCATGATGGGAACACGGAGACACGGGGTGGACATGTGGTTCAGGATGTAAAGGGTGGCCATCTCTCCACTACCCAGCTGGTCCTCAGGCGAGGCCTCACTATGTTTGCATCAGTTGCACTTCTGGCTGTGGGAGCAAGTGTGCACTTCCTCGTGCCCTTGCCAGAGTCCCCGCCTTCAGAGGCCAACTTCACTTTGGACTGGATCAATACCACATATACTCCTGATCAAATTTTGTCCACTGTCTGGTCCCAATAGAAGGATAACCTTGAAAGCCTTGATCATAAAATCATTGTTTGTGCTCAATGTCATAAAAATATTGAATTTTAGACTCTCATGGACTCAATATCTTTGACATAACGTGGCTAAGAGTGCAATACAGTGACAGATTAATTTATTGTTTGATCATTGACAATTTCACTTTTTAGGTTCTCACTGCTTTTTTCTCATGTCCACCTGTAATGCAACTCTGTTTGATAAATGTTTTACTCATGTGAAGAATGTTTTAGCTCTTGTAACTCTCAGAACTCTTGTAACTCTCAGAACTCTGATAAATACGAGTCCTGATTAATTTAAAACTCGTCTTTAGGCTTAAAAGAGATAATGGTGTTAGAAATGTGAATACATGTTCTATTTTATTGAATAACAAAAGTAATGGAGTTTTGTGGGGTGAACTTTTCTGAACCTTTGTATTCAGTGGTTGTTTACCCTTGGGAATAAAAGGAGACAAATATATTATTATATATATATGTTATTATATATTATATGTTACTTACAGTAGCTATAAGTACTTGTATGCAATTTAGATAGCTTAAGTTAGAATTTAGCAGAGCTCAGGTGAAGAGTGGAAGAAAATTAGGCCTCAAAAGGCTACAAAGATTACACATTCATTTTTGAAACTGTTACATTAATACCCAGACAAGTGAAGTATAGCAGATAAGTAGTCATCAACATGAACAGAATATAAAAATGGTTAAGTATACATTAATCATCAGATATGTGCTTATGTGTTACTAAATTTCAAATCACTGTTGAGATCTCTCACAAAACATTATTGTTTTTTTTTTTTTTACTTTACTTGTATCGTATTTAAATGGAGTATAAAAACAACCAAATAAATAGAATAAAGTAAGAGAACTGGTCTCTAGGGGCAATACATAAGTTCATACATAATATGTTTACTGTATGTTAAGGGTTTCTTTCCCAGTTTTCACAGAAAAAACAAATACATGTCATTATTAGACACAAACATAAAACTCAGAGAAGTAGTGATGGTAATCACTAAATGAAAAGTCCCTTGCACTTGTCACGCTATATAGTTGCCCAGGAGAAAAGTAAAATAGGGTAAAAGGAAAGGAAAGATGATAATAATAATAATAATAATAATAATAATAATAATAATAATAATAATAATAATAAAGGGTGTGGTGTGTTAAATTAAGCCCACTTCAAGTCCATTACATCCCCTTATAGTCCCAAATTGTAATTCAAAAGAGAGCGTTGGTGTTGTAGAAAGACCCAGGACAAGGTAAACCATATACATATTCTACTATATTCATGAACATGTGTCCAATACTTAACAAATCTATCAATACAAAGTCTCAAAGTCAATGTCTCCATATAATACATTTATTTCACATTAACAGTCCACTCTGCTTTTGTTAGAGACTGTTTGACTGACTCTTGCCTTGAGCTTTAAGTTCAATCTGTATAAATATATTGTACTGAAAATATCATCGTGGATGTTGGACAATTCCAAAATATGTGAAAGCCTCCAAAGGGATAAATTATTTCATTTCAATGCCCACAGTCTGATCTGCCATTCTGTTAATATTTTATCTCTGAAGTAATGAAAGACCTGATAATGTTTTCCAGGAGAATTATCTTCATTGATCAGAACTAAAGGTAGTGAATTGTGTTTTACATGTTTCAAGATGAAAACATTCTTTCTTTCAAGGCCTCCATCTTTGTTTTGCTGTGATTGCAGGCCTTTTTCTTGTTTTCCACAGTCTGCCTTGTTTCAGCTGGCCTTGGCTTAGTTCCAGGGCAGCTGTGACCACAGCAAGATGTCCATCCTTTCCAACATCCTGGAGAGAAACTAAGATAAGCTCATGAGAGACAAGATAGAAACTTCAGCTGAAGGATCTGCATTGGCATTTCTTGCTGCAGACATGGAGGGGTCCAGTGACAAGTTTTTCTGCTGCAGGTGGGTGCGCCACAGGGTTCCCCTGGCCCACAGAGAGGAACTGTACCTTATCCTGAGGATGACAGGGCCTCTGGTAAGGACTGGCTTTGTTTACATACCCTGCTCTGTCTGTAAGAGACTGTGTGAATTGAGACTGTCCTTGCTGAAAAGCTGATTTATACAGAAGATTGATGAAAGTGTTTCTTTGCCAAAGAAAAGGTTAAGATGCCAGGAAAACAAGAGTTCATGTCTGAGACTTAGAAGCAGAAATCAATAGACCTAAAACAGTGTTTGGCAGGTTTCAAACAGTGGCTGCAACCTGTGAACGTGATAACAGTGTGGTGGCTCATTTGTCAAGACATAGTCTGAGTACCATGATAATTAATTGCAACTTGTGTTTACTGTAATTTATATTATATGCCTGTGAGCTGGTAGCTGTTTGATGGTCGATGTTTGTCTCTCTAGCTGCTCTCTCGAATCCTCAATTACCTGCTTCCATTTGTGGTTACGATGTTCTGTGGGCGTCTGGGAAATGAAGTGATGGCTGGCTATGGATTAGCTTCTGCTGTAAGTGGTCATCTGCATGCTCCACAGACCTGTGGAGGCTAACATGACAAAATGACAGGTGGAGATGTAATTCAAAATGAAATATTTCAACTATAAACTCACCAATATAGATTTTATAGTTCTCTCATAATCACCTTGGTTACATCAGAGTTCTCAAGCGTACGTCAGACTCATTCAAGTATGTTTCATGTTCATTTCAGACCATTAATGTTACTACTGTAGCAACAGGATATGGCCTAGGGCTGGCATGTGATACTTTGGTGTCTCAGGTGTGGAAAACCCTTTCGATATGATCATATAATACATTGGAATTTATATTGACCCCTACTGTTTATTACTGCCCTCCTTTCTAAAATGTTAATTATGTTGTGCAGACATTTGGTGGTAAGAACCTGCTGCGGGTGGGAGTGATCCTTCAGCGGGGCATCATCATCCTGCTGATGTTCTGTCTGCCCTGCTGGGGCCTCCTCATTAATGCTCAGGCCATCCTGTTATGCCTGGGCCAAGACCCTGAGGTGACCAGGTAAGTAACAGCAGCAAACATGCAGAAATGTCATTTGGTTCAACTGATTTAACAAATATTCATTAATGCAACTTGTACTTGATAGTTTCTCTTTAAATAGGACATTTTCCATACTTCCCTGCTCCTGAAAATAACAGTGTATACCACCTTAAATAAGTGCTTGTTTGACTTTAAATTGAACTGAATGCAGCGTCTTGATTTCAGAATAGCCCAGCTGTATATTACAGGCTTCCTTCCTGCAGTACCAGTGAGTTGTGACTTTTCTCTCACCTTTACGCACCTTTAACACATTTTCAGTTATTATTTTGCAGTTCTTCTGCTCCATTAGCTGTGAAAAAAATTATAAACACCCCTTTAAAATCATCTTTCTCTGTAGGCAATGTTTCTACATCACCTTCAAGTGTCTTACCTGCAGAACCAGGTGCATTGCTGTCCTAAACCCACGTCCAGTTCTCTGTGTTGATCCCATTCTGTATGATCTTATTTCAGTGAATATAAATGTTGTAAATCTTATTACACCTAATTTGATTTCTGATGGGAAAGGTGTAAGTGCTGGTAATCATATTACCTGGTGTTTGTGTACTCAGGGTATAATACTGCCACAAGTGTACACTGCTGCCATGGCAAACATAGCAAATGTGGTGACGAACTACATCTTTCTTTACTGTCTGGATCTGGGTGTTAGGTAGGTGTACTCACACATCTCAGTATAACATTTTAAATCTGAATAAAACTATCACCCCCACTGATATCACCGTGTCTGTGTGTATGTCTTACAGTGGATCTGCAGCAGCCAATACCCTGTCTCAGATTTACATCTGTGTTTTTCTGTTTGCTTACATTTGGTGGAAGAAGCTCCATGTAACAACATGGGGGGGTGAGGGACAGTTATATTTAGTAGATGTTTGTGGTGACCTTATGATCTCAGGGACTACTTTGTTCATCCTCCAAGTTTTTCTCTCTACATAAATGAGTTTCTCTCTCCCCCTGCAGGCTGGTCTGTAGAATCACTGCAGGAGTGGGGCTCCTACATGAAACTGGCCATTCCCAGCACATTAATGAAGTGCTTTGAGTGGTGGGTTTATGAGTTTGGTGGATTCTTTGCAGGTAATCCAAATATTAGATATTGGTAAGCCATTTGATGTCATCGAACCAGATACAAACATTGAGTCGTGACTGTTGTTTCTTTGTCTCTGGTGATCAGGAATGCTGAGTGAAGATGAGCTGGCAGCCCAGCATGCTGTGATAATGGTGGCTTTCATAACCTACATGGTACTAACTGCAAGTCAGAGCGTTACATTCTCACATTAAAATGTTTCTCTAAACATATTTGTACTCAGGAGCCAACTCTTTCTCATGCTCTTTCTACAATGATGACTCCATAGTTCCCTCTTGGTATTCAAGCTGCAGCATGTGCCCGTGTGGGAAACGCTCTCGGTGCAGGAGACACTGCCAGAGCGATCCTCACCAGCAAGATGTCACTCGCTCTTGCAGGTCAGTTAGAAATGTTTTCTAATATTGCACAGTACATTAATTCTCCTAATGTTTTAAGACTTCACAGCTCCTCTTTTCCAGGTAGCATTGCGATTGTTGAGGGTCTTGTGCTTGGCTCTACCAAAACAGTGATTGGCTTCATCTTCACCTCTGATGAGTGAGTCTCTACAGTTGCACTCACATTTCAATAACTGTAATACTGTACTATGATTGTTAAGGTACTATTGCCACATACAAAGATTGGCCTAGAAAAATAGATCTTAATTTTAAAACCTTATTTCAGGAAGATCATAGGTCTGGTCTCACACTTGATGAATGCTTACTGTTTCCTTCAGTTCTTTGATGGTCTTGTGGTGAGTCTTACAGTTTTTCTTGTTAGCACAACAAATATATTTGCATGATGCTACAAAAAGCACATCAAACAAGTCAAATATAAAATGTTTATCCATCCAGAAGTTACCACATGGTAGCCAGTGGAGTGAGAGCACATAATAATTAGGGATTTGTCTGTTTACATCCTAGTGTGTGTGCACCGGCATCTTCTTGGGTACGGGCAAACAGAAGATACCAGCTGTGGCCAATTTCATTGGATACTATGGCATAGGACTTTCACTGAGCGTTACTTTAATGTTTGTTGCAAAACTGAGAGTTTTAGGTAAATGAATGAAATTATCTTTTTTTGTCATTTCCAAAAAGCAGGTGTTTCTTTTCCTTTTTTTTTTGACGAACTAATTTGTCTTTTTCTCTGCAGGTTTTTGGCTGGGACTGCTCGTTTGTGTCATTTTACAATCCACCTTCTACATAATTGTCATCTTCAAGCTGAAATGGGAGAGAATTACAGAGGAGGTACGCTCAGCAGGGCCTCAGAACTTGGACTTGAATTTCTACAGAATCAGTTACTGAGCTTTCAAAAGCTATTCATTGCATGTAAGGATATGAGAAATTGGAAGTTGGTTTAGTTTTTGTTTATGCTCGTTTGCAGGCTGTTGGCCGAGCACAGAAAAACACTCACATGACATTTTTAAGCACAGCTGCGTCAGACACTGCGGGTAACAACACTGCTGAGCAGACAGTAAGTAATGGGAGTGTAAGTATCCTGCTAAACTAGCAACAATAAATCCTCTTGTTATCATTTCAGATTTATATTTTTCTTAAGTTATTAAGTTTATCAAGTTTTTGCTATCCTTTGACCGAGTTTGACACTGCTTGCTCTCCATAAATCTTAACAAAATAAAGTAATGGCTTATTTCCTTCAAGTCAGCGGATGGCTACATGTCTGTGAGCACCGAGGACCATGATGGGAACACGGAGACACAGGGTGGACATGTGGTCCAGCATGTCAAGGGTGGCTGTCTCTCCACTAGTCAGCTGATCCTCAGGCGAGGCCTCACTATGTTTGCAGCAGTTGCACTTCTGGCTGTGGGAGCAAGTGTGCACTTCCTTTTGCCGGAGACCCTGCCTTCAGAGGCCAACTTTACTTTGGACTGGATCAATACTACATATACTCCTGATCCAATTTCCTCCACTGTGCTGATCCCAAATGAAGAGTCAGGATAACCTTAAGAACCATGATCATAAAATCATTGTTTGTGATCAATGTCTCATGTATGTTTTAGACTCTCATGGACTCATTATCTTTGACAGAAAGTGGCTAAATGCAAAAGAGTGGCAGATTTGATGAAAAATGAAGTGAAGGAATGGTTGAACTAATATTTTCCTCTCCACTGCACTGGTCCCAAATGAAGTCAGATGGACCCCTATAGTCCAAGATAACCACAATGTTTCTGTTTAATGAATTAAATACAAAGGTTGTCAAACTCTCTTTAGTTTGACTCATTCTCTTTGACAGAATGTGGCTGTGAGCTGAACACTTGCAGATTCACTGGAAAATATTGTGAATTATTGGTTTCAGAGTAATATTTTGCTTTGACAGATTAATTCGTTGATCGCCATTTCACTTCCTGCGTTCTGTCCACTTTCTGCTCATCTGCACTTGGGCCACATGTGCCTTTCTCCTGCATGTCCTGCTGTGACATCCTGCAATGCAAACATCTCCATCATGTTGTGGCTCAAGAGTTACTTCACTGAACACAATAGACATTGCTCATGTTCATGTAACCAAGTTAGTGATCAGCAGGTTCATAATGATTCCAGCAGCCAGGATAAATAGCATGAGAGCCAGAGCCAGGCCCCTACGCAGAACCAGAGTCCTGTGAGAGAGCTCCTCCTCCACTGTTTGTACTGCTGGTCCCGCCTCAGTGCCAACCAGGTCCATGGTGTCTGTTTGGCCCTGTGAGTTCCTTGGATCATCTGGTTGGAGTCCTGGACATACAAATGCAAATGTGACTGTAATGTTTTCACTGAAATATATTAAATTGTGACCTTAGAATTACAAGATTGTAGCTGACTTTTTAAAAAAATCAAAAATGAGTTATTCACATTAAAGTATTCTTTGACAAGAAATTAACATTTTGTGTAGGTGTATCTTTAATTGTATGCATTAATAGAAAGCCGAAGTGAAATTGTAACTTCTGGGTTCCTCATTCAGAATCCCATTGACATTAACATTGCATTGAGGTACAGACGTTTTATATATATATATATATATATATATAGGAAGAATTTATAATTTCCCATGCTAAACAGGATAAATGTTTGTTTTCTCTAGCAGTATAAAATGCTTTGGTTGCTGCACAATCTCTCTTACTTGCGTCTGTCACGCTCCCACACACTCCCGCTCTGATTTGAGCCTGGAAGAAAAACAATGTGTGAACGTTTATTCACAAAGAAGTAGCCTTAGGCCATTTAGAATGGGGAGATTTGCCTCTGAATACTAACCTCGACCGTAACTTTCTTCCAGTTCATTCTTACAAGGTAGAAAATCAGGAATGAGCACTGCAGAGCCACGCAAGTAAACAAGCCTGTCCACAGACCTGAAGAAAATAAAAGAGTTTTACATCTTGCTTTAAGACTTGCAAGTAGGTGTTGATGCCGTGGTGGATCTCTTACTGAAAAAAGACACTGAGGACAAAACTTAAAAACAACCAGTTAGGCAACAATGTGGCAAAAAAACAGCTGACAAAAACATCTCTGCTGTAAATCTTACCCTTGATTCCTAATTTGGCTGCAAACATCAGTGACACTCCAATAGGAAAACCAACTCCATAATATCCCAAAATGTTGCAAATAGCCCCGATTTTCTGTTTACCTGCTCCTCTTATAATGCCCCCCGAGGCAGCCTAGTCATGCAAACAGAATAAAGATGTGGTTAGACTTGACAAAAAAATGCACCCGGTATGTTTTGCAAATGCAATAATATATGGGTAGGTCATGAGATCTTGTTTATGGCAGAGATACTTACTGATATTGCATCTAGGAGGACAAATGGAGCATAAAAAGCTATAACATCAGCAACCCTTTCCCTGATTTGTCTGAAAAAAAGAGTGACTCAAAATTTACAGTTTGACACTGTAAGAGAGGTGACATGAGAAATGTTTTGTTATGTCTGAGCACTGTGATATATTACACTATCCTAGTGTCGCTGACCAAAGATGAATCAGTAAATTGCCATTAATCACAGTGATGCTACACAGCATAACTGAGTCCAGCTGTGAGGAACATTTAGCTCAAGTTAATATTTAAAAGAATATGTAAGCAAAGTTCACTGTTTTTCTTGTAGGCAATAACATGGTGAAAGGTCATTTAAGAGACCTGTTAAATCTCCCAGACACTGACTTTGCACATGTTAACGTAACACACCCTAGGAAAGGGTTTTACAATGGTGAGGAATACAGTTGTGGTTACAAAAACTTGTGGTAACGATATACTCACTCATCATACGTAAAGACATAAGAGATATGGTCCTTCAGGCCCCCAATGAGAACTGCCAAACATATAGAGACTGACCCTGTGGTAAAGGGGAACAAACTAAATTATCCACCGGTGCTGAATTGATTTCACACAAAGGACAACCACAGTCTCCTACTGTTGGCCAATGAGTAGCTCTGCTGGAGCAGTTCAGGAACTTAATGCCCTGCTTCAGTGTACCTCATGCACATTTTTGGTCACAAGGCTTGTTCTTTAACCGGTATGTTACTCCTGCACTAATTTCTTCAGAGAAATTAGAATTAAATAACAATAATTCTAGTATTATCTTAACTTCAAATACACGTCATGTCAGAAATATTGTTTAAGAGCATACTGACCTGCACAGAACATTGCCAGTTTAGCAGACAGCTTGGCCTGCTCTGTGTCTCCGGCTCCCAAGGCATTTCCAACTCTCACATTACCTGCTATACTGAAACCCATAGGGAACTGACAACAAAAATACTATATCAACATGTTGTTACACTGCATGTACAAATAGGTGATTCATTTCACACAGTAACAGCTTGATGTATATTCAGCATTTTGGTAGAGGAAATTCTATTTCAGATGAGGGAAATTACCATGTATGCAACATTTGCCAGTTCGTATACAACTGATTGAGCTCCGAGCTCCACCTCACTTATGAGACCTGTCAGTGACAAACAGCTGTTAGATTTTCAGACAATCTTTAGTTCACACAAATGATTCGTAACCACAAACCGGCCAAAGTGACATTACCTGCCAGAAAACTTCCAATCTCGTACGTCCACCACTCAACACACAACATGACCATGCTAGGGATGGCCAAGTGGATGTATGAGCCCCAGTCCTTTAGGCACTCTTTAGACCAGCCTGTGCGGCCAAACAATGAATCAATAAATCATTCAATTACTCAGTCAATTCATCAATCAGTCTGACTGTCCATCTACAATGCAAAATTATCTTTACTTCCAACAAAGAAGATTTCTGATCTTTGTATTTGTAATAGTAAATGAATAACGGTCTGTCTCTGAAGATGGGTGTTAAGTTTTCTTGAAATGCCTTTAACACATTTATCTAGATGTTTGTTTTCATCTAGAAAACAACAAATGTTTTCATCCCTAAATATAGTCTGGGAGCACTACATACTGAATTACAATACATATGCATATGTTAATAAAAAACTTTGTTTAATCTCTTCCAAGAATTGAGTTTCTTGACTCCCGAGCTACAACCACAATCTTTCCACTCTGAGTTTTCATCATCGCTGTAATAACTCATTAACACACCGTGAGGGAAACCATCTGATTATATGCAGGGTCACTATCCTCCATTGCAAATGTTGCTCTCACCTCCCCAGGTGGCCTTATGAAGACCTTTCCAGATGATATAAGCATAGAGAACTCCAGCCATGGAGAACTGGGAAATTGTGTTGGCAACAGCAGAACCTCTGTAAAGAGTATTTCATTGCACGATATTGGTTATGTGGTGCGAGCAATAAAGATGTTACTAAAAGAGTCGTGTGCAGTTCAGAGGGAAATACTCACGCTACTCCTAGATTTAATGCGTGAAGAAAGATGTAGTTGATTAGAGCGTTAAGAAGATTGACCACAAAGCCTGTGATTACCTGTGGCCATATGATGCCCTAAAAGAGAAGTGCCACATATTATTCTTATTAGACACTGGAATAGCTTCTCTGCACAGAATGATGCATGTGCAGAGTCTGACACTAGAACGATGTTTTCACATTCATCTGCTGAAAGTGGAAAGTTTCCATGTGCTCAGTGAAAATCCCATTTTCAGGGGCAGTCCTACGAGCATGATTTGTGACATCACAAATAATTTGGAAGCCAATCCTAGTCCGATATTCAACATGCAAAAGTGTGATGTGGAAACTTGAAGCCTCCAGCGCACACACACTAAGAATGTCCAGCAGTTCAACTTATATTTATAGATTCTGGATTTTTTTTTTATGAAGAAGGAGTAGATGTCATTTCAAAAGTTTTAACAGGATAACTGAACTTTTTTTGTGAAAAGAACATGTCAGATACAAATTATTATTCAAAGTAGAGCAACAGATATACATGTTAAAACATGTCTGTAGGGGATCTTTAAAGGGACCGCTCTATAGTGTTGCTGTTGAGTCCTTGGGAAGCAGAGATGACTGTACAGTGTTTGGACTTAGCACCTGGATAAGAAAGATGTGTATGTGTTTTGCACACAAACACACAAATTTGGTCCAAATGGAGGCTTGTGGTTTCATACACATTTATTTTAAGGTCCTTGACATGTAAAAAAGTCCAGGAAGCCGTGATCCACATCCATATGCAGCCTGGAGCGACACTTTAGCCAAATAAATAGAAGGCTGACTGATTTGAATTTTCCTGCATATTTGATCCAATATATCTTTTTGTGGATAAAAGGAAGCAAATCACAGGCTACATGACGTCTCTTTCATACAATCGACTCGTCTTATTTCAGCTCACCAGGGAGTTACTTCATGTTGAATAATAATGGACTTACCTGGTTTTGCAGATATCTTGTCTCTAATGAATACATGAATGTAGCCTAGACAGAAGAAAGAAAGAAAAATAAATCAATTTCTGAATTGCATATTTTTGGACACAACAGACAATTTATATATATATTTATAGAAAACATTGCGGCCGTAATTGTTAAAGGAATTTCATACTTAGAGGTTTAAAATACTCACAGGAAGTGCTGGCATAAAGATCTTCACATACATCTGAGACAACCTAGAGAGAGATTTTCCATCAATATCAATAAGAAATGTACTCTGAAATATACTCTTTTTAACAAATAAGTAAATAAAAAGAAAGAAAGAAAGAACGAAAAATAAAAACAACAAACTAAAGCAGGTGAAGACCAGTGAATTTTGACACAGCTGACCTGGCCACCTCTGGATCCTGTCTGACAGCCAGCAGAATGGGCTCTGTGTTAATGAGGATCGCCCAGCAGGGGAAACAGGCCAGTATCAAAATGAGGATCGCCCGCTGCAGAATGACCCCAACTCTCAGGAGGTTACGGCTCCCAAAGGTCTAAAACCAGAGAGTATATTCTTATTTTTCTATTACTTTTTTCGATTCTTGCCAATACCTGATGAACACTTGTGTCTAACAGGCTCATACCTGAGAAACCAGAGTATCACATGCTGCTGACAAACCAGATCCAATAGATATACCTGTAACATTAATAACCTGAGGATATAATACAGACATTGGTGGGTTATGTTCTGTTGCTCTACTGGTTTAACTTTTACTGTAGGAACATTAATATACTGTACTTACTGCTATGGCCAAAGTAACCCCTGCCAGCTCTGTCCTTCCCAGATGGCCACAGAAAATAGTACTAACAAAACTCACTGCAAAAACCATGAGCTGGGCAATAATCTGAGGAGAAAAATCAAAAATAAATGAAAAGTAGCTGGGACAACAAACAGATATTGATTAGTTCATTAGTAACAGGTAATTAGTGTTGTTGGCCTATTTGTTATACTTCAATCTAGCTTGTACACTATAGCTTCATTAATAACAGTCCCACATCAATAAGTATGTTAATTTAACTTATTTAGATCATTGATCAGTAATCCCCATACTGAATGGACATAACAGTGGGCTACATTTAAATACAGGCTACTTACCATTGGTCCGGCCAGTTTAGACAACTCTTTTATTTCTTTCTTGAAACCAACAGGGACCAACATGCGGATCCGCTTTAATACAAAACATTCACTCCATGAAGAAAGGGGTGAACTCTGTGTGCTGCTCTCCATGATTCAGTCGGTAGGAATTATTGCTCTTTTCACCGCTATATGTTGCTGTTAGGGTCCCTTCAGTTCAGTTGAGGATCAGTCAGTGTGTATGATGAAAGCGGTTGTAAATCTGCTTTCATGTGAGTTAGCGTCAGTCACTTCCTGTGTGTCCATGTGACAAGGCCACATTTTCGTGGAAACTCCTGCACGTGCGGTCTTGACCTTTCAGTGCGAGTTCAAACCCGACAGCAAACTATTTATTACCTTTAAGGTTAAACAATTATACCTTTATTTGATATTAAGACTATTCGTTGCAGCCAAGTATAATGACAGTAAAGTTGAATTGCTTGTCCTTGAAATAAAATGAGAGCAATATCATTTTTAAAACACTTTTAAACAGAGCAAAATAATATTTTTTCTTTCTTTCTTTCTTCTTACTAGCATTATAAGACAAGGTCACATTTTGGTGAAAACTCCTGTACCCGACAGCAAACTATTTATTAACTTTCAGGTTAAGCGATTATAGGCCTACTTTTATTTGATCGGGTAATTTGTCCCAGAGAATTAAGTTTTAACACCGGTCTATAGATCTCTAGGTGAGGAGACACCTGCCGAAGAAGTCATTTGAGAGTCAAATTGAAATAAGAACAGATGTAAAGGATGACGAATGGATGAATGGACTAACAGTGAACTCAAACTACTGCCTCTAAAAAACAAATAAACAAACAAACAAAAACAGGATAGCCTATTATACTGAATCTGAAATTCAGTGGAACAGTTACTTATTGTATATATTTATAAATACTTTCAGTATTGAGAGCAATATTTTTTATTCTTACCTATTTTTTAAAATACTTTTAAAAAGAGCAAAATCATACTTTTTCTTTCTTTCTTTCTATTTTAATTTGAAATGTGTCCATAGAAATCTATGCATTTTATCCCACAGAGCGATAAAAACTGGATTCTTGAATAACATTGTAACATTATAACATTGAATAACACATCGTGCTGAGATGTTGTCATCATACCAACAGATGGAGCCATTTCCTAATAACACATGAAGACTGATCATACTGTAGCTCTTCACAAAAAAAGTAAAGTGCCACTGTGCATTTGATTGTCTTTATATTGACATACCACATCACAGATGAAATGACATGAATTATTAAGCACTAAACCTTTATACTGTCTCCACTAAAACATCCAATTTATGCCTAAATATCCTTAAATTCTCTATTAAATTATTGTTAATTATTCATTAAAAATGCCATAGCCTAAATAACTATTTTTAGCTCCATTGTCTTAGGAAATTCATGAGGCATTAGTAATAGTCCATTAAATGACCCCTAAATAATGACCTGAAATTGCTCTCAAGTTAACAATTTAAAGTATTCAATCTTTTTGTAAAATTACTTTCTGTAATTAAAGATGCATTCAATTACTTTTTGCTTCATGCAAAGACCATGAGGCTCTTAAACTGAGAAATAAGGGATATTGAGATTAAGGTCTCCCTGAATTGTTTAATTATAAGAGTAATAAAAAATTAAGGGGTTGTTTAAGGTGGTCTTGAAAAGTAGAATCCAATGAATATGATACTATTTAAAAACCCCATTATGTAATCTCAGGAACGTTTGGAATTAGGCTAATTAAGGAGAGATAAATGTAAATGTAGGATAAGTATCTGCCAAATGAATAAATGGAATTTTAAATCTTTAAAATTATTTAGTTGTAGTAGTTATGTGGTTTTAAAAACTCTCCTAAGAGGACAAGTTCAAGTCAGAATCTGTATCCATAAACTTACTGTCCAGGTAATGTAAATTAAAGAAACAAAGTATGTTAAAGGTTATTGTTTCACACAGATGATAAATACTGTAACCTCACCATGATGTCATGTGCTGGCTAAGACTCATGCAACATGCATGACAACTATCACAAAGATCTCTTTCGCAATAGGCTTTAAGAGAAAGAAAACTGCTCAATTTGTTTGTTACACCAAACAATCTCAGCATCAGGCGATGCGGTCCTGTAGGTCTGAAGGAAAGACATTGGATTGGGATGGAGGTGCACGCTCTTTGGTCACCAATATGTCTGTGCTTTGTTTTGAAACGCAAGAGAAAAACAAACAGGCAACTTTGAATCAGCTGACTGTAAATGTCAATCGGAGCCTCAATTGACCACGCTGTTTCATCAAAACAGTCTATTCAGAGAGAGGGACACAATACTAGGGTTGCCGTGCTTTAACCTCTTATTACACTCAAAAATGTCCTTTTTGCGAGTGAAGTGGTGCAAAGAACACATGAACTGCGGTCATACAGTCTGATGAGTCATCCTTCGTCCTGTTTTTGAGCACATGTATGGTACACGCAAAAGAAGTGAGGTGAAGCGTTCCGGGTGCATTTCGTGGAAAGAGGTAGAATCCCACAGAGGAAACAGTACAGCAGTAAACATGAAGTGACTCTGTAAGATTCTGTAATGAGTTCAGTCCTCCTGGTGCCCCCATCTACAGGGGTCTTGACAGGTCACTGAATGATCTAACAAGTATGAAGATTATTTGATATGCATGGCCGGATTAATCTGCTAAGGGGCCCTGCTGGGGCCCTAATAAGACCCAATTCCTGCCTCTTTCTGTCCAAGGAGTACGGTATTCCTTCCTGTGCTGGAATATGACATGGCTCCATGTTTGCTGTGTGGTAATTTGACTAAACACAAATTAATTCAGGGATATGCACCAGGTAAGCACAATATCAATTGAAATAATGAAGATCCTATAGATTTTGACACCGAGCCATAAGATCAGGTGATAAAACAGGACACACATGAACGCCATCATCATGTCAGTGTCAGGTAGTAGTAAATATTCTCATATAAGTTAAACAAGTTGCTACAAACCACATGCCGCTGTAAAACTGAGGCTGAGGAGCCATTTGGGGGCCCTGAGACAGGTGCCTGCTTTGCCCAGTAGGTAATCCAGCCTTGTATATACAGTACCCAAGTCGTCAACCTAACCTCTCAGCTCTTTTCTGGAGTGAGATTATTTTCCACCACTAATCAACTGAAACAGGGACTTTCTTGCAAGCCAGTTGTATCTCCTCCATAGCAAACATAGCAATTAGATCACGGTAGTTAAAACTGTTTGGCGTTCTTTTATTGTCATTAGTTAGCAAAATTGTTAAACAAGTCTAAGAGCCTATTGCCATGCTAGCAGGTCTGTTAGGCTGTGCTAGGCTCAGTAGTGCTTTGAGCTAAATGCTAACATCAGCGTGCTAACATATAATGACAATACTAGCATACTGATGTTTAGCAGGTATAGGTGTTCACGATGTTCACTATCTTTGCTTAGAGTGTTAGCATTCTAACATTTGCTAATTAGCACTAAACACAACATCGCAGCTGAGGATGATGGGAGTGTCATAAAAGTTGTTAATTAAACACTGAGTTATTATTCAGTCAGAAAGGTTGCTATATGGTTGAGGTTGAAAAATCTACTTTAAATCAACATTTTTACAGCAGTCACAATTCTTATGTTGAAGAAATGCCACTGAATTGACATTGAATAAAGGTCATGTTTTCAACATTGAAATCAATATTGTTTCAATGTGCCCACTATCAATTTTCTCGCCAAAATATTTAAAATTAAATGAAGACTGGGGAACAACCATTTCAATGAATCATGTTATTCCTGTTCCCTGAGACAACCTAGTTAACATGGACAACTCTCTTCCCATCCCTGAAAGCAGGATAAATTAAGGTATGACCTGTAACATCATCAAGATCACTCAAACTAAGAGTCATTACAAAGATACAGAAAAAGATTAGGTGTTGATAATGTAATGAGCTTTTTCAGTGGCAGTGTTGTCATCTCTGAATCAGAGGCAGCACCCTATTTTTCAGAAAAACACAAAATTTTGAGTAATAAAAGTGTAATGATTTACGTATAATCTGACCAAGGAAATTATTGTTAAGGCACTATTAGTTTAGCCTGGTCAGTATGAATGTACTTTGGCCAAAAGAGTGCAAAGAAAGGCCCTCTGTCCTCTTCTGGATCTTTCAGATGTTAGCCTTACTCTTGTCCACAGCTTAATTGGATACTCGAATTGCTAACTGAAACCATCTCTACACACAAGTCTTTATGTGCTAGGAAGGATTGATTGTATCAGACAGGCTGCATATTGTCCTCATGTGTAACTGATACAGGCCAATGTGGCTTTAAAAAAGTTTTCCCATCCATAAAATACTCTCAAATGAAACAGGTGGACAAGACACAAAATTTACTTTTTCTTACCTCTTTTGTGCTTGGAATATTTTCTTGAATCCCAAATGACAGTATATTTGTCTGGTAGTCATTTATTAATCTTTCTACTTGCTTATTCAGCAACCAGAGTGTCTAGTTTATTACTCTTTAATAGAAACATGTTGTTGGGTTCACCAGAGGTCGTGTGCGCGCAGTCGCATGAAACCCCAGCAAGGAGAACAACTTGCAGGTTCAATTTCCTACTGAAGCCTTAGATGTATATATAGCCAATAATGGAGGCTATGATACATGAGGATGTGTTTCAATTGGATAATGAGTGGGTGGTGGAGAGGCAGCAAAGGGAGAGAAAGGCACTGTAATTACATAAGGTTCTTTACCCAGTGGGACTCAAGATCACAGTGATCTGAACTGCTCTATGCACCCAACCGCTTGTTAACCACTTTTAAACCGTCTAACATTTTAATTGTCCAACAGAGCTGAGGTCAGAACTTTGATGAGATCCTTTCATTTCTTTCCTACCGCTACCTTTGTTGCAGTGTTTTCCTCCTCTGTCACACGATACCACCAACATAGTTTTGGTGCTGTTTACTGCCATATATGTAGAGTCTTATGATTGATGATGATGATCTTCTGTCTTGCTGTAAAACGCAAGTGTCATCATGGTGGTAGATACTCATTGGGATACTTGTAGGGTTGTAATAAAGTGCTCTGGGGTCTTTAAATGGAGACATGTGAAATGTCTTCTTTGAGCTCGTAATGTTTATGACGCAAGACAACACTGGACAATAACTGCCTTGACCCTTGGCTCATGCAACGCCTCGGCAAAAAGGACAATGACACAGAGCTCTTGCCTTCATACATTAGGTGTGGCCTTTCAGTCCAGGATTACTGTGGCTTTCCACTCTGTGTTTACAGGATTATATCAGCTTTATGCATGAGACAAGAGGCTACTAAGCAAGAGGCAGAGAAACTCGTGCGCACTTTAAAACACACATTATCATGCAAAGTTGCAAAAGAGCCGACTGGTGATGAACGTGGGATCATTTTGTTTTGGATGACAGTGTTGTTTTTACAGCTAACGCTGAGTTTTCTTTCCACCTGCTTTTTTAAAGCTGCTTACTTGTCTAAAAGCCTATACTAGGCCGTTAGTGGAAACGGGTAGGATCTTGCTGTAAAATCACTAGCTTAAATATTAAACCATGTTTTTGTAGATTTTAAAAATATTGTGAGTGTGACGTTAACAACTGACTCTATCATGCCTTGTTCGTTAAATAACACTGTGTATGGAAAACAAATGAATTAGTCAGTACATGTTTTGTTCTTCCATGTCTTTTATTTTTAGTTTGTCACAGGCCAATAAAATATAGTTTACTTCAGCCCACTGGCAATTTAGGCAAAGAACATACTTTATTCATCATTTCTCAGGTACAAAAGTCTGGAAATTGAAGAGAAAAATATATACATTGGTTCTTAAATACCACTTTATTGCAATTCAGACAGAATTCATTATTGCAGGGAGACATTTCACAATGCCAGCACAAAATAGTGATCTAAATATTGAAAATGTATTTTCAGCACACTAAGTCAGTATGTTTGTACAAGGCACGTATAGGTTTCTTGCTTTGTAGTGACGATGTATTTCAAAGTTCAACTGATGCTGGAACTACACTCCGATAGGTCAAGGCAGGGGTCAAGGGGGCAAAAGTGCATGTTTACTTGTAATGAAGTCTGCTACACTGTACATATTGGCCCATTATCTAAAAATACCAAAATGGCAAATCTAACCAACAGCCTTTGTTACCTTAAATTTATTCAGAGAGAGTAGAGAGAGAGAGTACTTGATAGCAGTGGTGGAAGAAGTACTTCATTTTTTTTACTTAAGTAAAAGAAACAACACCACAGTGTAAAATTAGTTGATCACAAGTCTTGCATTAAATATTTTACTTAAGTGAAAGTACAGATTTTGACACAAAAATGTATCAATAGTAAAAGTACTCATTAGGAAGCTGAATTGCCCTTGTCAGTGTTATATTATATGTAATGTTATTGGATTATTACTACTAAATTTACAAAACTTTAATGTTGTATCCGGTTGAGATGGGGCTAATTTATATTCAGTTGAATGTTTTAATCCATAATCATATTTCATATTATCTTCATATGAAAAGTGAACTACAGCTGTCAGATAAAGTAGTGTAGTAATGTAGTAGAGTAAAAAGGACAATATTTCCCTCTGAAATGTAGTGAAGTAAAAGCAGAAGCGGCATAAAATGTAAATCCCTAAGTACCTTAAAAATTGCATTTAAGTGCAGTACTTGAGTGAATGTGCTAAGTTACGTTCTTCCCAATCATATTCATCACCACTTTCTTTCACAAGCAAGACTCAGGTGTCAATGAAGACAAGCTTTGATGGGCTTGTATTCTAGCAGCAATCGGACGCAAGCAGTCCACCGTGTGGTCCCATGCTTTCGCTCTGACCCGGGGTCTTTGTCTGGCACCTGTGGATAGGGAGGGCAGGGTATGCATGGATCATCACCTATGGCAGAGCCGGGCTCACACCCTGGTGACGTTTGCCCAGGCAGGAAAAGAGTCCAGGTCAAACATGGCCTTGCCCCAGCTGTTGATGGCCAGTGTAATACAAAGGATGCCAATGATGTTCATGACTATTCCTGTCCTGGCCTGATGGAGAAGAAGAGTAAGTAGTGATATTAAAGCAAAGGTTGGACATTTTGGGAAATGCTCTTATTCGCTTTCTTCCTGAGAGTTAGATGAGAAGGCTGATACCACTCTTATGTGTTTCCGTTAAATATGAGACTACAGCCAGCAGCTGGTTAGCTTAGCTTAGCATAAAGACTGGAAACATGGGGAAACAGCTAGCCTGGCTCTGTCCAATGGTAACAGAATCCACCTATCAGCACCTCTAAAGCTCACTACTTAACACATTATATCTCATCAATCAACAGTACCAAAAAACTAAGTGTAAAAACGAGAAGTTGCGGTCTGACAGTGACAACAAGACTTTGTCCAGTATATAAACCCCTGTTAAACAACCACCACAACTTGTCATTTTTACGCTTTGGTTTTTGCACAAATTAAACAAACTAGGTATAACATGTTGATTAGTGAGGTTTAGATGTGCTGGGAGGCAGGTTTTCTTATCTTTGGACCGAGCGAGGCTACCCATTTCGCTTGTTTCCAGTCTTCATGCTAAATTAAGCTAATCGGCTGCTGGCAGTAGCTTCATATATACCAAAAAGACAAGTGAGATATAGAGACAATGCGATTGCATACAAAGGCAACGGACAGGCACGACTAGACACGAATTCGACATCCCAAACTGCCGTGAAGACGTGTCTGGACAAGTTGATATTGTTTCAACTTGAGCAAAAGAATTTTCTTATCCAGACCAGACGGAAATGACCAAAAGAACTGGAGTCCCCGGTGAGTTCTGAGATCAGTCAGAGCATGAGCTGCCACAGAAACACACAGGCACACTCCCATACATAACAGTCGGTGCGTCTGTTTTTAGCTAGCTTACAGCTAACATTTTAGGATAGTCTGTACATTGGACAAAGACTGCACAAAAGGCCCTGTGGTCGAATGACATGAGACGAATATTTGCATCACTTCTGTCTGAACACACCTAAAGAATGGTATCAATATTCTCATTTGACTCTGCAAGAAAGCGAATAAGCGAATTTCCCAAAATGTTGAGAAATTCCAACACAAAATAGTTTCAGGTCACAACTGCAAGTGACTATGAACACGTAAGTTCAACTATCCTTGCAGTTTAACAGTGGCAACTATGGTGACAACTTTGCATCTTCAACATATCATTTACTGAACAAACACAACAAACCACTGCCATACTCACCATGTCAGCAACCTTGAGGTACCCATAAGAGAAGACTATAGCGTTTGGAGGCGTAGCAACAGGCAGCATGAAGGCAAAAGAGGCACTCAGAGTACAAGGCACCATGACGTACAGTGGATTGATTCCAATGGACTGAGACTGCAAAAATCACATAGAAAGCTTCAACAGTCTGAGACAGGGATGAACATAGCCTTGATAACAAAATCCTCCACTCCTCCATCTGGCTATTTTTCTGCAACCGTAATCACTGACTCATAACTCAGAGTGAAAAGTGTGCAATTCTGTGCAGAGTGAAAACTCTCATTAGGTGGGTGTAATTAAGATGTAATTCCTGCAAGCTTGGGGCTGAGTCATGATATCTAAAATAGAAAAGCACTACATATGTAGCGATAATGGCAGACTACTACGATGCAGAAAACATTACTCTGGAATTTGCTTCTGAATTACATATCCCGCAGCACAGTAGCTTACAAGAGCACAGTAATTTCTGGTTCTCAAAATAAACAAAGGGTGAAAAGACTTAAACTTTATAGTTAGTCTTCTTTAAACTGTAGGCTGTATATCAGGTCACTATGATGACAGTGTTTTGCCTTGTCTGATGTTTTTTTATTTAAATCAAATGCTTCAGATTCATTTGACAGGATGACACATAAAGTGACATACCACAAGCCATGACTGCCACAAAGTGTCATCTCCCCACTTTCAGCTGCATGTAACTGAAGTTCTTTTCTTTTTCTCTTTTCTTTCTATGTCTATTTTCACACGAGAGTTGGACACCCTTGTGCACCCCCTTGGCTTCGTCCTCCATAAATATCTATCTGAATGCCCCTGCTTGGCAATGTCTTTCACAACCCAGCTTTGGTGTTCTCTCTAGTGCTCGACTAGCGGGCACAGTAATTCCATTCTTCAGCAGCAGCGGGGTGGGCAGCAGGGCAATGAGCTGAATTGGTGTGTTTGGCAGGTTATTAATGGAGGAGGGGCCTGGGGAAGGGGACCAAACATATTCAGCCTGAATGACCAACTAGATGGGTAACCAAACAAGGGAAAATAGGCCGACTCCCACTGGGAGTAGTTTCAATGCTGGACTCCAATTGGGGAAATCAGTTCAAAAGAAATTATGCTATGTCGCACTTCACCTTACTGAACCACTGTTGCCAAACATAATTGTCTGTCCCCTGCAGTCTCAGATCCTGCCTCTGCATCTGCTTTTTTTCATCAAACACATTTCACTCTCTCTGTGAGAACTTACCATTGAGGCTAAGACAGGTAGGAAGAGCGTCGCAGTGGCCACATTACTGGTGCACTCCGTGAAGGTAGCAATCAGCAGGCATAAGATGATAGCAATTGCCCAGGGAGGGATATTTTGCAGGGGAGTCATTTGATCTCCTATCCATTTTGAGAGTCCTGATTCCTACAGAGATATTCATAACATAAACATATAGAGGGTTAAAGTCTTTTCTGGAAATGTACACAGTATTCATCTAAACAGCTGAGTTAACATTTGCTCATTTACTGGGATTTTACTCTAATTCATGTTTGTGCGTCATATACAGTATCCTTTGAAATGTAACTCAGTGGTATTTGTAGCATAAAAATGCAAAATAAATAAAACAAAAGCAACACACTGAGATGAACTAGCAGCAGTAGGAAATATTCAGTTTGCATAGCAGTAACTTAATACAGCTCTGATAGAAGTCAGAAGAAATAGATTATTTTGAATTTTTTTATCCAGTGCGGGAATATAAAAACTTTATAAAGAGGTAATTACAGAATGTAAATACACTGAATGGCTATTGCTCAAAAATGTCGACAATAAATAGTACAAAAAAGAGGGTTTGATTTCATGAAAATCCTTTGTAACTTTAAACACAGCCAACCATGAAGCCACCACCACACTTCCTCCTCTAGAGACATTATTATTCTTATCATATTGTGTGTTAGCTCTTGGCCCTGTGTCCTATTAACATTATGACTGTCACTGCCACTTACTTCACTGCCCTTGGCGAGAGCAAACCCTCCTCCAAGAAGAAGCACAATGCCCCATGGTAACTTCTTTTGGGCAACTTTCCAGGTGAGCAGAGGTGGAGTTGGGCCAGCGGTTTGATGGGGTGCTACAGATCCAATAAATTCAATGTCAGTATTGAATCATTGCACAGTCTCCACCTCTCAAAACTTGGATATAACCGTATGACATGTAATCTATATTCTTCCAGAATGATGGCTCACCTGTGTCAAATGTTTGAGTCCTCCAAGAACAGAAGCGTGGGGGTTTAGAGGGCAGAACGAAGAGAAGGATGGCAATGAAGATTGCCACTGTGGCATCTGTCACATACCTGAGAAGTGGAGTGATGAGGGAATGAACACAGTTATATGAAAGTTTCTTCAAAGCAAAAAATTCTAAGAATTAGAAATAGAAAAATGTTGTATACAAACTCTGCTTTGGAGTTGAAGATATCTGTCGCCCAGCCGTCGACAAAGCCTGGGTCCCTTGTGAACCACATCACCACCAGCAGAATGAAGAGACCCAGGACACTTATCTCTCCAAATGACATGGGCCCCAGCAGACGATGCTGCTCTCGGATCACATTATAGGCAGCAATTTCCTTCTCTGTCTTCACAGCCCCACAGCCCCACGTCTTCTTAAAGCTGGAGGGATCACATGGGAAAAATCTTTGTGTCACCTCTACACTCAATCACACTCCTGATATGGTAAAAAGTTTCTTGATGTTGATTCAAGTCTCTGTCACTATAATTAGGCTTTAACCATCAAACTCACTTGAATCCCATGAAGACAAACTGCAGCCAAAGCCAGGCCAGTGTGAGCATGAGAATCATGTTAGGGAAGGCAAAGCCGAACCATGAGGCAAAGTTAATCACATCTCCGTTTTGAGGAAAGAGTCTAAGGAAAACAAAAAAAGGGAATATCATATTTTATGGAACAAGATTGAAAGTAATAGAACACGATCAAACAATGCTTTGAAAAAACACTCACTGGTTCATCTGGCCGTTGAGCACTAGATTGGGGCCGGTTCCTGTCAGTGTGGCAGTGCCTCCGATGCTGGCAGCGTAACAAACACACAGGGTCATCCCTTTACACATTCTTCGCTTTTCTGCTGCTTCTTTAAGAATGGCAGCCTCCACTGTGGCATCTAAGAAAGTCACCACCACTGGGCCTTCAAACAAAGAGCAAGGAATGAAAAGAGCTACTAGCAACATAGTTTTATAAGTAGAAAAAGTCTATGATGCTGTAGCTTTTTGTTGGCCAAACAGATACTTGAAGGTGACCACGGCTCACCTTGTCCCTCACTCTGTTTCTCTGTCTGTGGAGGCTGTTTGCTGTCAGTCTCTGATGTCTGGACCTGCTCCTCTGAGCTGAGGATCTGAGGTATCGCTGCCTCACTGTTGTTGAGCTGCTCCAGCACTGCTTGGACAATAGGCACCATCATGGCTGTGGTGGCTGTGTTACTGATCCACATGGACAAGAAGGCTGTCACACCCATGAAACCCAACATCAAGCTGCCAGGAAGATAAAAACATCAACTGTTAGTGGCCTTGGATTGGGTGGGCCTCGAGTGTTTTACAGCAACCAATAACAATAAAAACTTGAACATAGCTTCTATACTTCTATATCAGGCATTTCTGATATCATAGTTGATTAGATATTCTTTGTAAATGTATGTCTTAAAGATGACAAGCCAAACAGAGATTCTGCTGTGGGGAGGCGCTTATCTGAGCCACTCACAGCGCTGGACGCACACCAACAAAGAGCAGCACCCTCAGGGCAATGCGCTTGTGCAGATTCCAGTGCTCCACGGCTACTGCAACCATCAGTCCCCCCACAAACAACAGGTTTGTGTCCTTCAGGTACTGCATACACACCTGAGACAGCGGGGGGTCACACAGAGTAAGATGTGTGTGAACAGAAATTCCTCCTTGCTGAGCTAAATTCTACACACTGCTGCAGTTACTTTACTTACGTCTTTGGATTGCATGATGCCAAACAACGGGAAAAGGAGGGCTGGGAGCAGAGCTGTTACAGCCAGTGGTAGGACCTCTGTGCACCAGTAAACTGCCATCAGGACTATCACATAGGCACATTCTGCCTCCTGCATAAAAACATGTTAAAAACATATTGGCAAATGCACACACACACACAAACAACCTTGCTTTAGGGGTCAAGATCCCTTCTGGAAAGTTATCATGTAAGGTGTAAAAAATCTTTAATGGGACGTGATGATGGTTCAAAGGGTAAAGATAAGTGTGCTTGTTGTTCTGCTGTTCTGGCCACCTGCTTAGATCATACATCTGCTCTATAAACACCCCTTAACTTATTATTACATGACATATTCATTTGTCATGTGTCATTGCCCTGCAACCTGTGTAATAAGACTTGTTAAGCCTGGGTTACTTTTAGATTCATACTTATTTAAAAAATCCTCTGTCTTCAGTTTTTGCAAGCAAGCAGAGAATCCTAAAGTTTGAGTCCTCATACTCTGTTACCCTCCTCTACACTATGTCTTTGTTCATGGCTGCTTTGCATTGCAGTCTATGTCTATCATAACTTAGGCTACATGCCTGTGTGCACGTCTCTATGTCACATATAGCGGTAGCAACGTGAACAGAGCCCTTTGACTCTGTGTTCCCACGCTGGACATGACCATTCATGTTAACAACGAGGAGTTAAAATAACAATACTTCAGGGCGCTCCAGCCTCAGGCAACACTGGACAGTTCTCATGCATTTTGCTCCAAGTGCGCTGCGCACTTGTGAGTCGCATCAGCAGGTGCACGACAGAAAATCAGACTCGTTCATTTAAACGGCATTTTTAGGCAAAAAAAAAGTCTATGGCGCGCTGAATTTAGTTCATTCATGTGTTAAAAACTGCATGCAAACGAAGTAAAATGTTTCCCTAATTAAACTAACTTTTAAAAATATATATAATTAAAGAAATTCTGAGGGCATGTTGCCAAATAACAATTGTAAATCCAACACTTCAAATCTTTTATGCCAAAATCACCAAGAGTTGCCGAATTTCTCTACTTTTAACAGTGTGGCAAAGTTTAATCTAAATCAATAGAGTTTCATCCAAATCAGTTACATACCGGCGTCCCGATCACTAAAGGCAGTGGAAGAAGAACAAATGGAGCTGAGAAGAGGATAAGCTCATTCTTAACAGAGCGAAGATATTTGAAGAATGCCATCCTGTAGGAAAACGGAGAAAAGGAGGCTTTCGCACCATGGATCGCGCTTTTGAGGCGCAGAGGAGAGGAGGAGGGGGGAGCCCCACAGCAAATAAAGGAGAGAGAGAGAGAGAGAGAGGCGAATCACAATGAAGAGCTAGAGACACACGCACACACACACAGAGAGAGAGAGAGAGAGAGAGAGAGAGAGAGAGAGAGATGTACTGGGGTTTCCTTACACCAAAGCCAAAGACCTGATGGATTATTCTCAGAATCAGTAATAAAAGGTTCTTCCACATAATCAGCAGATCTGCTGGTATCACTTTTACTGGCTGGACTGCTGCACTGAGTAAAGTTGATAAATCTGGAGGTCCCTGCAGCTGCCTAATCATATTAACAGGTGCTTTTCAGTTGAAGTCATTCATTGACTTCGTAAAGATGATTTTGCAACTGTATAGTGAGTTCATGCACGTTTGTATCCTCCTTTGACTAAAGATAAGAGGAAATAGCCCTTGCATCACAGGTTGGTCTGTGATGCAAGGGCTATTTTGATGTCAAGTAATATTTAATCTAACTTAATCTGAAAAGATCAAGAGATGAATGTGTTAGGAACATGTTAGGATTTCCTCCTACATGGTTTTCCTAAGGCAAGTAGCCTAATGCAATACAGTTCTACGTAAAAGGCCCTTCACAATCATTTGAATCATGGCTGCTCCACCTTATTATTTTGGTAGACCAGCAGCGGGGCTGCAAATTGAAGTAATGCTTCAAAAATGCACTGCTTTTTACCACAACATGATAAATAGTACACCCAGGGCTGTAGCAAAAAAAACAAAAAAACTGAGGTCATGAGTTCAGATTCCCACAGTGCGACCCCAGCCACTGAAAAAACTAATGAAATTTTCTGATTATTATCGCTTTTAAATCATGTTATTCATTCATTTAACTTTCCTGTAAATTTGATCTCATGGTAGCTACGGTCCAGCGGATGCGTTTATAACAACTCTCCATCGTGGGACCTTAATGACACAAGACACATGAGTTTCTGAGGAGTTAATCGAAATGCAATGTGTACTGGGAGGTAAGCTAACAATGGCTCCTCGTGTTGTTGCCTGAGCCAGAGTGCCAACCTTAAAAACATGTTGGCCTGAATACTTTCTACCCTTCACTACCTCTCTACAGCTCTCTTCAAATGCCTGTTTGTCCCCAGTACAGATAAAATATCACTGTCAGTTTGTCAGTTTTAATCAGATTTAAGAACAGGTCACTAAACTGCAATAGAGATTGTTACAATGCACGGTAATAGGTTCCCAATACTGTGATAAATGGGAAATTATTATAAAACTATTATAGGCATGTGGGCAAAATGGCCCTCAAACATGTTAGAGTTTTAGCAGATTACATTGACTTCATTTGCGTGTATCAATCAATCTATGCAGTACTTTGTTCCCTCATGCCAGAGGGGGAAAGCCTGGCTTCCTCAAATGTTGTCCAATAAATTCTATATAAATAAATGTCTTTACCAGCATTCATATTTCGACATGACAGTAATGTTTTGTGTTGCCTCCTTTTCTTAATTCAAGCTCTTATTTCATGGCACACTACTTTTTTACAATGACTGTATTTACCAGTCAGTGGATGAGATGATGTTTGGTACACAACTCAAAAACAAAGTATAGAGGAGAATCAAGAAACTGGAAAAGTCTTGTGGTTGTTTGCTCAGTGCTGGTGAACTGATGGCATGTCAGACTTGCTATTTAAAACAAAAAAACACACCAAACCTGTTCATGCAAAACTTCAAGACTCACGACCACTGAGTTGTGGCCAAATAATGTTGTTTTATTATGTCAAATTGGCCATGTCTGCAAGAATTTGGCAACTATGGAAAACTTTTTTGAGGGTCATGTAAGTGTGTTTGCACCAAAAATGTAATTTGTATGAGGAGAGGAAAAACAGCTTGTATTTTTATGAGGGATAATGCATTGAAATATAATGCACAGTATGTTTCATTGTGTCCATCCACTTTCTGTGTCATGTAAGTTCAGGCCATTGGCAGTGAATGCTTTAAACCAAAACCAACACTGTGCTTTGGAACATAAAACCCATTCTGCCTTGCAATACTATAAAACTACTAAGAGCAGAACTAAGAGAAGAACATAATATGCTGAGCCAAGGAATGCCATGTTCTTTGGCTGTATTTTTTCTGTAAAAGTGCTGACAGTAATTATGCTGCATTGGTGGTATGCTGAGATGAGAGAAGCTTTCAATTTGTGTCCCTGTAATTGTGACTCTACAACCCAGTGTGGGATTTCAACATTCATGCTCATAAACCTATTTTCCTACCAATTCTGATGACATGCAATTGACTTAATTCTGTCTATTTGATTTATCAACTGTGATTTTTTTAAATAAAAATCAGTTTTACCTGCTATTTTTGACTTGCTTCCTAAAATGATTGGCTTTTCACGCACTTAAGGTGACCAGCCAAAATATGCTTTCAAAACACTCACACATAACAATATATGTAATTAAATGCTGTTTAAAATGTCCATATAAAGTTAATTAATATAGTAGGATTGCTTTGTGCACAGCATTCACAAGAGTGCCTTTCCAAGTGCAAAAAACAGCAGGACTCATACAGCAACAAAAACAAAAGTAGAACATTTTCTGTATAAATAAGATATTTTGTATCTGTAATATCCTGTGTATGACGCTGTACTCTATTCTGACAAATGGACCGTAGAATTCTATTTAGTCTCTGATGAAGTCTGTTTTCACATCTATGTTTAATAAAGCATCCAACTTCGTAAAAAAAAGAAGACTAATGTCAAAGGGGAATCAAGCATGCACATTAAACGTGATGTTAATGTTGTACTAGTCAAACAGTGATCACATTTGGCTACCAGCCATCAGTTATGTCCACATGACAACACCACATTGTATCACAATACAACAGTGGTAGACAGAGGTCCTGCAGTTATTTTTTGTGGGACATTACAAAATATTGAGCCACATTTGGAGCCACTTAAACAAAATAAAAGAAGATCAAATGACTGCAAGTTTACATATATGCCTGCACAAGACTGCTGAAGGATTTGTCTGTGAAATTACAGACATAATGCCACCTTGTGGAGATAACTCTCACTGCATCCCAGTCAGGTATTAGAAGCAAATATTTATTTAATTTGAACAGAGTAGAGATTCTGCAAACTTGAAGACCTGTCAATTTGGGAATTAGTCTCTGATTTGCTGGTTCCTAAGATAAGGTAATTTCCAGGGATCTTTAAGGCCCAAAAAGTGCCAGCTAAACATGGAATTATTCTACATTTCATTCACTACATTAGCTCAGTGAGATATAGAAGTTTGTTAGTGTCTCTTTAAATCAAAGACTTTTTATTTATCACATGCACACCACAGGGTTTACTGTGAAATGTAAAGTTACAAGCATCAGGAGACTGTGTAAAAGACAACAAACACAGAATGTCCAATATAAAAAGGCAGTTTTTTCCCATAAAGAGAAGGCATAAAAATGTCTAAACAATGTGCCAAGTATGCTGCAGCCCTATCTTAATTTAAATGTATTGTTAAATCAAAGGAAATGAAATCACCAACAAATATCTCTATTTTTCTACAGTGGTCGTCACTACATCTACAGTACAGTTAACTATCTACTTCTGCTCTATCAAGTAACCACACAAATCATGTCTGGTGTATGTTATTTGCAACCCATTGAGGAAGTGGCCCTGTCTTGCAGCTGCAGTAATCACATGAGATGGGGCTGCTGTTGTCACGTGAGGTGTCGCTTCTTAAACATGGCTCCAACTAGCACAGAACAAAACACCATCGGCTGACTGTCGTCTGTCTGCTGACACGCTTCAGAAACATCACAAAATGGAGCATGTAGATAGATGTCGCCCCGCAGTATGTGCTCGTTTTATAAAGTTAATCTAGTACAAACTCATCATGCGTGAAACCGACGGTGCACCGTTAGCTTAACGCTAGCTAGCTGGCAACTGCTACAAGTGGTGAGAGGTGAGCTAAACATTAAGCACTAAGCGCTGTTGTTATGTAATTACAGTGGAGTTACATTTACCCAGTATAGCTGTTCTTGTTTAGCTTTGGGTCAATGATGTTAGTAACTATATGGTGGCTTTTTGCTTGCTTGAGGTAGGTGTCGTAACGTTAGCCACTTCGTTAAGCTATCTGTTAGCCTTAAGTTGACGTTACTTCCTTAATTGTCGTCTTAAAGCTCCCAACTCACTTTCCGATATTTATAACGTGGAAATGGTTGCCATTGCTAAATAACATTTACATGTTTTGATCGAAGCTTACAATATTTATAGTATCGGTTTAAGTTGGGCTTAGCATGATTGTTTATCTCTGCCAACCAGCTAGCAGCCTAGCTAACGTTATACAAGATTCATTCAAAGTTTTAACTTGTCGTAAGTAAAGTGAGTTATATATTTAGTTAGAATCACTGAGTAATAGTTTGTTTGTGGTAAAGTTACAGTTTAAATCACTAAACTTAAAATTAGAGGCTTTTTAGCAAACTTGCCACCAGGGTAAAGTAGGTGTGTTGATTGAGCAGAGGCAGTTAAGTCATGTGAGCTGAGCTTAGCTCAAACTTCAGGGATTTGGACATTTAGTGCCTTCACCGACATCACATCACTCTTTCATTGCAACCCTTCACTGTGGAAAACAATCAATCTCTCATTACAGTGTTGCACAGCAGTATTATTGTTATAGCACTACAAAAGAAGTAGTTGCTCATCTAATTGTCCATTTATGCTTTTCAGTTATTTCATCAGAGGGACAGGCGGAAGAGGAGATTAGGTCTGCACTTGATGACTTTGATTTCTTCCTCCATGAATGTCTGAAAGTCGTCCTTGTGGGAGACAGCGAGGTGTATGCAGCAGGACATTGTGCGACTCTTAACAAGCATTGGAGACTCACGATGGATTGGCTGATGCATGCAGTTGAGAAAGACTTGGGGGTTGACCGACGGCAGCAAGTCCCAGGTCCCCGCCCCAGGGAGCTAATAGCCCTTGTTCCTATGCGCTGGGTGATGGGCCTGAGGGAGAGGAGGGTCATGCGCTGTGCCCGCTTTGACAGCATCACTGAAGCAGAAATTCACACGTACCTTCAGTGTTCCCAGGCAAAGTTGCCTCCTGGCTGGACACGAGTGTGTATTCAAGGTCTGAGGAAAAGCAAGCTGAGCTACCGATTGGCCAGAGACCCTTGCCATCAACAAATGGAATTCATGTCACAGGATTCTTATGTCAAAACCATGCAGTGTGTGTCGCAACACAATGTCAGGTACCATATATACTTTGATATTCTAGTGGAAAATGTGGCTCTCCCTTTAAAGATCTGCCATTTCCACAGCAATTGACTGTTGTGTTATTATATGTGAACATTAGTTACTCTCATCCAAAGAGCCTGAAACTACTATATATATATATATATATATATATATATATACTGATAGTATTAGTTAGAGCTGAAACAGTAAATTGATTAAATGATAAGTTGATTGACAGAAAATGAATACCGCAACTTCAAAAAATGAAAACCGCAAGTCATTTATCTAGCAAAAATGCAAAACATTCTCTGGTTCTGCTTTCTGAAAAATGAGGATTTACTCCTTTTCTCCATTTTATATCAGTTTAAATTTTATTAATTTACTTACTGTCTTTGGGTTTTGGACTGTTGGTCAGGCATAACAAGTTGTTTGAATACGTGATCTTGGGCTTTTGGAACACGTGTGGGGCATTTAAAAAAACTTTTCTGACACTTTTATAGAGTAAATGATTAATTGAAAAATAAAGGTTGGATTAATTGATAATGAATTTAATCGTTAGTTGCAGCCCAAATATCAAGGTACCTGGAACTACAACTTGCCTTTGTGGATTCCTTTAGCATTTGTATGTGTTGTTTTTGTATTTAAATGACCTTTATTCAATTGCATTTCTATCTGCTATGGTTACGACAGGGTTTCTCATTCACTGTTAGTGGGGTCGTTTAATAGCACCCTTGATAACATTAGCGCTTAACTTTGCTTTTGGAAGCTTTCTATAATCAGAAAGTTAGACTTTACTGTCATGTTAGACAATTGAATTTCAAGGATAGATGTCAATTAAATGTCTTGTTTGCTGAGAATGTAAAGTTTACTCTTGTAAAATGTATGTATGAATTTAAAATACCAAAATGGAGAAAAATAGATGCAGTCATTGAGTAGAACATGTTTGAGATAGTAATGTATCGGCTTTTTGTCTTTTTTTTCCCCTTTCCAGGAATCTGTGGCATGAAGCTCATTACAAACTTGTGCAGCCATATGCGGGAGCCAATGAACAAATGCATGCTGCAGCTGTAGATGCAGTGCGTCATGCTTTACAGAAGCTCTTCAATTCCACATTCATTTCATCTGACAGAGTGTCACCATCCCTTTCTCCAGCCAGAGAGAAGGAGAAAGAAAACTACATGCCATCCAGTTCATCTTACTTTTCCAAGTCTCAGTCAGACCATCTGTGTCCTAATGTCCTGCCTGCAGAGTGTCTGCTAGAGACACAAGAGATGCTCTATGTGATTCTACCTTATACTCAGTATTCACTCCATGATATTGTCTCCTTCAGCCCAGCCAAGCTCGCTAACAGCCATGCCAAAGTGTTGTTCATTCTTTACCAGTTACTAATAGCCCTGCAGGCATGTCACGCAGCAGGTCTGTCTTGTGGAGAGCTCTCCCTGCAGGACATAGCAGTAGATGAGCAGCTCTGCAGCCGTCTCAAGCTCAACTTAGCCCATTATGAGGAAATGGGGGCGGAAGGGGATGCAAACAGTGATGTTACAGGCAGACAAGTGCCAAAAACAGTCCTGCAAAGGGACAATTCATGTGTGAGCCAAGAGAACAAGAAACTTTGCAAAGACTGCTTTGGTGAGCTTAAGACGTTGGTTCTGGACTGGGTCCATGGACGAGTCAGTAACTTTCGCTACTTGATGGAACTGAACAGGTTAGCAGGACGGCGAGAAGGAGACCCCAATTATCACCCAGTGCTGCCTTGGGTGGTGGATTTCACTGTGCCATTTGGAAAATTCCGGGACCTCAGGAGGTCAAAGTTCAGGCTCAATAAGGGGGATAAGCAGCTGGACTTCACATATGAGATGACCAAAGAGGCTTTGGCGGCTGCAGTGGGTAATGGGGTAGGTGGAAGCGGTGTAGGTGGAGACCTCAGTGGCTCTGTAGGTGCTGGCGGTGCTGGACAGCCTGACCACCTCCATGTACCTCATCACATATCTGATGTGCTCTCAGACATTACCTACTATGTCTACAAAGCCCGGCAGACACCCAAGTCTGTGTTGTGCAGCCATGTTAGATCCCAGTGGGAGCCTAATGAATACCCAGCCAGTATGGAGCGCATGCAGAGCTGGACCCCTGATGAGTGCATTCCAGAGTTCTACACAGATCCCTCCATTTTCCGCTCAATCCACCCAGATATGCCAGACCTGGATGTGCCTTCCTGGTGCAAGTCGTGTGAGGAGTTTATTGAGGTCCATCGGCACCTTCTGGAGAGCAAAGAGGTGTCGCAGCATTTGCATCACTGGATAGATCTCACATTTGGCTATAAGCTGTCTGGTAAAGAAGCTGTCAAGGCCAAGAATGTGTGCCTGCACTTAGTGGACAACCACACCAATCTGACTACCTATGGAGTTGTTCAGCTGTTTGATCAGCCCCACCCGCCCCGCTTATCTTCTACCCAGTACGCCCCAGCAGAACCTCCTCTCCTTGGCCTTGCTGCTCTTAATGTGCCTTCTCTACACATCCCTCAAATCAACACCATGGCTGACACTGTGGATGGAATGGTACCAGAATCCACAGGGTGCGAGTCCAGTGGCTGGACCATGGTAGACAGAGATGAAGAGCTTGAACAAGGTATGGAAGCTCTGGACTCATTAGCGTCCGCTGGCTCATCCAGTTCTGCATCCTGCTCTGTGCCAATGCCAAGCAGCGGTACGGCGGGAGGAAAGATGGGAGGAGAGCACGCAGCACTTGTTGTATCTCAGTCCCCGAGTTCATTCCCTGGTGATTTCCCTGGTTTACGCAGTGCCATGTTACAAAGAGGTGGGCCAATGAACAAAAAACATGGGGAGGGGAGTGTGACCGCCACCAATGCAGAGGAAATCAAGATCACCCTCCCTGAAGGCTTCAACGCATTGCAGCCTTTGGAAGAGCTGGAGAAGTTGAACAATTTCCTGGTGAAGAGTCTGCACGCTGAAGTATGGCATCCTGCAGGATCTAGTGACTGCGCGAGAGAAGGCGTGATAATTGAATCTCTACCCTCTCTTACACAGCTCTACCAAAGAGACATGCAGGCCCTTGGTGTTCTCATCGCTGAGATATTCTACTCCTCTAAATTGAGAGGACTGAAACCAGGCAACCCCCTCAGACAGCGTTTCCAAACTGTTATGAAGCTATGCTCTGCCAACCTCCGTGATGTGCCACTGTCTTTGCATCATGCTCTTGAGACACTGCTGCTAATGGAGAAGCACTCTGGAATAGCACATAGAGAAGTACCAGATTGTGTATGTCCACTCCTTTTCAAATATGACCCAATCTGCGATGGTCTGCCACCCCCAAACCCCTGCCAGTTATTGAACTCAGTCATCACCCCCTTTCCTTTCCCTTCCTATTTTGCAGCACTTCATCATTTTATCTTTTCCTACCATGCCAAGATGGAGACTACATGTAGTCTTCAAGGAAGAGATGTTGTCTTTCACCTGTGGCAGCAGCTTGAGACACTGTTGCGGGGGAACATCACAGCTGAGGGTCTCGAGATCCTCTTGCCCTTCATTCTAGCCCTCATGCTTGAGGAGTCCACTGCTGTCTATGCTGCTTGGTACCTTTTCGAGCCCATCTCTAGAGTATTGGGTCCCAGAAATGCAAACAAGTACTTACAGAAGCCACTGATCAACGTTTATGAAAACCCCCACTGCCTGCGAGGACGTTTCTATCTTTACACTGACTGTTTCATTCTGCAGCTGATTGTGAGGCTTGGCCTGCAGGCCTTTCTGTCCAGCCTACTACCCCATGTGCTGCAGGTCATCACTGGATTTGAAAGCGGCATCTCAGGCTCTGGCGGGGAAGCTTGCAAAGGGCTGAGGGGTGGAACGTGTAATCTAGGAGAGGAAGAGGAAGAAGACTTTCAGTGTGGAGAGGTGCGGCCATCTTCTGGGTCTGTCAGCGGGAATATGGGAGTTAGCAGTGGAGCCAGTGGAGGAGTCGGGGTGGGGGGAGACACGGGGCTGGTCGATTACTCCTCAGGCATCAGTCTCAATGACCAGGTGTTTCTTTCAGAGGCAGAGGACTTTCAGAATGGGTTCTATGTCAACAGTGGAGCAGGGGTGGCTGCTGGGAAACAGCAGAGCCAGAACTCTGCAGCCAAGGATCAAGACCAGGAGTCTCTAAGTGTTGGGAAACTAAGTGACAAAAGCAGCACAAGTGAGCTCTCACTGGGTGATGGAGACTCAATGCGGGATCGAGCCAGTCTCAAATCGGCTGACAGCAGCCAGGACCTGAAACACGCTAGTGAGGGAGAGGAGGGAGGAGAGCTGGAGGAAGAAGAGGTGACTGAGACTAATGACGATAAAGAGGGGACAGATGACCCTACTGTTCCCAACCTGGAGCTCTCTCTCTCTGGTTGCACAGAAGCTTCAGGAGCCACAGTTACCACTCTGGAGGGTGATTTTTTGAATGGAATGGCACTGGAAGACGCTGAGAAAGGCAATGTGGGAGAGCAGCAGGAGGAGGAGGAGGAGGAGGATGACCGTGATCCATCAGAAGAGTCTGAAGAGAAAGAGCAAAAGATTCTTCTTGGTGAGTGAATGATTGAGGTTTATGTAAATTATATGTTTTTGAACTGATAATGTCTAATGTTTTTAATCATGTCTCCACACACAGATACAGTCTGCAAAACAGTTCGATGGCTGTCAGCAAAGCTTGGACCAACAGTGACGTCTCGATACGTAGCCAGAAATTTGCTGCGATTGCTCACAAATTGTTACATTGGTACGTAAATGTATAGCATAAAAAGTTTCATTGCCTCATTTATTCATTTTGATTTTGCAACAATGACAAAACCATGATCTGGAGATTTATATTTCAAAACCAGTGTTGTTAGTGCTTGTGATTTCTTCACCCCTTTTCCTTCTCATGTTCTCTGCCTGTAGGGCTTGAGAAGCACCAGTTTGTGGCCCCTGTGTCAGAGGAGAGCAGTCTGGAGGGTGTGGGAATGGGTAGCGTGTATGAGAAGAAACCTGTGGTTGGTGACCAGACAGCAGGGCCTGTGTTAGACTGTCTCATCTACATAGCTCAACTTTATGGAGAGCCTGTGCTCACTTACCAGTACCTGCCATATATAGGATATCTGGTAAGGCGGGAAAAAAGACAATGTACACTCACACACATAAAACCTCCTTTGGCCTATTAAGCTGGATTGTTTGTTTTTTTTATGGGAAAATTAAATGTGTATCATTTGACTTTTTAAGATAAATATTTGTCTAAGAACATTAACATTATTTCACAAATGTATATGTTTCCAGGTTTCTCCACCTTCTTCACAGCGTCTCAACACACGTAAGGAGGCCAGTCTGCTTGGAGCTGTTGCACTTACACAGAAGATCATTGTCTTTCTCTCTGATACCACTCTGATGGACATGCTTATGAAGATCAATCAGGATGTGCTCCTGCCACTACTGGACTTGCTCACCACCCCCCGCATGGGGTAAATAACACACAAACAACCACACACATATTCTAGGTGTATGTTGAGGTGTAACTGATGATAGTGCCCGAGTGTTCAAACACAGCATGTCAAATAGCAGGATCACTGTAAAATATTGCAAACAGATTTTTTTTACGTTTTATTTGTCACACACTTTGAACTGTTAATATGTTCTAAAGTGCAATGTCTTTTTCATTTTTGTGTTGAAATAGAATGTAATCAGAAAACATGCTACAATAGATCTGTCATTCATCCTCTGCTTGGTTGTACCCACTCTGCTGTACTCAGGTTCCCCAGCGGGGTGCAGACACGCACTGCCGTCTGTCTCAAGACACTCAGCCTGATGGCTCTCATCTGTCTGCGCATCGGGAGGGAGATGGTGCAACAACATATGGCTGACACTCTGCGTCGGTTCTTTGCTGTTTTCTCTCTGCTGCATTCTCTGCAGCCCCAGGTATACACACACACACGACAGACACACACACAAGACAGACTGACAAGCGTCACGTCAAGTTTATTTCTAGAATGCTTTCAACAACCAGATCTGTCACAAAGAGCTTTACACAAACAAATGACACAAGGGCAGATGAAAATATGGATGATGATAAAAACTAGAGAGAAACTTGGAATACAAAATGTCTGACAGAGAGAGAAAGAGAGTACGTGCATTTGTGAGCATGGCAGGATGTTTTTTTCTTCATGTAGTTATACCTATTTCTTTTCTAAATGGAACTGGAAATACACAGATGTGGTGACTGTCTCTCTTACACTGTAGCTGGACAGTGCTCCTCGCAGAGTTGTGGGAGAAGTCACGGTCGTGGATGTCTGCATGCCTGAAGCGTCGAATGTGACATATGAGTTGGGGGTACTGGAGGAGCTGCAGACTGTATTTAACCCTGAGATGGCCCATGCATCCTACATCCCCTTCTACTGCCTCATAGGTAGGAAATTCATCTTGTCAAACGCTAAATACCCTATCCAGCAGGAAGAAGGCAGTATACGCTGTGCTAAAATCAAATATATTTTTACTCTTCAGTGGTGTAAATCATTGCTGTATTGTGATTTCTGTAGGTGACATGGCAATTCGGAAACTGGTTCCCAACCACGAGCTGGTCTGGCAGTTGGCCCAGTCCTACCATCAGAATGTGAGTCAGGTGAGTCCAGAGATGAACCTCACAACAGGGTCCAGGGTAGAGCTACGCCCTTCATCCATGGGTCTGGTCTCTGGTTTTGGAGGACGTATGGGTTGCAGCCCATTCCCTGCACCCTCGACAAGCTCCATCCTGCTGGGAGACTCCCTTCCTGAGTCAGGCACATTTGGGAGCCACCTGGTAGGAAACCGAATCCAAGTGTCCCGGGACACTGATTACGATGGAAGCCAGAACCTGGGCTTGTCCAACTCTTGGGGACGCTCAAGTCATACCAACCCCATCATCACCACTGCCTCCACCTTCACCACTCCATCTGTTGGCACAGCTTCCTTTTCCTCCTCCTGGGTGACAGGCCCCACCCCAGAGGACAGTGCCCTGAAGCAGGAGCTCCCTCGCAGTGGCCGTTCCCTGCAGGGCAACTGGCTGGCCTACTGGCAGTATGAGATTGGCCTCAATCAGCAGGATCCACATTTCCACTTCCACCAGATCCGACTGCAGAGCTTCCTGGGTCACTCAGGCACCACAAAGTGTTTGGCACCACTGGCAGGAGAGGATTACTTCCTTTCTGGTAGTAAAGACAAGACTGTGAAGCTTTGGCCCCTCTATAACCATGGTGATGGAACACAGGAGGTGGAGCCCAGGCTGACGTATAACGACCATCGAAAGTCAATCTTCTATGTTGGACAGCTAGAGGCTTCACTGGAGGTAGTCAGCTGTGATGGTACTGTGCACCTGTGGGACCAGTACACAGGTAAGAGATCAAGCGCAATGCATTTCTTACATATATATTAGAGGACATGAGACTCAAATGGGTGGAATGAAATAACTGTACTTTTCTATGTAACTACACTCTTATCTGTTGTCCATAGGCAAGCAGATCCGCTCGTATGAAGCCGTGGATGGGAAGAATCCCATTACAGCTGTCACCACCATGCCAGCTCCACACTGCAGTGTTGTGTTTGGCAGTGCAGATTCTGTTCTCCGCTTCATTGATCCTCGCAAACCAGGATTGCAGGTAGCAAATACACTTAGAAAGCTCATTCACTTGAGACCCGCGCCGCACAACATCCACCAATTATCATTCGTCACTGTGTTTTCAAAATGGTAGGACTTTTTACACTCCTCTTCTATAGAGTGATTTCAGCCTTGACAGTGACAAATCCTCCCGTGTCCCCAGCATGAATTTCGTCTGGCATACAACAACGTGAGTGCTGGGCTCATCCGCTACCTGGCAGTGAGCCCTTCAGGTCGCACCGTGGCTGCAGGTTTCTCATCTGGCTTCATTGTTCTCCTAGACGCACGTACTGGACTTATTCTGAAGGGCTGGCCGGCTCATGAGGGAGATATCCTCCAAATGAAGGTATGCTTAGAGAGAGAGAGAGAGTGAGAGTGTGTGTGTGTGTGTGTGTGTGTGTGATTGTGATTGTGTGTGTGTGTAGTTTTCTTTACCTTGCACCTGTATAACTGAATAGGGCTGCCTCTGGGTAACATCTTAGTAAAACAAATTCCATGATGGTTTCACTGGTGAGGACCAGAGTTATCCATGCAATGATCAAGTACATGTCCTTCGTATTTTTTGGGCATCTTTGCCTTTACTTAAATGGCGAATAGTTAAGAGGAGACAAGAAATGGGGGAGAGAGAGGAGGGATGACATGCAACAAAAGGTCCCTGACTACACTCGAACCATGGACAATTCAACTACATGGACAAATCCGTAGGCCACCCAGCCATCCCTCAAGTGCATTTCATATTACATGACTCCATTACTTTGTTCAGTTGTAAGTGTAAGTGTAGGTGTGATATCTGAAATAAAGAAGGTTTGCATGGGTTTGAGGGGGGTTGGATGATCAGTATACCATCAAATACGACAGGCCTATAGGCTTTTGCTGTTAGCAAGACAATTTCTTTGTTAATTTCACAGTAAAAATGTATAAACCAGTATAAGTGTTTATTGTGTTTCTATAAAATATCTATAAAACGCAGATTTGTACGTTTTGGTGCATCAACCAGCAGAATCTGGTGGATATGAAATCACAATCAGGGTTTCAGGTAAACAGTGGAAACTTTTGGAACTGTGGCCATCACAACCCACGCAGTGCATCAGCCAGTTAATCACTTGTCACTTGTGTTGACTCTTTGTCTCTGAGCGACACACATTATGCCCGTACGTCTGACCTAGACCTCTTCGTGGGTTGTTTACGTGGGTTATTGGATAATTTGACTCTGATGCTGTTTTTGATGCAGATTGAGAGCTTGGTATAAAAGGCGTATCGCTGATAGTTTGCATATTAGTTTTATTAAATACAGTGGGTTCGCAGTTGTCAGGAAGAGGAATATTGCTGTTTGATGTGCTTTCATCCTGTAATTTAATAGGTGTAGTGTTAATTTAGTCTTAATTTGGTTTCATATATGTAATAACCTGGGATATTGCATGACATCTGTACTGCCCCAAAAAATTTGCCAGGAAATTGTTGTAAGAGCCTGTTTCTGTATTCCTGGCCCACATCACACACTCAAGCCGGAAGGTGTGGCTGTACTTTTCAGTAGTCATGTGATAAATATTCAAGAAGACGATCAGCCAAGTGACTTTTATTTTGACATTCACCAAAGATAGTGGTGGAGAGATACTAAGTGGTGTAGAGATGGTGAAAGTTGTACCCAGCAGATCTGTTGTCAACAAAGCGCAAGGATGAGCAAACTTTATTTAACCCCAAATTAGGTCAAGGATTGTATCTCTAGTTTTAAAGGCACAAGTTTAGGCAAATATGGACACAGGTTACTCATTAGAAAGACCACAGTGGTTCTCATTGGCACGTTCTCATTACTCAGACTTCCCCTCAGCTCTTACGTGTATCAACCAGTGGCTGTTTTCATATGTAGCTGGGAAATTAAAAACAAATAAACTACATTTTGTATTAAATAAAGATTATCCAACTAATTCAACTTACTCCTAACTACTGGTTCTAAGTTTGTGAGTGCAGAAACACTACTAGTCAAATGTTTATAATATTTTTCATTAAATCTCAAGCTCTGTGCTTTGTGTCAGTCAGTAACTGTAGACAATATGAGAAACAGATATAGACAAATAGGGATAGGGTAGGCTGTTGCCTGATTTATCTGTTTTTTAAAATAATTTTAATATGAAATAACCATTAAAATCAAAGTCATTTCGTTTTTTTTCTTTCAAGTATCTGTACTTTAAAAGTATCCTATTTAGTTAACTTATTCCTTTCTTATATATATATTTTTTGATTTCAGGGTATTTACAAGGAACTTTGAATTGAATTGCATTTCTTGGCACTTAATCACAAATCCTGAAAAAGGATGTTGGAAAACTTAGACCGGCAATGTTTACTGGGATATGACATCAACAGTCAGTGACTTCCTTTCTTGTGTTTTTCTTTTCAGGCTGCAGAAGGAAACTTGATCATCAGCTCCTCCACTGACTACACACTCACTGTGTGGAAAGATCTGGAACACAAGCCTCTTCGCCTGTACAAGTCGCAGTCCGACCCCATCCACGCCTTTGACCTTTACGGTTCGGAGCTCGTAACTGGAACAGTGGCTAACAAGATCGGGGTGTACTCCATGGCAGATATCTCCCTGAGCCCTGTTAGCAGCACAAAGCTGAGCTCAGAGAACTTCCGCGGCACTCTGACCAGCCTGGCAATCCTGCCCACCAAGAGGCTCTTGCTGCTGGGCTCTGAGAACGGGGCCGTCCGGTTACTAGCTTAGGGAAAATCTATGGCTCCCAGCTACTCTCTTATCACTGACCTTGAAAGTGTCTTAATCATGAAGACATCAGGCGTCTAAGGTCTCTCTGTCCCTTCTCCTGTGTTTGAGGTCAATTGTACTGGTAGGGCAGTTTGTCATTTCCTCTAAATTGCTTTTTGAATGAAGCAGCACAAGTAAAGGCATTGTATAAGCTTCATGTCTACCAGATCTTGCCACTCTGGCTGTTGGCACCAAATTTGATGAGCAGGAAATGTGTGCCACGCAATTAACATTTATCATGTACAGTAAATCCCATGATTTTTTAAAAAGCCTATAGATGTATAGATAGTATATAATGGAAAATTCTTATCTTGACAAGGTCATTTATTCTTTTGACTAGGTCAGTTATTCTGTTCAAAAGAATGAATCAGAAGACGTGCTCAGGAAGGTGGAACCAAACACGGTTCTTATGTAGTGTTTACACTTTCCAAATAGATGCATAACAACACCAAAAATACATTGACCTCAACTTTCATTTCCCTCGATGTTAGAATACATGCGTATCCAAATGCACTGATGAAACTATGCAGTATTTGTAGATCAAATCATTTGTTTGTGTTACCCCCCACCCCCGTGTTTCATGAGAGATGTTTCACAGTAGATTGTTTATACATCATGAACAATAAAAGTACACTCACTGTTTTGTTGACGGTCTTGGTGCATCCTCTCAGAGTGAAGACGCTTCTATTGTCGTCACATACAAAAGTCAGTTACTGATGCACAGCCTTTATTCTACTGCACAAGTATGGCCTGAATTGTAACATTTAGATTCTCACTCAGATTTTAAAGACTGAATGTTTTTATCCACTAATAAATTACTTGAAGTTGCTTTAGGATTTTTAAACAGTGTATAGAGATTCGTGATTTAGCAGTCAGAACCTGTAGCAACATTATACTGGACATGTATCTAGGCAGATGCCACTTTGACTGGGTGTGCCAGTTGTTAGACTCACCACTTTCTAATTTCTGACTACAAAAGCTAACATGGGAACAGTCAATGCCAAGATAAACAGTTTTGTATTTTAACATTTATATGTAACTGCATATGAATATGTTGAGAGAATACCAACAAAAGTTATAAATCAATAAAGAAAATGTGGGTGGTTTAACTTGCTCCTTATTGTGTAATGCAAATAAATATACAGTAGAGACTTTTGTTTGCCCAGTTTCCACTGAATCTATCAACGTTTTCAAACCCCATTAGCATCCAACAACCAAAGCTCTCCCCTTTGTATGATTTTATCACTGTCATGTTGTAAAACACAACCTCCTTTTCTAATTATTTGCCCAAAGCTCAAAATGCTCTGACAAGTGTACTACACCTTTTGATATTTTGTGTTTTTTGTAAACCCGGAGTGAAAGCTCGAGAATCATTAAAAACAACAAACTTTGTTTTTAAAAAGAAAATTTGTAGTTGCATATTGATAATTGGTTACAATTGTTCCAGTATATATCTTTGAACATTTTAAGAAAAGTCCATGAAAACGCTTATTTATTAACTGGATTAATAAAAAAAATTGCTTCCATGTTTTTTTTTGTGTTCCAGTTCTGTGAGATTCACCTGGATTCATCATCTTGGCTGAGTCACTAGAGCTCAGATTGAACAAAGTCCCCTCTTGTGTTTGCAGACAGCTGTCATGTGCTCTAGAAGATATCACGTTTGCTTAGTGGTGAAATTAATAGTGACCAAATCAGCTGAACAAGTTTTTTTTTTCTTTTCTTTTTTTCCTTCTCTTGAGTAATTATTGGTCACAACATATAACCACAGTTTCTAGATGGAGCAGTAAAATGTGGCTGTCTGATCTGTGAAGTTGGCAATATATCAAAGCCAGGGGTTTCTGGGAAGTGTGGGCTTGTGTTCTCTGACATCAGATGTGTAACTCTGGTGTCAGTTGTTTTTCTTTGCCAACAGAGTTGGGTTAACCACACTTTTGCAATTAACATGTCATGTTTTCTGTCAAAGATTTAGTTGTGTCATGATATTATCACCTGCCCATTGACATGCAAAATAGCTAAGCGTATCAGTCTTCAGTATTTAACCCTGGATGAATCTCAGTAGCTACATTTACAAACAAATAGAGGCTTAAACGAGGCCCCAATCAATGTAAGTTGATATTTAACTGTTTGCTGAGCAACTGCCAATCTTTTACTCTCAGGGATTGTGCCATCCACAGTCACTTAGTCGCTCCTTTTTTGGACAAGGCAGAAAGTTTTTTTCTAATTTAAATTTAAGGTAAGATCAAATATATTTTGATAAACGTATTGGGACACTTTTGTATGTTTAAATAATTTGAAGACATGGTGGAATATGCTAAATATTACTCAGTTATTCATGGATTTGTTATGTTTGGGTAAGGTCTGCAAAGGGGCTATGGCGCTATACCAGTTAATATTTTTGACTTGTTTTTTTCTTCTTCAACATTTTAAATTTATTTGAATACAGAATGTCTGTAGATACCGCAATGCACTGATATTCAAAACTGCTTCTTCCAATACAAGTGAATTTTCTGTCCCTCAAAGTGCATAGCCTATAACAATGTTTTATTGAACAATAAATCTGCAATATTAGGATGTGGTTCAAGACAGCCAGGATATCTGCTGAAAGCACACAGTTTTCAGTTTCTGTGTGGACATTTTGGTCTACAAAATCTTTTGTGTGGCTCCCATGTTTTAGGCGTATTTCCAGATGATCTGGGTTCCTTTAAAAGAGAGAGCGACTAAGTAAAGCGAAAGTGTTTGAGACCTGCAGACAATAAAACAAAGAAGCTATAAACGAAAGGTGAGAGTGTTGTGTTTTATGAGGTTTGAACACGAGACGTATATTTATTGTTTCATAAAAGGAATCAGTCGCACATTTTGCGCACATTTTTCAGCAAACATAATTTATCTCTGTTTTACAGTTACGTTGTAAGGACATGGACCTTCGTCTGACACTCCTGTTGATCTCTCTCTGCAGCCAAGGAGTCACTGTAAAGCTCTGAAATTACTTATAAATCACTCTTAAGATTATGCTATATGATTATAAACTGTGCTGATTATATCACACTTGTATAGATTGTTATTTTATACTATCTTTCTGCTCAACAGAATGGTGAGGTGGCAGAAGATGAGTCAATCCCTTTGGTGCCTCTCATTCCTTTGATGCCCAGCCACCCCATAGAGGTTAGAGTTTGGAACTTCTTTCTCTCATTGTGCTTGTTGTGTCACGGCAATGTTCTGGTCATCTAAATTGTAAAATGTGTCCTTGTGCTTATTACTGCCTTTAGAAAGTAGAAAACATAAGTACAGCACAACCAGAAACTGCAGATACCACAGAAGAACCTGTAATTGCAACAACCACAACTAGTAGGCCCGTCGGGGGCTCATCAGAGGAGGAACAAGATGAGGGTTGTCTGTCTATCAGCCGAAGCCCACAGTCCACGGAGGTCATCGCTGCTGCCATTCAGAAACTGGGTGTGCAGCTGCTGCAGAACCTGGAGACAACTCCGGAGCAGCCAAATGTCATCATATCTCCTTTCAGCATAGCATTAGCACTCTCCCAACTGGCTTTAGGTATGCTTGTCCTGCTGCAGCTTTTACATGACACAAACAGCTTGTTTTCTACACATATGTAATTACCACAATTGATGAGTTGTGTCGGCAACTTGCTTAAGTTTATCGTCGTCTGCAGACGGTCACCGTTCCCATCCAATTATTGCACCCCTCTTCTTTACAGGTGCAGTAAATGAGACAAAGGAGCTGCTGATGCATCATCTCCATGAACACACTCTCCCCTGCTACCACGAGTCTCTGCATAATGTCTTGGTGCAGCTCAGAAGTGACCTGCAAATTGCCACACGTATCTTCCTGCGCCAAGGTTACTTCCTAGAAGATCACTTTTATCTTAATCATTTTTAACTATACTAAATGTTGAGGCTACACAGCTCCTGCTTCCAGAAACAATCATTTTCTTATAATTTCTCTTGTTGCTTATTAGTGCTGACCTAAAGGGCAAGTTTAAGAGAAATAGAGCCTGAGAGAGTGTGTGTTTGTTGTGTGTGTGTTTTAGGGTTTGAGCCAAAGCAAGACTTTGTCCATGAATCCCAGCGGTTATATGACTCAGAGCCAGTAGTCTTGGAGAGCCTACAGCAGATAAACGACTGGGTAGAGAAGGAAACAAACGGAAAAATGACTGACTTCCTGTCTGCTTTACCACCCAATCTGCTCCTCATGCTCATTAATGCTGTCCATTTCAAAGGTAAATGTTTGCTGAGAATGCTCATTTCCCAAAGATCCCAGTGGAAATAACCAATGAAATCTCCTGTGTTTGCAAGTTTTCCTTTTTCACAAGTTACTGTATGTTTGAATCATGCTGCTGACTAAAACTGAGACCTCTTTTCCATGTTACCCACAGGAGAGTGGAAAGCTCGTTTTGACGCGCGCTTTACCTCCAGAGGTGTGTTCTACCTTGACGACAAGCACATGGTTGATGTTGAAGTGATGGAAGATGCCAAACATCCCTTGAGTTTATTTATTGATAATGAACTGGAGGCTCAGGTAAAATACAGTTTCTCAGTTTTTATTCACTCAGATTTACGGTTTAATCATTGTTCCCAAAATACACTTATGTCTTATCATACAGTTTGTTTTCAATTCCTGACATAACCTCCATTTTATCACAACATGATTTCTTCTTCCTGTGCAGGTAGCGAGCTTCCCATTCCAGACGTCCAAGAGCTTGTTGGTGGTCATGCCTATGTCCGGCCAGGTGAACGTGTCTTCCCTTTCTGCAAAGCTGAATGTCTCAGACCTGTATAATCGTCTGCCCAAGGAGAGGGCTGTTCAAGTTAAAGTTCCCAAATTCAAACTGGAGTATGCTCAAGAGCTACAGGATGTTTTTACCAAATTGGGTAAGACCTCATTATTTTTTGTGGTCACTGATGTTGTTATTTTCACCACACATACAAATTTGTCTAACTTGATGAAAAATTTGAACATGCTACGGACTAAAGGTGAAAACATATTTCATCCCTTGAATTGACCCTGTCCTCTCTGCTCTGTGTTAGGCCTCGGAGAGATGTTTTCCAGTCCCAACTTGGCTGAGATGGCAGAAGGCCCCCTGCTGGTGTCCAGTGTGATGCACAAGTCCAGCATGGAGATAAATGAGGAGGGGGCAGAGGCTGCCGCAGCCACCACTGTGGTCATCTCACGGTCATCCAACCCTGTTTTCCACCTCAGTCAACCCTTCTTCTTTGCCCTAATGGATGATATAACTCAAGTGCCGATCTTCATGGGTGTCATCAACAACCCGAATCCTGGAGCTCCGATCTTGCAGAGAGGAGATCTCGGAAACAAAGATAAAGTGGGGTTCCCAATTGATAAGAATAATGTTGGCTCATTTGGAGGCCCACCTAAATAGGGACTAATACCCGCACAGCTGTCCCAGGGAAAACCCAGACCAAGACCTCTATGATTGTACAGATTAAATGTACATTATCACTTAGCTGGATCAAAATGTGTGTGAAAAAACAGATGTTTCATTTGCTCCTTTGTTTCATTGTAGAATAAACACACTGATGAGCCCAGTATCCCATGTAAAAACCAAATATTTCTTTTAAAAATTACAGTTTTGCTGCATTACATCCTGTTCAAGCAGCTCTTAAAGTTATAGATACAATAAATGGTTTATACCCATAGTAGAATCTTTCATTTTAGAGTTAATTGATTACACTTTAAATTTCCAACGTGTCAAAATGTAAGGCCAATGTAACAGCATTACTGCATTATTTTGTATGTAGTTGAATTTTTAAAGATGTCGTCTAATGGGATAATAAATTCAATTGATTTGAATCACAACATGTCAAGGTTATGAGTTTTATTGTCTTCTTGAATGAAAAAGTGTTGTTGTAATCTGAAGGTAAACTGATGCAGTGCAGACATTTGCAGAGTGCTAGTGGCAATTTAACATGCATGCATAGCCAGTTTTATTCAAATGCCTGCAATTTGTGGTTGTAGCTAATAGAGTTACCTTTTCATGTACTTTGCCAAGTAACTAAATGGTAATTTGGTGGTCCTAAAGTTGTCTCCCTCTCTCTGTGACAAAATACGTGATTGATTAAAGTGGTGCCATGACTGACTGCAATAAAAAAGGAGATGAGAGTTGCAGTCACTTCATATCTCTTTGTTAAAATTGTTTTTTTTTTACAGTCATTATTGTCTGTTTTTATTAATTGTTAGTAATGTATTGTCAGCTACAGCTAATATATAATTTCCACAGTAAAAAGCGTTTGCAAGGTAAAATAAGTAAGGGAAAATGTTGCTTCTTGCATAATTTTGTCAAAGATTGCCCAGTGTGTAAATGGTCATTGGCTGTATATTAGCGTGATGAAAAACCATTCAGTATACCATCGTTTCAAAAGTAGTAACCTAATAATTTCAAAATACGGCCATTCAAGGTTTTGTTTACATCCTTTCGAAAAATGTTATAGTGGAGTGTGAAATTTCCCATTTTCTTTGAGAGAGAGCTTTGAACGCATCGTATTAAGCGCCTGACGTCACGTTATGTTTGGCGCTGACTTTCATGCAGCTGGTCCCCGGTCAGTTATACAGTGTTTACCAGGCCAGCAGATTCACGGTGCTGACAGACTGCAAACTGAAGTCAGGTCTGTAAACGGAAACGGAAACGGAAACTGGAACAGCTCATACGTCGCTTCGCGCGTTTATCCAAGTTGTTGGCGCCACCGACACAATTCCCGGAGTAGCGTACTGTTAGTGGCTGAAGCAGTTGGCTGTCTAGCTAATATATCAGTAAAGTTGTCTTTTTGTAGCTAAATTACCTCCTCACGAACATGGCGAAGCTCTCAGAGGGTGCGATAGAGGTAAGGTTAACCTTTGTAGTATAAGGAACAAGCTAAAGCATCATTTTCAAAACGAGAAACTGCCGAAGATAGTTTGGTGTACTTTAAAGTGCAGTCTTTGTTCAGCTGGAGAAGCTAGTAGCTAGTAGTTTATTTGCATCCCTGGCTAACGTTACTTTCTGTAATTTAGAGTCTAAAAACGAACGTTAACAGTTAGCTTAATGTAACATTATCAATCTTGTTAACGTTTGTAACTTAAAAAAATGCCTTCTGTTGTCGGTCGACACTGAACTCTCAACGTTAGATACGAACTTTGAGTTATCCTTGAACAAAAGTGATTTCTCGAAATGTTTCAAGATGAAACATGGTAAGTTATCGAACTTGACAACAAATGGCGTTAAGCTAAATAACTATTTGTGTTTCCAGGCTCTATCAAATGGCTCCGGTGTCAGCGACGCAGTGCTTCAGTTGTTGGTGAGTAACAAAAGAAAAGTGTCACACAATTTTTCCTCAACGTTTATGTTGAGTCACTACGCCACTGCTGCCCTACTGACTTCACTTTTCCTGTATTTGGTAACAATTAATTGATCTAAGATGGACATCATCTGCATAAATCCTCCATGTCTCCTCATACATTTGATCAACGGTTACATTTCTGCAAACCAAAGCTGGATACTCGTCAGGGTGGAAAAGTTTCTGAAACTGCATTTCAGATCACGACACACAACTCATAAATTCAAAATACTGTACTACAATATTTAGTAGTTAGCAGCTCTTTAAGGCTGGGTGCCGCACTGCGCAGATTCAGCAACGGTACACACTCCAGGAAACAGATCCTAACATGATGCAGCTCACTGAATGAGAAGCTGAGCTTGTGTAGAGTTTTATTTACAAAACAAAGTAACTTATGTGTATTTTAAATTTTTGAATCTACCATACACGAAAACTAAACGAAATGAATGCTGTCATAGGATGCAAAATCCCATATTTTATATTTTGGAAGAAAAACCTTGTTTGTTTGTTTTTTTGGAATATATTGAACAGATTTACTTATATCACCTTTCAGAACATTCGTAAGATTGATGGAGGAAGCGGCTCAGCACGCTTTCGAGTGATGATGAGTGATGGACAGCACACTCTGTCCTGTAAGTGTTTTTTTTTTTGTTCTCCCTTTTTTTAAACACTTAGTGGAGTACATCATTTCTCTAACACAGCTATCGCACAAATATAGGAAAACAGATGTGTATTCATAACAGACAATGTGTAAAACAAGTTATTGCAAATTATTGTTACTGGTGACACTGATTAAAATTTTTTTATGTTTAATTTTACGTCTGTTTATGCACAAATATTAACGTGGCTGCCAGTATTCAGACAGTAAACAATCCTGGATCTTAGATTTCCTTAATAGATATTATCTCATTAAAAGGTGAGTGAGGTTGGCATTTAAATGTCTAAGAGCAGTTATTCTCAAGAGCCCCTTAATTGAGTTAACCTGGGCTGTCTGTGTTTGCTTGTCTTTTCTGACTTTTCTACACCTTTGCAGCCTTCATGCTCTCCACCCAGCTAAACTGCATGGCTGAGGAGAACATACTGGCTCCACACTGCATCTGTATTCTGAAGAGGCATGTGACCAATATCCTGAAGGACGGGCGGTATGTTTTTTTTCTGTAGAATTCTTATCTTTATATCAAGATTTTCCCCTCTGTCTTGAGTATATTTAGTAATTCTCTTGCAAACCCAAATGCATCCAAGGCTATTTTCTGCAGTTTATGGTTTATGGTTTATGATGTCTTATTCCAGACGGGTGGTGATCATTTTGGAAATTGATGTCATCAAGCCTGCTAAAGATGTTGCTGGAAGAATAGGTGACCCTACTCCTTACGCTGAGGGTAAGGCTTCAAAACACCTGCTAATATTTGCTGCTTATATTGTACTCAGTGAATATATTTATGTAATGTGACTGATATTTACATATTCATCAGTCATACATAATGGAACATAGTGTCACTGCAGGCTAATACTAATGTCAAATCTTCCTTGCAGGTCAGACTAAAGGCCCCCAGTCAGCGCCAAACCCTGAAAGCCGCACTCCACTACAGCCACAAAACAGGAATGAAGGTGTGAAGGAGTGCACATTTTTTATTTTAACTACTGAACATGAATTAAAATGGGTGAAGATAAATACTTTGTGGAAAAAATACTGTGCACAAATAGTTCATGGATAGCCACCAGATGGCAGCATTTCTCTACTGCTTTCTATAATTTGAGTGACCCACAGATTTACAGGACACAAGTCATTTTGACAGACCCGTTGAGAAACATTTTCATTTTTAGCTTTCTGAAGAGTCTTTTCAGTGTTATTGACACTCATTCTCCAGAGCTCCTCTTTTTAATGTGAACGCTTGGTATCATAAACTTTAACAGCTATGATCCCGTGTTGATGGGCAGCTGTCTCTGCTCTCTGATATCAATCATTGTGTTCATGTTTTTTTGGATGCAAAATAGAATACACAAACAAATACGTAGCAACACAGGCTACCTGGAGAGTGTATATTAACCCCCATGAACAAGCAGATTTATTTTTGAAACACTGGCAGTTGTTTATGTCAAAGATAAGCAGTGGATCACACTATTGCAAATAACTTAGACCAGAAGAGATGTGCAATCCAGCTGTCAGAAGGGTTTTGCTGTCTTGTAGTGTGTGTCATAGCAGGTATTCATCCCTCTAATCTGCCGTGGGGGAATTGAGGTTGTGGCAAGCACCCTCCTCATCAGCACAGTCATTGTTCATTTCTCTGTGTGTGCTGCTTGATCTGGGGGCTTAATTACCAGAAGTGCAGTGGTTGGCAAAGTGGGAGGACTTAAGTGGACACTTTGAACTCTAATCCTCCGCGTGAGACGCACACAAATCAAATGTGCAGCGCCTGTTCAAACGGAAAATCTCAAAGTCAGGCAGCGGCGCTCTCCAGGGGGAAGAGCAGCTCCAGTTTGTTATAGCGTTTCACACTCTGCCCTGATTCTGTGAAATGTGAATCACCCTTCTCACGGAAATGCTGGATCACACGTCTCCAACAACTTGGTTTGACAAGATTTTTGTTTCCCGTTCGAGTCTTTCCTCTATTTCGGCTTGAGAGACAACGGTGGTAAATGGACTTTAAGTCATTAGGTTTTTCTTTGATGAAACTTCCCTCATGAAGTGAGATAATTACAGTGATCAAGCAGTTGCAATCCAAAGAAATTGGATTTTTGTAATTCGTCTCTGATGAATAATGTATGTGCCTCTCTCTTGACTTCCCTCCATCACTGCTCTTCATGGATCATTTATTTCTCTCTTCATTCCTCCCAACAGTGAACAGAGGTTTCAATAAAGACTTTGGGAAGAAGGCCCCATCTGCTATGCTCAGTACACCAGGGGGCAGCTCCAAAGTTGTGCCCATTGCCAGCCTCAACCCCTACCAGTCCAAGTGAGTGTGTTTCCCAGTCAATGGGAAATGTCCTGTTATGTCAAAAGATCATACATTTGCCATGTTTGGGACAGTACCAACACATCACTGCATACATTTATAATAAAAACACCGAAACTAAAAACAACAATAGCCTTGCCACAGATGCAACCTATGTGAAGCTTTCTATTGTCTATTTGAGACTGTCCGAGAAGTGCTGAATCAACTCTGGACATTGTAAAGCTTTAGTTTTTTGTGTTGTATTGGATTCTATTGGAAGCAGCAGTGGATATTTTTTTTTGCGTTATCTGTATAGAGCCAGACCTATAAAATGGGCTATAATATCAGCTGATATTACCTCATTGCAGACATATCGGTATTGTTGAATGTGTTTGCCAATAAGTAACAAGAGACTGCATCACAATTCTTTAAAAAACAATTTAGAAGCCATATCAAAAATGTTTGATTTGATTATGTAAAAAAACAACTGTTGACTGATAATCTGATTTCTTTATAAACATCAAATATCAATGTTGATATTGGCCTCAAAAATTCAATATCGGTCAGGCTCTACTGTGTATTGTCAAACAGACTGCAGTTGTTGTGTATAACAAGGATGTTTGGAAGAGTTTTTGGAAGGCGAGATTCAGCCTTAAAATGGGGTATTCAAAATGATACTTATAACATTGTGGCTGTTTGTGTCTTCTTAACAAATGTATATATCTCACACAATGTCAAAAACACAGTTGAACAGTGGCCTTTCTCACAGAGAATGTGTTGATTTGCCAAACACAGGTGTTACTGATGACATTACTAATGACTGCACTCTATTGAAGAGTGCCAGTGCTGGGCTCATATTGACTTCCTGGCATGCCTAAATGTAGCAGAGCCATCGTTAATGTCATTAGCTACACCTGTGCTTTTCTCTCCTGTGAGTAATCACAACATCCCTGAAAAGCCTGCTGCAGAGGAGGCCAGGAAGTGATGCATGTTCTGTGTTGTCTTTACACATTGTTATTCATCCAGAAGGCCACTAGGGGGCAGCTTATTAAAAGGTTGAGTTGGTGATTAAATGAATGAATGAATTGATAAATACATATGTATGTGGGGTTACATTCTGGGTCCAAAAATCTCTGTTCAAAATGTTCATGCTCTAAAAACGCGAATCACCTCGATTTGTCTCTGTCCTGTAGGTGGACCGTCCGCGCTCGTGTAACCAACAAGAGCAGCATCCGTACATGGAGCAACTCTCGTGGTGATGGCAAACTCTTCTCCATGGAGATTGTGGATGAGAGTGTGAGTGTTATCGTTGTCCCACTGTTCATTTTTATGTTAAGTAAATAAACTACAAGATATGAGCTAGAAATCTTGTACTGTGCCGGATCTACTTTAATCAAAACTTATATTTTATTACAGGGAGAGATACGAGTGACAGGTTTCAACCAAGAGGTGGACAAGTTTTTCAGCCTTATTGAGGTTGGCAAGGTGAGATGTTCTCCAGATAATGATTCAGTATGTTCTAATTATGTGCCAAAACTGCCTTTCACTTCGCTGTTAAAGACAGATTTGGCTGCAGACTGTTCTTGCAACAGCTGCCAGTACTTTGTGAGTTAAAACCACGGAGACTATGAATGAGTCATCTGGCTGCACTGTACTCATACAATAAGTGGCTTATGATCATCTGCCAGCCTTTGTTGATTCCCCCGACTGTCTGAAGTCGTATCTTGTTTGCACCATCCAGTCAGGTGAAATGCTCCCCAGATCTCTGATTAACACGTGGTTCATCCATCTGTATGGGCCAGGTCTACTACGTCTCCAAGGGCTCCCTGAAGATCGCCAACAAGCAGTACACATCAGTGAAGAACGACTATGAGATGACATTAAATGGGGAGTCCACTGTCATCCCCTGTGAGGACAGCTGTGATGTTCCCATGGTGCAGTGTGACTTTGTCCCTATCGGTGACCTGGAGAACAGAGAAAAAGATGCCATTGTTGGTAAGGAGCACAAGTAATGATCTACACAGGCATTTCTTAACCCAACCTGTGTTATTAACTCCCTAGACAGCTGTATCAGTTTTTTTCTCATATTCCAAGACTGTATTTTGAGACAAAAATACTGAACATCCTCCAGCCCTACATACATATCCAAAGACATAGCATACTGTCAAAAATAAAACCTATAGCCCTGAAATTGAATCAGCAAAAATTGTGCAGCTCAAACCTGATGTCTATGTTTATTACAAAATGTGTCTCCCGGCAGTTCAAGTATTGTTTGGAGTGCATTTTTGGCTGTTGGTAATTGTTATAGGTGCTTATAGATATTTATAGAGTGAAACAGTGGGTTGAATAAATGAGTGAAACTGCCTTAAACCCTCCAAGTACAATGTTGTAACAAAGAGAATGGCTGAATAAAACATTTAAAGGCAGCCTATGTAAGATGTTAAATACACCTAGCCTACAGTCCTAACAGGATAAAATATATTGTGGAGGAATAAAAACAGGGCATCTGTTCATCCCTATTAGTCTATGTAGCCGGCTATACAGCCATTTTTTAATGGGCCTTAATAAATTTGCCTTTTTAGTTGAAGGCTGTTTTTATTCCTCCCAACCTGCCCCACCTCCTAAACAAAGTCTTATCTGGCAGGATGGAATATTGTATACAAGCAGCTAGTTAGACCAAAATGTTATTTGAGACTGGTTTAGACTTTTGCTACTGAGAAACCTGTCAAGCCCTACTACACACTGTCTCATGTCTATTACTCAGAATCAGGCCGTGTAAACCCTTTCAGGGCAGAGCTTGTGGCTCAGTTTGTTCCTGTGCTGCATTGTAGAGGGATGATCCGTCTGGTATGAGCTGTTTGAATAGAGGCCATGTTTTGCCACCCCATTTTACGAGACATTAGTTTTGATGTTATCTCATGTATTCTGTGCCTTAAACAAATTTACAGAAAGCTGAGTTGTGTAACACAGTGCATAGGGGAGTGATAACATCATTACCCATCAGTGAATGTACCATGCACCAACCTACAGGTATATATTTCTGTCTTCTGTAATTCCTGGTGTATAAATGCACATTGTTTTCCTTTTTATGGAGGGCTTGGGCTCTGTGAGGCCTAAACACATCATAATTCTCTTAAGCAATGTGTATTGCGAAAAGCACAAACCAACCAAGCGATGCTCAGAGCCCATCTCCTACTGAGGAGTTCCTAAGCACCCAGTAATAAGCTATCATAAGCAGAGGATAGAGTTTGTAGCGAAAAGTAGAGCCGGATATGCTGGGAGGTTGAGGTAATTACAGTATACGAGCAGAGAGATAAAAGTGGTATTAATAATACTGATGACAGTAATAGCCTGTAGTGCAGATTGACTTTGGGCCCTATGGCAGAGCAGATGAGAAAATGAGAACCTGCTGTCACAGGTAAAATGAAGTGATAATAAGGAGTCTGCTTGTAATTATTTTAATGAAGACTGCGGCCTGTACTGCTGTTTGAGTAATTTCTCTCCTGCATACCAGCCGGCATCAAACGTTAAGTTTTGTTCATCAAGGTTAAATAAATTTAAAATCCCTTTCCTCAGTGGGTGTGGGGTTTATAGATGAGTAAAGTTGGTGGTGCCACTCTTGCATCTTTACAATAAATGGCTCTGCATCTATCATGCACGATTGCACTACTCAAAGTATGCTTGATTAGTGCATTGGTGGAAACAACAAGCATATTTCATGGATTCTCTCCTACATTATGAATGTAAGTGCCTGGTTAACAGGCCAGTGACCCCACACATGATTTGAAATGAATGAATCACTTATTTCCCAAGAGCCAATTTGTGCAGGAAACCATGGGACCTAGAGTGACCCGTGGGCATTAACACTACAATCAATATTTATGATATGTATATGTGGGAATGATACAACTGCAAACTATCAATCAATCAGGTTGGGAATAGAAAAATAGATCCCGCGTCTGCTGCTAATGCGCAACACCGATTTCATGTTTTCCATTACAGATGTGATTGGAGTGTGTAAGAGTGTGGACGAAGTGACCCGTCTCACCACCAAGTCCAACAAAGAAGTGTCCAAGAGGACGCTCAGTCTGATGGACATGTCCGGGAAGGTGGTGACTGTCACGCTGTGGGGAGAGGAAGTGAGTATAGACATTAGATGGAGAGTAAAATGTGTAATGGGGTAGAGTTGTTGTGTCTGGAGCTTTTTAAGTGGGTGGTAAAAATCAATACCAGCCTTATAATGCATAGACATGCCTGTTGTAATGGTTACGCTTTCTTCTCAGAACACTTTTCAAATGTTAATCATAATCATCTGAGAACAACTGTTTTCGAGTACAGAGAATTTGTAAACATGTCTAACCCTTAAGACCTTTAATTTGATGTAGGATGGTTTAGACCATTTACTATAAATGACTGAAGCTAAACTAAAGCCAGATCACACATTCAGGGGGTGAACACAGTGACATGAACACCTGCAACACAAAAAGCCTGCAATAAATGCTACCTTTTGTGAAGCTTTTCAGTTTTTGGCGAGACTGTCAAAAAGGTGTTTAATTAGAACGGTTGTTCAACACATTTGCTGATCACTGTTCAGCAGTTTGAGAATCAAAGACCTTTTAAGAATGTGTGCAGTGTTTAATGGAGGTGAATGTGGTTGAAATCGTTGACTGAATTCCCTGTCACCGGGTGATGAAGTAACTGTGCTCCTGCAGTTGATTTTTACCTGTGCCTTGGAGGGACTGTGCTGAGTTCGCCACCATTTCTGTCCTCCTGACAAGAAGCACAGTGTTCCCTGTTTGTTTGTTCGACAGATACCCCCTTTTCCAGAGGGACTTGCTGAGGTACACATGATGTATAGTTTATAAAGAACAATGGCAATGCCAAAAAGCAAGTGCTGGAGATATTTTCCCATTTCTGCAGGCTTTACTGTTGCCCCCCTCCTCTCTCTTATTGTTTTTTTTTTTCTCAGTTGGTGTCCCCAGGTTATTATAGTAAAGAGCGCTGGAAAACTAAGAAACTGAAAATCAAGTAAACATGAAATGCTTTTAAAAACAATTTGACAGTAATTTTGGACCTGAAGTAATAAGAAATGTGTTCGTAGCTCAAAGCAGCGTGGCTCTAGGGATGGCAATGTGTGTCTGTTTTTTTGGTCCACCACTTTGATTCAGGCTGAAATATCTTATCAACTATTGGATGGATTAAGATGAAATTCTGTACAGACATTCATGAATCCTACAGACTTTGGCTGTCTCTTGACTTTTCTTCTAGGGCCACCATGAGATTCACATTTGTGGTTTTCATTGAAATTGAAATGTCTATTACTACTATTGGATGGATTGCCATGAAATTTGGTGGTACACACATTCATATTCCCCACTGGAAAAATTGTAATAACTTTGTGTATCATCAGGTCAGATTCTTTGTTTTATGACCAAATACCTGCCAAACTAAACAACATTCCTACCAGCCTCAGCTGTAGCACTGTGCTCAGTGATTTACATGGTGGTTTACTCATTATACCTGCTAATCATCATGTTGGCATTGTTATTATGAGTGTTTTAGCATGCAGATGTTAGCATTTAGCTCAAAGCTCTGATGTGCCAAAGTACAGCCTCACAGCTACGAAGACTCTACACAAGAATCTACACAATCACAATCTACGAAGTACCAACACAACTTGATAAATAAAGAAACGGAAGAAATGAAATCAAATACAAGTTACAACAAAGTTTTAATGATTGCCTGTCCTTTGTCCACATCTCTTGTTTTGTGTAGGCAGAGAAGTTTGAGGGCTCTGGGCTGCCCGTTGTAGCCATTAAGGGGGCGAAGCTTTCAGACTTTGGAGGCCGGTCCCTTTCTGCCTCCTTCAGCAGCACCCTGATGATCAACCCAGACATCCCTGAGGCATATAAGCTCAGAGGCTGGTAAGTGAGCCTGAGGTTCATAGATAATGCAGTGCAGAAAATTGTTCTAGCAATTGTATACCCATGACAGAGTGCATTTATTGCAGGTATGAAACGTATGCTTTTAACGCCAGAAGGCTTTTTCATATTTATTTCACCCGCTGGAAGCTAACTTCTCACATGCAAGTATTACTGTTGAAATTGTAGAACTCTAAGGATTTAAATGGCGAGTTTCCATTTCCCAAGTTGCTAGAGTGCATGCTCTGATTCTCATTATCAAGATTAGTTTTCCCCCATTAGCCACAATGCGGGGGGTGCTTCAATGAAGCATTACATATAAATGGAAATCATACTTAATCTGTGGAAATGCGTTTTTTACTCCCCTAATCGCCTTTCCAGATGAAATGAAATCCAGACTAATTTCTGTGTGATTATGTTGATTATAGCATTTATTTTCTCTTGGTGTGTGTTTTCACTTGAACACATACGATTATGTGGAAGTTAGCGATATCTCTGTCTTTCAAATCAGAGAGGTTATCTGTGTACTTGAAGTCATGCATATTACACTATAGTTGAATTTATTAGTACTACCAAAAGCTTAACACAATTAAAGCATGCGACTCTATTTCTTGTTGGTTTTTTTTTTCTCGTTGGCTTTTCTTGCAATGGAAAAGAGAAACATTTTAAGACTCTCTTTCATCTTTTCTTTGGGCTCATGTGCCGGTTCCTCGATTCCTTATTTCCTAAATTATTACCTCTCCCTGGTGTACAACATGACCAAAAATAAGCATGCACTGTATGTATGTGTTTTGCAAGTGGTTGGGATTAAAGACACTTTTTTTTTGTCATCTATTTTTAAACAAAGACATCAGCTGGTCACATAGGGACACATTGTTAGATGGCTGTATGAAGTTGTACAGGTTGGCGTGTGATTGATAGATGAGGCACTGTTCACATGGACCGAGGTGGGGGGTTGATACTTAACCTCACTCCAGCGCTGTGGCACACTGATTGATCTGTCCTCCTTATAGATCCTACTTAAACATGCCAGGTCTGCTCCTTCTCGCTGACATGAAAGCAAATGTCTGTATTTGTGAGTGGAGATCCAATCGATTCCATCCAAAGGGTTTCATTTATTTACTTATTTTTTTTAATTTATTTTCCGCCCCGAGGAATAAAAGACAGTAAACAGTTCAAACTTATTTTGTCACATGTCCAGTGCAGTCTCTTATTCTGCCTTGACAAAATGTTGCTGTGAGTATTTATACACGACGATCAGAGGACCTGATCTGCATAATTAAAGCAGTGAAATGTGACTCTACTTTGCAGGTGAGAAAGAGGCAAATCGCAAAATATTCTCAAATGTGCCTCTTTAATCAGATGTCTTGGCTCATGGTAATTTCTTGATGATAGTTTTAGCACCAGCCTCTGGCTTCTCTAAATATGTATTTTTGTTTTATTTCATTTCTCAGAATGCTAACTACTGTGAACTGCTGTTAAGTGCTTTTGTGATGGGATTGTTTTATATTTGTGTACTGATAGAAAGTGCTCTATTATCAGGACCACTCGTGGGTAGTCTTCTTTTTTTACCTGAATAACATTAAGTCCTGAATCACATTTCCACATCCCTCCTGTAGCATAGGCTTTTTTTTTTTTTTTACACTTCCTGTGCTTTCTTCTGTTTAATGACAGAAGGATGTTCCCCACTTTCTCCAGTCACTTCTCACTTGGACAGCCAGAGATAATGATCTTTAAATCTTTGTGTTGGTTTATCCACTGCAGAAGAGGGGTTGGCCCATGCGGGTCCTCTTTGGACAATGACTCCTGCAGGTCCATGGGCATCAACTAATGAACAGTTTAAAAGTCACAGCTGGAAGGAGGCCAGACCTGACTCATTACTCTCGATCCAAGTCAATCCAAGTGAGAACCATGGTGAAGACAAGATCGTTATGCGGCAAGTCTGAGAGCTGTAGCCCATCCAGCCTCATGCTGTGGAGAGGACGCAGAGAATAGCCTCCTTAGTTAGTTATTTATCTTTATTTTAAGGCTGCTTTACAGAGATGATATCTAGTGATGAGGAGCAAGTTGTTAGTGTGTGTTTTCATTGGAAGACTGCCAGCTGTGTTTTGTCGTGCTGGTGATAAGCCTGGGTCTCAGGATGGTAGCCGTCCACGAAGTGTGTCCCTTAATGATTGTTCTGTAAGCCAAGATGTGAACTAAGGAAAACAGAACAAGGAAGCAAATCAATTAAACTCTGAATGAATCTTTTGCTGATTATTTTTTTTAATATTGCACAGAAGAACCCAAAGCTTTGTCTCCCTCAGCCTAATAAAGATAGGCCTTTACTCTACAGCCAAGGCTGCTGAAACATCATTGTTTTACTCATGCGGAGGCGTCTTAATTTGATTGTGTTTTGGCGCAGACCTTTGGGACTTCCTCAAATGAATAGTCTATCCTTGGTGGGCTGTTGACTCAAACTCATGCAGAGTATTAGTGGTACTGCTCAGCACTTTCCAGTGTGCTTATAAATAAGAATGCTGCCCTATGCACTAATTATCTTGATCTTGGTTTAGTCTGGGGTATTAGTGAGTTGTTAGCATGTGTGTGCTGTATGCTGCTCACCCTCTTTTTAAGATTACTTGACACAGGTTGCCAGCTTGACATTAAATCTACAGTAAATTCTTCTTTGTGAAAATTATCAGTGTAAAAATCTTCATATTCACACTTTCATTCGTCTAACTGTGCAGATGCAGTTGTCCATTAGGTGGCACCAGCACATTTAGAGATGGTCATGCTGTCATTCCCCATACTGTCAGGCAGAGTCACTTTTCTGTTAACTACACTTTGTCATGTTTATTCTCAGTGCTCGCTGCTGTCAACCTCAGACATTCGCCATTCACTCGTTGAGTCACACAAGTCCAAGCTGACATTTTCCTCTGTCTTCCTTATCATGACTCCAGTATTTCCACATGTACAAGCCTCAGCATATAGTTAGGACAGTAATTATGTCAGCCTAGAAGCAAACAAGCTCTAACACAGTAGTCTAGTGAACATGATGCCTCATTATTTAATTACGTTACGTTACCCTAATGTTTCACTGTGCTGTATTGATTTGGAAAAAAAAGGGGAAGAATTACCAGCTGGATTACTGGTGCTGAGTTATTAGCTGAATTGAATTAGTAACTGGCAAACTGAATGTTTTTAAACCAAATTTGCTAACAGGCGCTGACAAAGTGGCATTCTCACTTGATAGCAACTCTTCGTTTCTGTCATTTTTTTTAAAAACAAAAATACCAATTGCTTGTTGGTTACAGCTTCTCAAATGTGAGGATTTGTTGCTTTTCTTTGTCATGTATGATAGTAACTGAATATGTTTGGGTTTCAGACTGTTGTTTGCACAAAAACGAGCACAATAATTTAGGTTGAGTTCTGGGAAATTATAATGGCCATTTTTCACTATTTTCTGACATTTTGTAGACAAGACGATTATTGATTCATCAAAAATATAATTGGTAGATTAATTAACAATGAAAATAACTGTTAGTTGCATCCTTGTTTTTGACTTTCTATAGACTGTTTGTTTATTTTAGCATAGAATTGCAACTTCAGTGCTTTTCTAACTCAAAATACTCTGATGGAAGCTACATTTTAATTTGCTGAGGTCACGTTTATTTGAAACACAGCCAAATAACAGGTTAGCAGGGAGTTCAGTTTGCCTCACTGCGCTATTTAAATCCCCTTTTACCAGAAAAATACTGCAGCATAACTTGTTCTGTTTTTCCATGATATACTTATTCTGTGGAGCTCTGTATAGGACAAACCCATAAAAATTCAACTATTGTGACACACTGGTGAGAGTCTACTGATGCATGCAGAACTGTCCTAGGGTGTAGGGATGGCATGTAAATGTTAGATTGCTGTATTTTTGCTCTTTTATTCTACAGTGTTCTACACAAATGTTTTTACAGTTGCAGCCTGTGTGATGTCTGTTATGAGGACAGATAAACACTTTAAAGTAAACTACCACTGTGGCTTCTTTTTAAGTTACTGGTAGCTCAGTGTTTGACCACATGTCACTCACTACACATGAAGTGGCTAACACCATGTCACACACAACATGGAGTAATCGCGTTTGTGGTGCGTTTGCCACTCTCAGCCCAGGCATTAGAGTCTTAGCCCTGAGCCGAGAGCACTGATTACTGAGACTTTCCCATCATCCCCTCCTGCCTCTTCCTCTGACACGTCTCTGCTCCTGTCCTGTCCTTGTTCATTGACACACTGACATTTGACATGTCTGTGCCATGTACATGCATGTCTGCCAACCTCCAGTCATCTAGCCCGGTGTTCCTGCAGATAGTTTGTCTCACTGAAGCCACGCTGCTCTAAGCTGGGATCTGCCTGCTTTCCGTTGACTGTTGCACATTTTCTGCCAGGTCCAATTTGTCCTCTTTTTGTCTCCTTCATCACGATCACTGTCTACCATGTCATTTCTGTTTTCATGTGCTCCTCGCTGTCTCTGTGATTAAAAACAACAGCAGCAGCTTTAAAACTGGATACTGTCACGGTGGTATCTTGTTGAGCCTTTTACAGTCCTTTTGGGTATCTGTCAAATCAGATGTCCAGCGCAGCCATGTAACACTGTGAAGCCTTACTAGACTGAAGTCTTACCTTTTTAAAGTGTGATGCATTTTTAATCATCTCAGCTATGTTGTCACTACATTTTCTTTCTCTGTAGAACATCTGTCTTTGGAAAGATGTTGGGCAGTGACACAAAATGGTGTTTCCATTTTATCTGATTTGATTTGTCAGAATATCGTTTTGCAAGCTCCTAACTGGGCTCAGGCACAATTAAAGCGAAGTGGCGCAGGTACAATAGTGAGGAATCTGGTGCCACCATAAAGAATTGCTCACATTTGTCTGGAGTGGGAAATTGGCAGCCTCTGCGTTGTGCTGTCCACAGTCTGAACCGTTAATGGGAATATTTTCAATTAGCCATGGCTCCAGGAGCAAGGCATGCTCTCACTGTATTTACAACCTGACTTCCCCCATTGTGCGCTATTCTGCCTTGTGGCCAACAGATTAGTAAGCTCTATTGATCTCTGTGACCATTTTAAACTGTTATTCTCCCCCCCCCCCCCATTTTACCTCCACCCATCTTTCTTCTCCTTCTACCCTGCCTTCCCTCTTCTTCCTATTGTCTTCCCTGAATTACCGAGAACACTGGGCGAAAATGGGTTTCTGATATCACCGTAACGGCCCTGACCCTGGCCAGCTCATCTGTCCCTTTTTCTAAGCTAACGGTTAAATGGACAGCCTGCAGTCTGTTGACAGTCATGTAAACAGCAGCGTATTGTGTCTCCTGCTTTGGTTTAAATGTATAGAAATTAATAAAGCTGCAGTCCAAAAGTATTTTTTTTTTTCTTTATGAATCCTTCATGTGGAAATACAGCTTTCTTAAATGTATTTTTATCTAGGTAAATGTGGTGATTTACGGTAGAATTTATTTCATAAACAATACAGAGCTGAAACCATAACTTGATGAATGGATTAGTCAGTTTACTGAAAATTAATCGATAGCTATTTAGATAATCAATTTAGCTTTTAAGTCATTATTAAGCAAAACGGCAAAATATTCAATTGTTTCCGCTTTTCAAATGTGAATATTTTATGATTATCTTGGTCCTCTATGATACTAAACTAAAACAAGCCATAGGAATATGCCAGCTTGGGCTTTGGGAAATTGGCTTTTTACTGTTTTATTACATTTTATGGACCAAACAATTAAGGACATAATTGAGGGATTAATCAAGAATGAATATAACCATTAGTTACAGCCATACAAGTATACTTGGTTGACTGTGACTGGGGTCAGCAGTGACAGGTATTCTCTCTCTTTCACATAGGTATGACAAGGAGGGTCACGCCATGGATGGACAGTCTCTGACCGAGGTGAAAGGTGGCAGCGGGGGAGGAAACACCAACTGGAAGACTCTGTCTGACGTTAAGACGGAGCACCTGGGACATGGAGACAAGGTACACACGTGCTCAGCTGCACTCCCTTGAAGCACTCAAACATTCAAGATATGGTAACCCCAGACATATTGTTATTCAAGGATGATTCTTTGAAGATATTCAAGGACAAACTGAAAGGCCGGTGTTGAATCCCAAACAACAAATATGCTCACAGTCAAGCTGCATTTGTACACGGTACACATTGCAGGTCTATATAGGTTTGCTACAGTGTAACCTTGTCACTCGTAGCCCTGTTTTGCAAAGGCACTGAGAGTCGGCGTGATGAATCTTCATAATCATTGACTCATAAAATTACTGCACCACCAGGTACTTAAAATCGGATGCCACTGGTTCCTGATTTTCTTCTGCTCATTAATCCCCCTGTATTGTGGGTGTCCTCTCACAGCCTTGGTGTATGTTTATGGTGAAAGTCACATTTATCTCTGGTATTGATTACTAAGATTACACAGGCTCTATTCGTTGCCCTCTGTAATGAAATTACTGCCCTCAGATAAGTAAAGTAATATGTGTTCTTTAATTTCCCCCCTTTTTTCATTTATACTGTTGAGGGGAAATGATGCTCACAGAAGTGTATAAATTGTCTAGAGCGGACAATGTGACCTGTTCAGAGATCTTAACTTGTGTAATTCAACATAATTTAACGTGCTGTGCACATTAGTAATCACAGTATGATGAAAATATCCCATTAAAGCTAGGAAAATTAATAAATTCAAGTGATTATGATAGGGCACCAAGAAAAGTCTTGAAAAGACAAGAGTACGACACTGGAGGTGGGGGTGTATATCGTCTATTTGGAAGCTCAACGACCCATCATTCTACAGAAAACATCAGCCGTTACCCGTAAGTCTCAATGAAGTGAAAAATATGTTTTGTTGAATGAGTAATTTCAGGATTTTTATCCAGTGGTGAAACTGAGTGTTTGTCTGCTGCCCGAGGCTGTGAGTGACCTCATCCGACTTCTGGTGCCCTCATAATTCTCTCTTGTATGGCCAGAACTGCAGGATTCCCATTCACAGATAGGAAATGGCTTATTGCTCCTCTTTTAGAGTAGCCATTTCAGCTATTCTATCATCTAGAGGCCTACAATGCAGCTTAAACAGCCCCATCTATTCCTTTTCTCTTAAATTCCACACCCCAAATCCTGAGTGTAACCATTAGCCCCCTGTCAGGTGAAGGGCTTCTCATGGCATTAGCTCCCTGCTGTCCCTGCAGGAGGAAAGGTTTGACCCTGGGCTGTGGAGGCTTTTGCTCCTCCTCAGCATGGCATGTGATGCAGCCCGGTACTGACAAAGGAGCTGAGCAGAGGCTGTCCTCAACCCCTCTGAGACATCCCATACACAGGGGCATGGGGGTCAGGCCTCTCAAGACCCCCCCTAACCAAAGTCTGTTGCAATTAATTGTCCCTGTCACAAAGGCTTTGTGTCACAATCTCAAGTTTCCACATTGCTCCCTTTGCCCTCTCTGACAGTAAGTGGTCACCCTCCTCTTGTTGGCTTGACACTGCATTTGCGAAGGCCTATGACAGAGGCGAGAAACAAGTTCTTCTGTCCTCTTCCCGCTGTGGCAGCCCTGCTCAGTCACACGCTAATTGAAGAGGTATTTTACTTGATTAATTGGACCCTTTTTTGAAAAGCAGCACAGATTGATGTCTTGGTTGTTTTTTGGTAAATCAAAACAATAATTAAAAAAGCATAGCCACCAGCTCCCTGTGTTGGAACAGGAGGATTTTCTCTTATTTTGTTGCTGTCATTTACCACACTCTTAAGGGCTTTTTACTTATCCAGCATGACATGGAGTATCAATTGTCCTGTTTTGGTAGTTAATTGGGGTCGAATGCCTTTTGCATACCAACACACAATGGTCAGCACTTGGAGGAGAGAGAGAGAGGAAAGAATTGATTTTCACTGTACTTACTGCAGATGTTCTATTTTTGAATACATTGTTTTCCTGTTTATTTCTTTAGCAAATGTTAAACACATTAGAAGAGCTTTTCTTTTTTTTTTTTTTTAAAGCTCAGTGTTATACTCAGCAAAGTATTTCTTGACTGTGTACTAATTTTGAAAAAGCTGTTCTTGAAAATGAAATCAGGATGGCTAGATCACTGACATTTTAAAGATGCATTAAAATGTTTTTTTTTTTTTTGGTCCCTTGGAGAAACTCTTCATTACAGATGATTGTGGCCTTAAGCGTTTCTTCAGAGTTGGCATAATTGCATTTACATTGTGGCATTAATGATTGGTTGATGCACTTGGATGTTATGGCTCCAAGGTGGCAGGCCTGTTGCCCTGACCATGAACAGGCACCTTTAGCTTTTCATCAAAGCGTGCAGGGGCTCTGGTTTCCTCTCTGTTGTCACAGCCAATGCTGAGGTTATTAGGAGGGGGGAGAGACTATCCAAAACAATTAGCTGTTAGGGTGCGACAACAATCTGTCGTGTGTATTAGGGCCTGCAAACATGTTGAAACTTTTCATCTCTTCATTACAGCACACAGCTTCTTTTCATATACATCTATTTCTGTCCAATGTGAATTTAATTCATGCCACTTTCTTTTTTTCCCCCGACTAGGAATGTTTGCTGAAGGCTGTTTATGTGCAGCCAGTTTCTAAAGTTTGCCTCTTCCCCACAAAAGCAGCAGTCACCACACTTATTCTGGTGGGATTCTGGTTGTGGAGTGTAACTAACTTGTGCATCTGCTACACAAATGATGCGTTCTGACTGTTCACATACGCCACTATATGCTCCTTAAAATGTCATCTTAATGTTAATTTCATGCTGTTTTATTCCTGGTTTTCAACAGTCACCACATTTAACATACAAAACACAAAGGTGGAGAGAGAGAGAGAAAAGACATCCAGTACTTTCCAGTAACATTATTTGGCACTGAACTTTTGTTTATATGAATTTTTGTTTGTTTATATTCCTTTTTAGGCAGACTACTACACCTGCATAGCTACCATAGTGTACCTGCGCAAGGAGAACTGCCTTTACCAGGCTTGTCCCAGCCAAGACTGCAACAAAAAAGTGGTAGACCAACAGAATGGCATGTTCCGCTGTGAAAAGTGTGACAAAGAGTTCCCCAACTTCAAGTACCGCCTCATCCTTTCTGTAAGTGACTCAGCAGCAGGTTCCCTAAAACGTCTGACTCTTTTTCAACTGTGCCACACATGCACTCACACACAAGCATATATGCTAATGCACATATCTTAAATGCCTGTTCTTCCTGCTTAGTCCTAAGCAGATGCTTCTGCTGTGGCAATGGGTATCATCCTTCTAGTTCTAGTCCTTCTTATTTCCCTGTCTTTCCTGCTGACTTACTGTCCTTATTCATCTTTCTGTCTCCCAGGACTCAAGGCACACTCTCCGCTTATGGCCCACTCCCTGTGGTTTAACATTGCCCCAATCTGCTCTTTGCAGTTCAATTTAGTCATTTAAAGCACGTTTTTATACTTGTGTTTAAATCAGAGCTATGTTTGGTTAATTGCTGCAGCTCTCCATACTTTGCTGTAACAGAAAGTGCAGGGAGGAACACAAATACAAGCCCTTTCTCTCAGCTCATTTGAAAACAAACATTATTTTAAAAAAAGAACAACATTAAATACAAAAACTCACTTAGTCAGCAACAGAGCAATTGCTGCCAGGCATCTGAAATAAGCGGCTTTTGTTTTGTACCACTCAACAGTCGACATATTGTTATTCTTCACAAGCTGTAGCATAAGCTGTGAATTTGCTTCCTTCCTTTGTATCACAAGAGCACAGTGACTCTGCGTGTTTTGCCAGGCTTGCCAGCAGGATATAGGCTAATTAGAGGAAGAAATGATTTCTTTAGAGCAGAGATGTGTGAAGTTAACATACCATATTTAAGCATCCAACAAACAACAAAACAATACAAAATTTAAACAAGAGTACATTGATCTATGCTTGTGTACTATGCATGTAACTTTTCTTCCTATTTACTCTTGCCTTTTGTTTTCTATATTATCCGACAGGCCAACATTGCAGATTACGGGGACAACCAGTGGGTGACTTGCTTCCAGGAGAGTGCAGAGGCCATTCTGGGCCAGAATGCAGCTTACCTGGGGCAGCTCAAGGACTCGGTGAGACTCCCCTTCCTGAATATAATTCTGGCCTCAGGAAATGGCCAGGGCAAGAGCTAAACCTCAGGCCTTGTTTACTGCCAAACATGCACCCTCACACACACTCCGGCATAGACAAATATGTGTTAAAGACACCTACTGTGCTCTGTTTCTTCCAGGCATAATTACTAACTTGCGTTGTTTTTCAGTGTTCAGTTACTTGAAACTATGATGAAACTAACATTTAATAAAAAGAATGTGTATCCATTGAAACTGAGCTAATCAAATGTTTCTCAATTTCAGAATGAAGCTGCCTTCGATGAGGTCTTCCAACAAGCCAACTTCAACACTTTTGTCTTCCGCAGCAGAGTGAAGCTAGAAACATATAACGTAAGTAAAGCAGGAATGGTAATTAGACTGATAAAATGCCTACAGGTTTGTTGCCATCACAGCATGCTTTGTTAGACAGATATATTGCTGTAATAAAATAGAAAACATGCCTGTGTTAAAGACTGGGAGGGAAAAAATGATGCAGCCTCAATCCCCTGAACCACCATCATTCCTTTGTAAGATGAAAATGAAACGTAAACGGGTTCTTTATGGTTTAGCTGTTTGTGTTTTTCCTCTTTGATAGTTTCCCAGTTCATTAACAAAACTACCCTGCTTTCATTTTGACTGACAGAACCACTTCTAAAAAACTCTGAATGTATGCTGCTCATTTTCAGTGGCTTTGTGAAGCGTGGGCACACAGATGAGTCGCGGTCACTATTTCTTGTCGGCCACACAGATAGAGGTTTGTTTTGAGGGAAGCGCATAAAAGAATTGATTGGGCTGGGACTCTGAGCAGGAAGTCTGGAGCCGAGCCAGAGGCTGCATCCGCCTTCAACGCACAGAAGAGGCCACTGTGTCTGTCACATTCAGCTCAGCATCCTAACTGCCAATGGCACTGCTACAAGCATGTATTGGCGGCTGCCTCCAAACCCCATATTCCTTCAACAGAGACACCTGCAGCCCCTCTTTCAGTTTATTTTCTCCTTCTCAGTGCTACAAGCCAGCCATTGTGCCGTGCTCTCACATGTTGTCGTGTACAGTGTTGTATATGCTTGATGTGGGACAAAGCAGGTCCTCAACAGTTAATGACACCATCCATCCTGTTGTATCATAGTGAGACTCAAACTTTCTAACAAGATTCATCAGAACAGTTGAGGAAATTATACTAACTCAATCAAGAACCTGCCGCAGTCACATGTGGAGTATGATGAAATGATCCCTTATAATGACATTAAAACAGCACATTCAAAGGTCACCCTGGCTATACATAATGTTGAAGGTAGACATCAGATATTTAGTCATATGCATACATAAACAACCAGTTGGTCAAAAGCAAATTCTTATAATCAATTAATTTTGTCATTTTTTAAATCAAATTAACAAAAATTTGCCTTGTTCCAGCTGTAAAATGTGACGTTTTGCTGCTTTTCTGTTTATCCCATCGAATTTGTCAGGGTTTTGGACTGTTGGTCAGAAAAACAAGCAATTTGAAGATGTCAAAATGTTAATCAATGAATTAATAGTGAAAATAACCATGATTACAACGTGATTACTATCACTGTATTACATAGAAGACAATGTTTTTGCAATTGTTAATAAATGATACCAATAATAAAGAATGATCAACAATTATTGGACATTAGTATCAAAATCAAATGAAAGTACTGTGATGCATTTGCTGCTCGACATCACAACATGACGTTCTTAATAAGCACAAAACTAAGACGCTGTTGAAGGAGCCTAGTGTCCCATTATAAGGATAAAGTCAAAACTACATTCAAGTCTGTCCAGCCATAATTAATCTCATTCTGGCATCAACATTCTTAAATAAATGAGCATAAAGCCTTTTTTAAGGATAAATATTGGGTGCCATTGAGAACCAAAAGCCATGCCATTTAGTACAGTTAACTTGGTGCTATTAAATCAAAACACTGATTAATTACAGTGTATTTATCAAAACAAGCGTGACGTGCAGTTAGTTCCTGTGGGCATGATGCATAATGTAATTATCTTCACACAAATAGACATCAAAGTTGTATTTTGGCATTCAAAATATTGATATTTTGATATTGCGTGTAGGTAATTGTGTTGTAAGTCTCAAAATGTCAGTGGATGAATGACTTTATTACTATAAATGTGTTGTTACTGTCATAACACAATATTTTAAATATTACCACTCAGCACTTGACTCTTTGACAGTCTTAAATCTTTAACATGCTGCCTGACATCAGGAATGTCTGCTTGCGGCTATAATATTCAAACTGCTGTGCTGTTATTAAGGGCTCATTGTCCCTGTCGGCTGTGTCTAGACATTGTAACTGATTTTAAGTGTCTCAAAAAGATGACGGTGATAAAAAAGTGATATTGAACAAGGCTTTTTCATAGCAGCCCAGGTCTTGACCACTGCAGGTCCAGTTTCAAACAGAAATGTGGTGGATTGGAAAGCAAACGTCTGGTCAGCCAACATTTTCTCATTCATAAATCCTGTCTGACAAGTTGAAACTTGCAATTCGCCGATCTGCAACATTGTGAAACCTGCCTGTTTACACCAAAGCGACTAGACGAGCCAGTGTATCGTTTCCATAGAAACCACTCTCTGTACTTCGGTTCTTACTGCTGGCTTTTCAGGGTTTTTTTGTAGCTGGATATAATTGATAGCATCTTAAAATATGAATGAGGATAGTGATAGTGAGTAACTTACTACAGTTGCATTTCTAGTATTGATGAAACGGCGAAAACATAAAAGAACAGGGTCGAGATGACCAGCTTACTTCGCTACGAGCTGATTGGCTGTTGAAAGAGGTGACGTGCCTTACATTCTAAAACCCGCCACTGGCGACTTGACAAGCTGAGTTATAGGCAGCGCCATCAGACAGGCCAGTTCACACTGCTGCAATTTTTCCCTGCGACGTTTGGTCTGAAATGGCCTTAATACTATTCTGGGGCTACAGTGGAGGGTGAGGGTGTGAGTGTGGAGAGTTGTGAAGTGGTTCCCAACCCTGGTTGTCCCAAGTACTGCTGGTTTTCTATTCCACCAAAGATCAATTGCACACAACCATTTTTCTAGGGCTGGGTAAGAACCACTGATGTACCATTGTGTGCGATGATCAAATATACAGCTTGCACGTAGGTTAGGGATTTAAAGTGAGTGTATGAGTGTCTGTGCCAATTTTCAGTCAACTCTTCATCTCCCCGGCTCTCTTTTCAAAGGCTGTATAAGAGATAAAATGTCTTGTTTTGCAAGTATGAAATGGTTAGTTTCCTTGGCTGTTGTCTGCTGTAAGTGTTCCTGGCAAGTTTAAAGCTGTTAGAAAAAGGTCACAGTGGAACAAATGTATGTGTGTGTTGTTCCTTTTGTGCTCATGTGTATACACACTCGCAGTACTGGCTGAGAGGGGGGCCAGCACAGGTTGTCCAAGCATAGCTCAACACCCAACTTGGCTGTGTGATGTTGGCTGCTTACAGATTCACACACACACACACACACACACACACACACACTTCTTATCTTACGCACCCACTCATCAACTGTAACCACAGTCAACATTACTGTCAGTGTATATGGTGGAAGTAGAATATCATAAAAGCACTTATAATGCCTTGTTCGTCCATTTTTAGTGGATTGGCTGTTAATCATTACTAATATTCCTACATTTAATGTAGGAGGAAGAAAATCCTGCTTTTATTGGGTTACAGATTAAAACCAAATTACATTACAGAAGCTTGCTCAGAAAATTACAATATCAAGAATTTAAATAAGATTGCACTCCCATTTATGGTATCTATTTGAATTTTTCAGGAGATGTCTTATTTCCATAGTCCATGTATTTAATTTCAAGTCTTCTACAACATTGGTCAGAATGGAGAATAAGTGTGTGTTTTTTTAGCAGAGTGCTGTGCACACTTGTAGGACTGATTGATTAAACGTATTTAAACTAAACTAAATCGAGGGGCAAATATGCTTTTGATTGTCACGTTCTATTCAACAATCGGATGGATTTCCCTCTTCCCTTGTTGAAGTGTGATTTAACCACATTGTGTAAAAGTAGCTGGCCAGACGCGGGTGTGTAGGTCTTAACTAGGGCTTCACCCTCAAAGTTATTACATTTGAGACTTCTGCATTGATGATTACATTCTAGTCACAGAGCTGAGCATCTCATAACCTGAAAGTTAAATCCCCAGCGACCTTTTCGAAACCCCGACCATCGTTTAACAACACTTAAAGATGCCCTGTGGAGTTTTTTTGTAAGCAAAGTATCCTTGAGGCCTAACACACGTGTTGAATGTTGCGTTTCATGTCACGTTACTGCTACCAACTGTTGATCAGTGTAATAGCACGAAACCGGTGGCAGGATCGTGTATCGCATCGCTCACGTGCATGTGCGTACTCATGCGCTTGCATGGTACAAACAAACTCATACAAATATTTCTCCATAGCGCTACTAGTGGTCACACGTATTCCTTCTGCTGCACAATAAAGAGGGTTTTCAACCTGTTTCCCATGTTGCACCTATTTCCTAACTCGCGCCAGAAGTAGCCAGAAGTGACATTCATTTTGGTCAATGCGATTTAGTATCTGGTTCATTTATCTATATTGATGTATAGCATTTTCTGTTATTTTATATTTTTGTATATAATATGTCCGTATTTCTCTTGCATCATACAAAACAAGCAAAGAGATTTATAACGGACTATTCATTAAAAACAAAGATGTAGGCATCAATCCAAAGGAAGATGATTTACATTTCACCCACTTCAGCTGCAGAGGATTAATGGAGACAAAATGAGTTTAACCTCTGTTTAAACGCAGAGAATAATGGCCCTGGTAGAAATGACCTTCCTCTGTCTAGACAGCTGTGGAGGTGGTTATTGCTTTAAAAGCTGCCTCTTTTTTTGTGAAACATTCATTTGTATGCCAACACAATTCAGATGCCCAGTCCAAACGTTTCACATTAACCCACTTGGTCTTGGGGGGAAAAGGGAAGATGCCTGTTTATTTATACGTTTCCAGTAGACAAGTAATATATTGCATACGATTGTCTATTGAAGTATACTGAGTGATACTGAGTCTTTTATGCATTTTCCACTAGGGCAGACACATTGCACTTCAGGCAGGACCCTGCTTGACCTCATGTTTGTAATGAAACTGGTTTCCGGTTGCTGCAACATGAAACGTTGCTGTTTAACTAAGCTTCAGTAACGTAACCTTGTCCAAAGTGAGCTTAAAGGGTAACTACACCCTAAAATTCTGCTTGAACCCTCTCTCCCAGCATATTTAAGAGCTGCTAGTCAGAGCTAGCCAACATCATATGTTATAGACCTCGGAGTCTTGCCTATTTCTTCACACATTTTTTTTTTTACACTGAATTTTGTTGGAAAAATCACCTGTATTAACATCATATGCCAACAAGAATCTGTGATTATGTGTACTGTGAATAAATTGTGATATAGGGTATAGTTCCTCTTTAACTGCTTGTTTAGCCGAGTGACGACACTCTGAAAGCGGTGCATTGCTAAGCAAAGTTCTTTTCTCAGAACTGTCACCTTTTTCATCCCACTGTGTGAGTGTGCAGGCCTGGAGTATGTGTCAGAAATGTTCTTATTTTTTGTTTGACAGGATGAATCCAGGATCAAGGCTACAGTGATGGATGTGAAGCCTGTTGACCACAAGGACTACAGCAAGAGGTTGATCATGAACATAAGGAAGCTGGCTGCTCAGTAGAAACGTCTGATCTATGCCAAGTGTTCTGGTTTTGCTTGCTTTTGCAAGTTTTCCTTTGTTTCAGTACAGCCAACAAACAGCTCTAAATGTATGACCGCCTTGTGTTTTTGTGTTGTTTTTTTTTTGTTTGTTTGTTTTTTACTTTCCTGTGTATTAGTAAAGTCCCCAAAGTACTTGTGACCGTTCACCTTTCCTTTGTGAAATAATGACTGGTGACCTGATTCTGGAAACAGTTTTTTTTTTTTTTTTTGTTGGTGAACATAACAGACATGGACTTTTACTTTCTTTTTGTTATTCGGGGAAGCAGAGCAGAGAGTGGGTCAGTAAGCCACAAAAGAAATCATCACTGTGTCTGTCTTAAGTCAGCCAGTTGTTCCTGCATGCACTGTGGTCATGTGGGGGTGGTGGCCTGCTTTAAGCAGAAGACCAGCACAGTAGCTTGCACTCTTTTCACTTTCTGACGCGCACTCAAAATGGCTGGGCTGGACCTGCACATCCCTGATAAGACCGTTTCCTCTCCCACTCTATTTTTTTTTTTTGCTCCGTCTCTCACATACTTGCAAACATAAGCACATATACACATACACAGTGCAGACCTAATGGGAAATGCACTGCATTCTATTTAAGTAGCTACAAGGCGTTGTTGAGGTTTTCAAAGCCTGTAACTGTTTTTTGTTCTGTAGTTCAGTTTTTTTGTGATAATTAACTCTGAGAATAAATAAATATGTTTGTAATCAAGTTATTGTCTGTTTTACAATTGATACTTGACTCTGTCTGAAGTCTTTTTATTAATTGAAGTACATAACGGTAATGTGTAAATCTGTTGAGCTGACGCAACTATCCCTTACAGCACCTGATCCTAACCTGTGCCTATTAAAAGCAAACAAAACATGTAGACTATTTTTTTTTTTTGGTAGGGGATTATTCCAGGGCTTGCACACAATGCCCTCTATCTCCTCAGATTTTGCTCAGACGTGCAACAGATTCCCCTGCAAACTTGACTTTCATGTTGTATTAAAGCAGAACATCAGTGAGGCTGCACCTCCCCATATTTCTTGTGATAACATCTCGTTTCTGCTGAGTGCTGCATCTGTTGCCTGTAGTGTGCCGAGATGGATTAAGCCTGTCTTTAAATGGTAAGGAAAGGTATGTTTGACTTATTTATTTTATTTTGCCAGCCATGCTTGGAGATATTGATTTGAGTTTGCCTGTGATCGCCTCCCTACATCTCACTGCTGACGCTGTTTGGTTATTTCAACTATTAATGTGCTTCCTCTGTGTCCTCCTAGGTGTTGCAATACATGTATACATCTTTTATAACACCAAGTCGGTTATTGTTGTAGGTGCTGTCAAATGCTGCCAGTGATTCCTCACCCCATTCCTGCCTCAAACTCCCAGTCAATCACACAGCAACAGCAGAATAGGACCTGGTGGCTCTTTAGCCATCTGAACTGAAACATATTGAGTGTTGCACATAGCACAGCTGAAAAAGAAAGGTTGTACTTCTGCCAGGGTAAATCTAGCAGTTTCCCCTGGGAGTCTGGGCTGGAGAGTTATTTTCTGCCCTCATTTACATCTGGCATCCCATAAGCTTTTATTTGAAATGGGAACGCTCTTAACTATTGTAAAAGCCTCAACTCAAGAGAGGTCACTTGATAATTCAATTCTCACACCTGTTTTGTAGTTTTGATTAAGCTGATTACACAGTTCTAGTTATGTAAAAAATTAGATTGTAATGCATTTATAATTGATTTCGCACTTGTTAGGATGAGATTTGCTGACTAACTGGACTGAATTATGCTTGTTACTCAGGAATAGTTTGCCCTTGCTGTTTTTTATTAGCAGTAGATGAGCATGCCTAAATGGAGTTGTCACACAACATGGTGGAAATTAAAAATGTGATTATAATCTATGAGATGGCACTCTGCTGGGCATCTACAGCACACTGAAAATGAAAACTCGTGGTGGAAAGTAGCTAGTACATTTATTCAAGTTCTGTACTTAAATACAATTTTGAGGTATTTCCATTTTCTGCTACTTTATACTTCTACTCCACTACATTTCAGAGGCAAATATTGTACTTTTTACTCCGTTACATTTATTTGATACCTTTTAATTACCAGTTATGTTGCATGTTCAGATTAATAATAAAATATAATGAACAAATAAATTGTGATGTAATAAAATTACATTAATGTACACATTAATGCATCACTATTTATAATCCAATAATATCTGAACATACATTATTCTGAAAATGGGCCATTCTGCATAATGAGCACTTTTACTCTTGGTACTTTAAGTATATTTCAATGCCAATGCTTTTGTACTTATGAAACGTTTCTGACATTTCTAATAACAGTTTTGACCAATTGTCTTATTAATTTATGGTTGTCAGATAACCAAAAGAAGAAATTAATAGAAATCAAAGGGATAATTGCACTATAGTAATTTTCTGTTAAATTAAAAACTTTGAAATGTCTTCACTTAATACTGGCCATACAGTACACAAAGCACAGTTTATACTAATGATGTGGCATGAGCAGAGAGCCCATTGGGCATCTGTGTGATCAGGCTGAGTTCTGAGAGAATGCCTGTTGCCCTAAGTTATACTCCACATAGTACACTTGGTAAACCACATGCATTGCTGCAGTATCAACAGATGCCACACTGTTGAGCCATCAATTGCTCTGTTGGTGTGCTCATCTGTTTTACTGAGGTGTTTATGGGTTTGACATTTTCTGTCTCAGCGTGGAAAAATATCATTTCTAAGTTTACACGTGTGCCTTTAAAGAATGACATCAATTTTATTCAAAATGCAATTGCCCATAAGATTGAGCGCCTCAGGCAAATTGTGATTCGAGCCGTGTTAGGCTTTGTTTCCCTTTTTAGATGTGTTGATCTTGAGCCTTGGCAGCAGCTAAGGATTAGCTACCTCTCGTTTTGATCGACTGTAGTTCATGTTGGCATTCAATACGTCACATAACAGGCGTGTTGAATGTTTAAAGATTTTGGTTTCATCTTAAGGAGGATATACATAATTTAGGCTAATGTCACAGGCCTATGTAATTAGAAGATTAAATACGAACTCATATACTACATACCAACAATACACAACAAAATATGATGTGACTATGATACTCCCATAATTCTGTTCTAATGAAACAAAATGTGCGATACATTGTTAGGAACTACTGTTTTATGAGTATGCCAGTATTGTGTCCCATGTTGCTCACATGTTAATGTGTGTATATGTGCATAATATTCTCCTGGATTGGATGGTTGTCTTCTCCTTTGCTGTAAGCACATACCTAGTCATTTTGAGAGGGAAGCAGTTAATCATATGCAAACTCAATTACATATATTAATGGAAACTGTGTAATGGTGCCATTACAGAAATTGAATGTCGTCTGATAGTCCATATTGTAGCTACCTGGGTGTGGAAACAGTCTAACTGAGGGGTCCAATCAAAATAATCACCAGTCTAGTCTTTAACACTATGGAGTGCTTGGGTACTGACAATGTATTGACATACTGCAAATACGCAAATCATTATGAGTTATTGTGCTCATAAGCAGTCAGCAGTGCCTTAGCCATGGCCTCTCCCAGTCTGCTGGTTGTTTAGCTTTATTGCTGGTGCTTCTCCTTCGGACCTGTGGAGCCCGGCAGGTTGAGACTCTGAATGTAGGAAAGCCCATGGCCCTGACAGCGTGGAGACAAATGGGCAGGAGGAGGACCCCTGGGGTACTGCTGTAATAAATGGGAGTAAGCAGTTTGTGTGTTTCTCAAGATTCATGGGTCTCGTTCCTTCTCCGTGCCAGGGGTATTTGCTTATGTGTATGAGAAAGGAACAGGTGCGAGACTTTGTTTGGGTTTGAGCACGCAGCAGCCAAGTCTTGTCTAGGGACCTGTTGACCAAACACTGGTCATGTGTGGATGCACCTTAGCTTTTTTTATTTTTCTGACTGGCCTCACCTGTGCGAGAGAGAGAGAGAATAAGATTGATGTTGTTTTTGAAACATCCATGCCAATAAAGCCTTTTGAACTGAATTGAATAAGTGTTTCTAGCAGTATCTGTGCTGTGTCTTCAAATGGGGTGCGGAAAATTGCACTGACAGTCAAAATGTCTGGCAGGTGGAAAGCTGATCGTTACAATAATTGTTGCAGTCAAATAAAGTAATAATCCATTGTTGCTTCTGAAAAGCAGTGCAGATTGAATCTGTAGATACAAATGTGTCTCGGGCCCCTATCCTGTTTCCACTTTAATTGGATTTGGGTATAGATAAAGTTCTGTTTGTCTTCTCAAGCACATAGATTATAAGGCCATGTAGCGAATTTCTATAGTTTTTTTCTCTGCAGTTTCTCCTTGTCATTGTCAGTCCTGAAAAACACACTTTACTTTGATTCAGTTTCAATGAATTGTTTTCAGTTCTGTGCTTTGTTTCTCTCTCGCACCTATTCTCAGTAAAACGTCAGATTAAGGACAGAGTTGCTCTGTACAATTCTCATGGTAAGTGTGGTAGCAATCTCTGGTCCAAAGATGATATTCTTTTAGTCGCTGCAATTTTCTCCTATACGCTAAACAGTTCAGGTAACAGCATACAAAGTGGACAAGGTGCAGGGATTTTAGGGCTGGGAATGAGGCGGATTTGATCTCTGGGGTAGACACTGTTCCTGCCAGACTGTTAGTTGGATTGTAAACCAGGTACTTACTTTTGTCTGACTTTGTGCCCTCAACTCTCCCCTGAATTGCACTTTTTCTTTTTATTTATTCACTTGTTTAAATTCTGTCTGCTTGTATTTCAACATTCAGTAACCTTTATCTTGACTGTGTGCGTGAGAGGGGCTTATTCATGTACCTAGGTGATATGAATTTGGCTCTCAGTCTAGTTTACCTCAAACATTGCTATAAGAAAGAATAGGGTTAGATGTTATGACAGTTTTAGCTATAACTCATTATAAAAAGGTCTTATGTTTAAACAGAGTAGGTTAGGGGAAATTTTGCATGACTTTTTCTTCTCATTTTAATTCTATGACTAGGGCTTTAGCATTAAGCAGACAATGTGTCTTCATTAAATCTCCTCTCTGTTACCTCTGTAACCTGATAATTAGACTGAATTGCCATTTTTTAATTTTTTTTTATCAGATTACTTCTTTACTATTTGAATCACTGAACAAAAGATGAGAAAATGTGGGCAGCAATCCAGAGGTCTGGAGTCAGGCTGTAAACATCTGAGGATGGGACCATGTTTGTTTTTAACTTCTAAAGAAAATTCCAATATTTTACAAGTTTGTGCATCCTTTAAACTGTACCTAACAGGTTATGCTGATATTGTGCTCACAAGTGCTTACCTGAAGGAGTTTAATTTGGCCAAAGAAATACGAGCCTTAATGTGATTAATAAACAACAGAAAAAAAACCTTCCTGTGCCTAATTTTGGATCTTCTATTTATGTTTGACTTCTCCAGGTCATGTCCCACATCCCACATGTAAAACAAAATAGCACTGGGCTTCCAGATCTACCTGGTTTCAGTAGCCCTGCAATGCCAAAGACAGTTGTAATAAATTATTGGAGTAGCTAATTTTTAATGTTCGCCTTTTTTAGAGCACTAAAAACTTTTTTTTTTTTTTTTTTTGATAGTTAACATTTTAAAGCATTTTGAGGCTTATCTTCTTTGGCCTTACTGGACTCTGTTGTAAAGGTGTTTCCAGTGGAGTGCTTTTGTCCTTTTGTTATCAGTCTGGAATACAATCTTGTGCTGACATATAAATACAGAATGTTGGCTGGAGCTCTGACAATAAGACCAAGGTTGTAAAAAAAAAAGAAAACCTGAAATGTTCCTTAAAAAGTCAACATGTGGGTTTTTATTTTTAAAGGGGAAAAATGCACAACTTACCACAATACTCTAAAATATATATATACACACATAAATATACATATATACACGTATACACACATACATATATACACATATACACACATACATATATACACACATTTGCACACACATATACAGTATACTGTGTATATATATATATATATTTCTCAGCACATGTGTTATAAGCAGCAACATTTTAATTCAAATTACAATTATATACAATTAGATTTGGCTTGTTTTCCATATATGTAAAGTTGATGGTGGGAGTTTGTCCTGTATAGCTGTGAGGGTTTTTTTTTATGTACCAGATTCAGCACCACAGGGGTGTTTTTTTTTAAAGGTGGCGGTAGAATATTTTTCAGATACTCATTACATTGCAGGAGGGAAAAAAAATAAATGGAGAAACATCAAAGGTTCAGCACGTCACTGAAATTACTATTCCTAGTATGATTTCCAATATCAAAATAACTTTGAAGTTTCATGTTGCTCTTTTGTAAACCTCACAAAGGAACTGACACCCCATGCTTTGAGATCCGCTTGGTCTTCATTCTGTATGTACAGGTGCGGATGACCTTGTCTAGGTTCTCTTTAATTGGATGACCCATTGCTTTGAATAAGGGCTGCTCATCAGTGAATATTGAGGAGGGGAATCATCTCTGAGTTCATTGAAGTGTCAAGATAACAAGTGATTAGACAGTGCAGGGAGACATGGCGTGAGACTGTCAGAGCCCATTGCCGCACTGAAAATATCAGATGTATGTGTCCATTTTTTCCCCCTCTGGAAACACTTCTGTCTCCCTGAACGAACTGAGAGAACATTATAAACAGTGCATTATTGTGATGCTGTACAGTTCAGTCCTTGCATTCTTGTGCATCATCACTCCATCCACCCTCTCTATCCAGTTCCTCTCCTCCCTCCCTGCCTGTCCACTTCTACACCACTCTGCTTTGCTCTCCTTTCCAGCCTCTTTACAGAGACATTTTTAATAGTCCCTGTGGTGTGGGATTTGGACAGGCGTTTTAGTTATGTAACTTCTTGTGCTGCTTCTGTGCCTCTCTTTCCCTCCCTTCTTGTTTTCTCTATCTCTCGTCTTCCCTATTTCATGCATTGGGGCTTTAATTGTTTAGAAATGCTGGTGGAGTTCCCTTCAGGCTTGAGCTTTTGACCTGTACTACGTCTGTTTGTGTTCTTGCGCACGTGCCTCCAGGACACCACGGCTGTAGAAAGGCAGTCCCTCTCTGTACACTCCATGAGGTTTCTAAATTTATAGTATTCCTCAGTGTGGAGATTCACTTTTAGCATTTCCCTTTTTTTCCCTTTACATTGTTATCCTATGTTACCTCAATATCTATCTTGAGTGAGCGCCTGCACATTATCTCCTCAGTGCAATGGGAGTCCAAGTGGAACTCATGCATTCAAACATGTTTGTTTGAATTTATGCCAAGGTCTTGTTCGGAAACCAAAATTTGCTTGCTGCTCTGTTTCTCCCTGGGATACAGATTATATCTCCATGTCAAGTAGGCCAGGCGGGGGGAAGAGTCACCCCTTGAGGGGAGGCCGTAGCCTCAGGCCCTGCTACAATATGTCTCAGTAGTCCAGCCCTCTTGATGCTCTGGGTGATGCACCGCAGTGACAGAGTAATTTTTCTCCTGCATCTGCCCAGTACTCCATTTACACAAGCCCTTTAGAGTTGCCCCCCTCCTACCAAAGTGAAAAGCAATTGGCTTATTTACTTACTGTCAGTGTAACCTTCTCCTGTTTCTGGAACAAGATGAAAAAAGGGGAAGTCTGGGAGAGAGCGACCAAGCTGTCTCAAGAGCTGACAGAGTGCCTGCACGGGCAGCCTTACATGCTTCCTGCTGGAGATGATATTTTGACATCTTTTTACAGACCCCTTAAAGACAAGGCTGAATCTGGAGAAACCCTTTAGTCAGTCATGTGACTGCAATGGAAAAGGAAAAATAAAAGCTGCTGAAGAATGAAGGCTGGAGTTTAATGAAAAAAAGGAACAATTTTCACAGTTCTTCAAATGCGTTCCCCCCGTTCATATCATCACTGTCTCATTTAAAGTATTTCCACAGAAATGTTGCTGTCTTGAGCTTATTACTGAGACAATATATGTGTTTGCAGTTACTGAAGTGAAACTCCAGACCATATACTCCAGACTATAACAATTAGAGCTGTACAAAGAGAGAAGGAAAATCTATTTGAAACTGTCAAATCCTACTGTCACTCAAATAACCAGGTTGAAGAACACAATAAAGGAACATGCCTGTGTGCTGTCAGCTCTTTGGTCAAAGGCTTAGTGTGTCAGATTCGAGAGATCAATGCTGTCTTCAAACCATCACAACAAGCAGAGCCGGTAGTGGGGAAGTCTTGGCAACACCAGTGACTCTTGGTTGTTTCTTTTTCTGGTGTGGGACTTTTAAATTATAGTCTCTTCTTCCTCTAACTGCCTCTCACATTATCATCCTGGAAAAAGAGAAGATACTGTGCCGGAGACACAACTCAGCTGTCAAGGTGCCACAGCTTCTGCCCTGCCAACTCCATGGCTTTAATTCAGCAGATGCCCTGCAGCTATCATTTCACATCATTACTTACAAGCCATTGTGCCTCGTGTTTGACTAATAAAATCAACAAACTGAAAACAGGGGTAAAGCGAGAAGCCGAGGGATGCCTTATGACAATCATTAATGAGGGAAAATTAAAGTAATGTGCAGCATTACTCTGAAGAGCTATAATTAAACAAGAACGTCCAATGCCAACTGTGTGTCTTCTGAGGAGCTCCAGGCAATGCATGCGTGTCTGTAGTGGGAGAGATAAAGCTGCAGTGTGGGTGGGAATGTCTACTCGAGCCAGTAGTAGCCTGAACTAGCACCCATTGTTTTTGCCTAATTGAAGTCCTGATTTGGCCAAGCAGTGACCTATGTGTTTCCTGGCCGGTGTTTGAAGTTTTCATGGTGAGGTAGCTGCAGGGGGGAATTTAATGGTCTGTGTGTTTGGGCAGCATTCGGACTGTTTATCCCAACAGCAGCTGCACCATTGAACCACACAGGAAAACGTAACAAGAGCAGACGAGCAGGAGGAAAATATGTCACATTTGAACCCAAGGATATGTCTTTGACTGGTAGCTGTGCTGAAAGCTTTACAGCAGAAAGCAAGGTGGTGGGACAGTGTGATACCAGGCCTTACTTGGAGGCTTCAAAGCCAGGTGTAGAGAGATGTTTGGGTCAACATCTAAATCCCTTCTTTCATGCCTGTCAGTTCTGGAATCAACAACAACCCCTTAAGACTGAGGTTTGCACTGCGTATAAAGACAGAGGGCCTGCTGTTGTCCCCTGCCATGTTCTGTACCCTGAGTTATCCCGATAAAGAAATAAGCCCAGGATCTGGTGTCACCAGGAGCAATGTTTCAATCACTTGGGATTCTGTAAGATTGTTTGTGTTGTGAATAAAAAAAACAGAGAGAAGGACATAATATCATTTTGAGACTGCAGGATGATACAGTATTTTATAATAAGCAGTGTACAGTGTAGTGTAGTTTAAAGCAAATCTATGTAAGTTTTGCTTAAACTGTGGGCACAAGCGGTAATTATACATGAATAACATGAAGTGGGAGGAGCTGTTAGTTAGAGGAAATCTGTTTCAGAGCGGTAGGGAATACTAAACGCTTTGTTGCTGAATTGACTCAATTCAAAAGTGAATTAATTGAAGGTGCAGATTGTATTGTCAGTTTTCTGAACGGTGTAATGTATAGCTTCCACCCGTTGTTAGCAGCACACATAAAAGAATTTTAAACTCTTTGAGTGGATGTTTCTTACTGAAAAGTTGTTTGCACCTTTTGTTTTTATTTACACAAGCTTGTACCCATGACTTTTTAATGAAAGAACCAGATCTTTCCTAACACAGTTTTTAATCTTTTGCACTGACTAGGTTCATGTCCATCCAGTCATGTAATATTTTATATGGTAAAAATGTATGGGAGTTTTACTTCTGGAACCAGGAATGCCTGAAATAGCTCCACCCACTTTGCAACTCTATTGAATTTTGCTGTATTTCCAGAGATTCTCTTGAATTGATTTGCTTTAAAGAGTAACTTAACACCCTCTTTTGTTTCTGCTGACCTACAGTGGTTCAACTACTCACCTTGTTGCAGTGATGTACAGGGGTACTCCAGGACAACGAGGTCAGTGGTCAACGAGGGTAATAGATCTCCTTCGCAGCAGACATTTTGACATGTCATGGCAGGAAAAGTGCAGGTGTAACTTTTAACATTAATTAATAATGACTGTGCCCCATTTAGGTGTGCCAGTTCCAGGGTCCTGGTATTGTACATGTTGGCTCATTGGAGTGGCTTGGTGAGACAATCAATGGAACTGAGCCGTTGTTTATGTTGTTACTCAAACATGTGCTTTCCTCGCTCAAAATATCTGCTGTAAAAAAGGCCTACATACTACACCCTTGAGTGTATTAAACTGAGCTACAGCAGGGTGTGTTTTATTATTTATGAATTTAACTTTTTATTAGTAAAAGGAAGGAGTTGCCTTTTTTTTAAAAATTAATATTACATGGACTTGCTTCAAGGAATATTTAGAGATGTACTGTATACAGCCTTCTATTGTTTGTGTGTGTCTACAGACTTTGCTGTGAATAGTTTAATAGGGACTATGTTTTCAGGAGAAAATAGTTTAAATGAAAACAGTTCACAGCGAGGTCTGTAGATAAACCAGAGTAACCCAGGCATTGTTTTTGGAAATACACATTGCGGCAAGTTTTTCTAACTTCACCAGTGAGCACCACAAAAAAAAAATTCCATTCACCCCCATTGTTCTGGGGTGAGGCATTAGTCTGAGCAATGGATATCTTAAAATCTTGGCAAATAAAAGGAAAGCTCTCTGCACATCTAGACACCACAAGGAGTAAGTGGGAAAATATGTTTTTTTGTGATTTGGTGAACTGACCCTTTAAACGCCAGTTATTGCAGATGAAAAGAAAAAAATCAGAAAAGCAGTGAAGAGTCTTTCAGGGAGATCTTTCATTGTTTTGTTCACCTTTATTTTATTTATGGAAATGCCAGCGGACAAAATATTACACACATTTTAATATAATGCAATCCAACACAACATCACCACACAGCCCTTAGCAATTACAATGGAGTTGAGTTAACACCCTCCTTATAGTGTGAAAAAAAGAAAATATGTGGAGCTTGATAAAGGATTTATTTCAGGCCTGAATTGTATTACATTGTACAGGTGTAGCTAATAAACTGGTCACTTGCTGTATGTAAAAATGAACAAGTAGTCTTTTGAGAGTTCCCTTGCAGGGAACCTGTTACCTGCAGTAAAAACACTCAGAATCCGATTTGACAAATCAGTAGATGCATCTTTCAGTGGTAAACAGCTGTCACTGAAGACTTGTCTTTTGGGGCTGATATAGCTTGTTTCGGGATAAATGGGAACCCCACATGTCATCAAGAACAGCCTTACAAATATTGACATATCTGTCAGCCTGTCTAATCCTTAATGATGGCTTTCTGAGCCTACAGGGACGTCAGTTTTTTCACCAAACCACATGACAGTTTCTTCCGGAAAATGCAGCTAAAGAGAGCTAGTGGGGTGTGGATTTGACAATGTTTTGTGACTTATTTTGTTTACAGGTTCAGTCAAACAGTGCTAATGTTATCAATGGGCAACAAATTGTTCCAACCATACTGATTATTTGCATTAAAAAGGTCTGATGCAATGTCATCTCATGGGGCTACCCCAGAGATAGCATTTCTACTTATTTTGTCCTTTCTTCGAGTGTTATTTATGAAAACAACTTTGGAAACGATTTACCCATGAGCCCAAGATGCCACATACTGTTCTATCTATTGCAACCATATACCCATTATCACACTCAAATGTTTACTGAGATATTATCGCTTTGCTCATTTTAGACTTTTGTTTAAACAAAATGAGAGAAGCTTTTATGGTTTGAGATGAAGAAGTGTTTGTGTCCTCGCCTCCACAAAAACCACCAAAGGCTGTGTACATACTGTATCTTATAAAGCGAGTATTAGATTAGCTCTTTCTCTCCTAGAAGCTTCATGCATATGCAGGCAAAAGCAATTACTTCTGTAAGAAACTCACAGCCTCCATTAACTCATACATCACACTGGCCAAACCCCACATTATCTGTCACTGAAATATTGCAGTGGTAAATACGATAAACAAATACCCGTCCTGCAAATATCAAAATTGTTTAATGACACAATTTCAATTATCTTCAGCTGTTTTCCCCGCCTGCCAGACAGAGTATTGGGAACAAATGAAACGAGAAGCTAAACCTCCAGCTGAAAGGCTGCACTGCTCAATGAGAGTGAAAGCAAATATATTTTGTATTTGCCATGGTAATGTGGTCGTAACAACAAATGTCAACATGTGCAGATGTGATTAAATCATTTTAAATCACATTTTTCATTGGTTTGCAAGGAATGTTGATTTTAGAAAAGAGTATCTTGCGTGCAGTGGAGCTGTGAAGTGAGAGTTAATAAAAAGCAAGCAGCGTTTAAGGTGTTACGTAATTAAAATCAGCATGTTGAGGGGGAATTTTGCCTTGAAAGACTGATACGACAGAGCACTGGGCTGGCATAATTGTTGATGTTGTGCTTGCGCGTGCGTGTGTGTACTTGCTGACTAGATAACATCAAGCAGCAAACAATAGAGCAGAGCCAGATAACAGACAACAGAGACAGATAGAGCAAACTGTCTGAACGACAACTTAGTGAGAGTATAGTTCTCTCTTCTACCAGGAGTTATTAATTTAGCTAAAATTGATTATGACTTGAAATGGCTTTTCAGTGGAATATTGGTTAAGTAGAAATGGTGTGATTGGGTTAAGATGTATTATTGGTCATTAGGTTTGAGTAAAGAGAGGCCATTTTGACTGTCCCAAGTAATGGCTGAATGATGACACAGATTTCTCTTTACAACCACAGATTAGCACAGGTCAGTTATTTCTTTTTAAACAATGAATCAACACAAAAGAAAATTCTTCAGAGCATTTCATCTTTCTCATAACATAACATTAACTCTGCACCCCTTAAAATGCTCTGTTATCCTTCTGCACCAGCAAGGTGGCTGTTCTGTTCGCCCCCTTCTCTGCTTTCTCTTTGATTACCAAAAGAAAGCTAATATAGATGGCAACCTCTAGTTATGATGGAGCTCACGCACAGTGACCCTGACCAACCCTGCTGATCGATGTGCAACTGGGCGCCATGCTGTGTTTATTGGCAGCCACTGTGCGCCTGGATTGGGTTGGCTGCATCTGTATTGTTACTGTAAATGCTCCCTGATTAGCCAAAATCATTTATGCACAGGATGAGAACAGCTCTGCCAAAGTTGCCCCATCATTATTGCAACCATTGATTACTTTCAGTGGCTTTGGTGTGTGTGTGTGTGTGTGTGTGTACGCGCACGTTTGGAAGAGGATGCAACATTACACATGTAATGTTCATGTGTATGGATTGATTAAATGCCTCTGTTACTCTGATGCCTGCTCAATGTCTCCAAACTGAGAGTTTAACAGAACCCCAGACCACTGAGGGTATGTTTTTTTATATTTTTTTTACTTTTTGGCATTTTAGTCTAGTGGGCGTTGAGTATATCTCGATACATTAATACAGTTTTTATGTAGGCCTGCTGCATCACTAAAACCTTAGATTACTTAAACCTGCATTAACTGATTTTGATTGGCCACTTGAGGGCAGCGCAAACAAGGTGTAAACACTGATATATTATCTGCTTTTAGGTTGATATGGCTAACATGTTAGCAAACAGTTGCCTATTTACACATCCAGCAGACATGGAGCAACATTAGCATTCATTTGGAGAAATGTTTGTGTCCACCTGACCAATTTAAGTCCAATATTCACTGTCCATTTGTTTTGGTCTCCACCAACTCCTGAGGGATAAAGCTGCTAAATGCTCCACTATGTTCACCAGCTAGCCGCTAACTTTGTCTGTCTCCTATTAAGTGCCGGGCAGGTAGTGTGCAGTGTGTTTTCAGAGCTTTTTTCCTGTAAACAAACTGCCTGTTGGGTCTGGAAACAACGCAGGTGAGAGCGGTGAGAGTGAACCAAAGTGCTGGATTAGTTACGGGCCGGGAAACCAAAACAATGAGCTGAAAAAGACTAAAATACTTAGCAGATACTTAGCAGAGCTGAAGGGAACTGCAGAGTCAGGTGATAATTATCTGTGGGTTCATCACTCCAAGAAACTCCTTTCACATTACACATAGTCCTTTGATCCATTGTTGATATAAAAATATTAAGCATAGCAGCTTTAAAAACACAAGTATTGTCTTGAGCAAATAAATTACTCTACAGAGATGTATTTCTTCTTCTGCATGCTGTCTTTCATTATGATGAACATGCTTTTTTTTTAATGTTAGCAGTTACTTATCTTACATACATATCTTCACCTTGTTAGTGTCTGCAAGTGGTATCAGATTCCAACACAGCTTTTGCTTCACATGCTAATGCCACTTCCTTTGGAAACAAACCTAAGTAACCATGTGTATTAAAGCCAATGTTTTGCGCTGATGGAATTACACAAAAACTAAAGACTTTTGCCAGTGCGTTCAGAAATGTATTGCAGTCACATTGACAACACACAACTTCAAACTAAGCACTCCTCAATATTAAAACACAGACAAACGAATCAGCTGAATTGGTGAGCAGTAGGCTTGAAGTTAAAGTTCCCATGGAAAATATCAGACACTTTGTTTTCCGTCACAGGAAACTGAGCAGAGAATGTGTTTTTGTTTATTTTTTATTTCAATTCCCGCTTGCTTGGGGGGGAAGAAAAGTTAATCCTTGTATTTCTGATGTCAAGAGTCCATGAAATAGGTAGAGGAGGGGTGGACGCCTCTGAAGTCAAAGCAAACTGTCATCATGTTGATAGTGTTTTTCTGAAAGGCCCACAAAGGAGAACTGAGGACTCTCACTTTTGTACGGTGGGAATACAGGAGTGCTCTTCACTCGCTGTTTACATATTCTTGCCCCTTCTGAGGGAAGAATAATAAGTAAGATGCTACATGAGCTACAGCTCAAGACTGGGAATATAATACAACTTTATAGTGTGCAGCCCCCAGATCATATTCTATTTTTTAGCCCTGTCCCCTCATGTCAAGTGGTGAATGTCTGATTGAAATTAACATTAGTGCGTATTATGCCCTCTTGACCCCATACATCTTAAATAGGGCACATGTGGTGATTTGAGTGGCAGAGATGAAACCTCTCACCTCTACATTGGAGGCCTCTGTCATGTTGAATGTATGTATTTGTGACACATGCTGACAAAATGCTTAGTGCCGCGTGAGGACGCAGAAGGACATTTGACCTGATCTCTGTCATTAGCGGGCTAATTATGGGTGTCAAGTAAAGTGTCCCTCGATGTCCCCCAGGTGTGTCATTGTGTGTGCATTGAGGTATTGGGCTGTGGGAGGGAATAAAGACCCCAAACCCAGAGCCATCTAGGTTTTTAAAATTATACAGCTACAGGGCAGACTTCTGTTTTGTTTATATTACATCAAGTTTGTGCGATTTATTTTAGCTATTGATCATCAGTCAATTTTTGTGGAATATCTCTTATACTTTTTATTAGATCAAAAAGAGAGCTTGATCATTAATAAATATTCATTTGTGAATGGATGGCTTCTGCAACTATCTTTGTGACTTTTTTATCCTTGAACAATGTGCCAAAGTCAAATTCTTTTCTTCCTAAAAAAAATATTAATTTTGCTTGGTCATTCAGGGGAGCTGTTGTTTCTTTGTTTACCTCTTACACATTCTGCAACATTTCATTTGCTAATTTAATAAAGCCAGGGGAAGAGATGTTGTGCTGCTGCCCTTGTTTGACTATCAGTCAGAGAGAACAGAATCACAGCGGATCTCAAGTTTTTTTGGCAGAAACATTTCAAGCAATCACGCTTTTATTAAACTTCTCACTGTCCACTGATCTCCTCTGCCAGCCTTGTCAAGATAACAGATGAATCATTATGTACAACAATTAAAAATTTATAGGATTTTCATTTCATCACTGTTATCGTTTATATTCCTCTGGGTTACAGAAATCCCTCTCAGTAGATTGAACTTGACTGTTTCTATTGACATTTTTCAGATGCAGTTAGCTCAGAGGAACAGGCTGATCTCTGCTCAGGTCAAATCAGAGTCATTCACACACTGCAGGGCATCTAACAAAACAGAATCGTTATGGACAACAAAGCACATCAAGTACTAACAGAGAAAACTAAAGACATGTCTGTTGAATGTTGACATGTTGCCTGTGTGTGTGTGTGCGTTGAACTGTTGAACTGGTCGTTAAGTCATTAAGTGATGAAATACAGAAAAGAGTAAAATGAATGAAGTAAAGCAAGTAGAGTGTTTCTAATCACGCTAACCTTTCCACAGGAAGTTCCTCTGTGTCTTGTGTATTCCTCTGTGAGAATTTACAAGGCCTAACAAGATTGTGAGTTCACAGATACAAATCTTTAATCAGGGGTTTATTCTGCATTTTTAAAAATGTGCCTGCTTATATTTATTTCATAGACAGTCTCCACAATGGAAAATCATAAAAATGAATGCTAATAATGACTAATTATGTATGGAAAGGTTGTATAAAGGTTTAAAAAAATATATATATTTTTGATTATGTAAATCTACGCATTAGCTTATTAGTGATGCTGGATTGTAAATATATTATTACTTGTGTGCCACTTTTTGAGGCTGTTATTTACACACAGACTGGTTTGAATGTATCTTTTATTGCTGTTTTCATTATACTGCACATTTGCCCTTCAGTATTCTTCCCACTTTATTGAGGTTAAAAGGTTTACATTTTTGACCTTAGAAACAGCAGTTGAGAGAGCAATCTCACTGCAAAGTCCATTTAGCAGCTATTCAGGAGCTTTTGATCATATCACCTGATCTTCAACTGGGCAAATTCCATTAACAATCTGTATTTATTGATTAGAGTTTGCTTTTGTGGAGCATTTTGTTTACCCTGTAGCATTGTAGTGTTTTCTAAAATCAATAAATGGTATATAACAATAATGATAATAATAATGAACATTGTTTGCTGCTTTTATTCTTTCTCATTTGCTGCACATGAGGAAGAATAGCTTTAATAAATTTCCTCAGTTGGCCATCAGATTCTCAAATGCGGTAGTCAGGTCAAGTTAATTTTATACAGTACAGCCCAAAATCACAAATCTCAGAAGGGTTTAAGATTTATTCAAAATACAACACCCTCTAGTCTTAGACCCCTCAATTTGGATATTGGGAAAACTCTAAGAAACAACAACAACAACAAAAAAAAAACTCTGAGAGAACAATAGTGAAGGGATTCCTGCTCCACGCAGGACAGGCAGACAAGCAATAAGTGTTGTATCCACAAATTGGACAGAAGTAGCTGTAGTAGAATTACAATATAAACAAACATAATGGTAAATGGACTGTTTACATTGCACTTTTCTATTTTAGCAGACAAGCACCTTACAGTTTGCCTCTCATTCTCCCATTCACACACACACACACACACACACACACACACACACACACACTCACATACTGATGGCGGCAGAGCGTCCATGCAGGGCACTGGCCGGGCCATTGGGAGCAATCTGCAATAAACAGACAATACACTCTACCTCCTGTCTAACTAACTAACTAAGTATAACTAAGTACTGTATGTGTAATAAGTAAAATTTAAGCCTAGTGAGCAACTTTGGCGCGCCATTGAAACGTGGAAAGAGGACGGATTACACGTACACACAAAAAACAGCAGCACTGCAGCAACCTTGCAATAAAAGATATGATGTTTGACATTGAAAGCATCAGTATATTCCCATCTTTGTAGTGCAGGACTGCGTGTGCCTACAGTATGAGCAGTATGAGCATTGTGTTCTTGCACTCGTGGGTGGATGTATGTGTGTGTATGTGCCTGTGTGGGTGTTTCACAATAAATGCTGAGCAATGTCCAGGGCATATAAAAGCAGATCAAAGGCTTTCACAGAGCATGTTGTTAATTGAGTGCACTGGAAAGTGTGCATGTGCCTCACAGCATCTCGACGCTCGCCTGAAAATGTCAGCTTTCTTCTCCTCACCGTGAATTAAAGGCATCCCCTCACTTCCTTGTGTCCTTGTGGGGGGTTGTTATGTGTGTGTATGTGTGCGAGAAAGGGAAAGGCAGAGTAAGCCTGTTTGATCTGACAAGCTTGAATTTAATTGACTGTGATGGGGCTACAGAGGACACATGAGAAGAAGGACGGACAAGAAGCAGAGGTGGTTTCCATTTTTGCTTAGTTCTTTCACAGTGTTGACAGAGAGGAGTGCAGACAGACTGGGCTGGCACTTGTGGCTTTGAACTACAGCAACAGTCTGTGTTAGGCTTCACATACTTAAAGTATGGGTTGTAAAAGTTTGAAATCAAGTTTATCTACAACCACAGAGCCCCTCGGTGGGCCTGAAAATGTTTTGTTACCCACCAAAGAGAGCTGTAGCTGTTTTTTTCCCCACCACCTGTATTCACAGAAATCTCTGCGTTCCGTTTGTTTTGGGTTTACAAATTCATGGCATCACAGCCATCCTGAGATATTTTGAATTCTTTGATCAGAAACCTACCTTCATGAAAAGACCTTGAAAAGATGTATCTTCGGCACACCACCTTCCACGTTGATGTGAGTCTCTACAGAGGTAATAATTTCAATGTGTAACACAGCTTTTTTAGATTCTGACAGTTGCCTCCCTAGTGTTTGTGGGATAGAGGAGAGTTGCACCAAAGCTGATGGGATAGATGGAATCTCTTCGTCTCCCTGTTGAGACGACTTAGCAAACCGAGAGAGATGGGAGGCAGGTTTTCGAAGGGTTTAACATCTTATTTTTAGCGGCGAGGAGAGAACAGCACACTGACATGAGTAGCGGTACCACTAGTCCCCTGTGACGGAGTGGCACTCACAACGCTGCCTCACCGTTTGCTGTCAGTGCTGTGGGGATGTGATGTGGGAGCTTGATTCTCCAGCTCAAACCCCCAAGGAGATGGCATAGGACACTGTTGGGTACATTTTTACATTTTTATAGCACGCTCCGCAAAACTAATTCACAAGATGGCCAGCCATGCCTTGCCATTAAATTAAAATGAAAAAGAAAATCCTTAGCCCTTTTCATTTTCTTTGTGCTCGGTTTATCTATTCATCTATCTTCCCATTTATCACACTTGTCACTTCCCTCACCATTGTTTTCTACATGTTTTCCTTCTAGCCACTTAACCACCTGCCTCCAGTAAAAATTCACATGCCAAATCACTTTTCCTTAATGTGGTTAATAGCTCAAGAGTCAAAACGATTGTTTTTGAGACGACCTTTCAGTTACTCAAAAACACTACAGTGGAGTCCAGTGACATGACCCTCACTATCAGAAAAAGAAGATGAAGTTGAGAAAACTTCAGTTTGAAGTATTTATATATAAATATGCAAGGGATGGACAAAACAGCACAGGCACTTCATGACATTAATGCAATCCAGCACAGAGACAGAAAACAAAATATGGCCTTAAAAGACTGAAAAAGGGTTGAATAAATGCTTGTGTAAGTTTCATAAATATGATATTTTCTACATTACTATCTACATAAAAGATAGATGGAGGTGGAGGATTCCTATGGTGCGCCAGGTGTGTTAGAAATCCAGAGGGCTGCTGGTATTCCTCTTTTGTACTAATATCACCTCCTGCATTAGATAATGGACATTAGGGAGCATAGATAACTCCCTCACATGTTGGTTGCACATCTGTGGAGGCCAGCTGTGCTCTCCCACGGCCAAGAGAAACATGATGAGCAAGGTCGGTAGGGGTTAGCCTGCGCGAGGAAAGGCTTTGGTCCAAATCTACACACCTGATGGAGCACTCTTAAAGGTGCCCTGTGGAGTTTTTAACCACTAGTGAAGCTACTGTATAGATCAATCTTTTAATCTTGTGTATGTATCTCAGCAATACAAATTCCTGCTGATGGTTTCACACTAATCCACTGAGTTGCAGTAATGCTTCAAGAAATGTAGCAATGTGCTAGCAAAAGGCAGTAACGAAAAAGCTAGCTAGCAAACATGGGTGCAAATAATGCATGTTTTAAAATGTAAAAAGAAAAATTGCCTTGCAATTGTGTTTTAGGAAGAAGCAAAGGCATTCAACATGTTCGTTAGGGCTCAAGGACACAATGCAATGTGTTTTGGTAAGAAAGAGTGAATGAGAAAGAAGAAATCTCCACAGGGTACCACTGAAGAATAACTGAGCACCTGAAAAGCATTGTTTCATTGTTCCTCTCTCTAGTTGAAAGTCTGTTGCACTGCTGGCCACAGCCACCATCATTGGTCATTTAGTTTTTATAGTTGAAGGTTTTCATTGTTATTTTTATATAAATGAGAGTTTTGTAGTTTTTGCACTGTAGTAGCAGTTTTATAATATTCACTTGGGTCTTAAAATCTTTATTTTTTGTGTTTTGAAGTTTCTCTGTTCTCCTTCAGAGGCTGGTCAGCTCTGTGCTTAGTTCTCATTGGATAATTGACAAAGCTTCAGCCTTCTTGTAGTCTTTATAGAGTATAGACTATGCTTTTAATCATTCTGTAAACATCCTGACGAAGGCCCTGTTGCTAAAGTTGCTGGTTGAATAAAGACAGACTTACTGATTTACTGGAAGACAGGCTCTTCCAGTAAATCAGCTAGTGTTTTCAAGTAGTTTTAAAAAATATATTTTTGCACATTTAGCCACACCCAACAGTGATGTCATGGTGTACTGACACAGCCTGGAGTACACTTCTACATCACTGCAGCAAGCTGAGAAGTCAGCAGTGGTCAGCAAGGACACATTTTTCAGCTGCTATTAAGTTGCTTTTTAATGGTAGAATTACTTATTCATTTATAGCTATATCTATTTGTTATATCCATTCTGTATATAGTGGGATGAAAACTCTACCTAAAGATCAATCCTTCCTTCAGCTGGCTCACTATCTCCTGCAGCAGCCTACTACAGTACTTACACTAACAAGGAGGTTTTTCTGTCTTCACACATCAGCCATTGACCAAAACATTTGCCTCCCAGGATGATATTGGCGTTACAATGTTGTCACACTGGAGACACATCAGTGTTAAAATAGGGCTGGTCCTCTGCCACCGACCTGGAGTGATTATTCTTTACAGGAGTGCAGGTTTTTGTGGCTGTAAAACCAGACAGAAACTGTAGAGTATCACGCTGGTCCGGTCCCAGCAGCACGTCTTGAGCTGCCATGGCCATGTGCAATTAGCTTGGAGGACTGCAAATGCACATATCCAATTAGAGCAGAGCCTGATTCCCTTGTCACAAAATCAATGCAGATCTGTCCCCTAATGCGAGAGGCAGCAGTGCCTGAGATACTGTGAACAAAGTGATGTCTTTCCTGCCTTTACCGTCATTTTCCATCCCCCTGCTCACTGAATGTGATACAACGGCCTCATAGTATTGAAGTACTGTCAGGGAGCAGCTAATGAATTGTTATAGCAACTGCAGTGGATCACAGACAAGTATTTTGTTTTTCATATTCTTTGTTGTTTTTGCAGAGATGGGTGTATTTTGTAAAAACAAAAAAAAATCCTTTGGATATTCTGGTCGTCATGCAGCCTGCCATCTTCCTTCCTGCACAAGTCTGGCACATTTCAAGACTAATGAAAAGAAACTGACAAGCATCTCAAAGGAATACTGTATTTCACTTTGATATAACATTTTGTTTTAACGGCATGCTTACTCAACTTTTGACATTAGTTGCCCCGTAAGCTTATCCAGCTTATTCTGTTTTCTCAGCAAATCCCTTTATTGTTAATAAACCAAATATAACTTTTTTTTCCTTAAGCAAAATTAAGTTGCTCCATTAAAAATCAACACAAGGTACCACAGAAAAAAGTTATACTATGTGATACATCACTTAATAGTGATTTTTCATCCTATTTTCTACCAACAATTAACCATGACCATGATTGACCATAACCAAGTTTTTGTGCTTTATCTGACTAAAAAATAACCATAGTCATACAAATCATTCTTTAACAGTCATGTGTACCAGGTTTGGAGGGGACTGACAAATGTCATCCTGCTTATTGGGGTGTCAGATCAGAAAATGTTCATGTGTCATTTTGGAAGGAAATGATATCATTTAGTTTGGAGGCCTTGTTGAAATATCGCTAATAAAGTTTTAGTTTGTGGTTTGTTTACATTGGAAAATTACAAATAAAATTATACTTTAAAGCAAGCATATGTACATTCTGGATGAGGAAATAATTAGTTCTTTCTGAAGCAATGGAGAGATAAATTTATCAGCAGTGAAACACACCAGTCCTCAGGGGTTTTGCTGGTTCTTGCCTGGTTGGGTATAACCAGTTGCTAACATTTAATATTGTGTAACGGATGTTAATGATTACGTTTTGTTGACTTTATAACTCCTTTCTGCATGTACGTTTGTGCAGTTTTAGTCTGTTCAAATAAACACAAGAATAAAACAAAAACTTACACAACAACTTGCAAGAGGACATGTTTGTTGTTTCCTCCTTTGGGCCCCATTCATTCCAAAGAAAGTTGTTTGGACTCAAAAATGTGAAAAATGCATTGATTGCTTTACATCCGTATCTTTTGTAATAATTGTGTATAAGAAAACGTTAGTGAGCGTCACATAACCTGCATGTAATGTGTCACAGAAATTAATCTTTGCAATATATAAAAGATAAGAAAACATTCTTACTAATGACGAATCTTTAAAATGGAAATTGTTGTTTTCAGTTCTAAAGTCGCAGCTCAATATGACATCTGTTGGTTTACACTTTCCTGCTGGTTTGTTAATTTCTTACATACAAACCACAACACTTGTATGCTATGAAGAAATGTACATAGTGTGTATAAATTCAGATATAGCATTGGTATACACAGAAGTCTGGCATTTGGCCACAGTCTCTGAGTTCATCAGCAGGGTTTGTTTTGTGTAAACACAGCTGTGGTCTGGTACTCGCGTGGGCGGTACAAACCTACTTGGGAGCCATACAGGCGCACTGATACAAACATGTACGCTGGTGTAGATGTGTATGTCTCACATGTAAAAAATATGTGCTTTTTGAGTGCATGTTTGTGTGAGCATTATTGTAATGTGCTGCCCTGCGTGTCAGTGTGGGTGTGTGTTTATCTGAGTGATGCCTGTGCCGCGGGGCAGGAGCGCGGAGCGAGGGAGTGAGACAAACTTGAACTCAACCTCAGATGCCCTGCAGCTTCCCACTGAGTGGGAGCATGTGGATGTGAGGGGACACACTCGTGGTGTCTTCTTTTGTTGGAGTGGCAAACATTTTAGCGACAGTGTAATCTAGGAATGGCAGCAGAAAAGCCTCTTCAGATGGAGAGGTTCACCTTTCCTGCACTTCTTGCAGTAATATTTTGAAAATTAGGCTTAGCTGGTACACAGGAGGTTGTTTGATTTGTTATCTCTGTTGTCTTCGTTAGTGTTGATGTTCTATTCTGCTGTAATCCTCAGTGCAAATTGCGATGTTGTTTTTAAAGACAAACAGATAAAGAAACAAAACCCTCTTTGATTAATAAACTCTATCTCATTGTGCATAATCAGCACACAGCTTCAAAGTACTGGCTTTGGGAGTGTTGCCAGTGTGGTATTGAAATGTGTGCAGAATATGACATGATAATTAAACACTGCTGACCCAGTGATCAGGCCCATCAGCTGCAACTGACACCCTTCACTGCATTTCAAACAGCACTGTGCTGAAGCACAGGGGAGCGTCTTGACTGCTCGGGTAAGTCTGTGTTATTTCTCCGTACTTAGAGAGGCAGAGAGGATTAAGTGGGTTTGGGAGGGTGTGTCACTGGCTAGCCTCAAGGTGAGTGACAAAATCACTACAACATCAGCATATTTCATTCTCTTTGTACCCAGCGGTAAGAGAGCCAGAGAGCCACTTTGTCAGTAGATCAGAACAGAGTTTTATTCAAATTAAAAACTGGGAGATATCTGGACATGGACTCCCAAAATGTACTGTGGAAAAAAAAGCTCTAATTTTCCTTCAATTGCTCAGTGCTCAAGGAGAGCAGCTGTATGTCGCTGCCCTGTAACTCCACAGAACTCCTCAGGATGGATTCAAATTATTACAGTATGACATGTTGTAACAAAAATCTGTCAATGTTAATGCACAAACAATGTGGTTTTGCTAAGATTTTTATATGTATTTCCATATCAATGTTTACTTTGATGACGTAAACATAGAATGATAGAAAAAATAAAGGTATGAATTGATCAAAATAAAATGCAAGTCATTTAATAGTTATGAAATTGCTGTTTCAGTTTCTTTTATGGGTCCATAATTTCATAATCACTTTCTAGGAATTTCCCTGGGTACATAATTGGTACCAATTACAGGGAAAATACAAAGTTCTGAGTTATTTTAGTTAATTTAGTTATGTTGAGTTTATCAGCAGTGGGTGATTTCCTGAAGAATTTCCTTGAAAGAACTGCTCAGTTTATGTGCCGGACTATTTCTTGATCAGGGCCAGTTGCCCAGAAGCCAGTGGAGACTGCAGGAAGTTGATGTAGCTAAAGTTAAAGTATTCTACTAATAATTAGTATGATGTGATTGAAGTTGCAAATGAAACCTTATCTGTTGATAGTGACATTAATAATGTGCCATAGATCTACCAGTCCTGTTCTTCAAAGTATAGCTTATATCCCTAATTGAATACCACAGCATGTGATGTGCAGTAGGGTTACGGGTTAAACATGCAGAGAGTAAGACGGCTTTTTATGATGTATATTTAACACTTTTCTGGCAGAATTATTAAAGTAAGCATGATAGCCATCTTAATCATAATGTGTTGCTTTTAAGTAGCTGGGAATATGATAAAAGCATGTACAAATGCAGAAAATGATATTCAAATCCTTTTTTTCCACTCTTATATATTATGACATGTTAAACTTACCTGCTACTGTTTAAATTCTGTTTTTAAGAGAGTTACACACTGTAGATATTCAGTAATTTTATTTGACGTTTGTCTCTATGTAATAATTGAAAATCTGCATACAGCGATCGCAGAACACACAAACGCACATGTCATCAGCAGCCCTGAAGAGGACACAATAAAATGCTGCTGTGATGTGTGTGAATGTGTTTTCCTGCTCTCAGATCCGCCAGAGGAGTGATTAATTGTGGGTGGTGAGAAAGTGCTGTGTGTGTCATTAGCCTCTTGACTGGAGCGTGGACCCCTCCAGGGGTGATGGGCTCCACGGCTGCTTCACACTCAAAGGACGACATCTCTGTTTCTCAGGCCTCCTCAATTGATTGTGTGTGTTAATTGTAGGCATTGATCAGAACAAAAGCAGGCCACAGGGCCTTTTCAACGGGAATGTGAGCTCGATGGAAAACAAACAGGGAAGGGCTGCTGTCTTAATGCAGAATTTAGATTTCGTACAATGTGGGTCTTGTTTTCATAGTTTGGGCCATCATTAATAACAGAGAGATCTAGATCTTAAACATCCATCGTAGTTGCTGTGGTGGTGCACAGTTTTCCTGTGCAATGAAGATGATTCTTAAACTGACAATAGACAACTTTTTTGCTTTAACTTATCATTATGAAGTAAATGTCGATTGCACAATGTAATGGCTATAAAATAATGACACCATTGGCGTTTAGACTGATTTCCTATAAGCCTGGCTTTCACTGTGCAATTCTGTCTGCCCCCGGGACTTGAGAGGGATCCAAACTGATTACCGGGTGTTTTACTCTGCCTCTATCATCCGATCATGAGATCGGGGATTCTTAAGGTTATTTTTTGCTTTGGACCAGCCTGGCTACTGTCCAAACGCTAGCAGCCAGAAAACAAACCAATTCAATTTAGTTTTATTTAAACAGCGCCAAATCATAACAGAAGTTATCTCAGTGCACTATAGAGCAGGTCTAGACCATAACATTATTCTTTATATTATTATTTACAGACGCAACAATTTCCACCATGAGCAGCACAAATCGACAGTGTTTCCTTCTACTCCCCCCTCCACCAACCCGTTGTAGTCACGTACACTCAAACTATGTTATTATTCAATATAAAATTATGACGATTTCTTTTTTTTTCCAAAGTGGTGTTGATCGTTTCTTCATGGAAAACTGGAAATAATTCCACAGTGTGTCCTGTGTTGATGGTAGTAGCTAGGCTCTGAGGGAAACTGAAAGCGATCCGCTTGACTTGCCAACAATAATACCACTTGGAAACGCAAGGGGGGGTAAACGCTGAGAAGTTGTCTATTGCCACTTTAACCTTTCTGGTGCCTTTACCCCCATTGTCCACTGGACGCGTGACTCTTGTCCCTGCTTTGCTATCTTTACTCACTGGGTCTGTTTTGTAGCACCAGCTCAGGTCTCTAAAGCACAAAATTCACTATATAAATGCCTATCTTTAATGACAATTGATATAAATTTAAATTAAATGATGTGTTCATTCATGTGTTATTAGACATTGTCTTTTGTTTTGTCTTGTTTGTTTATGTTACTTCTCTTTATGACACTTGTGAAGCAGGAGAAGGAATGCTAAGGTTTTCCTTCTGCTAATATACACTATTCAAGAAATGCAGCCACAAAGGTAGCGACCTGATAATTGACAAATCGCTACTAAGTAGTTCCTGAATCGTGGGTAGTCCTTGATTCAGAGATAATTAACAGATTAACCAATTTACTGTTTCTGGTTTGTTAAGGAACTAATTGTGAATTCCCAGTAAACATCAGCAGATACTTGTCAGTTTTGTAGGATGATGCTATTTTACTAGGGTCGAAAAAGACAAGTAATGGTAAGATGATTTTGAAGTAATTGGGGATTACTTATTAACTTCTCAGTATGATTCATCACTTTTCTTGAGGGTGCACAAAAAGAGTCACTAATGTTTAAGTAATTAGTAATTAATGAGTAGTTACTAGTTTTGTGCCTCTCAGTGACTGACTTGGAGTCAGGAATGATGTGATCAGTATGTCGATTCACAGATAGCCGATTTATAAACTAATCATTATTTTAGTATCTCCAAGTCAGCCCTCCTGTAACTCATCTTTATCTACAATAAAGTCCTTGATTCAGAGTTATTCATTGACTACTTTTTTAACAATTCGTCAATTATCTGCTCAGGTTTCCCAAGTAGAATTTTGTGTACCTTATTGTAAAGTGTCATCACCACAAGTATCTACAAGTACACTACAAGTATCTGTTACCACATTGTTCATGAACAAGCTGCAAATGAGTATTCAATATACTTGTAAAACACACACACACAAAAAAAAACCGTTGGGAAAACAACTGTATTTCTTACTCTGAGAAGAAAGCGAGGTGCAGACCAGAGTGAACTTAAATGCAAGTCCATCGATATTAAAACACGTCGCACAACAGTCCTCAATCACACAATCTTCAGTACACCATTCACCAAATGTTTTCGTCTATCACTTCTAGTGGACATTTGAACTGCGACTGAGACATGACGGAGCAGTGGTGCAGCTGGAACGTGACGCGACCACTTCCGACTGTTTGTTTCCTGCCCTGTTGGTCTTCTTTGTAGCAGTGTCCCTGTGTTCCCAGATCTCAACAATTACTTTGGTGAGTACAATGTCGTGATAACCAATAGAAAAGAAAAAAAGTTCCAAGCAGATTTTTCCTTTAAAAAAATCTATTCCCAAAAGCTCAAGTTTCCTGGTAAATCAGCTCAAGCCATGGGCACTACAGAGCACATAACAGTCAGCATTCTCTACTGTAAAATCAGCAACAGGGAAATGGGATTCATGAAAAGTAACAGTGCACTAACCAGCCCCTCCCTCCTCCACCTACCAAAAAAAAAAAAAAAAATCATTCAACCTAGATGTATTGTTATGGAGAAACATGCCACGCTGACTTTCAGTAATTTTTCTGCATATTCCGTCTGACTTGAGGTCAAACATGAGAGGATTAGCGAGCCTCTAATCCATGCAGGTGGTGGTGTGGCCTTGGGCTGCTCAAGTCCTCTCAGTTTAGTATGCAGGCTGGCTGGTTTGGAGAATTGGAGCACACCACTGCTCAGGGGGGATTTTAAGCTAAATAAATAGACAAAATAAAAGAGCTGGAATAAGAAAGGGTTTTATGGAGAAAGGGGTGATATTAGCTTTGTGATTGAGTGGGGAGAGTGGGACTCGGAGAAGGAGAGGGAATGGAGAGTCACACTAGGTGCAAGTGTTGAGGCATTTCGTGGTGTGCCTGCTCTTAATTATCATGTCCCCCCGGTGCGCCGTCTCCCTTCCCAGCTCACCCACTTTCTTCATCTCCTTTTCAATTTTCTAATTGCTTGGTTTTAATTAAAGCCACACAGAAGTGACAGTGAGTCAATTAAAAGCCAGGAAATGGGCACAGATAGTCAAAGGCCGCATTTTTTTTGGGGGGGGAGGGTATTTTTGTCAGAGAGGATTGTTTTCACAATACTATAATGCCTTAGGAGGAATCAACAAGCTGCCTCTCTCCCGTAGTGTGTTGTGATAATGTGTATTACGGGCTTTGTGATGCTCATGTTTGTATCTACATACATGGTATATTTATACAAAGACTCCTGGAGTGTTGTGAAGTAGCACACACCTCTTTTATTTATTTTTTACTGTTTCTGTGCTTTTTTTCTCTCTTCTTTTCTTCTCTGTTTCATCACTGTGATATCACATGTCTGGATATGTTCCCTTTGTGAGTCATTTTCTTCCACCATGAATCCCAGCCAATTCCCCTCCCTCTAACCGCTCAATTACTGATGTACTGTAGCCTCCCGCTCTCTCTCCCTCCGCTTCTCTCATTTTCTTAATGATATCACATTCCACATTTTAGGACTTATTTCTCCTCATCCCGTCTTTTAATTATGCAGCAGCATTTTGGCTCCGGCTTCTAACGATACAGTCGGTGTCCTACCTGCTTTTACACAGAGGATCTTCCAGCTGAACTGGGTCCTGACTGTACGCTGATGGCTCCTAGATTTCCTCTGCAATGAGACAATTACAATTACGTCCCTGCCTTTGATGTGCTTTCCAAATAACTGGGTCAAGTCAGATGAGAGTATCTGTGAGTCAGATACTAATTTACCTCAAAGTTGAGGAAAATCAAACAATTCTGGGTAAAACTCTCTACTGACAAGATAACTCTGGCTGGAAATGATCGCCATGATAAATAATAAATGACACTTATTTTCAGGTTTTTGTCTGCATTTGCTCCATCTTCATTAGTCCAGCAGTAAGTGTGTAATTAGCATCTTTAGAAAAACTCAGGTGTCATGTCACTTGCTCTGGAAAAGCTTGCTGAGCTTATCTGTGATTACATTATTGACGTAGACTATATTATAAATTGATATCACAGTAAATTGTCTAATTGTCCGTTTCGTTCCTAATGAGTCTATAGAATTAGCAGAGTTAACTTTGATAAATAATGACGGTCCGAGGTCAAATTTTGACCTTGAAGTTTCATTCGTTTTTAGTTCTTGAAATTTAAACACAATTTCAAAAGGTTATATTTGCGGATGGAAAATTGTTATATTGGTGTTTCCAAACTGTTGAATAACATAATCTGAACTCAAGGTCCACTTTCTAGCGTTTTTAGTGCTTCCAACCACATCTCAAATAGAACAGGCTCAGTTGTTATCACAAGACCTAAGGTGGAGCGTCGGTGGAGCGTCGGTCATGTGATAACAGGTTGTCATATATGGGGGGTAAATCATAACCTCTGATCAAGAATGGCCACTGGCATCGGATGTGAATGGCCTCTTGATGTTTCACCGGCTGTGCACTGACTCCTGGCCAGCAACTTCTTCCCAGTTGATGATATGACGGATGTTAACTGACAGCTGATGCTTACTACACACATAATCCAAGCAGTTTAGAGTGAGTACATAATTTATTCAAATTAATCTCTTTTAAAATATTTAAACAATTTTCAGCTTCCATATAAAATTAAAACTTAGTCTTGCCTTTTATTTAACCTACGTAGCGTAAAGTTTAAATAAAAATGTAAAACGTTTCATTTACCACTGCAGCAAGCACAGCAAATAAACATGTTTATCTACAGATTTATGAAGTTCTGTGCACTTCACTTTAGTAAGTGCATGTTTCCTTTTTTTCCCTCCTAAATTATAGTGATGGATGTTTGTGTGCATGTGAACAAGCTTATTAGAGAATCCACACCCCATCAGCTCCTGCAAATAGTTACAAATGGATGCAGAGATGCCTCACATTTTTCCTGTTTATCATTTAACATCTCATTCAGCTCATTCAAACATAAACATTGAAGAAAGAAAATCACCCTTGGCTGAGCCCTTTAGACCTAATCTTTATGGATGAGATTGACTTGGAGTCCGGAAAAATCTACACATACACTGTATATTTGGAGGCATTTGGTGCCATTAACACAAAAAGATTATTTTTCACATGGTAGTACTTTAACTGTGTGCATCATCATTAAAACCAGAAAATTGGCAAGATTTTGTATGTGGGTTCTGGCCAAAGCATACAGATTAGTGAAATAAAATTGGATGTAAGTTTATTAATTTAATTTAATGGTTTCATTTTTTTCAGTTTTTGGGCAGTTCCAGCAATAAAACTTTTAATGTTGCCACCAAAAAGAGCAATTTCAGTGAGTTATGTAAAGAAAAGCAGAGAAGCGAAATCATTGGGAGATGCGGAGTAAGAGTAGTTATGAGATGGGTGTTCGAATGAGCTGGGGGGGGTGTGTGTGTGGAAGCTGCTGGTGGTGAGTAGATGAGCATCAAACACCAGATGCCAGACCTGCTATCAGTTTAAATATAATTATGCCACACTCTCATCCATGCATATAACCACTCCTTCTGTGCTCATTTATCATTTAACAGAATTTTAAAAAAAAGTTAAATGGAACACTTACTTGTGGATCAATTTCTATCACGGTGAGGGTAAAGAAGAGGAAATAGAATTTGTCTTCCAAAGACCCATTAATAATAATAATAGCCTGGAATATCTACAGATTCCATGTGACACTTTCATTAATATCCCTAGTTCTCTTTTAATGATTTATTGAACTGCAATATATCACACCACAGTCTGCATGTCGTTTTTGAATTTTCTTTTTTTCCCTGTTGGTCAGGAACTTATTTCATGTTCAACTTCTGTATGTTGTTGATAAGATGGGCATTTTAAAATTCCATTTATGGCTACAATTTCCCCAATATTAGCATTGTATACTGTACATAAATCCTAGATGTGTACAGGAAGAGTGGATCTGTTTGTAGGAAGCAGCTATAGTTTAGCCAGCAGGGTCTGATCAGGGGAGACAAATTGCAAACTAGAGCAAAGATAGAGGAAGAAACAGGGTGGAAAAAAGCTAAATTTGCTGACAGAATCAATTTCTGGTTTAAATGAATTAAAAGTGTAGGGAGAAGAAAATGGGGTCGAGCATGCCTTTTACTTTCTCCAAACAACCCTATAAAACCTTCAGTGCAGCAATAAACAGACTCAGACCGCAACGGTAGACATAAGAAGATATAGATTTTAATATCTTTATAAACATTTTTGTACTGTTGTTTTCTGATGATAACTTACTGAACAATTGAATGATGGCAAAGAAAGAAGATGAATAGGCATACAGTGGGACAAGAAATAGGGAGGTGAGGAATTGTGCATTAACAAATAAAAGGTTCTAAAAATATAACATGAAAAATACGTGAATAAACAAATCACCAGAAAATCAAAAATTGAAAGACTCCTCCCGACAGGAGGAGCAGAAAACCCTGTTATCATCATTGATGTCACTGATATTGTTTTTCTCATAGTAATACAGTAAATGATTAATATCAGCACTGCAAGAAGTCCTCTTGTCTCCATTGTTACTGGTACAGTTCACGTCATTGATACAAACACCATCTTATCAGCAGATTTAAGGGAGGCACAAAAGCTCCAGAAGTACAGTAAGATGTCCAGTAATTGTCCATCTGTCAATCTGCATCGTACTGCATCCCCTTGTTACTTCAGAAGCGATTGTCTTAGTCTTGAGTCTTGGATCCCCACATCCATGGACAATCACATCAGTTAATTGAGAGGCATAATTCTCTCTGCATGATCCCTGTTTTGCCATGCTCCATTCAAGATGTTTTTTTTTCTTCCATCTTTTATTGATCACACGAGTCATTTAAGGTACACACACATTTTTTTTTCCTCGAGTCTTGTTCTTGTATTCCTTTGAAGTTAAGTGATTAAGAAAAAAAAATGTGTTCCTCACATTTTCAATGAGGGAGGTATGCCCTCACTGAGGAGGGATCAGTTCAGCACAACCTCACTTGGAAACTGAGAAAGCCCCGCTTGACCTTTGACCTCTAAGGCTCCTGTTGGCCCTGCAAAAGGGATCTGTCTCTAGGTCCATTGTGTTTTACAAAAATCAAATGAACAACATCTGACACAAGATATAGACAGACTCTTCGATATTCACAGCTTGATCTCCCAGAGACGCACATTGTTTTCCAAGCAAATGAAAATAGCGCATGGCAGTCGTCATCTTGAAACAATTAGCAGCTTAATATTCAGTTGCACAGAAAGGGAGAACTGGTGTAAATAAAGATGGAAGCAGTGTGAAGAAATGTAATACCAATGAGAAATACTGTTGAATAGGCAGAAAGGTTGGTACAGTACCTGAAAAAGCCAGCTTTATGTAGAGAGTAGCTGTTACAATTTGTTACGGCTTCATACAGTTTATGAGCTAACTGGTTGCTCTGTTTATAGCCTTAAAACATTTGTGACTATAGATTTTCATTGTGTTGTGAGAATGGCACATTCCTATGTCTGATACTGACTGACAATTTATTGCCACGCTTACACTTTACCTCTTTGTTTAGGAGAAACACTTGCACCAATTGTTCCGACCACCATTTTTACCTTCTTGATAACAATTTATAAACTTTGACCTGGAAATTAAAGCTGTATGGAGCACTTGAAGCTAGCACATCTGTCTCAGAGCTAACTAGCTAACATGTTTTACCTTGTTTGCTCTGTCATCTCTTCCTCTTCTTCTGTATTTTCACCAAATTTTGGTTATCTGAGCTCCAGTTGAGTGAAAAACAGAAGTTAAAAAAAATATATAAGATACCAAGACATATGAAGATGAAATCATACAGGCATAAGTGGCAGTGCAAGCTTGGTCTGCAATAATCTTTCATCATTCTCTGACTCTCAGTCCCTCTGAATTTTGTGCTGTGAGTCTTTCTGTTGTAGATGTTTGATGCTTCGTTGCCTGTTTCAGTCTGAACAGTAACGCTCCCTACACAACATTTACACATATAATCACACTCACACACACATACATAAAAGACACACAGGCCTTGTAGTGCAGGAGCAAGAGAGGGTCTGAGGGCTGTGTTTTTTTGTGATTAGCTTTTGCCAAACCCTCTGAAGGTCAACGGAGAATGTAGTCAATATTTGTCATTATCAAGGCCACAAAGAGGGCACACATATGTAGTAAGGACTGGGATAAGGTTGCCCTATTGTTGGCTTGCTGAACCCCACTAGGGGGGCGAACAGTGGTCCGGGGAGTGCACTTGTGCTTCCTCTGCGTGACAGTGCCATCTGGGGACGTGTGGTCATGTTTCCCCCCGTCTGTGAAATCTGGGGAGGAATCCTCCTTGTCTGCCATGACCTCCTTTGAGTGGTGAACCTCATTGTCACCCTTCCCCTTGCTCACCCTGTTACGAGGCTTTGTGCAGTTCCGAGAACGGCCAGGCCTCGAGGGGTGCACTATGTGGGTCTGCCCTCCAGAGCCCACCACTACACCACGATTCATAGACGGATTCACCGTGCCAGATAGATTGTTAGTCTGGGCTCTGGACTCAGAATTAGGTACAGTTGGTGAACAGTTGGGGAAGTCCGCCTTGCCCAGCTCCTTGAGGTCTTTCCTGACCATCTCAGCCGGCGCCTGGCAAAGCACTGAAGACGTCGAACCTCGGAAACGTTTCAACCATTCCCATAGCGACAGGGCCTTGCAGTCACATGACCAGGGGTTGTCGTTGAGGCGCAGATATTCCAAGGCGGGCAGCGTGTCCAGGCACTGTCCGGACAGCTGTATCAGGGAGTTATTGAACAGGTAGAGGGTGGTGAGACGTTTCAGGTCATGGAAGGCCAGGCGGTCAACCCACTCGATCTGGTTTTGGTGCAGAAGCAGTCGGTCCAAGGCTCGAAGGCCTCTGAAGGTGTTCTGGTTAATGCTCCACAGACGGTTTCCATGCAGGAACAGGTGGCTCAGGTTGTGGAGGTCCATAAATGTGTCATCCTGCAGGAACTTCAGATGATTATCCTGAGGAGAGAGCACACAATCACAAGATTACATATTATGCAATGTTTTCATTCCAATATTATTGTACTGTATAACTGTAACTTATCTCTATATGCCATAAATACATTTTGTGAATCAGCATACTATGCACATAATCAAAAATTCTCAGTTTATAAGCACTACAGGCTGTGCCTTGTACTCCTATTGTATTCCTAAAATGCACTGTCCATCTGACCTTTTGCAGGCTATTGTTATTTTTGCAAAATGGAGAAAAATAACAAGCAGTGCTGAATAGATAATTGTGACACCAAACCGTCTGAGAAGTAATGTGTGGAAGATTTTGGATTTAACACCATAGATGGAAAAATTGTGGATAAAGGTAAGGTTGTTTGCTGATGTTGTAAAATGCAACTGCCAGCTTGTCACTCAAGTAAGTGGAGGCACTGTGAATGAACGTTAATTCTACAATGTAGTTTAGGATTAGGCTACGTGGGTCGTGTTCGAATTTATTTGAATAAAATATGTGTCAGTTCAAATTAGTTCTTTTGGAAAAGTGACAGCCCTAATAGAGAGTTGGTGGTAAAGTAAACCAGAGAAAAACTGTCAAGTGTACCTGCAAGTAGAGATACTGCAGGTTTCTGAGGCCTTGGAAGATGTTATTAGGAAGTGAACTGAGCCCACAACGGTACAGGTGTAGCGCATTGAGCCGATTCAGCCCGTGAAAGGTGTCTTCAGCCAAGGAGCGCAGGTGGCGGTTGTCTCCCAGATCCAGCTCCTCGAGCAGCGTGAAGCCGTGGAAGGTGGAGGGCTCAATGTATGTGATATTATTGGAGTAGATCCAGAGAGTGACCGTGTTGGAGCTGAAGTGGCCTCGAAGTAAGCGATGGATCTTATTGTTCTGTAAGAAGATGCGCTCACTGTCAGGAGGAATGCCTTCGGGGACCGACAGGAAGTTGTGGGCTTGGCAGGAGACGGTGGTGGGTGCAGTGTAGCAGATACAGTGACGGGGGCAGGACCAGGAAAACTCGAGCCCACAGAGAACCAGCAGGAACTCCAGTCCGCAGCCTGCAGTGAGCACACACACACCCACACACACACACACACACACACACACACACACACACACACACACACACACAGGTTGAGAGAGAGAAAGAGGAAAGTTGAGAAAGAGAGGAGATTACAGACATAAATCACAAACGTGTGCGCGCACACACACACACACACACAAAGAAAGACAGGGAAGAAAAAGGAAAATGAATGAAGTGCAGAGTTCATTTTAACTTGATATTTAGACTTAGTGCCTTCTTGTCAAGTTCCAAACTTGAAAAGGTGAACTATATATGAATGACTCTAAGAGTCTACAGCCATGCTAATGGCTCTATGAGGCTGCACAAGCCCCTACAGCTAACATCAGCATGCTAACATGCTCACAGTGACAATGCTAACATGTTGATGTTCAGCAGGAATAATGTTTACCATGTTCACCATCTTAGTTTAGCATGTTAGCATGCTAACGTTATGTTGCACTAAACACAAAGTACAGCTGAAGTTGATGAGAATGCCATTAGGTGTCCAGGTGTTTAAAAATATTCAAAACCTGCTGGTGGTGCTGAAGGAAAAGATAGGGATCACCAAAGTCATTGAAATTTATCCTCTAGGGACCTTGGATATCTGTAGCAAATTCCATGGCAATCAAGCTAATAGTTGTCAAAATATTTCACTCTGAACCACAAATGCCAACCTAATGACCACACGTCTGAACAAAATTTCATGACAATCGACCCAATAGTTGCTGAGACATTTCAATCAGGACTAAAGTGGTGGGCCGACAGACTGATATTGCCATCCCACACTGCTAGCATGGCTAAAAAAATACATTATAGTATGTATTGAGGACATACAACACAGGTCACAGGCCAGTGCTGTTGTGTTTTGTTTTTCACACAGCAGTCATATTGTCTCTCTGATTGGTTTGACTTGTGCCACATTGCTTGCTACACATATGGACCTTCTCTGTCACAGTTTACTGCCTGAATCCAACGAGTGTGTTTAGGCCCACAATGAGGAGTCTACTGCTCCAGTGAGTCACAAGACGTCTCAGTGAAGCTGATTGGATCCCTGGTGCAACACTCTTGTCTGATTCGACACATATGCAGCTATTTCAGAAATTACCCTTTCCAATATTCTGCCACCTTAGGGAGATGTGCTATTAAGAGTCCAATACCTTCCCTGAGTCCAATGGCACTATTTTGCAGCGAGCGGAGGCTGTGATCAGTCTTTTTTCTATTGTTAAATGGAGCGTGGAATGCTTATTTAAACTTGTAGTAAGCTGCTCTGAGGCGCTTTCTGATCGGTGACATGATTCCCTAGATCCTTGAGACGGGAGATGGGACTTATCCACAGTCTCATCTCAAATGAGCACAACTCACAGCCCATCAAGAAAGTTCCATCTGACAACCCCTGGCTGTCTTCTTCTCAATTTATTATTCACCGCATAGCAGAGGCCTGATTCACCGCCTCTAATCAATACGCCTCTGTTGCCTTTTAACCCACCCTGTAATCCTGGGTCTTTTATGCTGGAAATTCAGGAGCTGCAGAATTACTCTCCACCAAGAGACAGGCGTATTTGTCTGATGTATTTTCTCGGCAAACTGTGGCTAAGCTGTGACATTCAGCGTTTGACTCCACTGACCTTTAACAGTAATTCTCTGTGTCTAGTTGCAGAGCTGAAGCATGGAGCTGTGTGTCACCTGAACAGAAGTGTGCTCTCTCGGGCACGGATCTAATCCTATTTGTTAAGCGCTGCCACCGGGCAACAATGGAAATGCATGCATCCTCCTTAACCAGAAATGTGCCCACTAAATGAGGTGATTCTTCACGGTTGAACACTGTCAAAAGGTTTAATGTGAGTGCGTGTTGATGTGTGCTGGTATGCAGGTGAATATGTTGTGTCCTAGACCATGACATGCCATGAGAGCACTAAAACAGACCTTGGCTTCATTTAGACTTTTCGTTTTAATGTCATGACCTGCATCAGGACACTGGCTAAGTCCAGATTTGTCACACCGTCAAGACAAAACAAGAAAGCTGTTTCACTCTTTTGGCACTCTGCAGCTGTTTTTGTCTTTCTCTATCTCTTTCTCTCTACTCGCCATTTCCATGAAGATGTATCAAGCATGGCACCCACTGACTGAGTAAATAGGTGAAAATGTTTTGCATTACCTTTGGGAAATAAAGGTTTGCTTTATTTATCAGACAAATAAGCAAGACAAGACATACTACATTTTCCAGCCGCTGTTTGAAATTTGCATTAAGCAGCAGCCACCAGGTACTTGAGATGCAGCTGTCTAGTCATTTAATTTGGTATTGGTTCACATTTTATTAGACTATTGACCCTCACAGAAGAAGCATTTTTATAAAGAACACAAAATATAACACATTTAGTCTTTCTTTTGCTTTTACATTTGTTCTGAGATGAAATGATACTCGTTTCAGTCACCTGCCTTAGCAGGAATTCATCCAAGAGATTCCATTATTCATAAAACTGATCTTCCTCTCACTCCAGTAATTATATTTTTTAGGGCCTTAAAGTATTTCCATTAACACTTTACTTCATGCATGTCAGTAGAATTAGATAGCAGATCTCTAACAGGAAAATTATCTGAGCAGGCTAGAGACCGACAGTGATACACAGGGAAAGCGAGGGAATGAGAATGTAGATGCTGCCTAGATAGTGAGGCAATTTGAATCAGCGATCTGCTAATCACGTTGGACACATAAGGATGAGCCTCCTCTCCTTTCACTCTCCTCAGCTTGTCAGGACAAAGTAATAGATTCTTTACCCTGCTTAATCTGTTCCTCTACAATGGCAGTTTTTAACAGCTTTGCCGGATACCTCTATTTGCAGAGAAAAACATTAAGAAATATAAAAAAACAGATATTTTCCTTCCCTATGAACTTAATCCGTTATGAGCCTTTAGAAGATGTGAACTTATAATGTGGATGCTTTTTAGATACTGAAAGTATCTCATACAACCTCGCTTCTGCATACAGATTGAGTGACGAGGGAGAAGCACACACCCTTTTTCTTGTTTTCAGCCACACTGAAGGTATGCATGCTCTCTTTTGAAGCTGGCATAACATGCACTTCCACTGGAGACTTTAACACCCGCCAGCTCACTAATCTCAGCACCCCATGTATTTACACCATCAAACAGTACTGTAAATACAGGTGTAATCGTATATTCACACATGCATTCACACAACACAACGCCACAGAAATACTATATGTGATTTACTGCAGGTATATACTGTATGTATAAGCTCTCTGTGGACACACTCTCAAGCATTACCACATGCGTCAGGTGTGTGAATGAATGAGGCAGATCGTGTCAGTGTGACAAGCATAAAAGGCTGAATGACGCTTGTTTACAGAGCTTTGAATAGGGAGAGTGGTTTTCAACACAAAGGAAAAAATAAGTATTGTGTAGAAATGCTGTCCTTAAATGAAAATGTAAGAAATTAATGTGTGTCATAACTGCATTGTGCGCTCACACAATGAGCCATTCAGCTCAAATTGTGTTATATAAATAGCTTTGGACACAACGGAGCATATATATGCCAACAGTGCCTATTGGAATTTGGCAGAATAAAGGAGAGGCTCTGAAAGAGAGATAATGTGTTTTTGGAAAGGAAAAGGCACAGCTATTTCTGGTTGGAGTCTGGGCTGTGTAATAACACTCTCGTCTTTCACCTCCAAGCCTCTCCCCATGCAGCTTCCCATCACCCCCTTTTTCTTCCTTGCTGGTTACTGATGATGAGAGATGCTATTGATAGCTCTTCACAGGGAGAATCACGTTTGACCCCGTAACCCCATCATCACCGAGTTCCCTTTTTTTCTTTGTAGGTGTAGAAAAGGAAATAGATAAATAAATGAATAAAACAGAATGGCTCGGGTCCCTGGATAGACAATGAGAAGTGACTGTATAGAATATCAATGAAACATAGTTCACACTAGATTTGCCCTCATGAATAACACATCTCTGCTAATAGGAGAGAAATGGTACGTCTAGTAGAGCTGCGTGACTCTGTCCATCATTAGACTGGACAAACTCAATTTCCTGTGTCTCTCCAAAGACCCTGATAAGCACCCTGGTGTTTTCGCTCCTGCTATTGGCTGCTTCTAAATAATGTGTCGACTCCCTCCACACTCAGAAGGTGTTTACAGTCATGTTCATGCGCGCACTGGTTAATAATGGTAAAGCAATACATTAGATTACTGACTGAATGGGCTCATTCGTATTTGGATTTACACCTAAGTGTCATAACAGTGAACGGTGACCCCCATCATCAGAAGTTACACTGGAAATCGTTAGAGATCATATAGATTGCTTCATTTTCTGTGTTACATTGTACTGTGCATTACATATATGTATACGGTATGTAGAAAATGACATCATATAACATAACATATGTTAGCCATGTACCTAAATCTATCAAATAGTAAAACATTTTGATTTGTATTTGAACCACACCTTCTAAAAATAAAGAAAAAAGTAAGTGTAAACTGAGTCTATGTGTGACTGTTAATGGTCACACATCTAATAGAATAGGAGGTTTGCATGACTTTACTTTAAAAATTGGAGTTTGTGTATATATTGGGAGGAGGCCAAGTTGGTCTGAAGTGTCTATGAAAATAAGGTCAGAAAGCTGTCGACAAAAATCTGAAAAGCTCTTTTCGCCATTTTGCGTGCACTTTTGAGACAGCCCCTAACTTCAGCTCTTTACTGAAAGTCATGCAATACATGCAAGGTGCCAGGCTTCAATATCTGATGATGAGGTAAAAATAACTGCATTAACTGCAGTATTTTGGTAATATTTGGGTGCTGTTTATATCTGTCCAGTTCAGAGCACATTGTTAATATCCCTAATATGTTATTATAAGCTCTCCATTATAAGAAATTGTTTAATGATTGCACATTTGTTTAAATTAACAGTGTTGGACCAACAGCACAATTGCAAGTATTTATTCTTAAAGTATAAAGAAACAGCAATAATGGCACAAAACTAATACTTTCACTCAAGCTGTTTCTCATTACCATTTTTAAAGAATGTCTCTGTTGACTTGTTAAAAGCACTGATTACTGCCATTCTTTTTTGACTGAACAGCAAACTCACACATCAACACTCCTGCCAACAGCTGTGACCAGCAACACTTCTGCCCGGGAATATTTGTTTTTTTCTTTCACAGCCTACTGCAGAATGTTATAGATTTTGTCTCATTTGCCATTCCCCGGCTCCACTGCAGGCAATATTGCCTCATAAGGTAGCCTGACTATTCTTCTAGAGAATGAAAGGAAAATGGGAGAGAACAATGACAATGCTGCGATCTCTGAGAAACGCAGCAGAATGGAAATATTTCAAAAATATATCACGTTGTTGTGTTATTCTTCTGGCACAGAGGCATCAGCAAACTGAGAGATTGCTTACGAGTGTATAAGTGGTAAGCAATCTGTGTGTGTTTCTGTCTGTACTGGAGCAGCATCATAACTGGTCTCATCTTTTATCTCATGCTAGCACACTACAGATAAATTAGGTCACAGAGAGCTGATAGTGTAATTAGTATATACAATGAATTTACAAAATATTAAGGGTATCTATATTGAGTCCAAGCCTTTTTCTTTCTTTTTTTTTTTTGAAAATCCTAATTAGAGTTGCCAAAATGTGTCTTTTTCTCCATCTTCTCCTTTGTGATTGATATGGATTTTATGAGAGAGATCATTAAGCTTTTACCTAAATTCAACTCATCACTACTTCATAAAAAGACATTAATACTTTGGACATTCAAGATATTGTCAAAATGTTGAGACGCCCTAATTATAATGCAGATGCTGGGTTACACTATTGATTCACATTTGGTTCTTCTGCTCCATGTTTCGTGTCTGCACAGTATGTGCTGTGAAACTGTAAACTGTCACCACTTCCTGCACATTAATTATGATTTAAACATTCTTCTGTTGTGTTGGCTTCACTTCAAGGGACTGAACTGTTTCATGTTTCTGATGCATCCCTGCTGAAGCAGAAGGATGGTCAATGTAAAGAGAGCAGGAGCGTCACAGAGTGCCAAGTTATGTCGGGGTTAAATGGACCAGAGTGTTCCCCACATTATTGATATTTATGTCTGCTAAGTGCTACTTTATGGCTGTTTTATATTGTGAGCAGCAGTGGCTGGTCAATGAGGCGGCCCTGTCGATAAATCTCTTCAGATTCCCAATTTGGAATGGACAAAGTGAGAGAAGAAGAAAGTAAAAAGATATGATGATAAACTGCAGATAGAGAGACAATAATACAAAGACAAATGTGTTTGTGTAGAAAACTATGACAGAGGTCTCTCTCACCTGAACGGTGCAGACAGCTGCAACTGCAGAGAGATTAGGATCTCATTGGTTATAGTGTGTCTCAACACACAAACACATATAAAAGCAAGCAAGCAAACCAGAGGGAAGTTAAACATGAAAAAAGGCAGAGATGATGTGAGTGACAGCAGCGTTTCTCAGGTTGAGGAATCAGAGGGCCTAAAAATAACTCTTCCAAACAAGTGGCACCATATGGAGCACGTACAGAATAAAGGGGGAGATTTGTCGAGAGTGTGCAGGTGAATAAAGCTCATTTATTTCAGAGATGGAACTTGAAGATGCTGAGAAGCCAGGAAGAGAGGGGGATGGCTGATGGCTGAGCTATCCACAGATGTTTGATACCTACATTTTAATTAATAGACTTAATGGAAGTCTAGTAGGTGCTAATTCCACTTGCTTACATCTGTGCCTGCTGGTCTTTTAGTCTTCACGCCTTCACTGCATTCTGTTGAAGGTTGATAGATGCCGTACGCCGTGCATGCACACACATGGAGGCATACGCACACACACGCATGCACACGCAAACATACAGTACACACACACCATTCATGCACAAATATACACAGGCACACCAGCCAAATCACAGCTGTTGGGGGCAACACTATCAGCCACCAACTACATTCATTCATCATGACAGCACAAAGCCAAATGATTCAAATATATTGCACTCCCTGTGGCGGTATTGCACTTCACTGGCCAAACTAAACTAATGGTTCTGCAAAACCTATATAAATCATCCAAGTGTATCCATATGTAGTTCAGCAAGTGATAGAGAGCATTTATAATGCAATTCCCGTTGGTGGAGTGGCTAATAATTATCTTTCATGGTTTAAGATGTCTGATATAATGTAGGTCTCTTCAAATGTAGAGAAATCTTTACAGTCTGTTTCACAATTTACAAGATGGCTAAAACGCATGGTAAATCTGTCTCATTATCACAACATATGGCAAATTCCAGTTACATTTATTTCTGAATGAAAGGGCAACTACATTTCAGTCAGACAACTCACGTTGAAATGTTTATTATGCAGCAGAACATAGTTAGAGTTTGGCGTCTAGGCTCCGACCTCATCACTCCCAGCCAATGTGTTTACATGATATATTGAGGAGTGATGAGCACATATCTCAAACCCCCCTGGAGCCTGCAGGTGGATGCTGGGGTGGTGGTGGGGCTGAAAGAATGAGCGGCAATACTGATGCAGGGCAGCAGTGGCATTGACAGGCAGAGGGAGAGATGAGAAATTTTTGCAGTTTAAATAGACCGCCAATTTCAGAGGGTGTGTTCGGTAGATGGTTGAGAGAGTGAGGTATGTCACATGTGTAGCAATGCAGCTCGAGTTGACTGCCTGAACTAGCTCGCAGGCGTCGCTCCATATGTGTCGGATTTTTAACAAGTCCTCGTGCGCCCATCCTAGTTATTCAGTCTTCATGAATCACTTTTTTTTTTTTTGGCCAATTTGTGTGAGAGCAATTTGCTTTGAGTGACACTAGTAGAAGTCAAGCAACATTGCTGCCAGAGTCACTGAGGCAACAAAACCCTCCATCATGACAGACTTGTGAATACGAGCCAGTCAACCAACAGGGATGTTTGGTTGACAGCAATTTAATTAACAATTTGTTATACATTCTTCACAGGGGGAAAAGTAGTGTTTATTTTGTTTGTGATCTTAACAGTTCAAAAAGTCTTTGTACCACCACTTTATGACAAAATACTAATTAATAAGAACAAGGACTCAAATTCATTTCTTTATAGATAAAAAAAACAGTTGGTTATAGCAGTATTTCACCATTCATCCAAATGACCAAAAAGTAATTGACTAAGAACTTATTTGAGTGCACTGCATAACATACATGCTGAATTGCTGACTACCTCCAGAAATGACATGCTTTAATAGTAGCTTTAGAAAACTGCAAGGCTATTACATTAGGCTGTTGTGGAGACAATCACATTGTAAATGGACTATTCAAACACGCCTGGTCAGCTGTTTTTGTATCTGAGTGTCAGTGAAATTCTGGATTTAGTGGGCAGAAAATGTAGACTTAGTATGGATAAACTCTGATTTTGCCTTTGATTAAATTAAATATGTTGATTAATGATTGCTGTTAATTAAGTTGCCTTTTTATAGCTGGACCAAGCCCATTTAAGGCTGTCACACATTGAGGATAAGACTTCCACAAAGGACACTAATCCCACACACTTTCCATTCTGCCTTCTGTTTCACACACTTGAGACACAGTTAAACTCTGGACGGTTGTCGGTTTGTCTGGCTCGTCCAGTTGCTGCGTCTTGCTCAATCATGCACATATATGTCAATGACAGAGTGCAGCACAGCCAATCATTGTGTGTCTCTGTCAGAGTGACAGCCGAGTGGTGAAGCTGTGACAGCGAGCAGACAGATGGAAAGAAAAGCAGCAAATGAAAAAGAAGTGTCTTGGACGAAAATAAGTTATACTGTACTGACTCCACCTAACTTAATACAGAAGGGAGAAGGAAATTATCAGAGGGAGGTTGTTTTAAAGAGTAGCTATGCACTTTGGGAAACGGGTCTACAGCACTGGTATTGTAGTTTCTCCATGAACCAGAGGACCTGGTTACAAGCCTTGTGTCAGTGAGCATCTGCCTTATGAAGAATCTCAGCAAGGCATTAAATCATTACCAGCTCCAGGGCTGCTGCTCTTTAACTCGCCCTGTGCTTTGATGTTTCTGTGAAAGGGGCCAACAAAATAGTGAAATTTCCCCATGGAGTTCGTAAATTAACACAGTATTTAGAAAAGCAGAACAGAATGGCCAAAGCAGGGCTGCAGCCAAAAAGAAAAAAGATTTATTTCTCCTTTTGGGATTCATACAGCGACACAAAAAATATAATAACGTTCCAATCAGTCTAATAGCATGCTGATGTACCCCACAATTCAATCTCAATCTGATCTGCATTTTTATTTCAGTGTCCTTCATTTCATATACCTGTCAGCTCAAACACTATAATCCACATGAAGATGGCCTGAGAGCAGTTTACTGCATGACTTAACAATGTCCATGTGCTAACGTGAATAATTTCACGTTATTTACCAGACAAATATTCAATTTGTTTTAGCTCCTGAATTGTTATTGTGTTGTGGCTGAGTGTTTTGTTAAGTCTGAGACGTGTTTTCCCCAATGTCAACAACGTCCGTTCCACCATCTCGTCCTTTTTACATCAGACATTGTTGTGATTCAAAGTCTCAGTCCTGGTTTAGCTACTTGAAACTGCTGATTAAAATTGCATCATGTTGACATGTGTAAAAATGACATTCACTGACTTTGGAGACACACACAACGCATTCTGGCTATAGAATAGACCACTAAAAGCTTTTGTGGATTAATGATTTAGAAGTTGCACACCTCTGTTTTGAAACTATCAGGTCAGTATAGACCTATACCTGCAATGAAATGTAACATTTTCCAGTTCACCACTCTCCACCTCCCTTACATGTTTCTCTTAAAACAAACTGTAAGGTACCCTCCTGCTGCAGCAGCTGCCTCCTTGCATACAAACCTCATGCGCCCTAGATTCAGCAGATCAATTATTCATAGCAGGTGAGAGTTTGGTGCTCCATGTACGTATAAAGACACACACACACACACACACACACACACACACACACACACACACACACACACACACACACACAGACACTCACACACATATACAGAGTTTCAGCAGTCTCAACTAATGGCTTCAAAGAGGCAAGGAGAAATGTGAAATCAAGCAGAAAAGTGTGTGAGGGAACAGCAATGCATTGTGGCTCATTAGTTCAAGAGACAGTAGGATGACCGAGGCTTTGTTCGAAATCACATACTAACATACTATTAGTATGACGTAAAATTGAGTATGTATGTACGTATGTACATGAGAAATTCCTGGATATTTACTAGATTAGGAAGAATTTCTGAGTATGCAATAAGCATAGTAAGCTTACTGGACATACTCAACTACCCCACGATGCACTGCGTCTCGTCAGACTGTGCAATGGAGGTAAAATAATTATGAATGATGTTAAGGTACAGTTAAAAGGAACAACGCGGGAGCTCACATATATAATGTACTGTAGAAGAAATATTTAAACATTTTAATTTGCCTTAAAATCACAGATAAATTGCTAAATAATAATAAAGTTTTTGGCTATGTTGTGGAGAAACTATGAGTTATTGGAACAAACAGTACTGAACATACAGTATGGATCAATGGCAAAAGGTAGGATGCTGCAGGAATGGTTTGTTAAATTTCCAAAGACATGTTTTATTTGCCTTGACTCTGCGTTGCCATTAGAATCCATTGTATTTGCTGTGAATCAGCTGACTACAGATGCTCCCGTCTGCGAACGATCAAGCTAAAAACTTTTCAGAGCCACATTTCAAACATAAGGAGGAGTGAAAGGTATCTGATATTCAAAAGACAGATTTTTGGTGCAGTATTCCTTTAAACAGAGACTCAAATTCCCACCATTCAACAAAGTGTGTATAGACAAAACCACCTGCCTCCTCGATCCCCTGGCAGCTAAACAGTTTCAAAGATCTCTTGCCATTTCTTTAACCTACAATGCTGAATATTGTTAATTTGACACTTATTGGCACTGTCCCCATTAGCTTTAAGACCACTGTGGTTAAACCTCTACTTAAGAAACCACATCTTGATCCAGGTTCTCTAAATAATTATCGACAGTCTATAACCTTCCATTCTTTTCGAAAGTACTGGAAAGGGTTTTGGCTCAGCAACTTTGGCCCACATATTTAACAGGAATTGTATTAGACCTTTTCAATCTGCTTTCAGGGCCCGTCACTCCACTGAAACTGCACTTAGTAAAGTGGTAAATGATCTTCTGCTTACTCTGGATTTGGATTCCACCTCAGTGCTTCTATTACTTGATTTCAGTGTGGCTTTTGACACCATTGATCATTGTATACTCCTAGATAGGCTGGAAAATCAATTTGGCGTCTCTGGCCTGGCGTCGCGTCGTTAAAGACATACCTATCTGAAAGAACACAGTGTGTTTCCTATAATAACACTACATTAAAACTTTCTGATGTGAAATATGGAGTACCTCAGGGCTCTGTTCTTGGCCCTCTGTTTTTCTCTCTTTATAATTCATCCCTCGGCCAAATTATATGCAACTGTGTGATTTCTCAAAGTTTGACAGCCAAGAATCTCTGTTTTACATTTGATCATACTCTTTTTTGTGGTGAGCACATTAAAGAAATCACCAAGATGGTCTTTTTTCATATGCGCAAGATAGCTAAAATGAGGTATTTTCTGTCCTTGGCTAATGCACAGATCCTAATTCACGATTTTGTTTCATCCAGACTTGATTATTGTAACTTTTATTGTCAGGCCTGAAAGTGTTCAAATGGTTCAGAATAATACAGCTAGAATCTCAACTAAAAGTAGAAAATTTGATCACATTACACCAGTTTTAGCTTCCTTTCAGTGGCTCCCTATTCATGTTAGTTCAGAGTTTAAGGCACTTCTGATGACATTACAAAACTTAAAATGTCATATCAGTCTGATCTCCTTAAACCTTATATTCCATCCCTTTCTCTCCCCTCTCAGAATACACGGCTCCTGTCCGTCCCCAGAGTTAAAAAGACGTCAGATGGCTGCAGGGCCTTTTCCTATCGTGCCCCCTTCCTCTGGAATAACCTCCCTTCTGATATCAGACAGTCTGACTCTGTTGGGGCCTTTAAATCGAAACTTAAACCTTCAGCTAGCTGCTTATTTTTGATTACCTTGTACCTGTAATCATTATCCGTCCAGCGGGTTGGCCTCAGTCTCAGTGAATCTATTAAACCTAGTACTATAGTGTATGTTTGTCCTGCTGACAAGAATACTGAAATTTTCTAAAAACCTCTGCATCTCTCTAACCCTCTGTTTGTTTGTGTCCCACAAGCACAGCTGTGTGCCTATCTCTCTCTCTCTCTCTCTCTCTCTCTCTCTCTCTCTCTCTCTTTCTCTCCCTAGTCCTCTCTTTTCACTCAGGCTTCTCTGTGCTGAACCATCAGCCATCCTGGGACATCTCTCTCTCTCCCCCCTGGCTGTCGGTGCCTCATTCCAGGTGTTTTGGATCTGGATCTTCTTCCTCCAGGAGATTCAGCCTCTCCTCTGGTCTCTCTCTCTCTCTCCCTTGTGTGCATGTTGTCCTCTCTCTCTCTCTCTCTCTCTCTCTCTCTCTCTCTCTGTGTGTTTGCTTCTTTCTCCTCTCTGTGTAAATGCTGTGCTTGAGCTTTGATCTTGTGTGTTTGTGTAGTCTGTCCTACTTGCATGGTGGAGAGGAGGTCATGTGGCTCAGGTCAGATCTGTTTGGCGACACATGAAGTTGCGCAACATCCTCCCGGATCCATTCTTCATGTATGTTAACAATCTACTTATAATTTAGTCATCCTGATTGTCCATACTGTCATTTTACCTATGTTGGTATATTCTGTACACGCGACATCTATTGCATGTGTGTCAGTCCTAGAAGAGAGATCCCTCCGCTGTTGCTCTTCCATTTTTTCCCTGTTAAAGGTTTTTATTTTTGGGCTGAGTTTTTTCTTATCCAAATCGAGGGTCTAAGGATTGAGGGTGTTGTATACTGTACAGATTGTAAAGCTCCATGAGGCAAATTTATGATATTGGGCTACATAAATAAAATTAACTTGACTTGCCATAAATACATAATGTGACCGTTTACATAGGCCTCTCTCACCTAATCATAGTGCAACAAATGACATATTGCCACATTTCCAGACTATTTTGCATTTAAACAGTTGGCTGGGTTGGGATTGTGGACAAAATTATTATGTGTGCATGTGTGTGTTTTCATCAGAAAAGGAGGTGGAGTGAGGAAAGAAAACACAACAGAATACAAAAGAGCTGGAAAAAAGGAGCAGATGGCTAAGAAGGGAAGTGGAAGACCTTGATCTTAAGAGAGTAATCCCTTTTCATTAAGTGTAGTTTTTCAGACCCTGAGAGCTTCACCATTGATCCTGGTGTAATGTCAATTCATTAATGTACTGGGCCTCTACAGGGCTTATCACCTTGAAGTACTCCAACATTCTCTCCCAACAAACACGTTCAGCTTTTACTGTAACTTTTTCTCACAATGAAAGGGGGGAGAAAAAGACTACTGCACGTTAAATTCTCATCAAATCGAATTTAGATCTGTTTTGCTCCCGATTGGATTCCATCTTGGTCTTTCCACTTTTTTAGCCCCACTGTTCTGTCTTCATTCAGTCGGTCTTCGGTTTCATATAGTTTAGCTCCAGCTTAGGATGATAACTTATCATCATTTCATGCGCTCAATTCTCTGCAGTGTATTAGAGTTGCCCTTGAGTCACTGTTGTGTCTCCATCTAGCAAATGCACACCTACCTGCGCCTGTTTATTGAGTCTACACTCCTGAGAAATTTACCAGCCTCCATTGTGAAATCTCTTCAATTTAAAGTCCAAACAGCGATCGTTCATGAATGTTACTTGTTACGTTTCCAGAAATGGATATAGTTAATGTCTCTCTTGCTCATTCAAAATACTGTTCCTCTTTACGACCCGTTTCTGCCATTATTTACTCCTCTTCTCCCTCATGCCATGCCCCCCTTGCTGTTTAATTGATTCTGTTGTTGTTTCCCAGAACTACAAAGCAGGAGGCTTTGCTGGATAAAACACAGTCACTGTCTAGGTGTGATTAAAGAAACCCCCGGTCTGGCTGTTGGAGATACTATGGTAGCTTATGGGATTTAGTGAGTCACTGAAAAAGCACAACACCAAACCAAAGATTCACTTCAAAGAGTTCCATCGCCAAAACCTTAAAAACATACAACCCAATAATGAATTTATCACTCTTATTACTTTGCCCAAATGCCTGTGTTTTATCCAAAAAGGGGAATCGGAGGATCATGACAAATCACTTGATCTTTTCATGAGACATTCCGGTTTCATCATGTCGTGAGTGCTGCTGCTTTTGCAGCTCTGCCATTTGAAGTTTCTATTTTGCTTTCCTCCTCTCCATTGTAAACCTGAACCCTCTGGAGGCGAACCACACAAACCACTCAGTTTTGTGAGTGCTTTCCCCTCCCTCTCAGCTGCTTGTCTGCATGCAACTACCACTCACTAGTGAGTGCTCCCAATCCCCTCTCTCCTTATAAAGCCAAGTGCCTTGCTGCAGACGTTCCACAGATAAGTGGTTTATTTTTTCCCCCTCCACAGTGATGTCCTGAGACTAATTTTCTTTGCTTGTAATGACTTGGTCCCTTGAACTTTTTCGACGTATGACCAAAGAGAGAGCCTTTCCACTAAATATTGCACTGAGTCATAAACAACGATATTCAGACAAGCAGCTGCAAACGAAGATGTCAAATTCCATCTCAGTTCATATGACTGGATGATGAAAGCCACCCCTCACCCACCCCCATATCTCCTTAAAGACGGATAACGAGAAGTAAAGTCAAGGTTAGAGAGAGAGAGAGAGAGGGAGAGCCAGTGAGGGGTTTGTTTACACAAGAAATTGTAAGTGTGGTGTTTTAAAGACAGAGGGAGAGGCAGAAAAACGAAGGGAGGGCAGAGAGAGAAGATGAAGACAGAGACAGAGAGGAAAGGAAAGGAAAACAATGGATGCTGAGCTGAATTAAGCCAACTGTCACTTTTAATTTGGATCTAAAAAAGACCTCAAAGAGTAACTCAACACCCCCTGAAAATCTTGTCTTTGCTGACCTCCAGTGGTTTAACTTTTCACCTTGATGCATTGAAGTACAGGTGCACTCCAGGACCCCATGACATCACTGTTGGGTGTGGTTGCAGGTTCAACAGAGTCAGTTGAAGCCGGCAGCAAAACACTGCAGTGTTTCAAATTACTCTTTAACCCTTGTATTCACTTTTTGGACCCATTAATGGTATTCACCTTGTCAAATTGATCCGGGACATAATTTACATTTTGAATCAGTACAGAAATAAAAACTTACATGTAAATACTTCAATACTTTTTTTTGTTATATTAGTAGAAAACGTAATAGATAACATAAGTGATTGTTTTGAATTTACATAGAAATTAAAAACAATCATAGATAGCAATGAAAGTGTAATTTCTATTTTTTGTTAAGGTACATGTTTTCTTCTCACTATGCCAAGTGTTACCAGCGCCTTGCCTATAACTACCATAAAAAGATCCCTCTCTTCAAGAGCTTTCCAAGAGAAAAAAACAAAACAACAACCAGCTAATGGCAATAAAAGAAATTTAACCCAAACTTCTCGGTTCAGACTTGGTTAACACCAGTTGTTTTTCTTTACAAAAATGAGCCAAACGTGGACATGAGCCACAGCTCCTCTAACAGTAGCAAAGCTCTCACACAATCTGGACCAAACAAATTATAGCCAAAAAGGACAAGTACATCAACCACTGGACATCTACAGCAAGAACTCTAAGTTACTTAGCACTGAAGAGACAACATACAAGTGAGAAACTGAGAAAGACAAACACGTACTGAGTGACCACAGTCTGGCTGTTGAGACTGGTGGACAAACCTGGCAACGCAGAGAAAACAGACTGTGTCAGTTCTGCCAACAGCAAGAAATAGAAAAAGAGCAGCACTTCCTGCTACACTGCAGCCTGTATAAAGACATACTGAGAGTTCTTTACCAAAATAAAACTCAAATGCTTTCAGATCAAAACCAAATTCAATATTTACTGTTGGAAATAAATCTGGCATTGCATAGAAGCAGCAAGATATGTCAGAACATGTCACAGCCTGAGGGAAAACCAGCACAACACATGCAACTGCACTGATCTTCAAAATCTGCCTCCTCTATTTGCTTTATCTTATTTCTTTTCTTACAATGATCTGACATTAACATTACATTCAATTGTATCTTGTCATATCATATATTTACAGAATATATATATATATATTTTAATGATTTCTTTCTCAGCAATTACTTTTTTAAAATTAAAATATATATTACAGTAGATACATACATATATACACAAAACATTCCCATATAAATATGCTATATATACTAAAACATTAGTTGTGAGTTGTAAATCTTATATAAACTGATGTTAAAGAGCAAAACCTTGTGCAATACTGTACTGTAATTACTGTATGGTCATGCCAATAAAGCACATTTGAATTTGAGAAGGGAAGAGAAAAGAGACAAAAAGAGTGTGAGAGAGAAAACAAGAGAGAATAAGAGATAGGTCCAAAGCCACCAGAAGTAAAAAAAACTGAATAAGTTGAAGATTACTCTTTCAGTTTCTGTGTGCAATGCAGGACTCCTTCACACCACACTGACCAAGCCTCATAAAGCACCCCTACCTTGCATATCTTCCCATTGGGGCTATTATCTTCACACCTCTCTGCCCTCACCACCACAACCATTACCTCCTCACGTCACCCTCTCTCACCCACCTATTCTGCTCTACCCTCAGGCAGCATTGTTGGTAGGGCCGCTTCAAAGGTTAAACTGGGCCCCAGTCAACCATGGGAAGCCGTAATGGCGAAAGCCCAAACTCAAACACACCAAGTTTGCCAAAGTGATTCTTTCTGTTGAACTCACACTGTTGACAAAATAACAAACTTGATGTGTGTACAGCACTTTTAAAAGGGGTAACATTTACTTTGGAAAAGAGCAAATAACAGACAAAATCATTAATATAAACGATAAAATGTCTTGACATTGATCGAATGCAGGATTAAACAACCTAAATGCAAATACAAACAATCACATTAAACAAAGTCGTCCTACCTAAATGACAAAATAGGTAATTTATCAACGTCTTACAAAATGACTTGTATGTCTGAAACCGCAATGGAAATTACATTCACTAGTAACGTCTGCTAAAACTACACTACCCATCTGTTTTAAGACATTCCTGGACTGTTTTTAAGAATGAAACTAAACAGCACTTGTTACCCGTTTTTTATAGATTTACATCTAATAATGAATGAGCTTGAGGCTGAGTGCCACGATAAGAGTAGGGAAGTCAGAAAGTATTGATTTGAGATGGACTAACACATTGTTGGGTTGGTTTATTAATTGGATTTGTTGAGAATAAGAACAATATACAATAACTCCAGCCTTATCCTTCAAGGTTAGGGGAAACTCATGGTCATTGCTGTAAGAAAACAATCTGCTGCCGGTACGAAACAGAACGTGAATGGTAGAAACTGCACCCACAGTACAGCTCCCAATATCACTACAATGTGTGGATCTTTTGTTTGACTTCTGCATTCAGTGCCTATAAAAGGGTTATGCGTGCTGTACACTCAGTTTGTTACAGGCTTTGTTGACCCAACCAGTCACCTTGTTGCTTTGTGAAAAAACATCTTAGAAAGGACAATTTTCATTAAAAGAAACAAGTGATAAAACATCCATCTACTACCTATAAATAATGTTTTTTTTTATTTTTTTTGCAGTGAATATGATGAACAAAAAAGATCAAGCAAGACTGTCAGACATAAAAGAGATAGAGTTCAGTCATTAAAACCTCTCAGGGCCATAACATGGCATGATACAAAGTTATGTAGCAAATCAGCCAATGCTTGATGTTTTTGGAGTCGATTCTGGATGTTCTTCTTCCTGCTTCCCCTCTGGAAATGCCCACAATTCTTTATAGAGAATTTTCTTGAGTGAAAAAAGCAACATTTGGCTGCATTGAAAATGGGATGTGTGGGTGGGTGCGTAGGCAGGTTGGGGGTAGAGATGTGGTGGGGGCAGTCTGTACAGTGGTTTTGCCTAAAGTGATGGTGGGACTGATTAATGGAGTCTGTATTAATATACAGTATGTGGTTATCTCGTCTAGAGAAACAGGGATTAGTATAATGTTAGGGATAATTGGAGGTAAAGAAATGTGAAAATGTCATGGTATGATAATCTAACAGGAATATCGCACATAATGCAAATTCCAGGCTCTTACAATTGAGGCTTGAAACGAGGTTTCATTGCTGTTTAGATATACTTTTTGTGATGTGCTGACTGATTTCAAACACCCATGCTACAATAGTTAAAGTACTACATCTCACATTTGTGATTGTAGAAAGGGAATAAAGAAACAGTGAGTAAATGTGCAGTTTATGCAAATGCTCCTCTACTTATGGCAAAACGTTATTTTCATAGACAACGATGTACTCCACTACAGTGTGTAATAATCCTTACAGTTAGAATTATGGTGAAACTTAATGTACATTATATTAATGGCTATCAATTTCAACATTTGATACTTTATATCACTGTATTAATCCTAATTCCCCATTACTTGAAATCTATCATACCACATAATTGTCCTGACCATTGCAATGAATGTAATGAATCTTTCTTTTACAGACACATAATATGATCTTCCCTCTCTGCTTTCTCTGCTGCAGACGCTCAGTAACCACTTAATTAGACACCTCACTAACCAGTCTGTGACAAACTCCAGTAACTACAGTGTGCTGAGAAGCTACTGCTTTGTTATTTGTTTGTGGAGTGTTAATCTTGACCTCTTTCATCGATGTGCTCGCCATAAAACTGTATTTCATCACAGCAAATCGTAGTCTCCACTGTGCATGAAAAGCCTATAACAGTATAGTATCTTTAAGAGGAAGTAGTGTGCCTGGAACTGACAAACAATCCAAACTTACAGTAAATCCCATGAAAACATGGTTTTATATTTAACATATTTCTCTATAATATTAAATATTCATGACTAAATAGACAACCAAGCAACAGGTCAAAGTTTGAAAGAAAAAATCCTGTAATATTTATTAAGAGTTGAAAACTCAGTTAATCTGCCTCATCAGGAGTGTGTGGGTGTGGTTCGATCAATTGTCAGTGACCTGGCAACCTGACAACTCTACAGATTCTGATTCATTTGTCGCTAAATCCTGAGCGGTGCATTAAAGTACCACTTCAAACCAGTGAGAAGGGTACAGACAAAACAGTGCAGACAGGAATCTGTCTTGTGAAATAACCAAAACAGTTCCAGCTTTGTCAGAAAGTGTGTGTTTATGCATATGACCCCATTGCCCCATAATACGAAGCTGATCGAGAAAACAGGTTTTCAGGTTTTCTTTAGGATCTGATCCATTGCAACAACCCAGATAAGCAAAGATTTTTTGTTATAATAACAGCCGGCCTAAAGGCTTTTTCACACCAAGTCTGAAACAAATTAATATTCCATAAAAACAAAGAACAGAGCTAACTGCCGCTGACTGGAGCTGATCTGGCAGCCATACAGTATATGTGCCAGACTCAACTCACAGTTGGTCATCTGGTGCCAGAACACAGCCAACACTCAGCCACAATCAGCCCAACTCGGCTGGTTACCTGGGAACACCTGAATCCCTCTATTCCTGTTTGCCTCTGTATAAAGAAAAGCACAGCAGATGATAAACTGCAGGAGAGAATGTGATCAGGTAAAATAGGGGGAACATACCTTATACGCTGCTCTCCTCCCTGCTTTCAGTTTGCAAACCATCTGCATATGACACATTTTCATTTCATTTTCAAGTCCTCAAATTCAAAACTCTTACAGTATTCCCTCCAACATCTCAAGATTTTTGAGCGCTGTTGAGGCACAGCCATAAGAGTCAGACTCAAGTGTGTGTATGTGTGCATCTGTTTGTTCATGTGTAAAGATTTTTAAGATGTGGGCTTCTTTAAGGGGTTACAGTGAGCACCTTCTTCAGAGAAATGCAGCGTGCAATCATAAACCAGGCTGCATGTCTAACTAACAGGTGGCGTTTTTAAGCCAGCGTACTGTAGTTTCACTCAGTCATCATTACTTTTCAGAGCACTTTATGGACTAATGTTTTCATTTGGCCCGTTTAACACATAATATACCTTGCATTTTTGTTTGATTTCTTATCTTCCAGTCACCAAATGCTTTCAGTACAGTAACAGCCTAAATATCAACAGATTATAGATAAACGTGGTTCGGATAATAACATAAATGCCTTTATTTCCTCATTTTGATCATATGGTTATATAGTTGTAAGCAAGATATGGTTTGAAAACTCCTCCTTGTTGGTGCACTACAGTGCTAGTAGGAAACTAAATAATATGAGACTTGAGCTTCAAACTTTTTATGGCAAGAAATTTACATGATCCTTGCAGCAACAACCATGTTAGCCCTTTTTTTGCTTCCTTTCAGGGGTTTTATTCTTTCCAAAAACATAGCTTGTGAATGTGATGCTTGTCAGCAACTGACTCTCACATAGCAGATGCCAGATCTTCCCCGAACACACCAACACATTTTCATAGTTGTCTCTGCTTACAACTGAATTACAATGAGATGGTAATGTAGCTTTGACAGGGAAAATTGTATGCTGTAGAAAGTGGTCAGAAGCACACAGAAAACATGGTTAATGGGCTAAAACATGAAAAAAACAATGGTATAATCAAAGGCACACCTTTTCCCTCTGTCATCTCCTTCCAGTAGAGTAAAGATGAGTTTCTAGCACATATTTCGATGAAAAATGACATTGGGAAAAATATTTTTGTGCTGTTATAGTGTTGCTATGTGCCATTGTGTGATGATGAAATAATCCCAAATTGCGATGCCAATGTGAAATTGGATGTGGGTCAATTTTGTGCATCACCGTGGATCAAATGAATGCAGCATATGAACTTGGCGTGCTAATTTTGTGATTGTAGCTGCCACACACAGTCATGGAGTGAGAGTGAGTGAGTGAGTGAGCAACAAATGGCACTACTTTCATTATATTCGCCGCCCCAACATTATTATCCCCAGGCTGCTCCTCCACCAATGACTGCCTACGTGTTTGAAAGTGTAAATCTGCGGCGAGATAATGCACTGAGCCCTGTACTTGGACAGGAAGAGAAAATGAACCTCTTTTTTTTTTCTCACCCAGAGACTAATGACACCAGGGGAGTTTGAGAAATAGTGATGGTGAAAAAGATTGTGCAGCAAATGCTTCTCAGTTAAGAAGAATTATTTCCTGTTAAGTGCAGGAGATTTTTTTGTATCCTTCACCACTTTCTCTCTGCCTCTCTCTTTCTGCCGTGTACTTTGGTACTCTGGGAATTCATTCAGTGGATTGCTCCAGTTAGAAATGATAAAACAGAAATTGGAAGTATATTTCTCTTACTGAAATAACTGAGCTGGGTCTGTGGAGTGAGAGGAATGCCACTGATATGTTGAGGGATGGAGAGTGGAGCACTGCATGGCGTTTAGAGCATTTCAGATTTTTACAGTCCACCTGCTCCACAGACACTGGCATTGATGTGCGTGAGACTGATGAACAAATTCATATTAAATGCTGTAAAAGCTGCAGGACCTCTTCTCAGCTCACCGTAACCGGTGAAATAGAATGTGTTATGGACCATTTTGTAGATCTGGAATAACAAATTTGACATAGCAAGCTGTTTGTGTAGTGCTCACAAACCAAACTCAACATTTTCTGTCAATTCAAAATTCTGCAGCATCAATAAGACTTAAGTTGGTGGGCAGCATTTTTTTTTTCTTTAAACAAATTAACTTGAGATATATAATTATGAGAGCCATAAATCCTACTTCACTAGTATGATTTGATAAATGCTCAGTTCTTGATCGGCTTGCCTTTTTAAAAACAAAGCCTGGGTTCACTGGCATTGTTAGCAATGCTTCTGCTACAGGAAGTATTTAAATGAAGCAACAGCATTTTCATGTTTTGTCAGAATGACAGCAACCATGACTTTTCTGAGAATTTATAGTCTATCTTTGTTTTTTAATGGTGTAAAAATCAGGAACCAAACATTATTTCTGTTTCAATCTTCTGTTACAATCAAACTCTAACACACATTGCAATTTTCAAGAACATTTACAGTCATTCTTTGCTGAGTCCTTTCACATTCATAGACCCAACAAAATCCTCCCACCAACACCTCTAAAGCACAGGAAGTCACTGTGCCTGACCAAGAGATAGCCTGGCACATAACCCCTCATGAAACCACAGCTTGTTGTTTTTACACTTTAACCAAGTTAAAGATATAGCATCTTATTTAGTGGGCTTAGGTGCTTGTAGGTGGATTTTGTTACCTTTGGACGGAGCCAGGCTAGCTGTTTTCCCCTTTTTTCAGTCTTTGTGCTAAGCTAAGCTAACTGGCTGCTGGCTGTAGCGAATAACCGCATTTACCAAAACGTCAAACTATGTGGGTCCTGCGTTATTATGTCTTGACTTCCTGTTTTTAAGGGCCCTGTGTAAAACTTTGCATGGTGCGCCTTCCTTAACTGACTTGTGTTGAACCAAATCACCACAAACAGGTGATCAATAAGGACCCACAGCTCATTTATGCCACAGAGGCCCCCTATCAGGCTAATGTGAGCAAGTAATAAGAGCATAGCTATGTGTGTTAGAGAAAGTAGTACACTGTGTAGGACACTATGACTGTGTGTGTGACACTGTGAGTGTGTATACAGTAAGACGACATGTTTGCACATATAAGAAAGTGTAGTAGTGTGTAGGACAGAGTATAATAGTGTATGTTCAACATTATGATGCTGTGGGGAGAGCAAGTAAGATTTATAGCTTCAACAGTCTCTCATATAAACCTGGTATTTATTGGTGTCTTGACAAATCTATCCACATACGAAAGGCCACACAGTTTTCTTTTTGTACTTATTGTTCTCAGTAGCACTCTCTGGCTTCCTCCCATGACATGCAGGTTAGGTTAATTGATGATTCTAAATTGCCCGTAGGTGTGACTGTGAGCGTGAATGTTTGTCTGTCTCTATGTGTTGGCCCTGTGATTGACTGGCGGCAATGGTAAATCCCATGCGGTGGACATTATATTTGTATAATATAATGCAAGCCAATACAACAGCCTTGCAATAATTGTAGTTTTTAGGGATGTTTGTGTTGGGTTATACAATTCAAAGCTTCCATAAAGTAATGGTCAGATAATCACGGAGTAACAAAGGACTACACTGTAACTACTCAGTATGATGTACCACTTTACTTGGGGGTGCACAAACAGAGTAACTAATTATTAAATAATTAGTAATGAATGAGTGGCTACTAGTTCAGAGCTAATCAGGAACGACTTCTGAGGAAAGTGGTTGTTATTCTGATTCACGGATACTTATGAACTAATCGTTACTTAATGTTTCAATAATATAGTGTCTCCCAGCCTGTTCTCTAGTAACTCATCATTATCTATAGTGCTCAGGAACTATTCATTAACGATTCATTAATCATCAGGCCGTTCCTGATTCGTTCCTCTCTTGTTCCTTAGTAACTACTCACATTTTTATGTACTGTATTGTAAAGTGTTACCTTGCCCTCTGTCCCACCTCTCTGTCTTCGTGACTGCTATTTGCTCTGCAGCATCACTCACGTCTTGTCTGCTGTCTGCATCGTCTCAGACTCACAGTCCGTCCTCTGTTTATCCACAGTATTTGTTCAGAATAGATTATTCATGTGGCTGGAAGGAGTTCAAGTTCATTTATCCTTTTTAAATACCACACTGACACCTGATCCAGCGCACGTATAGTTCAACAACTCATTCAAACTGTCCTTTTTGTAAACCTTCACTGACATTCGCTTTTTATTTACATTTTAAATAGATGGGATGAATAAATTACACATCTAAAAGGAATTTGATTTCCATACAAGAGTTGAAATCCTGAAAGGAGGCAATTTATTTCTTCAATAAATGCTTGATATTATAACTTTATGTGCTACAAAGTTGCATGTCACATTAAGGTTCACTTGCATTCCACTTCCCTTTCAATCTCATCTCATCTCGCCTCATCTCACCTCCACAAAATGACTTTTCTTGCACAATTTCTTTTAATTTCCATAGTGGGGGAAAGCATGGTCCTACGGCAGCCTAATGTACACTCTACATGGTTCCATATATTTAGCACATTTTAAAATGTTTTCCCTACACCAGCCATCTCCACTGAGCTGTTAATGGTTTGGCCCTAAACACTTGCCTTAGCTTACTTTACAGTTACATTATAGTTTACTGTCCATGGTAGTTCACGTTCATATTTCTTCATCTCTTCTCACAACTACCCCCGCAATGCACAATTGATGTATCAGTCACTGATACCACCAATTCAATACCGGCAGTCAGTGTTAATAGCATGGCCTCACATTTGGACTCAAATTGATTTGTTCTGATGTCACATATAAGCTGGTAGGTCACCTGTGTTGACATGAAAATGATCCCCTGTGAACTGTTCTGCAGAAATAGTTCCAGTTGAATTAGAGGGCAGCTCCATTTGCCCTGCTGTGAAAACATGGCGCTACTAGGGAGTGACATCCCCCAGAGCAGCATCATTATATTTTGACTGATCTGCCCTGAACTCTCTAGTAGTTCTAAACATCCTGCACCTCATATTTTTAAGCATTTATGAGCCTCGTCCTGATAGACCTCTCCATTTTAGTACTCATTTTAAAACCACTGCACATTTTCTCTTCTCTTCCTCCAACTGTCCATTTTCATTCACTCCCCTGTCGTCACCTGTTGCAGAATGTCGGTGGTACTGTCACTGGCAACACTAACAAGCCAGTGCTGTAGAGCAGACATTGATTGATGACATTTTCACCAATTTCCCACTCACTACTCATGACAGGCAAAACTGTGTCAAATGTGGACGATACTTACCAACTCCCAAAGATTATATCTGCTCTGCTCTGCTGCCAGATGACTGTTTTCTCTGCTTAGTTCAACTGGCCACGTTCTTTGTGCTGTGCTTTGATCACAGGCCACAGCTGCTGGTCACATCAATAATCTTATGCCTTCACACAGCTTACGGTTAAACTGATGTAAATGCAGTGACTCATGCAACAGAATAGTCCCTTTTATTGTTATATTATATATTAAACTACTGGATTACAGTTACTGATATATTAACATGTAAGCAGCATTTTCATGTTGTAGCTGGTAGTGGTGGAGATAACCTGAACTGTGTTATATGCTTTTGGGTAGTTCAATTGATAAAATGCATATCCTATAAGCCTAGTGTTTAGTGTGTTAAATCTGAATCTGCAAAGTAACTAGTATCTATAACAGCATAGTGGAGTATAAGTACCATATCTCCCTCTGAAATGTAGTGAAGTAGAAGTATAAAGTGGCATTAAATGGAAATAAAGTACCTCAAAATTGTACTTACATGCAGTACTTCCATAAATGTACTTAGTTACTGACCACCACTGTTAAATGTTTAAATGTGATACCTTATCAAATTTCAGTCAGCAGAATATAGGTTTTATCTTGAATAATAATCAAACAAATAAATCAATACGAATACATTTGATTACCATGAGAGATTGGCATCTACCTACATTTGTTGCAGGATCTACATTAAGCACAAACTTGTAGATTGTTAATTAAAATGATAAAACGTCGAGTAAAGCAATGCAAATTATGGACTCCCAGAATTCAGAAAATCCAAGCTGCAGAGTAACATTTGTGAATCAATTTTGTTCACAGGTTGTTTTACTTATTTGAATAGATAAGTGGCCAAAAGGAGACAACGTAAGTAAGATGAAAAAACCCTCATGATAGCAGAACATCACTTATTCCAGAGTGTGACAGCTAAATGTTTATGTTGTTGGTAAAGATTTTGGTGGCAGCCTCAGAGTCAAACAGCAAATTACCCTTTCTTGACTCACAATTTGCATTGATGTTCAACGCTTATACAGGGAGAATTATGTCGTACAAGAAGCAGAGGTGCCAATTTGCTCAGCAGCCTAAAAGAAATGCAATGCAGTCACAAAGCTTGTCGCCTTTGGAGTTACAGGTGTGATGCTCACTTTTCCTCAACTGGAAAACAAAATTATGCTATTGCTATTGATGCTGCTGCACATAACTGAGCTGAATGCATCACTTTTTCTTTCCCTGAGGGTTGTTGAAAGACATTTTGGAAATCAGTAATTGAAGTGGGAGCAGACAGGGCAGGTTGAGAGAAAGCTGATCCACAAAAAAAGTAAAGTGCAACTGTTGAACACACTGAACATCGCAGATATATTATAGACCTTGTGAACATTTTCCAGACATGTTGTGGATGGTAAAAGCTTCTTAAGCTTAATGAGGTCAGCCAATTACACCTGATAAACCAGTGAACTTGGCTGCAATTAAAAAAGAACTGCAGCCAGAGGAGAAATTCTCACTTTGAGGAGGGAACACCCTGCATGACATTGAGGTAATGGACTCGTAACATGTATTTAAATGTACCATCTGTTGCAATGCTATGCATGAGCTGATACAGGTACCTTTCATGGATTTTGACCAGTTTCTCTATCAATGAGTGTTTCCTGAGCCCATTATAAAGAGTCACTTGATGATGCTGTGCCATATTCTGTACTAACCACCAATCAGAGAGTACTGAGGGAGGGACTGTCTAGCCATGCTCGAGTGAGAGTCTGGTATTGAGTGACATTCTGCTCTGGATGCCATTTAAAAAAAAAATTAAATCTACATAATTGCTGCCCTAAAATGTGACAGGCTATCATTATCTCTGGACAGCAGCTCTCTTTGAGCCGGGCTCATTCTTTTTTAGAGTATGATGTGGTCAGAATTGAGTGGACACAAAGCCCATATTCTGTTTCAACCCTGGTGCCTCTCACATCCCCAAAACACTTAAAAGCTACACTGTTGCAGTAATTACAGTCGCATAGCTCTGATCATTTGCCAGAAGTTGGATGTTTAATCTTATCAGAAGCAATCAACACAAGGAACAGCTTCCATATGCCTGATGAAAGACTGTAAATGCAATGTCCCTTGATGTTTTTTCATTTTTATTCTGCAAACCATTATATTTGTATTTCCTTTTATGAATTAGACTGTCTGAGCTGAGAAAGTGCCAGTGGTTCTGCCATGCTCCGTTACAGCTAAGCATTCTGGGCAATGACATTTCCAGCTCATCTTCAGAATTGCTATTATCACACAAACATGGACACGAAAATGTTTTAATACTTCTATTTATGTTTGTAACAGAACAAAACTACTAGGTAACACAAACTCTGTCCGAGTAGTTTGTCATGTTTACAATGCCACAAACGAATGCCCTAAGTAGGGTTACAGGTGAAAGGAGCTTTGGTGACAAATGACTGCAGACACAGAGCAGGACCTTTCATCTTTTTCTGAGGCATCCCTGACATCTGCAAACCCCCTCAGTACCAATCTATGGACATTACTGACACTGCCAAATATGATCACAAGCAGTCTGCATTCATAATCAAGTTGGGATACAGCATCCACTAGAGACTTCACAACCTCAATGAGTAACGCTCTCTCCAAACTATGGCCAAAGGGACAGCCCAGCTCCAAAACAAACATCTGCCTGGGACTAACACACATTTTCAAAACATCATTTAAATCTTCTACATAATGCTGCAATCACTGTGTGGGTGTGTGCGTGGTATATTGTAATATTGAAAAGCTTATCTTTGCACACCTGAATATGTGATATGTGTGCCACAAGCCAGCAGAACTGAAATAAAATTGAAAAATTCCTGCTAGTTTACATTTATTTATTTTATCAAATCACTCGTGCCGCACCACTCACTGCTGCTCGCTAAGCTTTGAGCACATTCAGCACAAAGTAAATAACTGGCCACTCAGTTCAACATTTTTATCAACTCAGATCTGGACTATGGAAGCTGGACAATCACAGGGCACTGTTTACAGAGACTGTAGTAAGAAACAACCTGAAACAATAAAAGTGAGGTGGACAAAAATAGGATTTTTAACTGGAACTTGTACAAGGTCATTTAGATAAACGAACCATCCTATGATGTAGTACTCTATCATACTTGTTGTCTCTTATAAGCCCATTACAGATCAGCTAGGTTTGTGGGTTTGTGTTCTTATCCATTGTTGATCTGATCTTATCTCAATGAAAGTAGACACAGCATTTCTGTACATTGATACAATGAACACTTATGACAAGGACTCATGCTGAGTTTCACCGAACCAAACGGGATTTGTGTTCAATATCCTCTGGGTCCTGGCTCAGTTAAATCACCTGTCACATGTCACAAATGTGACTTATGTCAAATGTAAGTGATGTCTGCATAATCCTTTTCTGGTGAGTCAAGGTAAAGGTTTGAGCTTGGCTTCTTACAGTTGAGTCAGACATCCAGAGGATCTAACCCCCCTTCTGCTCAGAGAGGAACATGTGAAACACGGGAGCAGGCAGCATAATCACCACATGACATGCATCTCCACTCCCAGACATTAAGGCGGATTAGGGTCCTTCATGCCAGTTTAAAAGCATCTTCATGGGACTGAAATTTTGTGCCGTTTTATGAAATCAAAAAAGCGCTCTATTCGTGTTCTTTATAGACAGATTTGTCATCTTGCAGATGAATATTTAATAATGACCCTGGGAGTTTTACTCTACGGCATATAAAACCCTAACTTTTTTGGCATTGCTACACTGAGAAAATCTTATTTCGGTCTAAGCTCTTGCGATCTGCAGTTTCCTCTTCAGCACTGCAGGTTGATTGACTTTGCCATGGTAGAATCCCGCTCTATAATTACCAGTAATTACATGTTTCTCCTTCCATGCCAGTGTTTACATGTGTTGTGTTTAATTTTAGATTGCACCATTAAACGATTTCCTACTCTCACTTATTTGTGAGAGCAGTAGTAATTACAGTGATTGTCAGTGTTGTGTAAAAGCAGGGAATCAGAAGAGGCTTTCAGTATTGTTTGTATGAGAGGCTATATTTCCTGTTTTATTGCTGCTGCTGATAGAAGATGAGGGGTTGAAGGCTGAATGAGGTGGCTGAATGAATGCATCTATCTATCTGTCTGTCTGTCTGTCTGTCTGTCTGTCTGTCTGTCTGTCTATCTATCTATCTATCTATCTATCTATCTATCTATCTATCTATCTATCTATCTATCTATCTATCTATCTATCTATCTATCTATCTATCTATCTATCTGTCTGTCTGTCTGTCTGTCTATCTATCTATCTATCTATCTATCTATCTATGCAGTCTCATTTGGTAGCTGCTAGGTGAAAAGCTTACAGAGGAAGGGGACTGTGTCTTCCCAAATGTGGACAAACACCTGTCTCCCCGGGCCTGAGGACTGTTGTTTTTAACAAACTTCAATTATTTTCCCTTAATGAGCTCCTGTAGCGGTGGATGTGCTCCCCCATCATCATTACTGTAGGGACAGCAGTTGCAGTGCTGGGCCTGACTGGCAGCTTACACAGACCTGTTCCCCCTGACTGACTGCAGGCTGCACTCCCTGACAGCTGGAAGCCAGCCTCCTGGAGCACAGCATACACTCACACACAGAAAAACACACAAGCACGCAGATGCATGAACTTGTGTGGCCACACTGAGTAGATACTAGAAATACTGGGATTTTGCTTCAATATCATGATTACTTTTAATATCTACAAAATCAATATATTACTACAGTACCACAACAAAGAATAACCTGCCTCAGAGCAAACAGTGTGCTTTACTTCAGCCCCTTAACATGTTGTTTTGCTCTTTTATTTTTCCTTTCTAACAGTATTGTATTTATATTGTTGATCAACTTGTTCCACCTCTTCATTGAAGCTATATGATGCTTAAACTGAGTGAAATATTCAAACCAAGACTCCATGTGGTTTTATGGCTGCACCAGTCCATCAATGGAAATATTCTACAAATATGTCAGCCAAAACTCAGCCTGACATATTTGGTATCTTTGAAAACTTTGGGATCTTCACTAGAATTTGAAATAATGTACCGTGGGTCTGAACAAGGTTTCGCTGCACAGCATAAGGTGTAAGGGGTTAATCATAAGATTGTGACTTCAACTTATGTTAACCTACATTTTCAGCTCCACAATTTGTACAAATTACAAAATAATACATAAAGAACATAAATAATATTTAGCTTCAAGCACCAGTTTGCTGACCAAGAGTAAACTCAAGATCAAGATGGTTAAATTTTGAACCAACAGCTACAATTAACTGACTGCTGAGCTCAGAGCTCAGTCTCGTTCAGTCCGTCTTTATTTTCTAATTTTTTCAACTATTCTAATCTGTGTATGCCAAAGACATAAGCCCTCTGAAGATGATATTGACATAAAAGTTTGGCTTGCAGAAGCTTTAGCTTGCACATTTGATGAAAGTATTGAACATATATCAAAATCTCAGATTCAATCATGCAAATTCTCTCCAATTCAAACTCCAAAGAGAGAATAAGGATTGCACTCATTTGTGACGGCATTATTGCACAGAGGAGACCGGAGGTCAGCAGCAATATAAAAAGCAGCAGCCATAGCAGCCCCACACAAGACTGCTATTAACCTGGCATTATGTCCTCGGTCTCACTGTTTGATTTACGCACTTACATAAGTACAGTGATAAATTTTCCTCTTTTAATATAACTTTCTGAGAAACTATGGTTAAAAAAATGCAATTGTTTCTTTCCATAATGTGTCATTCTGATGATTAATATAACTTGCATGGCTTCACAATAGCTTTCACATCACATTTCACAGCATTGACTCTGCCTGCCGGCATCACACACAGAGAGGCCTAAAAGAGCCTATAAAGAAAGAGAAGCTGAAATAGAGAGCTATTGCTCTGCAGCAGGCTGTACCTACACCTTCACCTGGCTAAAGGAAGGACGTGACTGCAGCAAATAACATACCTGTTTTACCCAAAACATAAGAAAAAGAAAAGAGCTGGTAAAGGAGGTACTTTATCTCAGCAGTCTGTAAGTATTATGTACTTATGTTGTTAATTAGTGTGGGGTTGTTAGGAGGTACTGTAGTTTGCCATGGTGTATATTTATCCATAGGCATGGCCAGATTATACTTTTAAGGACCCCTGGGGCAAGAATTTCATGTTGGGCCCCAGTTGCCATAGCCCCTTTTTGTCCAGTTGGTAATCCAGCTTTGTCCATAGGTATGTATAGTATGTACTAAAGTACTATAAGATCATCTTCCTCTGTAAAGAAGAGTGGGAGACTGTGGACTAATGACATCCTATTTTAGCTAAATGTTTTGTGCATAATGACAATAACCAACCTGCTACACTTCTTATGCTAACAAAGGCTGCAGCGATATCAGCACTGATGGTGTATATTTCATTAACTTATCTATCATTCCTACTCAAGTTGTCTTAATGTTTTACATCATTTAACATCCTAAAAGCAGCTTTCTCTAATCCTTCATTTCATTTAGTTTAAAAACTAATCCCCAGTTTGTCTTATCTAAAAGAAAATCGTTGCTAATTTACAGACTGTGGAATGTTTATTTATAGTTTATCTCACAGTAACAAATAATGAACTTATATTTTTCCGCCGTTTCATATGTAAAGTGAATTGTGATTGGTGTGGTAACTTAACAATATGAAAAAAATGTATTTAATTTTGCTAGTGCTCCATGTATGCTTCCCCCAAAACACACACACATATACAATATATATATATATATATATATATATATATATGTGTGTGTGTGTGCTATATTCTTTATATATATATATATATATATATATATATATATATATATATATATATATATATAAATACTCCATAACACATTCAAGGGGTCGAAACAGTGATAGTACGGTTGGTAAGGTAAGGTGTGTTGCTATACTTGACATTATTGGATTATTATATCTGATGCATACACACAAATTTTATTGTTGTAGCTGGTTGAGATGGAGCTAACTTCATATACTGTTGGGTTGTTTGGTTTGTAAAATCTAAACCTGCAAAGTAACTATTAATTATAGATGTAAAAGGAACAGTATTTCTCTCTCAAATGTAGTGGAGTAAGAGTATAAAGAGGCATCAAATAAAGTAAAAATACCTCAAAATTGCTTGAGTAAATGCACTTAGTTACATTGCACCACTGCTTTCAACATAATGCGATGCAATGCCACTTTTTTTAAATTGCCATGGATTTGAGCCAGCTTCTCTCTGACACAGGGTTTGAAACTGAGCATCATTATTTTCTATTGTATTGCATCACATTATACAAGGCACTCTATTATGTTAGCCACTTTGTGCAGTTTGATTTGATGGTCATGTTTCAGAATTAGTACGCACAACATTGTCCTCTGGTGTTTTGAAAAGGACTGCTGGGAAATAGAGTATGCTCCACATATCCAATATATGAGTGGGTCAATTATCTTTGTAACAAGAATATTTACACCGAGGGGTTTCAACATTAAGTGTCACCAGTGTTAGCCACCTCAGGTCCTAGTGCCACCTTTGTTAGTCACGTGACTCTCTGCCTAATGAACGGCCCGGCTGTGATCAGTGGACCTGTGCACTGCCAGCAGCACTGCACCGAATGAGCCGAACACAGTGACCTTGACAGCCAGGCTCAGAGAGGGAAAAGAATGAAGAGTGACAGAAATGTAATGAACTGTTTGGGAATATTAAGTGCCATTCTCACTGACATTGGATAACAGTTTAGAGGGGATATTATTCCAAAATTGCCCACTGCAACTGTAGAATGTCTGTCCAGGACTCAAAGTCACCACATAAATGACACAAAGAGAAGAAAACAAATGGTTTAAGGTGATATTGCAACCTGTGATGAAAAGCAACCAATTCCCTGTTTTGCTTTGATTTAATATAGTGGAGATACTTTTTCTCGCCATCAAACCAGACTTTAATTTTATCACTGGCAGAAGTGAAGTGTTTGTGTAACCATATAATTGCCCATGAGGTAAAAAAAACAAAAACATTTGACTCTGCACATTGCATACAGGCAGACAGTGAAGTGTTTGTCTGCTTTCCCAGACAACTATTTGCCACCCACCCATTTTTCTGTGGCCTGGATCCCCACTCCATCGAACTAAGATTGCTTCTTGATAACACTGTTCTCACTCCTCAATCCCCACTGCTCACAACCGCAAACACTTTGACAAGATTCAGAATGGGAAAAAGAAAAAAAAGACAGAAAATAGTGGCAATGTAGAAGGTGTGTTGCACATATCTAGAGAAGAGGAGTAACATTTTGTGATTCACTCTCATACTCCAAGGTTTGCTACATCTAGTATTATAGTGGTTTCAAATTGCATGGATTTGAGGAAGGCTTTCCATCAATGCTTTGTGATATGCTGGCACACTCTATTGTAGATAAGTGCAAATTGCAGAGGATCATATCCCAAATGGTACAAAGGTTTTGAGAGTATTCATATTGTTCCTGACAGCAGGCATCGACATAAACACTACATTAACTTTTTGTTTTTGCTGAGCCTATGGATCTGACATAACAAAGGATATCAATTTAATTGTCCGCAGGAATTGGAATTTTACAGCATGCATTTCAAATGCACTTCATCAAACCAGGCATTTTATTTGAAATTACTTCATGACTTTTGTCCTCTTTACTTCAATATATTTTCAATGATCTGAAGACCTTTATTAACAAGAATATAATTCTCCTAATAACAGTGCAATCAAAACACTTTTCTGAGACTCGGGTTTAACAAGAAGGTTCACGGTAACAAGGTACCAGACTAAAAGGTATGGCTATGAAGCATTCATCACTATGCAGCATGTGCAAACATAATCAACATTTACTCTGCATCCTAAACCTTCTGTCGCAATACATTCCCCTGGTGTACCAACTCTGCCCCCTCCAGTCCCACAGCCCTTCAGGAAACTGCGTTGATGATAAAACTATTGATAAAACTATCATGTGATGGATGATCCAGGGACGGTGGATGAATCATTTTTGATGCTCCTTCAGGAAATTTGCACCATCACAGCCACAAGCTGAAGGCACAGGAAGACTCCCTCAAAAACTCTACAAAGGAAATTGGAGGGAAGTCACATCAAAAAGAAAGTACTAGAAAAGTTTTTATTCTGTATATCTGAGAATGCAAAATCATTTCAGAGAAGCTCCACAAAATGAAAACTTTTCATCAGCAGTTTTTGATGTTTTTTGACTAAAGTTATATCTACTTGCGTCCCCTCATCACATGTTGCAACTACAGGTTGTGACCAGTTTAACCATATAACCATATTATTAGAGGTATGATGTGTTACAATTATACAGTAATTGACAAGAAAAAGAGCAAAGACTAGAGGAAAATAAAATCTGACATTGAACTTATCCTGTAAATAATTATCCTGACCACCTGTTGGGAACCGCTGGTCTAGAAGATGACTTAAAGGTACCCTGTTTACATTCCATTTTTCTCACCATAATGCATTGTGTGTATCCTTGAGGCCTAATAGACACATTGAATGCATTTTCTTTCTCATAAAAATATTTGCAGAGATGACTTTTGGTAGAATTTAAAACGTACAATATCCATGTTTGCTTGTTTGCAGCCTTCTTCCTCCTTGCCTTTGTTGGCACATTGCTACATGTCTTGGCAGGTTACCACCAACTGTTGATCAGTGGAACTGCGTGAAACCATTGGCTGTTTGTTACATGGGTGTCGCTGTGGGCATGCACAAGATCCCAACAAACGGGGACCCACTCTTAAAACACCATAGCACTACTAGTGGTCAAAAACTCCACAGGGTCTCTTTAACATGTTGGAAATGTTTGCAGTATGTATTAAACTTGTATTCCAGATCTATTTGTAGTCTGTTGTTTTTATTGTTTAATTTCTTTATTTTATAGTATTCTTTCTCTTATTTTCTAATCATATTACATTTGTAACCACCTCAGTGAAAGCAGATTATTTTGACGATCACCTGGTTACTGTATGTTGACCTTGCTTCCTGGGGCAGGCCGTGAGTGGACTGTAAAGGCAGCGTTAAGGTTTATGCTGGAGCCGTCTGTCAGTTTTTGGTCTTATTCCACTTGCGTCTTGTTCTGTCTGTCTCAAATATTTGTGCAGTGTCCGCACTTCTCCAAATTGATTTGTCAGGATTTAAATCAGAGATATCACTGAGCCTTTCTCTGTGTGTGGTACCTGAATAAGATACGGGCTCTTTAGGAAACTGGTTGCTGGCTAACAGGGCATTTTTGTCCCATAATGAGATTGTGGATGATTTAAGTAGGAGATAATTATAGATTAAACATGTAATCCTAATGCTCCAAAGGCAAAGAAAGATATTTCGCAAGATTAGTTTTTCAGTGGAATAAGGATTTGGGACTTTGCAGGTGATAATAAGGTTGTGAGACAGAGACCTTTACTGCTCTGATATGCCTTCAAGACAGGATTGGATTCAGAGGAACCCCCATGAGAGAATGTGTCCCACAGTGACACATCTTCTTAAGAGAAAATGGGTTGCATAACTTGAAGTTATCCTCTACAGTGGCATTCAGAAACAGTCACCTCTTTCATCCTGTCTAACTCAGCTCATCACAGTTACTTTCTGTGATACGGCACACCTCAACAGCAGCACAACACACATTCACACACTGTTTATTTTATTCAGTCTGCATACTAGTCCATACAAGCCAGATTCCAATTTCCTAATTACTCCACCTCATGAAAATTCTCGGTGCTCGTCCTTTCCACTCAACCTGACAACTGTGGAGATAGTTTAACTGGCAAGAGTTCAGGGAGTGAGAATAGCACTCACCCACCTTCATCTCCATTTATCTATTCCTAATACATTTTGCATTAATGCTAATATTTGTAAATGGCATGCTGAAATGCAGCTCAGTGTTGTTCGCTGAAATGGTTCACTGTTTGTGGATACATGGAGCATAATACAAGGTTGAGATAGCTCGAGGAGATAATGGGAAGGAATGTGTGTGAGGAGAGGAAAAGGAGTAAAACTGAAGCTAGCTGGCACCAATATAGACTGGATGGACAGGCCTGGCTTGTCCAATTATACTTGAGCCGAGGTCAGGAAGAGTGAGAGGTAGTAATGCAGGCATTCATGTCACCTTGGAAAACTAGAACGGCATGCTGGCAGCATCTATTTAAGTTTCACTGCTTGTACTGTCCAGTACATAGACACTGGCCACCACAAATAAAACTCTGAAAATGGAAATTCTCTTATATACTATTCAGTGCTGAAACTTAAAGACCCTGAAAACGTGGTTCCAAACTTGTGTATTTCTGTAACATTAAATATCCCTGATTGAATAAACAATAATCAAAGTTAAAGAGAAAAAAACATATTTAGTTAGTACTTATTAAAGAGTTTAGCACTAAAACACTCACCTTATCTGCTTCATCAATGTTGTGCAGGTGTGGTTTGATCTGATTTAATTGACAGTGTTAGCAACAACCCCACAACAGTCATCAGAGGTCAATTAAAATATTGCTAAATCCTGATGAGTGCGTCACCGTTATTCACAGACAAAAACAGAAACAAAGACCAACCAAACCAAAACTGTTGCAACTTTGGCAGAAAATGTGTTTATGTACTGTAGGACTCCAGTGCTCATGAAGGGCCTTTAAGTTCAATCTTTTAATATATTTCTCTGTATTGCTAATGCTACAACAAAATTCACATTAACAACTGTATAGTGTCACTGTTGTGTGATAAATGTGTTTATCAGATGATAAAGAAATGGAGACTAAAGTTATGTCTTGTGATCAGGATAACACAAAAGCCTCCAGAAGGGTCAAGGTGGGAATTTTTTTTAACTTAAATACATTTGTGTTTCCTCACAATACTTTTGTATTCCCTTGCAATATTTTGCCTTACTTCCCAATACTTTTTGAATTTGATCGGACCAAGCTCAGACCACAATGAATGCCACTGGCTGTGATCACAGCGTGAGTAGGCACTTTGCTATTGCAGGCTATGTCTGACTGTGAGTTGGGCACTGAAACACCACTTGTAGCTATGGTTACTGTTATGCTTAAAGCTATGTCTGGGGCTGTGATTGTGACTGGCTGGCTACTCTTTACAGTACACAAGATAGTAACATTGGCCCAGAAAGCAGGGAAATTGGAAATTGATACCCGACCCAAAATCTATCTTTTAAGCATCAAACAGTCAATCAACACAAATTCAAGCTGATCACATCCGCTTTATTTTCTAAAGAAGGGAACTACAGAGTGTTTATGGCCACTTTCCAAGCCTGCAGTGGGTGAGTGTTTGATGCTTTTGTTGGATGGTGTACCACTTTTGTTTATACAGTAGCTCTTGCTCTTGACAGAATCACTGGACTGTATAAAATAACTCTGATTTCTCTTCATTGTGTGAGTGGTAATAACGTAGACTCTCTGTGCTCACTCAGGAGGTGGCACCTCGTATTTTGTACAGGTTTAACATGCACAATTAGCATGGGGACAATGCTATTATGGAGAGCTTCAATTTCCTTTTCATTTGCTTTGATTTTACACCATTTTATATTGCAAACAGGAGGGAATTGATAATTGTGAACATCATTGGTATTGATGGTGCACTATTTTCCAGCAAATTTGTATTCTGATTAGTCTGACACAAGTATTCCTCCAAGTCTTGTGTTGTGGTTTGTTTATGGGTGCATGTGTGTTTGTGCATGTGTCACAGTCTGCTCTTGTAATCAACCTCTTTTATCAAAGAGCTGTGCAGTGCATAGGGTTTTTGTATTACTGTGGGAGCAGGTGGTTTGTCATTTCAGCTGATTGATATTTGATTTTTTAGTTTGTTGCATGGTGGCGCAATAAAAGCAGAAGGAAGCAAAATAACAGGGTGCTCCTGTGGGGCATCAGGTAGCCCCCCGAGGCAGACAGAAAAAGCCTTTTAAACTTCTCACCAGGAGACACAATGGCCGTGCAATTGTTGGTAGCCGACGGAGGGGCTGCAGAAAGGATAAGGAGGAGAGGAGAATGGAGTAGGAGAGAGAATTACAGAGCAGAGAAGGTTTGTTGGAAGTGAAGCTAACGTGTTTTGTGCTGCTTTAGTCAGAAAAATGCACAAAATGTTGCTGTGGTGGTGTTGCAGTGTGAAAGCCTTGCCCCTGCTGATGAACAGGCTTTTTTTCCCCCCCAGTCTATCTTTAATGAGTATTTTTCAGATTTTTCACTGGGCTTCTCCTCTGTCTGATGCATGTGTTTGGTGAATCCCTGGAGGATAGAGCCCTTTAGAAAACTGATTGCAGAACTGCCCTACATCAACCATGGAACTGCACTAATATGAAAAATTGACCACTTTCACACTGGCTAACTTATAGCTGACTTGTTCATTAATTGTTTGCTTTAAAATATCAGGGGCAACTTGTCTGCACAGTCTGCAAGCTCCCTCTACTCTGGCTCTCTCTCATCATACCAGCACAAGTGTCAAAAATATGCGTCACAACAACCAAAAAGATGACACTGGCGAGCATATACATAACAATTTAGCTGTCTGCAAGATTGGAAAGGTAATTTAGGAATAAATAATGTCTGCCTTCTGCTTCTGGGGCATTAAGTGGTGTTTATGCAGGAGATTGCCGCTCGACGTAAATATTTATTTGTAGTCATGCTTCCCTTGATTGATTTTCTGGCAATTCCTTTCTCCGGAAAAAAAGCAGAGGGCTGGTGCAGCATTGTTAAACACAATCCTCCTGAATAGCTTCTAACTACAGCCACAGACCCATACAAATCCACGATGACACAGGAGTCTATCTATTTAATTATTTTTTTACATGCTGCCTCCATTGTCCTCAAAATACAGCAAAGCCAGCATGAAATTGCAGATGCATTACTCTGGCTAAGTTACAGCTTGCGGGCTCAACTGGCGCTTCCTAAAATAGATGAGAGACAAGGGGTCAGTTACAGTTTTGTCATCCACTGATAGAAGCTGCTCATTCCAAGTCTGTTCCACCTACTTATGTCACCAGAGACAAATCCCGCATGTGTGATGGGCACAAGAGCTGTCGCATTGATTAATGGGACAATAACATTTACAGCCACCATCCAGTTTATTCTCCCTCAAATGTGTCCCCTGAACTCTCCAGTTTCACCCGATATTTTACTTTTGTGTCTTGGCTGGTGCCAAAAGAGGGTGATATGAGGAAAACAGTACTGGGAATTCACTTCCCAGGCTCTCCATCTCTTTCATTTATTACTTGCACTGCACATAGAGTTAATATGGGGTCGTACAAAGGATCACATGGCACTATGACCTTGTGTGGGGGTTTGAAAGTCGTAACATGAAGGAATGGGTTCTACTCTTAAATCATTTGAAGTGCTTTAGGGTGCTACCAGCCAGGAGCAAAGGTGCACTGAAGTCCCAAAAAAGTAGGGCAAACACACACATTTTCTTCTTGCATTTTTCAGAGTAGCATTTGAATGCTTTTTATTTTTAAAAAAAAATTTTTTAGCAGAGCTAGATGAAAATATTGATACCACTCGTATCTGTCCATTAAATAAAAGCTAAAGCCAGCAGTAGGTTAGCTTAGCTTAGCATAAAGACTAAGGCTCCATCCATAGAAAAGATGAAGTGTAAAAACGACAACACCTGCTGCCGTAGCCTTACATTTAACAAAGAGATATGGGAGTGGTATCAGTCTTCTCATCTAACTCTCTGCAGGAAAGTGAATAGGTGTGTTTCCCACAATTGTCAAACTTTCAATGGCAACAGTTCACTTAAACATGCAGATGTTTTGGGCTGTGCCTCAGCATATGTTTAATAGGTATCAGTATTAATGATTATATTGACCCCATCTCTGCCCCACAAAAATCATTTAGGCCCATCACAATTTTATTATAAACATTTATTTATGACAGTCTCAACTCACAACATGAGGCTAAATAGATTATGGTTTTCATGAAGTTATTATGACTTACGTTCAGGAACAAAGACCATACCTCGCTCTACTGTAAACTAATTTCCTGTGTCTACCTATATACGTGGGTGTGTGTAACCTCTTTTTGCACCAGACTGTCTCAGTTCTCACAACCCTCCCCCAAAAAACACCTTTTCTGCTTTCTCTCCTCCTTCTCTCTCATTACAGGAACCACAGGGGAGGACAATGAAGCCAAAAGCCTCATCAGGAGTCCCAGTCCCAGCCCCTCATCCCAGTCCTCGATTTCTTCTCATCCCCCCACACCTTACCTGCCATTCCAATACACTAATTTTCTTACTTAAATGGCGTGGTCATTGTTACTGAATAACAATAGACTCTACTCCTCTCATGATGCTTTAGAAATGTGCAAATGAGTTAAGTTAGCCTGTTCACAATGTTCTGTGTGTGTGTATGTGTGGGAGGGGAATGACTTGTGAGCCATGGTGCACATGTATATGTGTGTGTCTGACTTACATGTTTGATGTGTGTATGTGCCCATGTGTCTACAGGGCTGTCAGGCTGAAAGCAGGGCAGTGACAGGTCCTGACTGTGAGATTGACAGGCCTACTGGGAGTTGGACAAGAGATGGATTTGACTCCACTAATTGAACTGTAAGAGCACTGAAGCTTTCAAAGGAGCCAGACTGAGGACCATTTTCACTTAAGACATGTTAAGGCGCCTGTGTGTGTGTGTTTGTACCCTGCATGTGTGTTTTCACATTTGTATATTTATTAACGACTCTGCATTCTGTCAGAGTTGATGACAAAGCATGGACATGGTTCGTGTTTGCCATAAAGAAAGAATGCCTTGATTGAGATTTTCCTTTGTTGCCCTGAATTGTTTTTGACAGGCTGTGCCGAGGCCCCATGCCTCACCATTGACAGCTCTAGCTTTAGTCAATGTTATGTTACATTTGCTATTTATCAGCAGCCTCAAACGCTGACTTTATTAGGCCTATATCTCAATCTGAGATCTCAGTGAGGAACTTGTTTTTTTACAGCTGTCGCCGTGAAATCCACACTGTAGTTTCTGTAATGTTTAACACCCAAGGACACACATTGCGGGTCACTATGCAAGGTTGCACACACACATATACACATCATTGTCTTCTTCTATGACAGGTTGATGAATCTTTTATATGTTTATCCATTTTAACTCCATGGCTGGTGTATTATTAAAGTGCTGGTGTGCAGCTTACATTAACCCTCTCAGACAGGGCAGAGACAGGCTAGGACAGGGCAGGCATTCTCTCTCTTGTATCTCGCTGTCTATCATCTATCATCATCTGTTCATCTGCCTCTGTCTGTTGACTAGCCTTGTCTCTATCCATCTCCGTCCCGCCTCTCATCCTCCGTCGTAGCTGCCGCCTTGCTCCTTGCTGAACCTCTACAATGTCCTTCTCTCTTCAATGTGTGTATATGCATCTATGCTGTCAGAGAGTCCCTATGCTTTCTCTCTGTCTCTCAGGAGCTATCTATCAAGATGAACTGTCTCTGATGACTGTCTGTCTGTCTTTTTCTCTCTGCATGTCTGAGCCAAGAGACCTAGTCCTCCTCATGGACGGCCTTTTGAGTCTGACTGAGCTTTGGCCACGGAGCTCTGACAGAAACTTTAGAGGGCCTGTCTGGAACAAGACAGTGAAAGGAAATTGAGAGGGCATTGAAGAGGTTATGAATCCCTGTACCAAGTCTTCTGCTGACAGGCAGCTCATCTCTCCTGGCTCCCAGTCAGAGGCTGAGATGGATGGTAGGGATAGTCGGGATGGACGGGTCCCAGCTGGAGAGACGGCTATGAGTGGCGACACTGGCGATACAACACCAACAAGGGATAAACCGAATGATGGAAGAGTTAGGACGGCAGTATGAGCATGAGCGTGCATATGTTTGTGTTCGGCTGTATGCTTGTGTTTATTTGTAGCCGTATGGGAGCAGGGTAGGGGAGAAAACCAGAAAAGATGTGACTAGTGCTGAAGCACTGCAGAAGGCAGGGCAGATTGTGTCTGGAAATCCCTGCATACATGTGTCAGCATTATGGGTGTGTGGTCTGTGAGAGAGAGTAAATGCGAGACAGGGCATATCGGGCCATGCTGTTTCAGTAAACTGTGAGTCAGTATGGCTTCAGCTTCTGTCATGCCTCATTCCCAACCTGCCTGTAATCCACCATGCCTGGCACCGGGTTCTGGTTACGACTCTGCCTGTCCCACCTGTGCCCTGGGAGGAACACAGTATTCCCTCCACAGACAGAGCCTATTGATTGCTGTGTCAGAGGCCATATTATACCATCCCCTCATTGGACTGGCAGAGGTTTTATTCAGTCTGTCTCGGGCTGTGTGTACAGCCACCAGATGACATTTAAGCTATGGCTGGTGCAGGCATGCTGGACTGGAGCTGACAGTCTTACTAATGGCTACTTTACAGATGGCATTTCACTTTTGGCTTATTAACACTATTAAAACAGCTTGTTCACATGAGGTGAAGGCCAGTCCCATTGTTTTGGCCAGATGCAGTCTCAAGCAAAAGGGTGTAAATATTGTTCATTAGTGGGAGCTTTTTAAAGCCATCGCAAAATAACAAACAGCGTTTTTTTTTCTTTTGTTCCTGAACTGTAGGCGATGCTACAGCAATGCAGAAGAGTAATTCAGTGATGTATTGACAAGCATGTAATTCTCTTGATTTACTGTACTGGTTAGATGCCTCTTGCAGTCAACATAAAGGTCACACTAGTGCTCAGTAATGCATGCAACGCCCCAGAGGACCACTGTAGCCAAAAAGTTTTACAGCCAGTCCCCAGACACCAGGAGCTACGGTACCTATTAGCCGCCATCCTGCTCTTCTCTCCTCAGCAGATCAGCCAAGCGCACCAGCTCATTTAGATCCCATTTAGAGAGGAATCAGTCATTATTTTCACGATATAAACCACCTTGATGCACACCGCAGCTCAAAGACATGTCAAAATTGGTTTAACATACATTTGGATCCCTCTATGTAAAGCTCCAGGGGTAATTGGTGCTCTGCTCACGGATTGCCTTTGATTATAATGGAACCCTGATTATTAAATATAAATGGGGCAGAAATGACCGTGGACAAATGCACATGGTCACAGGAAACAGCCGTTTAAATTGTGCTGTATTGCAATTGAAGATATTTTTTGGACACACTGTCTTGGCAGATCCTTGATTTATGGAGCATGTGCCATGACAATAAATAAAATGGTAACAGCATCTTATAATTGGCCAGTTCTAATGATGTCCTTCTAACAAGTCCAAATTCCAACAGTGATGCACACTAAAAGGTGCTACTTTTACCTGGAGGAAAACGTATTTAATTTGTCAACTAACAACAAAGCACCCCACGTCAGATTTTTGAAATCCCAAAATTACAAATGTCACTAAAAGGCAATTCGATGAATTAAAGGTATAATTGAATAAATTCATAATGAGCGACTTGAATAATGCAAATGGATTTTTAGAAATGAAAAGCTTTTAACTCTCTAGTTATTTGCTTTGCCTCAAATCAGTCCATAACATTAATAAATAATACAATTACTTTACTCTACAATTTACCATTTAGTCATTCTGTGTTGTTGTTAAACTCTTCAACTTTCCCTAATGTCTTGGCCCTACTCTGCATTTAAATGTATTTAATTTATAAATGTATTTAATTTAGTTTCCCCACTTCCCTCACATAAGTTTTTCATATTTTCTTTGTCTTAGTCTTTATGGTAATGAGAAGAGTCTGTCTAAAATGCATGGGCAGTATTAACTCATGTGAAGTTGAAGTTGTCATTAGGGAGCTTTGTTTTACACTTCTTTTTTGGTTATTTTTACTTTTGTCCAATACACAAGAGCCTCAGTGTTTTCTGAACCACTCCCCTTTGCTGTACTTTGTCAGAGATGTAATTTTACCAGCTATTTTAGCAGGGTTAATTAGCACTCAGTGGCTAAGCTAAAAGCCTTCCAGTGGTTCAAGGGGCATGATCAGATGCCAAAACAGCTTTTTGGTTGTTTCACTGCTGCATAAATCAAGCTTATTGCTAATACTGCCCAGGCATTTTAGACACACCTCTCTTATTGGGTATACAACAAGGAAAGAGGGAAAGGCTGAATGGGAAAATGATAGTCTAAGAAAATAGAAAAAGTAAAGAGTTATTTGAGATAGAAAGTTCATTTTTAATTTGTTTATGGAGCGATTAGAGACAAAAATAACTTTTTGCTGTTTTCTATTTATCTATTTACATTGTTAAACTCACTCTATTATTTACTTGTGTATGTAATTGAACTTTTGATTAATCAGAAAAGCCTGTTAGTGATGTTTGTCATCTTTGAGATTGCATGGAGACTCTATGCTCATTTCACACCTTCTGTCTGTGCTAACGCCTCTCGAAAGGTGTAGTATTTTCAACAGCAACACCTATGAAAAAAAACTGGTGTGTGACATTTTCATTCACATAATTAGGATGGTATAGACAGGGTCTTGGTAAACAAATGCAGCTTAATGTCAGCGCTAATAAGGTGATGAATAGTTATGGTCCCCTCTCCTGTCACAGCAGGAGAGGGGACCCGTCCTTGGGGATGTTGGGGTTGGGGTGAGAGCTGAAAAAACTCACCTGGACCACTGGGGGAAGAGAAAAACATGGAGAGTGACAGAGGACAGAGGTGTGAAGGATAGCGGAAGGAGACATCAAATGGGAGAGAGAGAAGTGGGATGCTGTCATTACCCCTGAGAGGACAGGTGTGGACCACGATTAAGACTGAGTTTCACTGGCAGCCATCTGGAAACAACCCTCACATCACCCGCAAGGGACGGGACATTTGCAAGCATCCACAGCCGTGTGCATACATGAGGCCCCACACTCAGATGCACATATCCACACACACACAGTAGCATCTTTACGAGCGTACTGCTGGGGTGAAACAAACTGACTACGTAGTGATGCTGCAGTTGAATTTGAGGCTAGAGGGACGCTTGAAATGAATTATGAATACAATAATATTTCCCTCCATTTTAGATCTTCCTGTTCCAGCTCTGCCTCAAACACAGACACAACCCCTGCTATAGGTCTCAGTCAGTCTGTCCTTACTACTCTGCTGGCTCAACCCAAATCATTTCCCTGCCTTTCTGAGCTGCAGGGTAATAAGGGAACAGGAAAAGGGGGGGAGAGAAAGAGGTAGAGTCTAAATGAAAAAACCAGCCTCGGTTTAACATCTTCTCTTTCTGGGGCACGGCTAAGCTTTATTGGATTTTTTTTTTTCGTCAAATCAGAAAGAATTTTCTCATAACCTTTGGCACATGTGCAATGTCAAATTTAATCACTTTCCTTGTCGAAATACACTGTACATGAAATTAAAATGCAAAGACGAGGACAAATAATAATTTAGTATCTGACAAGTATTGCATATTATCCGGTCCCTACACCCTCCCCTTCTTATTAGACAAAGTGATGTTGAAGTCTCTGCTCTGCATCTTAACACTAATCAAAAGATATATGAGATTCAGGAATCTCATGAACCCACTTAATACCCAGCCTCATTGTTGTTATACAGTATAATAGCTGAAAGATAATCCTCAAACCGCTCTTTTTTTGATTGGAGACACTGCACCGGTACAGTCAATTCCAGGTTGTATAGTATGAGGGTCAAGAGTCTAGATGGAGCCAAGCTCCTTAAGATGGAATAGCAAGACGCAGGTCGGGTGGAGAGGGGCTCTTAACAGCGTGTGTCATAAAAACAATACTACATGTTGCTGATGTGTGATGTCAGGAAAAAGGAGTACAAGGAAGTCTTCTGTAGAACGAAGGTCAAGTTGAATTTTCTTATTTCTTGTTTCTCACTGAAACAAAAGATGGAAACCTACTTTACAGACATGCAGCTATGCCTTTCACACAAACACCCACCCTCCCACATTTGTCTGTCCATTCATCCACCCATCAATGATGCAGTAATGTCATTTGCTGATGAGGAGATATAATACATGTTAAAGGCTGGTCATAATTGCCTCTAATGGCCTGTAGATTATCACAGTGTTGCACTCTTTATATTTTTTCTGCAGCGTCCATCTCATTAATACTAGTCTAGTTTTAGAGAGGTCTCCATATGTGAGTATTTCAGTTAGAGCTATGACAACCTGGTGTTGAAATGTATACAGTTCATGGCATTTATTCATCATTTCATCATTTTATCCATACAATTGCTGATTCTCTATTTAAATTGTTGTTTGTGAATCTGAATAAATCATCATGTTAAGCTAGTATTGCAGTGATTTTGCAGGCCAAAAACATAAAATTCAATGAAGTTAAAGTGACTCAGTTCCATTACTGATTATAATGTTAAGCGTGTAGTGCATACTCTGTAGTCCAGATTACATTTCAGTGTTTTGATATTGATGTTTAATCTCTAATACCAAATTGTTCTTATTGGCCTCAATAAATAAATAATTGATGATAATAACTGTGTCAATAAAAGCCATTAAACAGTTTGACCAGTGCATTAACTGCAAAGCTGCACTTGAGTCAGGTTTATTTTAAGGCTCATTTCCTGCTCCTCCTATTAATGGATAGTTCATCATCATCAGCTCAGAAGCCTTTCTGCCCAAAAAGGTGCTTGTGCAAGTCACTGGGATGGAAAAACAATTCATTAAAAAGTTATATAGTGAATATCTGAATGGTCTGTTTTCTATGAGGTAAAAAGACCCTTTGGCATAGTGGTGTAGTGAGTATGAATCAACCAAAGGATAGGTTTTATGCACGAGACAGCTATCAAATCTGAATATTAAAACAAATGCAAAGTGCACTAAGACACAGTTCTTCATCTGATAACTGACTAAATTATGGCTCCAACAAAATAAAAGGTGTTAAATACAGATCACATATTCAACAGATTTTATCAGGTTAAAGAGGTTCTCAAGTGTAATTAATTTATTATTGTATATTGGATAAAGTCCTCAGCGTTTCTTTTTTTAAAGTTGTTAGGGTACACAAAATTTCACTTGGTGTTTTTGGATTTGTTTTCTCCCAGTAATGAAAATAGAAACCGCAGCATCATGAAGTAAACTACTCTCACTCATGCATGAACTCAGCAGTGCAGGAGAGATGGAGCCCTGAAACCCACACTCACTAAAAGTTGCTCCCATGGAGAGACCTCATTTGGATGCAGTTGATGGAATGTGATTTTTGTCTGTGCACAGTTTGTACAGTAGGCTTTCCCCCTCGCGATACATTTTATTCTCAGTAAGTTCATAGTTTTGCTCACATGGGTTAGTTTTCTGGAGTTAGGATAACTGATATTGGTTGTATGTTGTATCCAAATTTTGTTTTTACAGGATTTATGAAATAGTGCCACAGTGCACTCAAAATTCCTGCTACTACCAATACTCCTCCTTTCCTGCAACTCCTACTGGTACACCTACAGCAAACAATACCTTTGTGCTCTCAGCAATTACACACTTTTTTTTTACCAGAAAGAAAATCTCAAATATGAGGAAGCATTCTGTTTCTCACTTATTACATTTTCTGTTATGTTTCACAGGGAGGATGTCTGAGATAATAACACTCAGCATGTCCTGAAGATCCCTGTTGTCTGTGCTACCCCTGCAGATGAGCCAGTGACTGTTTGCACTATTGCTGTGAACACTGAAGAGCTGAATTAATGTAAATGTGGCTTGCGCACAGCTGATGGGACTGCTTTTTAATTCTTGGAATCTAACCAAATCACAACTTAAAATGTTAATGTTTCCTAAATGTTACTGTATGAGAAATTTTGAAACCATCTACTCAATAGAAATGTTAAATCAGTATTTTTTTTCTCTCTCTCTGTCTCTCTCTCTCTCTGGTTGGCTAATATAACCCTCTTTAACAGCTGAAAAAAACTCACTTAACATTGTTTTATCACCTTAATACTTGCATGAAAAAATGTTAGATATGTGGTGTTGATCTTTTTTAATATAAAGGTTAAAAAAAAAAAATCAATGGTTTGGGAGCAAAATATTCTGAAAAATAGAAACAAAATATGGGCTTTACGTGATGCACTTATCACGTATCTTTAACCTACATAATGTCCAATTCCCTAAAAATGAAAACACTTTTTCTCAGCTTATTTGGGACATGTAAACCTTAACGTTCTTGACCTGCCTACCTCAGCTCCATCCAGGCTCAGCTATCTTACACATCTTGGATTTTCTTAAAAGATCACTGACAAAGTAACAGACACTATATACTGTACTTCCATATTCTTCTACAGTCTATGAGTTCAGGCCTGTCAGCCAGCATCTGTCCTGCCAAAGTGACCTTGAGGAAGACACAGATCTAATATCACAATTACATTATAATGACAATTATTATGATTGAACTAAACTATTAATAACAAACTAATCACAAAAGTTCCAGAGATGCAAAAGCAAACTCTTTCTTCACATCTTTATCTCCTGCCCATTTTAAAATAACCCTCATTCAATACTCAGTACTTTATTACTACAGTATACAGTACCTTGCGTAGGCCAGGAGCCTCTCCACCAGAGTTTAGCCTCGCCCAGCCTGCACCAGGCGGCCAGCTAATGGGCCGGTGTTGTGCACGGCAGGAGCAGGCGTTCCTAATGACCCGTAACTGAGCAGCACTGGGTTGTACAGTAAGAGCACTCAGGAGCCTCATGAAATCTAATCCCGATCTCATTTTGTAACAGCGTGCGCTTCCTCTATAACATGGCGTCACTGGTGGGCGTGAATAATAGAGGAGTGAGACAGGCTCCAAAGCATGCAGTCTGACAGCGGTGGTCCTCTCTCTCCACCATAACAGCTTTAGTACATTTATTACAGTATCCACCCATGTATGCTGTTGACCCACTAACATTGTTGACCAGCTAATAAAATCTGATTTGGCTCTGAGATTTTCATTCTATCCCACATTTATTCAAGTCTATTTCATCCACAGCAACTTGTCTAAAGTCACTTCTATATGCATGCAGATGGGCTGAGCTGAGGGAGGGAGAGCGAGAGAGACTGCTGATGCCTCACAGCCCCTAATCCTATTGGAAGTTAGGCCTGCTGTTTGTTTCCCTGTGTTGGCCCTATCAGTCACACTTAGATGAAGCCTGAGGGGAAGTAATATGGGTAGATTGGGCCTGAGTGGCACAGGGAAGTTGCCAGGGCAGATGGGGGACTGCGGAGTAATACTGTGTGAAGTACCACAGCCAGAGGTTCAGTTCGCTGTGGATGGATGTGTAATGGTAATGAAGAGAGATGAGATGAACCTGATACTCAGGAGGAGGGAAATGTCTCACACACATACACACACACACACAATACTCTCAAGAATGGCCCTATGGATTATGCGCTGAAATGCTTGCTCGCGATAAACATCATTCGGCATGGTGCTATTTCTGCAGTGTCTCTACTTTTAAATGTTTCAAGAGAGATAGAGTGAAACTTAGAAGAATAGTACTCACTGATATATAGTATGAAGGAAATGTGCTGACATAATACATCGTCAGTGCTCAAATCATGGATGCCTTGAAATAATTTCTGTGATAGGCTACACATCCACACGCTGTATCAGTGGATAATGGACTTCCTCTCGTATGCACTGAATAAGGACTCTGGAAGATGGAAAGGGAGATAGGCTGGCATTTTAAAATGTCTACATCCGAACCGGGCTCTATCTATCTTGGTGGGACAACAGTGTCAATGGGATGATTCAGTGTGCCTATTTTTAAGCATCTACCAGACACTTTTAATGCACGGCTAGCTCATTTTTTACAGAATATGCTATGACTTTTAAAATATGCAGTGATGGATGTCACATTCAGTCAGAGAGTGCATTTCAGTCTAAATAAATAAAATGCAGATGTGATCTATTTTTTACAGCATTTTATCCTGAGTGCTTAAATAAGCTGTAATAAAATCAATAAGTGGACCTTTGACAATGCTTGTTATCTTATTAAAAGCTAAACAAATACATGCAGTGCTTTCTCATAACAGCCCAGTGAGATACATAATGAGAAATATGAGAAGAATGAGAAAATATTTGGAGTCTGTTTTCCTACCCTACCCTGCTAGCTAATGAGCTCTGAGTGTCTAACAATGTCTCAGAGAGAAATGAATGGGGAGTGAGGGGTTGCACTTTTATTCAAATTAGGGTAAAAGCCATCAATAATACTCTTTAGTCGGTTGCAAGGTACAGATTAGTGCTTGCACTATGACTTCAGACCTATCCTGCTACATAACAAAACAGCTCTAAAGAATCAGAAAATAGCTCCTTTCTCTTATTCTACCTACTAATGAAGATTTATGGCTGGTGGTGTCAAATCATAGATGATTTACATAACGCAACGGGTAGCCTGCCACCAGTGGAAGGAGTGCAACGGAGGAAGGGCTATTAAAAGCTTTGAGGTTCTCCAGCAGGCATGACGCCCCATTAATATGCACACATATGTGCCAGTGTGAAATTATTTTGGGCAGATGATCATATCAGTCAGATTCATGAAGCACATTTTTGTAAACAGTGCACGTGATATAATGGTGATTACTACATGCACACTCAGTGCCTGCAACTAAATAAACAAAAGTCAGATGCAGCTGCAATTTTAAAATAACAAACAAGACAATTTGTTTCTCATTTGCATGCTTACAGCCAAACCTAAGCCTAGCCTTTAACCCTGATGTTCCGTTTGGGGTTTTGAAGACCCTGCGCCCTCTTTAACAGCTCAAAAAACCTACTTAACATTGTTTTATCACCTTGATACTTGATGACTTTTTGTAATTTTATGAATATTTCCTATAAACCTGAATAGAGCTGATAACATGTTCTGTTTTTGGTCTCAGGGACCCCAGCTGGATTTTCATTATATCTATGATTGGTGTTTACAGCACTTTTTATGCAGCACTACTCTTCTCAAATCCCAAAATAAGTCCTTCTATTTCTTTGTTTGTAAGAGGTCTGACAGGGAGTTAGACCTCTTTGGGGTCTTAATTGACGTCACTATGTTGGATAACAGTCATTTCTTTGTGAATGATGTGTTGGCAAACAAAAGGAATATATGTTTGTTAATACATAGCTCATTAAATATTTCACTGCTTTATATTCATTTAGTATTTTGTCACCTTCAGAAAATGTGGAACCTCAGTTTGTAATTACTTTTCAGCATACTGGGTTTTAATAAGGTCAGACGAAAAGAAAAACAAATATTAAAAGAAAAAAAAAGGTTGAATTTGCAAATATTATTTAAACATACAGCAGTAGGTTCTGCGGGACTTCCAACAACAAGGAAGTCAAAGTCAAAACACAAGGGTTAAATAAAGAATTAAAGGATTAAATAAGATTGGCACCAACCAATCAATAGTTTTATAGTCAGACTGAAATCAGTGGAGAAATAACAGCTACTTAAAAAATAACAGTTTTCAAAGCATCTCGTCTATGACATATAAGCATAAAAAAAGATAGTGAAAAGAGTGTAGCCTTCGTCTTTTATACTGATCAAGACAAGAATGATAGTCATCAAAATCTCATTTCACTTTGCCTTTAAAGCACTCAAGAAGCAGGTGGACATTCCAAAGCCTGAAGCTTGGAAAATCAATCAGGAACGTAAGCGTGCGATCCACACAGTTCTCTTGTATGGCCGTCTTGCTATGCCCAGGTTAGCTTTAATCATCACTGATCCCTCGCTACTATTCAGAAGCTCACAGAACCTTCTCCTGCCCTGAAAGCCTTTGATATGGATAGGTGTGAAACCGGCTCTCATTGCTGATCCCTACCACCACCAGGCTCACCATCCCAGTAATTCAGTTTGCAGTCTCCGGTTTGTGAATTGATTACTTTGCTTTGCCTCCTTAAATTGGTGTCTGGAGAGTGGCTCTCTCTCTCTTCTCAAAAAAGCTCCCATCAAATCAAATGGAAATCTAATATAGGAAGGTAATGGGAATGGATAGTGGGTGACCTATGGTTCAGAATGATGTGTGAGGGTGATGATTTGACGTCTGCAAAGATGAGTCCATAGCCGGCTGCAGCCCACTCGTGCTTCTCAGGGTCTTAAACAAGTCTAGCACTCTCCAGGCCAGCAGGACTGCCTTCAGGGCAACAGCAGTGTGATAAAGGGTCCAAGGTCAGATTACCAAAGCATGCAGCAGAAATGTTCCTGCTGGCAAATAATTACAACAATACCTCGTTTGATTCTCAGACCTCTCCTCTCAATCCATTTTCACTTTCCCTACCTTGTGTCCAGCAGATCAGACCACTCCAGAGCACACTTTGGTGTACTCTGTGATCGTATGTCGAGATTACATGCTTCATGGCTTGCCAGCACTTAGGATTTTGCCAGTGCAGCAGGAGGTTGCATGAAGAAAAAGGAACACATGGTGGTAGGAGGTGAAGAATTGAGGTGATTATGAATAATTATGTAGGCATGTGTCAGTCTGACTAAGTAATGCATGTAGAGCTTACAGGACATTTAGACTGTTTAGACTAGCCTCCTCCCTTTTGCACATTCATCACACCTTTCCTCAATCTTATTTCTTATTTCTCTAATCCTGTCTATCTTTGTATTCCTCACCACCCTGCCATGTCTAGACAGTCACCGTTGAGGCAGACTTCGCCATATCACTGATCGATGAATCACCCGGGGTAACACATGCAGCGCAGTTGGGCAGTGTCGTTTTCCTTGGAGCCACAAATACATACACAACATACACACATACATACAAAGATTTTGACATTACATAGCCCCTGACTGAGTCTACATATACTGTAATAGATGAATGTCATCCCTACAGGCATCCCCGCTTACCAATCAATGCACCACATGCATAATGTCCCACTGCGATGTTATTATTCTATGTGAGGAACGACGGTAGGATGGAACTTCAAGGAAAAGGGCATCTGAAGGGCAACTTTATCCCAGTAGGTTGGAACACAACCTATGAATTACTTATGGTGTTGTTGCAACTGACATGCCCACCATCAACATTCTCGTGCTTAACCCAACTCTTTCCAGTCTCTGCTGGTTTTTGAAAACAGCACTGACCCCAGACAGACTGAAGCCTTGCTGCCTAACCCGACAGACCAGTTTTAGCCTTTGTGGAGGGCGTGTTGACATGCAATTAAATAGGAACAGGAATGTTATTTAAATATTTCATCACCCGAGGGAAAGAACAGCACGGCTAGAGGACTAGTGTCAGTTTTAGTGCATGGGCACAATTTTTTGAGAGCTAAGACATGTTTTTTGGCGTGTAAAGGAGTGTGTGGATGAAGAATGTAAGAGGGAGGGGAGAGATGGATAGATGGAGAGGCAAAATGTGACAAGACAATGGAACATGGGGAAACTGAGTGAGAGGGAAGGGAGTGTAAATTGAATGGACAAGTCAATATGTTTTTTTGCTTCTGGACTCAGGAAAAAAATGGCCTATGGATACAAGGATGTTTTAGCTTAGCCACACCTTGTGAAATTATAAAAAAAGGGGGGCATGGATGGGTATACTGAGCAGTAGTGAACATGCAGCAACCATAATCTTGTCCCCATTAATAAATTTAAGAAGGATGTGCAGCGGAGCAATTTCACCAAGGGAAAGAAAATACATTCAAGACCAAGGACTTGCTCAAGGTCATTCCTTTTTTCTTTCCTCTCCTCACGACGGCCTTTTCAGAGCAAAACCACTTTGTATCATACAGTCGTGACACAGTTATATTCCTTGCATAGGTTACAGAAGCAGTAGATGATCAATTATTTCTAAGGGGTCGGCTTGATTTTTAGCAAAGCAGGTTAGTTTGAAATGAGACATTAATGTATCAGACTACCATCTCAGTGGAACAACGGCACTGATGTGCTTTGGATGTAGAAAAATATGTTATCCTATTTGCTTTAATATACAATCATCCATTTGCTGTATTGAGGCTTGACTGTTATATACAAAGAAAACAATAAAAAATGATATGCACTGTCTGACAGAAAATTACTTTATATGAATACTTGAATATCTTTTCTCTTCTGGCTGTTCTGTAAGTTACACTTTATTTTTCAGGTAGTTGATAGCGCCAGTTGTTGCATAATTTGATTGTGCCTTGAAACTGAGAACAAAACTGCCTAACTCAGATGAAGTTACCTTCAGTCCTCTCCGCTATCACATATTGTATGAACATATTTTTCCTTAGTTCCTCTTCCAAGAGAAAAAAAGACATAATTAATAATTGCCTCGACTCTCAGCTTTGAAAAACCTCTTGAGAATGTCGAGGCAACTGTGGTGCAAGCAGAGCTTTGCATGTCTTGTTCTGTGTGCAGCCTGGATTTCTTCCTCCAGAGATTGGTGTCTCCCTGGCGACTGTCTGGTCCAATTCAACCCAGTGCTGATGGTCTGTAAAATCCCAGTTCCTGGAGCGCTAGCTTCTAAAACATTCATCATTCCCTCACTTCCCTCTAGGTGCAAGCTAAGCCTATATCAGAGGATTTGACAGGGGCTTTTTCTTCAGCCTGCTATTGGAAGATTTAACAGAGTCCCCCCCACCACCCCTTACTAAAAGAGCAGGGTCAGGTAATAGAGAGCTTTCTAATCACATTTCTATTCTTCTCACTGGTCAATAGGCTGGCTGGGTCAAGAGCTATGTGCTTGCTGTGTTCAAAACCCGGCTTACATTGACTCCCCTGGCATGTCTCTGAGTGCAGGTAGCCACCCATTACCTTTTGGGAAATGTAGTTGTAGAGATCCTTGAACAAGTTTGAAAGATGATTACTCACACCTAACATCGTGGAAATGTTCAACTTTGCTGTGTCTTACAGTTCACTTCAACATCACTTAAACTATACTAGCTGCAAGGACAGGAGCCAATATTTTGCTGCTGGTACTCAAATAAGCATATCCCAGCATGTTAGTGCGCATGACTGGCTTAAGATGAGGTGATGGAGGGTCATTTTCTAGCTTTGATTCATCACTGTAAAAGCCAGAGCTCAAACAATTATTTGTTCATTCAACACCAAGCCGGTCTGTTGCTTTACCTACACAGAATGAAATTAGTTGTTGCTTTAAATCAGCCAACAGTGACAAATGTGCAGTTTTCCACAGTTCTTGCCAATACCTCTTCACAGCCACAGGGCTATTTGTTGCTAAATAAAGATCAATACAGAACAAGAGATGCATGCAGATACTAGTACTCTGGGACATTTACTCATTAGCTCTGCACATTTGTGTTTGAAACAGACGTGGCCTTTGTACACAAGAAAATATTCTCCTGCTAGAGTCAAAGAGGAGATAAAGAGGGCAAACAGGAAAATGAAATTACATTATTGTTACAAGTAAAGAAAAAACAAATGGCAGGACATACTGTCATTTAAACAGCCCTTTACTCAAAGCAAAGAACAGTGAGGGGTTGCTGTGAAAAAGTGGCCTCCAGTCTCTCTGTCTCACCTAGATACAGTACATGAAACTGGATACAGTAACCACTCTTTGTGCTGTTGTTGTCACTTTGATCAGAGCAAACAGAACACATGTCCTTCAGTGCTATCACTCTCCACCTGTGTCACAGTCTGCAGGTTGTTCTCATCTTGTGTAAATTTGAACAACCTTCAGAATGATTTTTTCCCTCTTTTAACACACGTACAGTTGGCATCTTGTTTGAATCTAGCTACAAACCAGTGATAAAATACATAAAGAGTCAGTTCAGAGGCCTGGGCTTGTTTTTAGTGTTTGTGTAGTCATCCAAGACTGGGTCCTAAACAAATGTATCTCTTCCCCGTTTCTGCTGACGCTCTTTGTTGACACATCCGTAAGTGTTCGGCTTTATCACTACTCCTCTGGGAAAGTCCAGCTAATGGAATTAATTTCATTTCACGTTCTGTTTGCATTTTCAATTGTTCCATTTGTGTTCTTACGCCCTCTGCTAATCCCTTCCTTCAGTTGTCTTTATCAAGGTAAATCCCAATATTTAAATGGCCTGCCTGACGACATCACACAGCACAACAACCTCTCTCCAGTCATCCATTTGCTCTTTGTTTCTCTGTGTGAGTGTGACCTCTGCTGCAGCCATCCATGAAAACAAACACCCTACTGATAAAGGGGAATAAAAACACCAAAGGCTTTGCATCTAAAAATCTGTCTGCTGTTTTTCTTTATGTCAGCCTTTACTCAGCGCAGCGCGTTGGCAGATTGGCTCTTTGGGTGGGAAGTCTGACTGGAACAGTTGCTGGTTTGTCCCTGGCACTGATAGTGCCCAGCATTTCTGCAGCAAGGGCACCTCAAAACCATGTACAGTATGTGTGCTGATGTCCTCCAAGGTAGTGGATACTGTCAGAGTAAAAATAAATTACACACACACCTACACTGTCTCATAGGCAGTATAGCCACCGTTTCCTCTGAATATAAAACAATTTATAATCTTGTCCTTGGTGAAAATTCAGGGGACTATCTCTTATCTATTGTCTTGTGTTTTTCCATTAAACCCGGCCAGTGTGACATGGAGCTGTGTGTGTGTGTGTGTGTGTGTGAGACAGAGAGAGAGAGAGAGAGATTAAAATTAAAGAGTGGCTTGGTTAATCACCCTTTATCAAACGCTCCAATTGGCTCCTTTGCAGTCCCCTTCACCCATCAGACTGACACAGCCACTGAGATGCACTAATAACATTGCTCATCCAAACAGAATTAAACCTGAGAGGCCTCAGCTATTGGAAAGATCCCTTAGGAACTGCAGCTAAAAAGCTGCAACTAGACATTGTACGGGGGCAGTCAAAACTGATTTAATACATGCCTATGGTGCACCAGCCGACAAAGTGCACACAGGGACAAAGCAATATTCAGCATTAAAATGACTGTTTTAGAGGTTATCCGATTACATGAGTAATAATGCAGCCATATTGGAATCTGAATCCCAAAATGTCCATAATGTCTAAGCTCTTTGGTCCTCATAGCAGCATTGTAGTGTGAACAAAATGACTGCTACATTCAGCTATTGTGTTAGTCAAAGCTTATTTGAAAGGGATAAAGGGCTTTCTTATGAAGTTCACGGGGGAGTCAAGTTCATTAGTGGGTTTTGATAGAGTAGGAGGTGTGAATCAAACCTGAATCAGACAGAGAGACAGAGCTGAGCAAACCACAAACAGGCTCCAAAGGGGCAGGTCTTTGGCCTCTCTGCCAATACTAGGTCACACACACAAATGCACATGTGCCACACACACACACACACACACACACACACACACACACACACACACACACACACACACACGTGTTTAAGCAGTTAATGTTTTTCATAAGTCACCTACTTTCTTTCTCTACCTCTAATTACTCTGTGTGTCAATTAGCGTGATTGTGGCAGTTAAAAGTTGTGGAAAATGTTGCAAACAGGCCATAGAGCCACCTCAGTGGGAGCTGACAGAACTGGGTCATAGCAATACAACAGAATACAGTTAGTTCTCACTGTAATCTAGACTAGATTGTTCTGATAAGGTTGTTAGGGTCTTTTAAAATTCAAATAGGGGGCAGGACTGGTTTTCTAGTGTGACTGCTTCCCCATTCTGCACACTTTTTTGATTCCCAAAGGATGTGTTGAGCGAGAATATGTGCAGTTGCCAGCTACAGTTAATGGAGTGCCAAATGTTGCCTCAGTTCTGGAAGTAATTTCACCATTCACTTGCAAAGTTTCATCATAGGGAGGACATGATACATTCAATTGCCCTTGAAATCTACCAGGTGACACAAGTGGCTAAATGACTCTAAAGTGTTATTTTTTCTTTCTTTTTTTTCAAATATGTTAAAGTTGTAAATCTAAAAGGATGTTCACTACTGCATGGACAGAATGAACCTAGTCTGAGACATAAAGGAGATAATCTGTTTATTCTACACTGATTTGCATTGTAAACTGAACGGTAGCATTGTTAGATTCATGACATTTAGCTAGCAGATAAGCTAACAGCTTTTCTGTTTTCTTCTATTTAATAGTTTCTCAAAGATGATAAATGAAACTGTTTTAGTAATACAGTAGATATAAATGACCTGTCCTGGAAATGAAGGCTCATGGCAACTTAGCAATAAAATTACTTTTCAACATGTAGGCCTTCGCTCAAGAGCAGTGAGAAATACGGCCTCCATGCAAGCCCATTAAGTCCAATAAAATAAACAAGACTGAAAGCCACTTGATGAAACAATGACAGTTGTATTTGCTGACAGGCACCATAAATCAGTTAAGCACAAAACAAACCTCATAAAGCACTATAACATGGAGCAGACGCAACATAGTTTAACCTTAGAGCTCCTCCTTCTCTGGTAGCATCAAACAAGTGAAGGTGGCCCTTAGAAATAGAAGAAGGTCCCCTGTCATAATGTCCAGGAAAATGCAAGGTCAGATGTGCAATTTGTTGTTTCACCAAGCAGCTTCCAATCTCCTCTGTTCTGTTTTATTCAGCATGAAGGCTGCACTCGTGCAGGGCTCTGCTGAAGTGTTTCTTTACCCAGTGGTGCAGAAGTAGTGTGCATGACACAGGCAGGAAATTAGAAATATAAAATACTTCCCAGATATGCTGTCCTGGTAAGTCAAGTAGAACCACAGCTCTGCACGACCTTAACACTGAAATTCAATCAGTACTGAGGGGGCGCTGAGAGAATAAGCCGCCTGACTGACAGTACTAAAAGAGGTCAGGAAGTCCAAGGCTACTGATCAATAAATGTGAGCAAGCATACACATGATACATGCCCGACATACACATACACACAAACACACTCTCCGTCTCTCTCTCTCTGCAGGAAATATACCTCGCTTTTGACTGTTCATTAGAAATCACTAGACCCTCCACCATCTTCACTCCCTCCCACACTCATTCCATGAAAGAGTGCAAAATAATAGTGGGGAGACACTCATCCCTTTAAACACAATCTACACATCTCCTTATTGTGTATTTACTACATCAGACCTATGATTGGGTTTATGTTATCTCCCTGAGGCTGCTACAAAGCATTTAGCCATCCTCCCCTCTACATTATTAAATGATCCTGTCATTATTTCTGATGACTTCTCTCAGGCATTCCTCTGAAAATAGAACTCCCTTGTTCAGCAGCTGCCAGGCGAGAACAGACAGACAGAGGAGAGGGTGGTGGTGCTGGTAGAAGAGATGGGTGAGAAATTCTCACCCATCTCAGAGAGGGGAAATCTGATCAAATAAGCCAATCCCCATGTTTGGTGCTAATGATGCGCCTGGAGGAGAAGCCTCTATCCGCTCACCAGATGCGTGTAAGATGGTAGCTACGGTGATAAAGAGATGAAGAGAGCATGGCCCATTATGGGTAACTGCCTCTACTAAAACTTTAAAGTGATGCACCGAAGAAGCTTATTACCGTGAACAATTTCCAAAGAATACCATAAGTTCCTTGACTGATTTTCTTTTTACCTTCCAGGCAGCAATTCAGTTTATTTCAGTGCAGACTTGATACTTGAGATATATCACATCTTCAGCTTGAGATCTGTCACACTCAACAGTTTGACGTCTTTATTTAAGTTATATTTTTGTTATGCGACCATGCAGTTGCGAGCTGGGACTATTTTCAACACTCGCGCCAGTGGTGAATTTAAGAAAACATACAGTTAGTCATCTGACGAAAACAATTGATGAGCGCTGTTTTCTGGCAATCTAATCTAGAAGACAAACGGCAAGCAAACACTGACATTGTGAAAAGGATGCTGTGAATTTGGTCATTTCTCACACTAAAAAGGATTGCTGTACAGCAGCAGACTGACGTTTTAGGTGTCAAAAAAATTGAGAGTTTTCCTTCCTGCTTTCAACAGCAGGAACATGCACTAATGTAACTTTGGAAACTGTCCAACTAAGAAAAACGACAGCATCAGTCATTTCAGTAAACGCACAAAAACATCATGTGTTTAAGTTCAAGTGAAAAAGCCCCTCTAGTAGCCGCATTAACTATAACTCATGTCTTTTGGGTGCAAAGGAGGAGATAGGGTGACATTGTTATAGAGCCACAAAGTCCACAGAAGGAATATGTTGGGGTGGTTGGATGGGTCAGCAGAATGTTGGACTTTGACATGGGAGCCACTGTTTGCTTCTCGTTTCTAGCGTTGGTTTCTTTTAACTGTGAATATAATTAGTTAACCCAAACCACAATTTTTCTTCTTACCCTGACAAAGTCCTTTTTGTGCCTAAACCTAATAAAACCTTAACCATAGCGCCGTCACATCATAAAAATGATTTATTTTTCAACAAAAGTGGACTTGTTTACTGCGATGGACGACCTAATGAACTACATCTAGCGAAACATAGGCTTCAGAAAATGGTGAGCATGAATGCAAAGTATATGTTCAGTTTGTTTTAAATAGGCCAAAACATGGAAAAAAGTATAAATTCCAGTTGGGGACCGAGTAGAACCTTTTTCTAAATTTAATGAGGTCTGCCTGCAAATAACTAACTTTCTTTGGGCCCAATTACCGTCTATTTATTGAACAAGGCATTCCTGATTGATGTATGTTCACAGTGGGTGATCCATGATTCATTGCCATTCTTTCTTTGAATATCATCATGTATACTCCACATGTACCTTAATGAGTCATGGCCATAATTAGGTCAATGAATAATTCATATTGTTAGTATTCATAAATGTATGCCTGCACATGATACATGCATCAAGCACAAGAGATGGAGTGCGTCCTTATCCACCATTTGCCTTACAATAGAACGATGAAAGGATCTAATGAGTGCTGATTGTCAGGGCTTTAGCCTGGTTTCCAGATGGAGCCAGCCAACAAATTTCTGGTTTACTCTAGAGGAGAAAAAAGTAATTCTCGTTATATGTTAATAATGATAGAAGTGACGTCTCTTTTATTTATTTCATATAAACGGATAGTCTTCTGTTTTAGGTTATAAACATGAGCTCGCTTCCAGCCTGAAAAAAATAGCTACAACAATCTATGGATCCATTAGTTGTGGTATTAACTCTCACTTTTAATTTAATTTTTGTAATCTAATGGCCTACTTATCTTAACCCTTGAGCAGCTGGTTTAATTCCACTCAAATCCATAATCTCTGGCTGCGTGCTGCGCTATAAGGGCATAAGATTTACACTTTGGCAACATGGTGGAGCTCCCTTAAGCTGGACGTCAGGGGCGTCAGAGCACTGAATACTTCCTGGTCCCAGCATTACCTCCAGCTGTTTATATTACTGATGAATATCATTCTACTTTTCACTCATTCTACTTTCCCCTCATTCCCGGGAGATACTCGGCTGAGTGTCAATTCCTGAAGGGCGCCCGTGGAGTGATTCAATAGGATAGGTCCTCTCTAACAATAATCTACAAGCTGTCTCTAGAGACCTGCTCATAAACAAGAATGCACACATGCACATGCAAGCACACGCCAGCAAGCACACAACCACACACATGCTCAAACACTCTACCTCTACCCTGTTCAAGCTCCGGGACCGGCACCATTTCTGTCTCATCTCTCCCCCACTCTGCCCTTTGCTCCTCTCATTTTCCACCTGTCTCTGATCCTCTGCCTCTTTTACATTTCAATCCACCGCCTGTTCCTCCTCGTCCTGACAGGGGAGTGAGCAGAGAGAGAGAGAGAGAGAGCGGGAAAGAGGGAGTTGTCCCCTTTGGGTAGCTAAGCGATTACCGTTTGAAAGATCCAATCCCTTGCATCATACCTCTCACAGCCTCCTCTGCTCTCCCATTATTCTGTGGGAACCCGTTTCTGCCTCCTCTGCACGTCTGGCGCCTCCACTCCTCTTTTCTTCATGTCTCCTTATCCGTTTATTCTTACTTCATTTATGACTCCCCTTGTTGTCTCTAATCCCACCCACAAGCAAGCCATTTAATTCACGCTTATGAGTTTCTCTGTTTGCGTTGTCATTATTCCTTGTGCATCTAGGCAGCACACTGAAATATCCTGCAAACTGTGATCAGGTATTTAAAACCAAAGAGTGATAGAAAACAACAAGACTTACATTGCTTTTTGAGAAAGAATCATTTTGTAAGTATTTAAAAAAAATAATTTGTACATGCCTGTATCTGTATGTATACATGCACACTTGCATTTTCTGCTTATAAATGTGTGTTTGTAAGAGTATATCCCAGTGTGTGTTAGCACATGCTGTGAGCTGTTTCAGGAGCCATTTCTGCCTGCCTTATCTGGCTGAGTGGAGCGCTGGCTGCTCCAGCAGCAGAGCCAGAGCCCACTGCCCACTGCTTAAGTGGAACAGGACTAATCCCTCTTCTCAAAGCCCACTCTAGTAAACACCACTTCTCCAAAGCCACCCATGCACACCCAGCCTGTCCAGTCCAGCCACTGTCCCTGATACTCTGTGTAGGTTATGTGCAGCCTGGGGTTCCTTCATGAAGGGAAAAATTATTGAGAGTGCCTGATCTCATATCAAATAATTACCAGTACCATGTTTCATTAAGAGTTTAGGGGAAAGAGCTTTGTGCACATGCCAGCACTCAACAGTTATTTGTCCCTCAGATCCTTCAGCAAGGCAGAGCATGCCCAGGTGCACTTTCTGCATCAATATACCAATCTGCCACATTCATTACCCTCCATCTCCATGACAAAGAGAAGAGATGTAGCAAAATGTAGCAACTGGAGTTCGAACCTCGGAAATCTGAACCCATCTAACAGCTGGAAAAGGGAACAAAATTGCCAGTGAAATGTTCCTAAATGGGTTTTCATTTAAACCGAGGGGGGTCCATTTCCAAGATTTTTCTTTTTTTTTTATCAATTGGGAAAAGTATCTCTGGGTGCCTTTAGGGTACAACTTATTCTAATGGAAAAAGATTACATCTTGAATTAAAAAGTGCTCAGCACTGACCAATACACCAGACGGGAATCAGGTCTGAGACGAGTGAGAGAACATAGGTTGAAGGTTATGTTTTGCTGCTTTTCTTTGCACTTTGCTGTGCACTGTAGAGACAGTTTGATAAGAACAGCAGTTTATAAGAGCTTTCTTGCCCCAGCAGTGCAACTGAAAGCCATTATCTGCTTACCTTGCTGCTATGAAACAAGGTATTTAACAGGAGAAGGTCAGATGTAAAATAGAGATCTGCCATATGGCGTGACGAGTCTTTGATGAGGAAATTCATCAAAATCACTGCCGTATCTGGCAGCCCTGTGATTTTTCACCGTAACACTTCCTTTAGCCATTTTGAGTAAATTTTAAAGGTGGGTGGGTGGTTGGAGGGACAGGGTGGCAGATTGAAATTCATTAAAGTGAGCTTTGCATACACACTGCACTATGCTCTGCATGGATGGTTGGCTCTCTACTCAATCAACTCTGGTAAAAATTGACCCACATCATCCATTCCTCTGCGAGTCAGGAACAGTGTGTAATGTGGCATGCTTTTCGCATTATTTCAGGGTGGCCATGCTTTTGATAGATTTTTAGTTGTAGAGCAATTATACTGTCATCAGAAAGCATGAAAATGTGCCCCTCTGTGGTACTACCGGATCTGTACAGTTTCACATGCCATACCATGCTAAAACAGGTGTCAAATGAGGACATTAAATAATTTATTCCTATTACCCAATTGGAAAGTGGAAACTTGTGCATGCTGATTTAATTACCCATTAAAGTAAAAGTGATACTCCAACCCTTTTGAATATGTGTCAGTTTGATTGGATATTATTTTAGCTTGAAAACATGCACTTGCAAATCGAAACTCAATAAAAGCACATACATGGCTAACAAATGCCCCATTCTGTCGTATTTATTCCCTGCGTCAACAATTAAGCTGAGAGTTCTAACACTAACACTAACAAGTGTTATTAAATGTATTTATTCAAGCTGACTGACATCTCACACCGCCTCTGCAGTGACCTTCTGTGGTTGAATTAGGGTTAATCAAAGTTCAAGTCTGTTCCAATCCCTAAAGAGGACACTGGTCACACTGTGGATCGAAGTTAGAATAATCGTTATGCAACACATGCTGACAAGGTAAGGCATCACATTCCACAGCAGCCTGAGTGGACTAGGAAGAAAAATTAGAACCATATCACAGCTGGATCTGTTGAGTCAGGATGAGACGGGTCCAGTCAGGATGTGTCTAGAGGTTCCATTAGCAGTTCCCTGCACCTGCGAGACTGCTCCACGCTCTGGCGGCACATCAATCTTTCAGGACTTTGCCTGTGAAGGCAAGGTGGCTCTGGAGCTGGGTCACTGCCAGATGTAACGCAGCCAGATTCCGAGCTGGTGCAAACAAGCTGCAGCAGCCGGCTGGGCTTGGCTGGTCCGCGCTGGTCTGGTGGATGGGCACACCAGAGGAGCTCGGCCTGTTTGTCTGTCTGCACAGCAACAAAACAGCCCGGCTCAGCACAGTCAGCGCCGCTTTTTTGGCCACAGTCAATGCATGCATGTGTGTCGGACGCTTCAGTAACAACGGGGAACGTGGAGAGCTGAGAAGACTCTAGGAACATCAAGCATGCTGGGTAAAGTGCGTTTCTCTCTGCCAGTGAGACCACATAGCACTTTGATCCTTTTTTATTCATCTAACCCAATACACACAAACACTGAGGCTATCTCAGACTGTCTGTCAGCTGTCAGAGAATACACTTTGACTGAGAACTGCCTTTTTATTTTGTTTTTAAAGCCGGTCACTCCACAAAAGCAGTAATGTTATTTTATGTCAGAAATCTTTTACAAGTGTAACCTTCCAATGTTACTGTCAGGAAAAACTAATGAGCATCAATTCTCATCACTTTTCACTTCTCACAGACACCCGCACACATCAAATCTTCAGCTCCACCAGCCGAGGACATACTCTAATACACAGCAGGAGCAGACACTCCGTTTGCAGCTGATTCTGTTTGTTTCTCCTGTTTGATGGAGTTGAGTGTCCCTAGGGCACAGTCAGAATATTGTGGGCAGCCACAGAGCATAAACGATCTGAGACTTGCTTTTTAGGCTATGTTCACCATCAAAATAGAAAAAAAAACTGTTTGCTTTTCATAGAGAGGTAGTTTCTAGCTTATACAAAGCACAGCTCCGCTTGTATATAGATTTTACTGATAACACAGCAGCATTTAACTGTAAAATGTTTTGCTTTGGAAACCACTGTAATGCATTGTGCATCCTGATAATAATGTTCTCTCCATTAATATGTTGATTTTTGCAAAGTTAAATGAGGATAGCATCCTAGAGTGCTATTAAGCCTTCACATTTCAGAGTGGCTTCAATTAACCTTTTTAGTGATTGCACTGGCGGACACACTGGAATCCATTGTTAATCCAATAATTATTGTCTGGTGGATGTACTTGACTTTGCCCCGTCAGCCAGCTAATTCACTTCATGTGTTTTTTTTTTAGCTGGAGTCAATATTTCTTCTGATTAGAAGTGGTTTTGCTGTTTAAAAGGGGAGACGTTTATCAGGTTGTTATCCACACTCCAGTTAGCGTGCGCAGGTCCATGTAATTTACCTGTGAGATAACAACATTTTAAATACCATTAACAAAATACATGTCAATTTAAACCTGGTAGTCCTTTCTAATACAATAATTTAGGATAAATATAATATATATGTAAGTATATTAGCCAGTTTTGTAGACACTGGCTTTACTTCCTCATTGTTTCAGGTCTCACAGAGCCCAATGCTGTATGTGTAAAATAATTGCTAAATCAACCATTTCTTCCTTGAAATATATATTTTTTCTTTATATTTTTTCTTTTTCTTCTGACCTTACTGTGTAATCATCCAATATGTAAGTACTGAAATGAATGTGAACCTTTCCCTTTGTCATAAACAATAAAGCATTTTTATTACATCAAACAAGCAAATACTTCGTCAAAGAAATGTACAGTATGCCATCCTACATGTTGTAGTGCTGTTACTTAAGTTTGGGGTTAGTTTGACCCCAGAGAGGTCTACCTCCCTGTTAGACCTCATGTGAACTGTTAAAAATCCAAATAGACTTCTAGTAATTTGGGATTTGAAAGAGGTAGTGCTGTGTAAAAAGTACTGTCAGCACCAATCACCGATACAGAGCATATGAAAATTGTATTAAACCACGTTTTACAGCTGGGGTTTGAGTCCCAAAACAGATGTAATGCATTATTTTCTGTGGTGAACTTCTGAAACATGTCACCATCTCAAAATTACATTTAAAAGCAATTCTCATAAAATTAGTCAGGAAGTATCAAAGTTATGAAACCTGTAAGTATATTTTTGAGGTGTTGAAAAGGGCCCCAGGTATCCAGGAACCTAAACAGAACAATTGGGTTAAAAATAACAAGTCAGTATATTCATTTCTCTTTGCCTAAAAGCTATGATTCCCTTAAATATGGAACGAAAAACTCCACTATAATCTGTCTGCAATGCTCCACAGTATCATAAGAGCACTATTTCCTGTTAGCTGCAGTGCAGTCAGTGAAACCACCGCTTGAGCTATACTGGCCATCTCAGAGCCTTTTAACCACTGGGCTAAATGATGCCCTGTTGGTCCAACAACACTGACGTTATGCTGCCTATATGTTTATGGAAAAGTGACATGTATCGGGAAGGCATATTATTCCTTTCAGTACAGGAGCTGAGTGACAACAGGCAGCAACTCACCCCTGTCTTCTTCTCACTATGTTATTTCTGCTCTTCTCCAAGAGACCCATCTGTTGTTAGAAATGTATTTATTGATTACTATTTACTTCTCCTGGTTTGCTTTTGTGCCTCAATTTAGCCCCAGAGTCACTCCAGCATTTCAATGACTCTGGCACCCCAAAGTGTTTGGCTTCCAATTCAAATGGCCTAGTATAAAACATCATGGTGTGCCCACAGTATGTCTGGGAATGTGGAAACCTGGTTAATATTCTAACCAGCAACAGCAGAGTGAAATTTGAAAGCGGAGTCTTTTGTGAAGTGGTTCATTTATCTTGCGTGAGGAGAGCCGGCCCACACTCTGACACAGAGGAAAGACTTACAAGGAAAATCCCAATCAAGCAACAGAAAAGCATTCTAAAGCATTTAAAGCATTTGCTAAAAACAAATTGGTCTCTGTTTCTGCACACTTTGTCCTGCAGAAACAACTATAAACCGTCTCAAGGACTTGTGGTAACTGTTATGACAGAAAGGTGTCTAAACCAGAAAAGTACATTGTCTGCCTTATTTCATCAACAACGAGCTCACAATGATTGAAGTAATTTTTAAAATTCCAGCTCAGCTATAAGCCAAAGAAAGGTTAGAGTCAGAATCCAAAAAAGACGAGAGACTGCAGATCATGAGATGGAACCGAGGTAGCTTTTTATGGGTGACAGTAAAGGTTGAAATTAACACTGATGAAACACACTGAGAAAATGAATGTGGAATTCTCTGCCAGTGCAAAATGGCTCTAATGAAGTGAGACAATATCAATTAATGAGTCCGGGAGGAGGGAGGTACATGTGGATTGGAGAAGGATCAGGAGCAGGAGCTAAGAAATTATGATAGTAAAGGAGAAAGGTTGAATTGAGGATATAATGTAGGAAGTGAACATTTTAAAAAGATGGTTTACACTCCATTGCATGGCTAAGGAGGTCAATTTGAGCATGACAACAAACAACTGTGTTTAATGATTTATCTGCCTAATCTGATGCAGATCATTAGGCGGAAGCCCCTGTACAACCAAAACAAGGCAAGCATAAAAACATCCGTAAATCTGTTTTCTTTAACAAAACAACACAATTCTCCCATCTGCAGCACTTGCTAAGTATGTTTGGCAGCTTGCTGGGATGCACATAGTCGAAGGAATGGATCCAAGATGTATAGTTTTCATTGAAGATTGCCAAAACCTGACTGTACAGAACTAAATATGTGTAAGTCCTATTTATTGCCAACTTCTCCTTTTTTGTTTTGTTCATCCTTTTTTGCAGATAGTGGGAAGTGGGGGGGGGGGGCTAAGCCATGTGTGCCGTGATTGAATTTTCTTATTAACAGTGATTGATCAGGACGGGTATGTGGCAGCAGGCGGCGGGCTTTGAGGGAGAACCAGCCCAGCTGAGACACAGCCTCACTGCTGGGAAGTCACCAGCAGGACAGACACACATATGGAGGAATCCGTGCTTTCCCATAGAGTGGAATTTGTGTGTGTGTGTGTGTGTGTGTGGAAAGTGGAGTGTGCTAATGCTGGAGCCTGTCACATAAGCTCCATTATAAATGAGCACGGCGCGTTGGGGCAGCTGGACCAAGCATGGGGCAGCTGGGTAATTTGGAGAGTTGTGGAGAGCGGTTTGTCGGCCCAGCTGTGTTAGCTGAGGTGATAAAATGGGTTTGGGTTGTATGATAGAGTGTGTGTGTCCATACATATATGTCCACTGCTGTGCATGTATGCACATGCTTCTGCAAGGCTGGAAGCACCAGGGGCAGCTCATCTCAAATCCTTGATGTAGACAGGGGGAATAAACAGGCCTGGAACTGAAATGACACTTCACTGAAATATTGATCATCCTCCACAGCAGAGGGAGAATGCACAGAGTACAGACAGACACAAAGAAAGATAGATGAAACAGACAATGCAGATATGAGGGAATAGGTTTCTCAACAAAACCGTCTGGCGGCGCACGGCATTACATAAACATGTTTTCTTTCCTATACTTTGAACCCTACACTGATAATTTGCTGGGATGTCAATAGGTGCTGCATAATTTATTCTGATTGATTTAGTGTTGACAACTCTTATATGGAGGGTCCTGATATGTAGTATAACTTTAAATAAATAAACAGATAGGTGAACCACAGTGCTGTTAAGGGAAATGTAGCGGCTAGTCTGGCTACTCCAAACAAATAAATTATTCAGTTTACAATCAACTCACAATCTCAGCTACTATGCACACACACACACTGCAGGTGTAGGTAGGAACAAAGATGGAGGAGTTGCTCCATCATTCACACTTCCTGTCATTTGAGAAATAAAACTTTGGGTTGTTTCGTCTCGTCACAGAAAAGTCCCAAAATTACCATGAGAAACCGAGTGGCTTTTAACAAATCAATTAGCACTATCTCCCTGTGATCCAACTGACTGAGGAGTGAGCGGGAGGGGAGAGAAAACCAGAGGCGTTGGAAGGAGGGAGAGGACATGTGGAGGGAAGCGAAAAAGGAGAGGCCTTTGTTTTTCTTTTTCTCTGCCTCACTCTAATTAGACAGGCCAGTGTGAGCAGAATCCCAATGACAGGATGCAGGGAGTAACAGATGTAGAGAGGAGGAATGAAAAGCAGAGAGGGGGGTATACCATGACACTAACCTGAGCCTTCACAATGAAGAAAGCTGGAAAGGTAAATATGGTCTTGTGCTGTAAGATGGGATGATAAAAAGTAGGTATATGTAAAACAGACAGATGGTGGTGGTTGAGATTTGCTTGGTATAAAAGAAGAAAAAGAACAACAACTAACCAAACTATATGTGTGTCTGTTTGCAGATAAAAGGTAATTTGGGAGAGATGCTGCAGAGTGCAGCAAGCAATAGCTACCCACCCTGTCATACTATCAAAGACCTTGAGACTCTTGGCTATTTATGCTTCTTTCTGAGTGATGGGCTCACTCAAAGTACTCCTACAGTCATTCATAACTATTTTGCACGAGCTAAACATGTAGGTTTTGGGGAAAATGTAACGTCATCCAGTAACGGAGTAACGGAGAAATGAAATGTAAAGTGAGATAGGAGACAAATCTGGGCCTGAGTCACACAGCTGTACACTCATCCACCTCACACACCTTCACTATATAAATGTCACACTACTTCCTGTACTGCCAGTTTTGCTATTGAACATAATTTTCAATTGCAAATTAGTTGCATGAGAATGTGTGAATTTGAGAATTTGTGGGAGACGGGGTTGCAACGGAGGTGTCCTTTTACTGCACACACACGCACACACACACACCCCGCTTTTAAGATCAGACAGGACAATTATAGTGGATCTGCAATTCAAAAGTATTGATCTATGCTATTCTCTGTCTTCATACTATTGGAAATGACTATGTACATTGAATGTCTATAACTATGACATCAGATAAGAAGTGATCAAAGCTGAAGATACTGAACTATCAACAAAATCTTGTGCATATGACAAATAAACCTTTGGATCCTTAGACACATGAGCTTTTTGTAACTTTTTTAATGAGTGGCAACCCGCTCTGTGCTTCAACAGCAAGCCTGTAAATGTCAAGTATGAAAAAGCATCTCTACAGAATATTTGGGGAACAAATGCATTATATGCCTCCAGCTCAGCCTCATCGTCATAGGCCAGATTTGTCATTCTGCAGGATTTGAAATGTCTTCCTCCAAGCTCTTAAAATGGCTTTCCTTGATCTGTGCCACTATTTGGATAGCCAAGCCTGCCGATGAGTCAACACAGGGCTAATTTTTTTGTGCTGAGAAGAGGATTTCCAAACTGATAAATTTAAGTGAACCTGACTTCAGTTCAACATTATCAAAGCAACTTTCAAATCAAAGCGTTTAATACTTGAAATACACTGAAAAATGTGCATCATCACATGGCAAATGATATAAGGTATGAAAATAGAGCAGTTTTACTCTTATATTCATAATGACAGAAGAGAATCTCACACAGATTTTGCAGCTAAGTACAATGGGTGCTTACCAAGATCTGAGGTGGCTTCATCAAATATTGAGCAGCATTTCAAACCGAACTGTCAGACTGTGATAGAGGATAGCACACTTGAAAGTGAGATAATCCATCAACACATTTGAACCTGCAAACACTGATGACCCATTTCTTTTTGACACCTGTTTCAACACTTCAGGTGAAAGATGCATTATTAACAACATTTATCTTTCACTTCCTGAGCTTGTGGGTGCTTGTGACTACATTTGTGTGTGTTGTGTTTGTATACCAAAGAGAAAGAACTTGTAAAAAAGACTGAACTTAATGACCTTAACATTTCTATCACTAAAATATGAACTGTAAAATATATTTAGGTGTATTTGTGGGCTCATATTAAGCCCTTTCAAGTGACACAATGCTCGTATTTTAGAAACTGTATCACTTTCAGATGAGGGTTTGGTTGCCATGCTTACATGTGGTACTTTAATTCAGTACAATAGCTGCAGAATGCAGCTCTGAAGGCCATATTCCAGCAACACATTAAATGGACTTGTTTAATGGTGCGTTTTTGTCTAAATCTTGTCTCTAAATGGAGGCTAGCAAGCTTTAACAGTGTTCTGGAAATTTCCTGGAAGCCCCCCACTCTGAAACAAAGCTTCATGGCCACTGTGGATAATCCATCTGATTCAAGCTTTTTTTCAGGAGCTGTAATTAAATTTCCTAACGATCGAGGCACTATAACGGAGGGGGATTGGACACTGAGTGGAATTGAAGTTCAGAGGAGCGAGACCTCTATAATGAAGTTTATTCATTTAAAGTGTATAGCATGCCACAGAGCAGCGCTATCTCACTTTCACCATGTAGTCGCCAAATGACCTGACAAAAAAAGAATGATATACTGTACTGTATGTGGCAGCAGCAATAATCCAGTTTAATATGAAACCTGGTGCAGATCACAAAGACGCAACACATGTTTTTTAATGAGAAAGACAATTAGACTGTGATTCTGAGGGTCCATGTGTATGAGATTGTTAATTTCAATTACAGGATACATCAGTATCCACCTCAGCTCTCTTTTTCCTCTGTGGGGAAATTTTAGAAGCTCCACTATATTAGGGAGCATAACTGTGTTAAGCTAGGTGAGCCTGCAATCAAGATCCGCAGCACACAGTTATACCAATTAAAGGGGGAGAAAAAGATAGAAAAGCTTTGAAGATGGGATAACAACCTCTGCAAATGACGTTTAGATTGTGGGAGCTGTGCTCTTGGCCTGCAGAGAGAGGTGATGGTCTCCATTTTTACATAAAGGAGACTAAGAGGATATCTTGGCGTCTTGTTCAAGAGTGAAGGTAAAATGGAGCATTTAATCAAAGGCAGTTGTGAGATCGGTGCTGGAACTGCAGCCATGCAGACATTGTACCAGACAAAGTTTGCAGTAAAAAAGGCCTGAAGGCAGAGGTCTCAATTTAACAGCTGATCTATATTCTACCCCTTACCTACTGCCACCAGCTCTGGTTAGTGACTGAGAGGATAAGATTGATCCTTAGGGAGAGGGTGAGGGGCTCAGGGTAGAACTGCTGCTCCTTAGCATTAAAAAAGCGCCAATTGAGGTGGTTCAGGCATCTGATTAGAAATCCTAACAGATGCCTCTGTTTGGAGGGCATGTCTGACTGAGGGAGGACTGACTGGGAGGAGACCAAGAACAGACCCAGACCAACCTAAAGTGGATTATATATATTGCCACATTGGGATCCACGTGGATGTGCTTAAAGGACCCCCAGGCTAGATCTGTTTCCACTACAATCCATACACAGTGGACCAGCTTTTACTGTAAGCCTCTTTAAGATGATAGGGGAGTCATGAGAATTTTGCTTGCTATCTGACGACATGGGATTTGTAGACTTGTAAAAGGCTAAAGACTGTCATTTGGCTGAGTTTACTCCAATTTGTGATACTTTTGGACAAGATCTCAAGGTTCACCCTACACAGGGTTCTGTTCAGTGACATTTTGATTGAGCTGGGATGGCTGTTTGCAGATGATGCCCTCCTTCTGGCTTAACTGGACTTTGACCTTCAGTGTGTACTGGCCCATTTTGCAGCAGAGTGAGGATGAGCATTGGTACTTAAAAGTGTGAGGTTTTCTGGTTTCTCCATCCACATGAGAGGGGATAACATGTCTTCAAAGTCTTACTCATGTGTGACAGTAAGAAGGATCATGGGATTAATGGGGGATGTCAGCTGCACTTACTGCAGGTGTTATGTTGGGATATAGTGGTGAAAGAAAGCGTGGGCTACAGATCAAGGCTCTTAATTTTCTGCTGTTGGTTGGCATTGGTCATCTATGGTCATGAGATTAGGGTAGGACCAAAAGAATGACATAGCAGTGATGAGGTTTCTCTGCAGGTTGACTAGCCTCACTCTGCATGATAAAATGAGGACATCAGCTAAAAAAAAAAAAGTTGTAGAAAAGAGCATCTTGGCTGCACCCTGCTGGCACCTCAACTCTTAAACAGATTACAGGGTAGAAGATGGATGAATTAATGGATACAAGGATGGAAAAAGGAAAAAAATGAGCTGGAAACATCCACACAAACACTTCACACCACAGTTGCTACAGCAAGACTGAAAAACATCAACATGAGGGGTTCGCAATGGCAACAAATGGCTCAACTCCCTAATCTTTAGTGTAATGCCATTATTATTGGTGACATGATGTCAGCTCAAAAGCCATGATATGGTGCATCACAGAGTCATTTTGTGTTCATTTTCACAATTGGATGGGGAGAGAGCGGCGTGCTTGAAAAAAGAAAACAAAATTAATCTAACGAGCTTTTGCTTGTTAAGTACGTGCTCTGTCTCCAGCTGAATGACAATGACGAGGCATCCGCTTACCACGATACACATTCCATTGTGAATAAATTAATATGTGAGCACACTGCAAAACAAAAGGCAAATGGAGGAATTAATTCAATGAAATGAAAAGCCTGCATTGCCAGATAAGCCATAAGGCTTCGCTGCCGAGGTATGAAATATGACAGCGTTTGTTGAGCTGCGTGGATACGCCGGCTTGGTCTACATGTGACAATCTGTCCATGCAGCGTCCACTGTGGTAGGCGTGTAGCTCCGGCCAGAGTTTCTTGCATCATTAATTCAGCATCTCCCTGGCACAGTGTTTTGGCTGCTTTCGCTGCATATGGGCAAAGTAAATGCCAAGACAAACAGAGGTCAGAGAGCAACAGAAAGACAAAACATTCACAAGAAATCTAACTTGCTCTCACAACATTTACACACATCCATACTTTGCCTTAGAGAAAATAAGAGTTTTTTCCATAGGTATCTGTAAATTGAACCCATGTGTATTTGATGAACGCAAGCCGTGCTCTGTTTTGAAAAGTTTGGCCGAGGCTATGAGCTTAAGAATAAATATGTACTTATGTGTGTCTACTCCCAACTACAGTGGGGAAGATCAGAGAGGGAATCCATACCAAGATCCACATTCAGCCAGACCCACAGCAGTGCATCAGAGCCAGCGGCTGCTCAGGGGGTGGAGGGCTGCATGTCCAGCTCCTGCAAGGCCACTCGGCTATCAGGACAGCTAAAACAGGCACGGTGCTTGGCACCAAGCTACAAAGAGCCTGAGCCTTCAGGGGGAGTCCTGTTTGATGGGGAGGTGATAAAGATGGACGGTCACCCTGCCAACTACCTCTGAGTCATAAAGCAGGGACGAGTGTTGGGGGTGGGCTAGCTGCAAAAATAAAAAAAAATAAAAAAGCAGCAAGACAGAAAGAGCTGGATGGTTACAGTATAAGCTGCGCTGAGTAGCTCTGAATGCTGGGTAATTGGAATGGGAGAGCCCTTGATGAGAGCGAGAGGATTCTGTTCACAGCTAAGGGAGACATTTTCCACTGCCGCATACTTTATTTCCTACTGTAACTGTCCTGGACTGCTGATGGAGCCCTTGAAGTTGTTCTGACTTTGTCGCAAACAGGACTTTACTGTCACTGCAGTGAGGGCAGGAGGGCAGCACTTAGAGGTTTGTAGTATTCTTACTCCACAGAGACAATGAGAAAAGAGAGTACAAGAGTATACAGTATGTGACTTATCCACTGGACAAGCTATGGCAGCATCCTCACAGCACGCTGTTTCGCCTGAATGAGCTCATATGGTGACCAAGAAACAAAGCCAGCTTGAGATGTGTAGAGTTTCCAGGAAAAAAAAATACTTTTCATGAACAAATTAAACTGATGTGAGGTTAACAGCATGACCTTGATATTTTGTATCCACAGAAATGCATACAAGGGAGTTTTTTATGACCAAAGTGAAGAAAGATTGATGGGCCTACAGGGCATCTGCAGTGTAAATATGATGACTAGCAGCAGCTAAAGTGGACAAACTGCCAGCCACAATTTGAAGAAAATACACATTATGAAATACATAAGAAGGTTAAAATTGATTTTTTTGTATTTTTTTGTATTTTCTTCACTGTACACCGATGACTCAATAATAGATTCTTGAAAAAAAGTATGGATAGGCAAACACGCAAGAGGCCGCATTAAAATGCAGCTCAGCAAATACTCATTATTTTTACACTTGTACAGTCAAAGAGGAGGAAAAAACTCTGCATTATATGAGGGTAACACTTCAGATTAGTGGACTGAAAAGAAAAAAAAGGAGTGAATTTGAATGTATTCCATCTATGGAGCTCTGTTCTTCCCTCTGAAGTGTTTCCAGAATGAAGGGAAGGTACATGGAAAAGGTATTTAAGCATGACAGTGGAGCTGGAATTAGTTAAAGCTACAAAATACTGCTGTCAGAATTCCTTCTGCTCAGTCACACAGCTTTAGCCGGGCCTGCAAGTGACCTTGAATACATACATATATGTATGAACACATGGAGACGGTATGGGAATATTTACATTTAGATACACTGGTGGTCCAGTCTGGCTTATTCTCATATCCCATGTCTCAAGTTGACACAACTTCAACATTTCATTTCTCAAGTGTTAATTGTACACTGGGAACAGCGTGCGCAGATATCAGTTGACGTTACCTGAGCCATAAACAAGAGATTTTTCTATCAAAGGTTTAAAAATTGTACACTGAGATGTTCAGGAAAACATGTTCAGATCATAATTCCACAGAGACTGATAACAGATCTCTGGAGCATCTCTAGTTCTGAAATGGAGCTGTTTAACACTTAGATGCATAAAAGGGATAATATATCTTTTCAAATAAATTATACCATTTCAAGGTCCAAGAATCAGTCAAAATTCCCTTTGTTGCTCAATATTTACGGAAAGAAAGATGAGTTGAGGTGAGTGCACTGCTGTCTACCATAGTGTCGTTTGATCCTACCATTTGAGAGTGCCAAAATTGCCAATTTTCAAATTGTACACATAGTGGATTTTAAGCGGAAATCCTCCAATTTTACACATCAAAGTCTGTTTACAGGTGTTGAGCAGTACTACTGCATATGTGAGAAAAGTCGTATGAAGCCTTTTCTGGCTCAAGAGGGAGCTGTGTGACGTGACTCTAGTGATGTCACTTGAGTCAGCGTCAGATGGAGCTGAAGACTACAAGTTTGAAAATGACAACAAAATATGTGGGTGTGAAATTAGAAAGAAGAGAGCTTACCAGACCTCTGTAGCCCGCTCTTCATCTGTGCTTGAGGTTAGTGGCTCGAGGCTACATTAGCCGCTACTAGCATAACACATCTGAATCCCGACCAAACTGTTGGCAGTCGTGTTGCATTGTGGGTAATGTAGGCAGCAAGTTTTGATGAGGAAGGGGTGGAATAAAAAACACAATATCTCTGGTTCTGCTGCATTGATTTTAATCATGAGTGTGACAATGATATAGATGATGTGATATATGATAAATATACAATGCTTCACATTAACTTACAGTGTGTGAAAGTTCATTCTTGACCTAGATTGACAAAAAAAGTTAACTTAAGGTCCACTTACTAGCTTTTTCCAGTGTTTTCAATCACATCTCTGTTCCCTTTAGGGCTTTAGGGGATGATTCATCTATTTTTATTTTACATAGAAGCTCCTGCATTGCCAAGCTTGAAAAAAAAAGTACTTGCTTGAGATGTGAATTTGTTCTCCTTTATGAAAAATGTATGTTTTGAACAACTGGATATTCCAATGAAACACAATATCATGTCATAACATTTGGGTACAAAGTAAACATTTCAAACACTGAATCATTCTTAGGGACAAAATATGGTCAAAAGCATTATTCTTTTGCAAAATGATGAATACAGCTTTCCTTTACAATTTAAATAACGTACAGATGCATATATGTAATGACTGGGTAACTGTGGGTTTCAGTTATGTGTAACTCTAAGGTTAAACTCTCAACACTGCCTCCTTACAAGGTGATTTAATGTATTATTTAGAGCTGTAGGCACTGATGTGCTCTGTTTCTCTATTTGCACTCACTGTGCCTCCTGCCATTTTTGTACATTTATTTACCCAGAGAAAGTTGACTGAGCATGCTTGCCCTTTCTCTACAGTGGCCTGCCCAACAGTCATAGAGCTACACATATTTAACACCTGGGACCTGCATGTTGCGACAACAGACCTCTGCTATTAGTCACTAAGCCGCTTTGAGGCAATTGTGAGTTCACTGCTTTCCTCAAAGGATCATTAACAATGATATAAAGCAGGGAAGAATGCACTCGATTCTCTACTTTCCCCTTCAGTCTCTTATCAGCTCGTCAGGGGACATTAACCTTCTTTTGGTGACAGGTCCAGCTCTCTAGCTGCTTGGCCACCTCGTACATTGATCATCAAAGTTTGAATTGACAGCACGTACTCTGATATTGTATAATTTAATTGTTTTCACCTCCCAACCACAGATTTCCTTAAAATTATTCTCTCCACATCTGATAAATTTTAGTCCGCTCTGGGTCACCCAAGACATTAATCCGTTTTTGTTATCTGCCTAATGCTTCTCATTAAGACTCACATTAACACTATCATGCAGCCGAAACAATGGAAAGCATTAATGACTATAGATACGACCTTTCATGATCTTTCCCCTGTTTCTTTTTTCACTCTGCTCTCTCTCACTCACTGACGGTGCTGCTTTCTGTCCCTTATCCCCATTCCATAACTATGTATCATGTCATATCATGCATTCTCAGTCCACTCTCAGTCCACCTCCCGCTACATTAACCTTTGCACATTGAGCAAGCAGAAATCCATCATAAAAATCTCTGGGAGGTCTCAAGGGGTGAAAGGCCATTAAGTGGTCTACAAGGAGTCTTAAACTCTGCCACCATTTGCCTCATATGCCTGCCTGGTGCTACACTCTCACAAATCCATTACAAAAGGAGAGCAGATACCACAGGCTTTTCTCTCTAGGTCCCAGAAGAGAGCTTTACACTTTCAAGATCTTCAAGTCCACCAATGCTCTTGTAAAGTCATGAAAAGACAGGACCCTTTAAACTATTCACTGTATGACTGCAGACCAGCTTTAACGGCGTAAACGTTTACAGTATAACCAAGAGGAAAAACTCTCTTTTGATTTGGGGATAATATCCATGTCATTTTTGTCCTGTCTCTATTGTTGCTCATGGAAAAACTCACTAATGCACTGTATTTTCCACGGTCAGAAGCTGCTACTTTCTCTTCGACTGCAGCCCTGCCAGTCACAGGCTTCCATTGTTGTCAAAAATTAATTAGAAACAGCTCGCAGACACACACTGCAGCTTAGACTGATGTAACGTATCATGTTGAAAAGCATGTGTACTGCAGTTCAGCTCTGCAGTCTCGATACAACTGCAGTGATTTTGAAGTTACAGAATCATGCAAAGAAAAATATAGGCTAAATATTGTGCGATTTCAGCAGGAAAGATTGCATTAGTTCAGGCAGCAGTATGTCTCTGTGGGAGCTTTTAATGGATTTTTGACAACAATAGGAGTCTGTGATGTTGGTAGGAAAAAGAAAAATATATAGGTGAGCAGACTGTAGCGTCTGATTGTGGTACTGTAAATACATCGGTGGATTTACATTCACTGGTAATAATGATGGTATTGAAAAATGCTGCATTATCCTTATTATCCTTTAGAGAGATGGAACTGACACAGTGCATGTCTGTATAATATGGGAGTACCAACATGTAGAGAGGAAATTCATTTTCGTTAAAGGAACATACCAGTGTTTCTCAGTTTGTTCAGTTTTGTTTGTGAGTGTGTTTGTTTTTGCTCATAATTTTTCTCTTCTCCTCATTCATGTTCGACATGCACTTTCCGCTATTATCAATACCTAATTAGATTATTTGGACAAATGTAATTTCCTGTCTGGACCCCAGTGAAAGGGCTTATCCTGCAATCAATAAATGTGTCAAAATGTACATATATATATATATTAGTACATATAGGATACTATACTGTTTTATATAGCCTACAGACTTCTTTTTTTTATTTCATTTTTTAAACTAATGCAGCAGAATATCTTGATACATGATTGCGCAATGTAACTCGGCTGATCCATTTCACAGACAGCTGGCTGCGCTTCTGTAGAAGATTGACAGAAGGTGGGACATTCACCACAGCAAATAATTCAAAATTAGTATTTCTGTTATATAAGTTTTGTCTATATATGTAAATGCGCATGGAGCAATAATGTATAAACATATAGATTCTATGACATTTTAATGAAGAGGAATTCACATTTTATAAACTTCAGTCAGCAGGTGCTAGTCTTAATATCTCAATCAAATTGTATCAATAATATTAAAACAAGGAATCTTGATTAAAGCCTTTTTTTTTTCAGAGCAAAAAGCTGTGATTTTTTTCCCAAACACCTCCACCCACACTGATGCAGCAGAAGTAACCTCTAAAGTCAGTGAGAGGGTGAATAGCCTCCAGTATGAGCAGGAAAAACCAAACTTGATCCAGCAGCCCCTGAGGCACTGGGCGTGTGGCCTCACCAACTAAAGAGCACTAGTTCCCTCTCTATGTTATTTTCTCTGGCACAGCAACTCACTGTATACTGTATTTAGTATTTAGCCAATAGTGGTGTAGAGCTATACACCTTCTCCTCATGTTGTTTTAGGGCATTAAAGGTTTATTCGAGTTTCTATCTCAATTATTCAAGCTGGCCATGGTCAGTGGTTGGTAGAAAAAAAAATGCAGATGATTTATTCATGGAAAAGTGCAGCTGTGTTTTCATCAGTGGAGGTTGGTGGAAACGCAGTGAGTGGAGGGTGTTTTGTTTTATTTTATTGGTGACAATGAGACTGACAAGGATGTGCGTTGTCTCTCATCCTGTCTCTCTCCCTTTCATTACCTCACCATCTTACAGTTAAAGAAAAATCCATCCTCAGATGCTCTTACACTGTTAGACATCATCAATTTGTGATGTTCAATTTGGGATGAAATGTGGCAATTTTCAGTTTTTGCTGTGCCCACTTTGTTTCAACTTGCCTCATCAACTTTTACTTCAGTCAGTGATTTCCCAGAATGACTTTAACCAGCTGCCAGAGAGCGGCATCTCACAACAGAAACAACCAATGATTCTCTTCTCTCCAGGTGGGGCAAGGCTCATTAATTGTAAAACTATTAGGTACATTATCACAACCAGCAAGGCTAAATCTAGATTATCATGTGACTCATTTGCACATCTGCTACATCTGTGCTGCATGTAGCACATCTGCAAATGAGTCAAGCTTGCGTCTCTGTTTAGCATCATTCAGCACCATTGTACAACAATGGAATGAGAAAATGCTCTGCAGCCATCCCTTAGTGCAGAGCTGCAGTCAGTGTCTGCAGTCTCCCAACCAGCTGTTGGTTTTACTCAGATAGTGTGAATAATCCTTTCCCTCAGCGTTGCCATCTAATGGCTGGTGGCAGCAAAGTGGCTTGTGCACACAAGATATTGCACCATGCGCAAAGAAAAGCCATAAATTACTGATTTTCTTTTCAATACAGATTGTAACACACACACACACACACACACACACACACACACAGTTCTGCCTAATACACCAGTATACATTGAGACAAAGAAGTAAAAAAAACAAAATACTAAATTGTACTTAATTTTACTTCAGCATTTACTCACAATTAATGTACTTTCAACATACAAAATTACTGGTCAATTATATGTTAAGTTTTACTAATTAAATTAAGTTGTACTAATTATATATCGTTAATACATTGATTACAATTACGCACTTACTACACTTATGCACACTTAATTGTGCTAGGTTGGGACAACATTAAGTTGTAATTACGTGAATATAAGTACACTTTTTTGCACTGATAGTGGACTTTTTAACCATGTACTTTGTGTATACTGTGTATTATATTATGCAGTATTAATATACATTTAAAATACTAGAAATACTTTCTTAACATACTATAACTGTATAAGTTACATACCTAAAATAGTAATTTGAGAAAACTGAAGTCATATTTCAAATATGTCTACATTAAGAAAAGAAAGGTGTAATCATAGTGACAATCCTACATTCATTCAGCGGAAAACACAGGGAAATCACACGTTTAAACCAACGCTCACATGTGCAAGACACCTCACAGCCGTTGATAAAAGGTGGAAGAATACTCTCAAGTAGTAAAACGAGACGATCCCGGTCCAAATTGATTTTGATATTACCACTCAGGGATGCTAAAGCCAGACAATTTCAAATTCTATGCATGGTCGCTTAAAGAAACAAACTGAGGCAGAGCATATCCACCACTGGCTCACTCTTGATGAAAGGTGGTGGGATGATGCCTTTTGGCATTTAAGGAAAGAAATACACTGATTGGCCTGATGGGTGCAATAAAAGGTCAACATCTCACAGTTTACAATTCACAGGATGAGGCCTCCTTTTACTGATTGATCCAACGGGGGGAACTGCATAATTTTCCTTCCTGCTGTTTGGAGTAAACAATAAACCTGTCCAAGTCACTTCTCTTTCTCTGCATACCCTCTCCCAGTGCGGCACTTTTCACACCCCAGAGGACCTTACGCACTGTCAGCAGTTGCTGCATGCATACTGTCCTCATTAAACACCTTTATGATAGTGATGAAAGAAACAAAATGCCATTTAAGGAATACGCCAGGACATAAATCAAAAGACAGCTCTCCAAAAACTATGGTGCGTTACACAGGTGGCGTGGCATCATTTATCACTATCCTGGTCCATGGCCTTCTGACGACTTTAGGTTGCCTGACATCACTTTCTCTCAGTGTTTCACCTCCAGCACAGTCAGCCATGTCATCTGTATCCACTTTATCTACAGCCCTGAGACAGCCCATCAGAACAGCATGTCACAATGCATATACAGCCACAAAAATACCTGTATCTCCTTCAATGAATAGTAAGAGTGGAGGGAAACTGGAAAAGAATCATGTCTATATATAACTTCTTATATTCATTGTGAAGGTACAGATCAAAAGTGATGTAGACCGCCTCACGTTTTTGTGGCCATCCATCACAGAGATGTAGGCACACCGCATGATTTATGTTGTCTCCACACAACACTGCTGAGAATAGTGAGACATGCCACTCTCTTTTTTTATCCTCTCTACTATGAACCCAAATAATAAACGGTGTGATCTTGAAGGCTTCTTTCATTTACATTTAGAGGATCGCCACAGAGTACAGCTGAGAGGAATGTACCATAAAGCTGCAATGCCTGTCTCTCTGTCTCTCTCTCTCTCTCAAACATACACACAAAAGAAGTTGAGATCTGAAGATATTTCATGTATTATCACAGCAAGGATACAGCAAGTCCAAACCTAAGCAAAGACTCTATTGTGGCCTACCAGTTAAGGCTTTTATGTGAGCAGTCGTACAGCAACGTTTTTAGCAAATTAACACACAGTATTAATTTAACTCTGCATTTATGTGACCTAATCAATCCATTCAAACGTCACAGAGTGGATTTGCTTTTGATGATGCTCCTGTGTGTGGATCAATCTTATAATGTGGTTTCACTAAAGGCCCACACCCACCTGGCTTTGTTACGTTTGACATTTCACAGAAGAATCACTCTAATCTTCTTCTCTTCTTTCTCCAGAACCCCAGCTTCTTCTCTTTGCTCATTCCTCTTTTTTTCTAATCTAACAATGGACGGTTTTTAATAACACAGATATTGTGTTAATCAGCAGTTCTGTTCAGCATTACGACATCTGAAATTGCTGTATTTCCATGCATTGTGTTATTGTAATCATGAATGTTATTAATTACCTCATAGAATAAATGGATGGCAGAGTGTCTTGGCAGGAAATCCTGTAAGTCATTTAGATTGTGCACACTGTGTGAACATTGTCCTTTAGAGGGGTTTATATGGCACATTCATGGAAGGCCCGTGACACTTTAATGGGTGGGCAATCAACATTTACAACAGCTCGTTTTTGTGATTGTCAGAATAAAAGACTTAATTTGTTTATGTGCCTGTAAATCCAATTATTTACTATTTTACTAAATATGGTTCTCTTTTGTACACATGGCATTCAGTTTAAATGATAAAGGTGCGTTCAAGTGCCCGAGTTTATGTTCACATATGTTCACGCAAACACACAAACAAGCAATAACTATTGTTTTACTTTAGAGGATGATGAATAATCTACACATGTACTCAACTCAACCACACTTACCTCACTTTCATGGGACTTTTATTTTGGAATTTACTATACAATCATGTTGCACAGCATTAATAGGTAATGCGGTTAGTTTTGTTGATTGTACATCATGTGTTATCCGCTGTCCACTGTTTTTTTGTGCTATGAGAGCCCTGTTCAAAGAAGAGTGTTAGTTGTTGTGGTGTTGGTAGAATCACCTCTGTGTGCTCTAGAAAAAGGGCAGCCTTCTTCTGATGATGAAGAGAGAGAGAGAGAAGGCCGTGTCTCCATGACCCCTTCACACAACACTGCTTATTGATTGATTGCCAGTACCAGGGCTAAACCCCCTTCCAAGGACAAGTGGCTTCACACGCCCATCCAGCACCCACACACATGCACAAGCACACACACACACACAAGTCTCTCCAGCTTTTGCTTTGAACAGGTCTCTAAAGTACACTATGCTTGCCTTTGTGTTTGATGACAAATTCAGTACAGGAGCAGCTGCAAACACAAAGCCTCCCTATACTGTAAGATGGCTCGACAAAGTCAGAGCCTATTGCTGCTGAAGGACACACATCTTAATGCATGTTTTTATGTGAACTTTAAATACAGGAATCAAACAGTTGAGTACATTCACTATGTAGACAGCCCTGTCCACATACTTTTCTATACTTTTGGTGGGGCTGTTTTTTTAACGGTTTGGCTTCATTACAGTTAAGTAAAATCTTAATGCTACAGCATACAATTATATTTTTGACAATAGTATGCTTTCAACTTTTATTGCAATAGTATGGGGAAGGCCCATCCTTTTTTAACATGATCATGCCCCTGTGCACAAAGCCAAGTCTGTATGGAAATAGTTTTTTCCAGTTTGGCGTGGAAAAATTTAAATATCCAGCAGCTTTGGAATGAACTTGTGCACCGACTGTGAACCAGGCCTTATCAGCCAACACCCGTGGCCGACCTCACTGATGTTCTGTTCTTGTGGCTGAATGGGAGCAAAGCACGGCAGACAGGTTCCAAAATCTTGTGAAAAGCCTACAGAGAAGAGTGGAGGCTGTTATAGCAGCATGTTAATGCCCATGGTTTTGGAATGAGATGTCCAAGAATCACACCTGGGTGTTCTCATACTTGCAGTGTAGTTCCCATTAAATACAAGCAAATTGCCTGCCTCAGTCCACAAGTGTTCTTCTGTCATAGGTGCTGATGAATGTGCCTTTGTGTTCACGAGGGACATGACTTAGGTACACAAAACAGTGCAAATCAATGATTCCCAAAAGCAACAATGTTGAATCAAGAATTAAGTTGGCCCACAGACTTTAAATCTTTGCAAAAATGCTGAGCTACAGCCACTCACAAAGCCTTTTTTGACAAGCAAAACAACACAGCCTATTTTCACAGTACACTGCATTAATACATTACATTAATCTTTGTATCGTCAAGTAGCATTTATTTCCCGCTGGAAAATACTGTGTACATATACACAATGGACATAATCACTTTAACAGGAATACCTTGACTCCTGTGTGTGTGGGTGTAACTGTATGTGTGTAACTTCACCCCTTCATCATTTTTTCACCCCTCTCTTTTGATTATTTACTCTTTTCTTCTATCTTTCTTTATGTATTACAAATGGGAGGATTATGGTCACTGTATCTGTGCTTCCATGTAAAACCAATCAAAAACCATTGTCAGACCAAACCCCAGATATCCCACTGTCTGCATAACATCCACATCCACTCGCATGCCTGAAGGCATGTTTGGATTGTACACATGCAAATACACAAAAAGCCCCCAGTGCTCAAGGGTGTATGAATATATGAGTGCTGGAAGTGATGGCTAGAGTTATGAGGTTATGGGTGGAGGCTGCAGGGCAGGTGGTGGCAGGGGACGAGGGGGGCAGTGGAGGGACAGACTGCCACCAAGCAGCTGTTAGGCTCTGCTGGCCTGCCGTGTGTTATTTATTGCAGCACTGGTTAGGATCTCAGTGTGGTGTCTGCAAAGTGGGTCAGCATATTATCTACCTCCCTCCTTTACTCCCTCCCTCCTTTTCTCCTTCCCTCGGTCACTATCTCACACTCCTCATCATGCAGCCCTTCCACTAACACTGACTCTGTCTGACATCTGTTTCACTACATACATATCTAACATCTTGTCTCTGTTTCCCCTTTTCCTTCTCTCATCTCTGCCCATTTAGCCTCTTTTTCCTCCCTCAAACTTGGCTCTCTTTCTTCATGCCAACCTAATTCTTTTCATTATCACTCCAATCCCTCTTGTCCTGGCTGTCCCCTGATCGTCCCGATCATTGGTGCATCTCTGTAGTTTCCCCCACGTAGTCTGGGCGATAAAGCGAGGTGGGAGAGAGGGTGGAAAATGGGTGGAGGTAGCCAGTAAACAGCAGGAGAAGACTACTGCAGCCCAGACACCCAATGAGCTTCATTAGCAGCCTTCCACTGTGATTCAGGAATCACATTAAAAATAATAAATGTGCAGTGCTCACAGGAGGGTACACACTCACGTACTGAAATACACACAAATACAAACAAAGTCCCATGCTCAAAGGCTTTTCAACAAACACAAGTTCATGGACTCACAATGAAATCCCCCTGCTGTGTAAGAATATGCTCAAAGATGCTCTGAATTCTCTCACTGACTTTGTGAATACTCCTCAGAGCACATGATCATCAGGTTACGAGACTATAAAGACGTAGCCTGCTGAGTCATCAAGGTTTCTCTCAAATGGTCGCTGGGTTTGGTTTTGGATCCTCGAGGCTCGAGAGCTGCCAGGTTCCCACAACTCTGAAGAGCAGCGCTGATGATTTGCAATCCCCTCTCCGACTGGCCTAAAGCCTTAATCAGAATCTCAATCCCGGCAGCCCCTGGGGCATGGGCAGGGCACCAGTCTATTCTCCCAGCCAGCTTGCTAGTATACAACACTTGGATCTAATAAAAGTGAGCACCTGTGTATGACTTGCACCTGCTACTCAAAGGGAGGAATTAATAAAATCCATGCCAGCACCTCTCCTCTAATCTTTCTTTCCTATTCATCCTCAGTCTCAATATCTGCAGTCATTCAAATAGTTCAGTCAATCCTTGCTCCTACTCCAACAACAAAAAAAACAGTCCTATCAACCCCAGTGCTAATAAACAAGCTGCGTTTAAACATTTTTTTTCAACCTTTCATGTTTCTGGACTGACTTGAAAAAAAAAGAAGAAAAAAACATTGAATCTAGGTCATGCAAAGTCTGAATGTTTCATTTTCTGCTTTTAGAAAACACACATGCACGCACATACCCAGCAGTGAGGATATGATAAAGAAAATTAAGACACTCCAGCAACTCTTGCAGCTGTTAGTTTTTCAGATCCTCCTTCTTCTGCCTCTTCCTTTATTTTCCTACCCAAGGTTCCTCCGCCTCCCTCCTTCTTCTGACCCTTCCCCCTCAGAACAATACAGAACATGTGCTGGCCGTGCAGAGAGAATAGCTTTGGAGGGATTGCAACCAATTAAAGGGAGCAGTTCTACACTTTGAAGAAATGCTGCACACAAGACAAAGCGGTATGTTTGTAATCTAGCCCAGTGTCTCCTCGCTGGCCCATGCTCATCAATCCTGGCTACAGCGGGTGGCAAAGGGGCAGGGAGGAGAAGAAGTGCCGCTTTGCACCAGGGTCACTTCATCATCACCCTGCACCAACCTACCACTGCATCTCTCGCCCCTATTGCCTCATCTACACGGCGCTATAAATGTCAGCAGTGCCCACCCCACTCTACGGTCCATGCCCATATACTTGGAATCAACCCCCTGGGACTTGATACATGTTTTTGTCCTTCTCTGTCCACTCTTCTGCTACCCCAGTGAGCGCAAGGCTGCACTCTGCTGCATAATGGGCATCAGTCATGGAGGCTCACTCATTCTGCTGTGAGACTGTGATGGTGTTTATGGTGACAGGTATTACAGGTACTGGGATTCAGACATCCAATCAAAACAATGGAGCCCAAAGATTTTGAACAAACACACGTTTCCACCAAAAACAACACTCACTGCATCCTTGAGAAACAATATAATTTGAGCATTGTTATAGCTTTAAATAAACAAAAGCTGCTTTATGTCCTGTGGCATAAACAAGTAAGATTTGCCTTGACACTGTCTAGTCCTGCTTGCCCCTGGTGTGGATAACAGCTATTGAAACAGCAGACCTGCAGGGCTGTGGAACAGCAAATGAAGCCCACTGCAACAGTGATAGAAGACTGTACCCAGTAAAGACCTACTAGCCATGTGGTACATGTCCCATTGGACCACTGCTCATCTCCTCCACTCCTCTCCTCTCTGACATTTACTTACTGCATGCCTGTGTCCCATCCTAATATCTTTAAAAGAAATGTCTTATCCATCTGTCATTTTTTCATCTCTTTCATTCTCCTCAAAGGCGATGGATATTTGTATCCTTTAGTTTCTTGCTTGTGTCCTTTTTTTCCTTTTCTGCTGAACACCCTGCTCCCCTATAGAAAGGAGCCCGCTGTCACTCATAGTCCAAATTTCCCGTTCTATATCAGCATTACTTATACCTGTAGGACATTTGTCCTCGGATCTGTTTTTATCAAGCAAAAATGACAAACGTTTGGTGGTTCCCGCTTTTCAAATGTGCTGATTTCCCACTTGATATCGTTGTAAATTCAATCTCTTTGGGCTTTGGACTGTTGATCTGCCAAAAACTATTCTATTTCACCAAATTTTGTTTGTATTTCTATTATTTTCTGACATTTTAAAGACAACATCAAAAAACAATTTGACAGATTAATCAATTAGTTGCAGCCGTAATTCAAACACACATGCATACTGCACTTGAGCAAGCAAACATCCACAAACACACACATGCTTGCTTTCTTTGAGAGCTGTGCTGCTGATGCAGGTCCGTGAAGCCCTCTGAGACATTATATGCAATATTGGACTACAGTATACAAATAAACTCAACTTGACTTATTCTCCAGGTGCAGTTCCTCACGCCTGTTCTCCAGAGCAGCTGAATAACTAACATTGATTTCCTCTCTCATGTTCATTCATATGGATGCCTGTGTGTACGTTCACATTTGCCTCCCTTCGTCCTGTCCAAGAGCCATGCTTGCTTAGGCAAAAGTTAACTTGTTGGCCAATTGACTTAATGTCATTATGTTATGTGTTCCTGTGTGCGTTATGCAGGCTGGGACAGTCTTTGTTAACAGTGACAGGTACTGAGAGAGACCAGAGAGAAGAACGTGAGAGACCAGGGCCCTGCCATCTCTCTTATTATCACCTCCAGCGACTGCATAAGCAGCCATCTTGGACAAGGCAGACTATGGACACATGGCATACTGATGGCTGTAGGGGGTAAGAAAAGATTTAGAGTCATGCAGGAGCTGCATTGTCTTTGTCGGTACCACGGACAGCTCTACAGAGGATTTGAGGCCCTGTCCTTTCATAGTGCTGAATAAGGATTGCAATGCTTCAGTCTTTATTTCAGTGAGTCAGTGTTGAAATCAAATATGCGTACGACAGAAATATGAGTGTATGAAAGCCTAAACCAGCTGTGGCCTGAATGTGTCAGGTTCAAACGTCACTTTATGTATTGAACAAGGAAAAGAGCATAAGCAGGAAAAGCACAGAGAAGCTTTATGGGGGTGCCATCAGCCTAATGGAGTCTGAGAGGCAGCTATGTACATCACGTCCTCTCGGATGGTTCTAGCGCTTTTCTCTCCCTATCTCCCTCATTTTCTCCTCCATCCCTCAGTTGCCTAAACACACATTTCAGAGCTATTAGAAAATGTCAGCTGGAGCAAGCATAGAGAATAATGCTTGGGCGCATAAATATTGACTTGACACCCATATTGCAGCACACTTTACTGCTATTATCTACGCTGTAACATTTAGAGTAATTTCATTCCTATATTCACAGTAGAATCATGTTTCCTCCTTGGAGCAGATAAAGTCCCAGTCCCCCATTTCATATCTGTTCACATCTCCCCGAAAGTGAACAAACAAGGCCATTGTCCAGCTTTATGTCGCCTCATGTTTTGACATGATTTTTCATTGTTCAACAGAGACCAAAGGCATTACAACAGCAGCTTGCACCATAATCCACTACTGTATATTCTGAAATGGCTCCATCTTTTCTTTTACTTTACCCTTCCTGTGCTTCTTATCTCACTCTCTCTCCCTCCATAGCTTTATCCGTCTCTCATTCATGTCCTTACAGATACCGCCACCATCACCATGACTACCAACACCGACATACACGCTCACACCCAGTTTTTCGGCTAATGATGTTAAGAAAATGCACATTTTAATAGGCCAAACTACAGCTGGCGTCTTCATGTAGCGTTTTTCTCATCTCATTAGTAACTCCCTTCCTCTGCCCACGTGAAAGAAATAAAAGAAGAATGCAGACTGTGTATTGTTTGGTGTCCTTGATGAGGCTTGCCAACATAAATGAAAAATAAACATGTCTGTCTGGCTTTCTTCATGCAGTTCTGACAACTACAAAGCCCCATGGAAAAAAGGAAAAAAGGAAAATTAGCTCCTCTTGACATGATTGTGGCAATTGAACCGTGGGTTGCTGTTTGCCTTTGTCACACAAAAAGCAGTTGTCTGAAGATCATGTATGGTTCTACAAAGCTCTGCCCTGTGCACCCAAACACAGAGGGATGTACGACAAATGCCAGTGAGCGCAACACAATTGCAGACGAAAGGCAGGCTCTGTCTGCACACCAGGCGGAAAAACATGCAAACAGTTGGAAAACATGGCACTATTGGCTGGGAGACATTTTATGAGCACAAACTGTAAAATTTAACAATAGAAAATAAAAACAAATACAGAATGAGTGAAGGATTGAGTCTCCACTGTTGTCCAGTGCCAGCAAGTAGCAGATGAGTCTAGGTTGGTCTGATTATAGTTGGTGTGGTTGAACAAGCACACTGTTAAAGGAACATAAGGACCAGGATCAATGCTAAAAAACAACATTTCTTTAGTGCTCAACAAGGACATGGCTGCAGCAGACAGAAATCTCTTTGATACACGCAAAGCAGAAGGTAATGCGTATAGCTTATTAGGCAACTGCTCTGCCATTCTTTGAAAAACATATTGGACATGCATTTAATTTAAGCTCTGAAGCTCGGCATGGCTTTATTCCTGAAGTAGAAGGGCCGAGTTCAGAGAGACGAGATGAAGAGGAGTGGCTGGGAACAGACTGGGCCACACCAAAGAGCTTCCAAACAATAATGGCTGAGTGAATACTATTATAGTTATATTATTTTTAGATATATTCTCTTAGATAATAATTTCTTGTAGAGATATGGCATGTGCCACTGCTACAATAATAACAGCCTCAAAGAGATTGTGATTATTTAATTGACAAAACACTGTCATCATTTTAACATTTCCTTTATTTAAAATAGTAAAAGTTACTTCAACTGTATAAATCTTTACATTTCTTTGCATTAAATCAGTGCATCTTCTTCAGACTAAATATAAATAAAACTAGTCTTAGTAGTCATTCCTCCACAGCATGCCACCAAATGAAAAGGTTTCATCCCTAAATAGAATATGTGGTTACAACTTGCAGGTTGCCTGTGAAGTCAAAATGCTCTCGACTGCAGCTGCAGCTGTGTCTGGGAAGCACAGACCGGTTAATCACAGCATGCTCCAAACAAATGGCTGCGATGGGTCAGACAGTTTACCTGTGTGAGTTTATACAAAAGATCAGCCACTTTAAACATAAAGAGACACTATCACAGCTGTCCAGGTAGTATTACAGTAATTGTGGAATCCGAAAACATGATCATGATTATTATAGCATTAACTGTGAAGCCCAATATTCAAGTACAGTCCCCCTATTTAGCAACACTTTTACCTTTGCTGTGTAGATATCGCACCATATTGCTTTATATTTGTTAATGTGATTTATGCCCCTATATACACATCACAGTGCAAATCAAAGAAAATGAAAAAGAGAAAATGAAAAAAATCTGGGTGTGATAAGGATGCGTGTATATGTATTATCCAGTGTCTAACCGTTAGCAGGTACAGGTTAGCAGCCGATCAGAACTATGCACATGAACAGATGCTGACGAGGAGCTGGTGCAGTAGTGCAGCATAGAAAGGATTAAAAGTGAGATATATGTGTGTTTATATTCATGAATTGCGGTGCATCACCCCATGAGAGGGCTGCAGAGGGAAAAGTAAAGGAGGAGCTGGGGTATGGCTGGCAGATGTGCTGTGCAGCAGGAACACAGGTGCAGGCAGGTTTAATGAGCAAAGGGAGGCCATGTGGACTAAACTCCCTCATCTGTTGTCATCACACCTATGATGAGTCCATTTTGGGGTCAGTTCTGCTCCGTTTACCTCCCTACGGGACAAACCAGATTTCAAACCCGGCCATATGGAGTCCAAGGCGGGATAGTGGCGCTCCTTGGCTCTGACCTGATGGAAATGGACCACTGATGGGCAGAGCTTACCTGTGCTTATTGGGGATGCTAACGCTGATATATCACTAGGAGAAGGTGGGAGATCTGTTGCTTTCAAAGGACCTGAATACCATATATGCCTTCTCAAAATATACAGCAGCAATCGTGTTTATCATAACAGGAGGGTAAAACACTGCACATGCAAGAACGTACAGTACAGGGGGTCGAGTTCATAATGGATGGATTTGGTTGTAGCAGCAGGGTAAATTGTAGGCTACTATCATCTAATCTTGCATAGACAGACCTCTGTCGTGCCAACTTCTGGATTTTAGAAATTCAAGCACAAGGTGATTAAAAACAGTGTAGAAATTGTGGCATGTTATTTAATTATAACCAATTATGTTACCCTGCAGGGAACTTGTTTGGGCCCAACTAGAGGTGCAGTTTCCTGAGGTGAAGATTTCAAACTTGCAGCCAATCAAAAAGCTGTCGAAGGATTGCCTAAGGTCTCACTATCACATTTTGTTATGAGATTTTTGCCAGACCTTTACAAGCCAGGGTTCTGGCTACTTGAAATTGATAATTATGTAGCAAGATACTGTACATGTCCATGGAATATGAACAATGTTGAATGCCAAAGAGGGCAGACAAGAGTGAAAGTGTACTTGAGTGGGGCTGCTCGGGCTGCCTGCTGTGTTCACACACTTCTGTGCCAGACTCTCAGAAGGCTCAGAAAGTAATTACAGGATTCATAGTGGTAATGGGAAATATATGTCACACACTCAGCCATGCAGACTAAGGTTTGAAATTTGCAATCAACCTGAATTTCCCATTTGATCCAGACAAGGCTTTTGTTGTGCCAGTGGCTGATGCAAAGCTAAATGTACGTGGGCACAAGAGCTGACCTGGAGCTATCACTACATCTATTATTATGCTGCATTGTATGCTATTTGTTTTGCTCTGTTCTGATTTACTGAACAAATATATCAGCTGTAAGATACTGGTGTTCCATCATTGTTCCGCTTGGGGTCACAGGGACAAATGTAGGACCGGCGGTGGGCTTTTGGAAGCAGATAAAGCTGCATTTGCGTTTCTACCTTTTGAAGTCCCTCTTGTCTGACACGGCTGGTATGGATGGGTTGCACAGCAAATAGACTTAGCCAGGGCAGGGCACATGTGGGAGATCATGCATGGGCATGGGCAGATGAAAGGTTTTGGTACCCTGCTTGTGACAACAGCAGCCACAGATCTCTGCTTTGATGGCGGCACCCTATCTTCAGCACCTGCCCCATCCTGCTAACCTCCTGGTATTCCTGTAGAGGAGAGACTCACCACCTCTCTTTCTCTGAAACGTCAGCAGCAGCCCTGTTATTTACCACTTCTTCAGCTAAGTATCAAATTCCTTGTACTATATACAGCAAACCTTCTGATCCCAAGCATCACTGTTCATTACCATCAGCAATTACAGATATCTGAGATTATTACACTGGAATAGAGCTGGAGAAAACTTGCTCAGCATTGATTACAATGACAGTGAAATTGGAGAATTAATGGCTCTTGGTTATCACAGTCATTTATCAACATCATGTCTTGTGTCTGTGTCTGCGTATTAACATCATGGACTGTGGACAAAATATTGTTTGTTGTAAATTTGAATTTGTATTGATGTCCATTTCAAGTGGTGTTTTCTATCAAATCTACAAGTCTCTGGCACCAACTAAATGACAATACTACAGTTTATTTTCAATCCGGGAAAGGAGGACTGGGTTACATTGAGACACTACCTTATTTTTTAGCGCTGCCTGGACAAAATAAGCCGTTGGCCCTTTTATGTAAGCCGAAACTCTCTCTGAGTCTGTTTTGAGAGGTTGAATTTAGTTAGTCTCTGTGGATCCAGAGATGCCGATAAGATGCAGGATCACATGGACAAATGGTCCTGCCCTCGAAGGGATATGGGGAGTTACTTGAGAGGAAATACTGCAGGTCACTTGGGCCAAAGAAATAAAAGCAGCCCTGTGGTTTGCATCTCTCTCTGCGTTTGACCTCTGAGCGGTAACACAGTATTCACTACAGATGGCCTGCATGCGCCTCGCTGCTCATTGCTCACCCAGGTACCATCGCTGTCACCTTGTTACCTCCAACTCACACACACCAGTCACATAGCCAACTGACTGGGCTAAGAGCTGGCGTGAGCCCAACAGCCCTGGGCCCACCTCAGTGCAGCTGGGGAAGCTCTTATACAACTCACTTGAGAAAGCTCTTGGTCAGTACACTCATGACCGCCTCAAATGCAAACGCAGGCTTTAGCTCTGTACCACAAATAATGCACACCTCTGTTTGACTCCTGATAATTCATCTACAATAATGTCTGCGCTTGATTATGGTGATATTGTATGCATCTCTGTCCCCCCACTTCTTCTTGAGCTTCTTGACTCTGTTTATCACAGTGCACTGTGCTTTATCACAGGTGATAAATTCTTGACTCACCATTGTATCTTATTATAAAAGGTGGTATGGTCCTCTTTAACCAGCAGAAGGGAGTTGCCATTATTTTTTCTTAAAGACTCTACAGGAAAACCTGCATTGCTCCCTCTGCTCTATGATTATGCCTAAATACATGATCAGAGCAGCAGATATAGTAATTATAGTGCCAGCTCAAAGGATATTTCATCTTTAGCTAGCATGTTCAAACTGAGCTTGTAAAAACAGGTTTCACTATGCCCCTTAAAAAAGGAATTAATGTATTTTGTGTATGTAAGACATGTAATGTTGTGAATTTCTGCATAAAGGACAAAGTTTCTGACTAATTACTTATTCTGTCATTTTACATTTCTATCACAAAATAGAGGAACTTAGGTTGAATCATATATTAGATGTGTGACTATCATATTGATTTAGACACAGAGGGTACCTTTGTTCGTGTTGTAATACTTTGCTAGTGATCAGGAGAACAAAAACAAATCCCTGCACAGTCACTCATCTGCCTGTGGCGTAATTATCTGCTTAATCATTACTGCAGGAAAAAAAACAACAACCTTGCAAGCAAATTGTGGTTTATGCCGACAAATGCTGTGTTTGCTCTTTTCTAAGATCCGAACCGTTCTGTCACCCACTCACCTCCTCCCCTGCCTATCACACCACCACCTCTGTGTCTGTCAAAAGCAGTAAAACGTACCCCCTCAAGAGATACATACACACACTCAAGCATATGGACACACAAATACATACCAACCCTGCAGCATTTTAATCTGCAGATTCACAGCAGCAGTGGAGAGAGAGAGAGAGACAGAGAGAGGGAGAGAGAGAGAGACAAAGAAATGAGAGAGAGAGAGAGAGAGAGAGAGAGAGAGAGAGAGAGAGAGAGAGATAGCTAGAAGACGTTTTGCTCACAATAACAAGCATAGAGCACTGCTAACTGCAAGGAGCCTCCAGCACAGATAAACACAAAATAAAATGCTACATACACATATGCAGCAACTAGACAGAAAAAAGGGTCTGTGATGAGCAATTCCACTTGAATGTTGAGAAACCCAGTGACATGCACCACGCACGGATACATATGCATTATTTAATGCAGATGTAGTTCAGTAATTGACTAAATAGATGTAGCAGCACACCTTTAGATTTGTAAAATACATATATGATACAACATATTTCTTTACATATGTTGGGATTTTCTCAGGCTCTAATTAGTCTCTTTGCAGCAGGGTTGTCTCACAGAGCCAGATGTGATTCTGTCACTTTGTGGTGAGAAGACTCGACTGTTAGTTGAAACTGTGGTTGTGGTTTGCAGGGAAATCTGGTACTGACAAAGCTATGCCTACAGGCTTCTGATCCATGTTTGAATCACCACCCCTGCCACCTACACAAGGTGTTGGATTGGTGAATAAAGCTTGAAGCTACACTAATCAAAATATCAGTAATTGCTGCTTTAATCTTGTTTTACTGTTTCATTGTTTCCTCCCACATTTAAGCCAAAGCCCACCACAGTTCAGCTGGCTCTGGCAGACTAGCAGTGATTTTGAGATGTAAGGCTATGTCTAATTAGTGGTGCATCAGCTTGAACAACTGTCTTATGTCAAGAAAGCCAATGACCTAATATGGTGTTGTTTTAGTGCAAATGAAAACAATGAAAATGACAATATAACAGTGATAAAATTCTTTTTCTGTCTGTCAAATCATCCTCAAGCGGGATTTTGTGTTGCCATCCGCCCACATCCTGTGTTTGCTTCAAAACATTTCCTCTTTTGATGTACTCTCCCATCAGCGAAGTCGGCAATGGAGTGATGGAGACAGGAAGAGAGACTCTGACATGTACGTTTGCAATCTGGCGCCTCTTCACGGCTTGTAAATACACTCAACTGCTCACGTGCACGTGTACGAACATACGCTAGTGGTAGGGGGGCAATGGTGCAAATACCTTTTAGGTTATCAGTAGTGTCCTCAGTGACATTCATCCACACAGAGGGAATGTGGTAAGGTAGCGCACATGCGAGGGGAGCTAGATGTTTGGCTTAGTGTGTGTGTGCGTGCGTGTGCAGTGTGTTAATGTCAACACAGAGTGCAGTGGGTGAGGCTCATTGTATTTGAAGAAGTCAGAGAGAGATGAAAGGGCTTTCTCTCACTGATGCCCACCCCCATCCCCCACCCCCGTTACCCCTCTCAACCTTTCTCTCCCTCCATAATCCAATGACGTGCCTAGATCTCTCCCCTTTCCCTCCTCTATCCACACACATTGTCGTATTGACATGCATAGGCCATACCACTGTCTTCTTTAAAGGAAAATGGATTTTGCAGAAGTGAGTCCTGAAGCACTTTTGCCATGCTGAATGTCCCACGGGGGTTTGCGAATGGATAGATCTTTCCTAAGAGCAGGTATAAAGAGAAGAATCCTTGCCCTGGTGAATCTTGTTTCTGGCAAAACATAATTGTGCCTGTGTAAAGGGTGCTATCAGGATGCAGAGATGAACTAGCGCAGAATTGTGCAATGGCAATTGCTGGGCTGAGATTCCAAGAGGCAAAGGTTCCTGAATGGTAAAACTATTTATATCAAGGAGTGTACATGGGTACTTTTTGGTGTGAATTAAGGTGAAGATGCATCCGCACGAGTTGCTTATCCTGAGGTGTTACAACTCCAATGCATACACGTACAGAGACAAGAAGAAAAGGAGCGGGGTCTTGAGGAAAAAAAAAAGAACTGGAGATCCTGGTAAGTTTTGAGATCCGTCAGAGGCTGAGCTCTCACTCAAACCCAACACACAGAGTTGGTGCGTACGTTGCTAGCTAGCTACAGCTAATGTCTGTACAGGCGGTTTGGGGTGAATGAACACAAACAGCGCAGCAGTCAAATTTGTGTGAATAACAGGAGGTGAAGATTAAATGCTTTGCTCTCTGTCTGAACAAACCTTTAGACATGCACAGCTCACAGTCACCGGGCTGCTTAATATGCTGCTATCTAGCATTTAGGTCAATGCACTGGGGTCTGCCAACTACTCCTTCTCTTCCTGCTCTCCCAGTACAGATGAGACAGCCTCAGCCATTCAATTACTCTGTCAGTAAAGAGGCACTGGCACAAGGGTAAAGGAGTAAAGGGCTGAGGATGGGCCCTCCTCTTCAATCTCTGCCTGACTCCAAGCCAGGTGTCCTATATTCAGCAGCAGCAGCGTGAATGTCAGAGAGGAGAAGAGATTAGCACAGTGTCAACCCTGACGGAGGTTAATGCAGGAGCAGGCTAACCATTTGTAACCCAAAAGGAGATTAATTACTGTCGGACTGTGCGTGCGTTAGCCTGAGCGGTGACTATTTCATTCGCTTTGCTGGCTTTTTTGTTGTGTTTGTACTTGTTTCATGGATTGAAAATCTAGCTCCAATAGGGATCATCTCTTGCTCTCCCTGCTCTATCCTCCCTCTGTTCTGTGCTCCCTCACTCCTTGAATCAGCATCCACTGGATCTTTTTTCTTTTTCAAATTAGGAAGGGCAGGCCATTTTATTTTAGTATTTCATTAGTTTCTCAGATACACAGAGAAGACAGATTGGAGGCTCCCGCCAAAACACACCCACTGCTACACACTCTGCATTGTAAACCCATTCTTGAATGTAATCTCTGCCTTACTTGGCACCACTTCCTGTCACAATCTGTTTTGCTTTTATTCAGTATTTACCTGCCCAGTGGCACAAAGTAGCCATAATATATCTAAGGTGAGGTCAGTGATCAATTTCACTGACTCAAGGATTAATTTGCCAGGTGCAGACAGTCTGGCCTTTCAAAAATCACTTTCCAGCACATATAATCTCATTTTTGGAAGGTCATTTTCCTCCCCAACTCACTTTGCCTTTTTAACTGGTGATCAGTGGAAGACAGTGCTACAACTGAGCAACCAGCAATGCAAGACGTTTTAGCATGCAAGGCTAACAGTATTCCATAATTTGCACATTAATATATTGCATCTCTTCCATTCTTAATCTTTTCCATTTCATCTCTCACTAACTAGCTAGCTAGCTCACTCATTCCTAAACTGTAAAAGCGATTCACAAGCCATCATAACGCAATGAGACAGGGGAATGAGAGCATTGAGGGAAGGGTTGAGTTTTGTAAGAGGAGACTTTCTACAGATTTAGCAAATTACTGCTGCTCACTAATCAAGGGCACTCAAGATTTTTAATACTGCTTCCAATGTCAGAGGTTTGGAAGCATATTGAAACTGCATTTTTACTTGGGTAAATTGTAATACTTTTCATTTTTCATGTAAAACACGATTTAGAGTACATGGATGTGAGGGTAGTTTGGGTTCATGGAAAGGGAGGCACAAGATTTGAAAAAAAATGTGGTGAGATGTGGGAACACATGACTACAATCAATAGTGACCCTGGATGCTTTTTTATGAAGTAAAGTAGTAAATAATTCTCATGACATAAAAATAGGCTTTTGAGATTTTTTTCTTTTTTAAATCTCCATATAAAGAAAATGTTTTATGAGTTTTTTTAAGCAAGATATGAAAACTTAATAATTCAAAAACATAAACATTATTCAGTCTGAATGACAACCAAGCTAAAGACACAAAGACTAAGAAAGCACAGGTTGAGGGAGGCCAGGAGAGTCTGACCCCACTGTGAAGCTCCAATTCCTAATCTGATTTGTTGTGTAGGCAGCCATGCCAGCAGGACATCGCCGGGTTGCTTCACATAATGCAGAATTATGTGATGGCTTAAATTAGGTTTAAACATACTATGTAACTATCTCCCCAGGTGCTGCAGTGGCCTGGGATTTTGTACGAGTGCCTGCATTTCTTTACTGTGAGAAGTGGTCTTTACAGTCTCTACATGCTGATTTTTTAATATTTAATATTTGGCATTGCATATAAAATAAGCCCATGTTTCACTGCAGAAGGGCTTCCATGTGGATCCAAGGAGCCAAAGCCCTTCAAGGTCATTTAAAAGACAAAGAGCTAAAGCATGACAGCAGAGGAGAGAAACACTTTGTTGAGCAGGAATATATTATCTCTTCTGCTGCCACTATTTAAGAGCAGATAACAAATTCCAACCACCCGACATGAGCTGCAGCTATTATCAAGGGAAATCATGTGCGGGAGTGAATTACATCTCACAGTAACCGCAAGGTGCAATGCATGTTTCTAACACTGCACCTGTAGCAGAGCAAAGATCTTGGTAGTAAAGAAATTTGTACCCTGTCACATGCTTATGTTCTCTGTCTTGTTTTATTCAGCACAGGCTCTATTCAACTGATTCAACTGTGACACAGCTGAGTCACGTCTCACTGTGGGATAAAGGGTGGAAGATGGAGGAAGCCATCCATCGAAAGGCTTGCATGGGGGACAACTTTGAGAGAAATGGCTCAACAAGGTAGAAAAGGCTCAGGGAGGTGCAATAAGTTGAGCATTGTCCCTGTGGTGACCCAGTCTGATGAGAACAGCACTGATAACTGGCCACAGATGCGCCCACACATAGCCAGTGTTTTCTCACAGAGAAAATGGGACAACAACCTCTTCCACCTCCCTCCTTCTCTTGTATACCCACAGGCCCTATCTGTGGCTCTGCAGGTTATCCTGCTATGATCCATCCTGCATTTAGCTGGTAATTGGTTAAGCTACTGTGGCAGCAAGGGTAAGCATCCTATCAGGTCTACAATCATCACTTCAGTCCACACATCCATTGTGATTTTCTGGCATTAGCATTTCCTAGGAGTCAGTCTTAGCCAGGCTCATTTTCACTGAAAATTCTCATTTCAGTTTAGTGTGTCAAAGTGGTTTAATCTAGAATCAGATATGGCTGTGTTTGAGGGCCGCGTGTGGTTATAATTAAGGCTCAGTGGGAGCTGTGCCCCTGAAGGGAAGCAAGGTCTCTAAGGTCAGACTACAATCACTGCCTTCACATGTGGCCTGTCTGCCTTCCTCTGCACCACAGAGAAATCTGAGCTTCCAGCCAGGTGACTTTATTATGAGCCGCCTAATTGGGAACGCATGCTTTTCATTGGCTGGGTAATGACTGTGAATGGTTTTATAGCTTGTCAAACAACAGGCTATTTTCAATTACCTGCAGACCCAAGTGTTCGAATGCCATGAAATTGAGCAATGGAGGAGTTGAGAAAAAAAGCCTGCTGATGTGCTTAAATCTTTTCATTTGGAAAATGGACCTCCTCCAGCACTGATGGCTGTATAATCACAACTGAAAATTTAAAAGCCTTACAACTCCCAGATAGATAATAATGACAACAACAGTATGTCCATCCACCTGGTTTTGTTCACATTTAAAAAAAATGGCAGAAATACACAAAAAAGAATATTGCAAAACTGGCTGTGGTGGAAAAGTTAGCATATCAAAACAGAAAATGCACTAAAGTCTGATAGAAACGAAGCATTTATGTCATGTTGCCACTTATAAATAAAAGAGCAGGGTTGTTTGGATTAATTATGTCATCTTGTCACATCCTATTGAATATATTTGCATATTTGGTAGTTGATGGGAACATGCTAATTCACTTTTTTATTAGGCAAAAATTTGCTTGTGCAACATTTTAATGAAAACTTGTCTTTCAGCTTGCTTTGGTGAAAACCACTGTGAATGGCATAGTGCCATAAAGACAGTACTTTGTAGGGGTTTAAAACATGATGGTTAGAGTTTCAGAATGACATTGGAGTAGGCGCGTTAGTCTGTATTCCCGGTGTTACACGGTGATCGACATACACCGATTACATTACTTGCCCACCCCACTGTCGTTTTGCTTCTTTTTTTATAGAAATAAAACCAATTTAGTTCATTTTTGTGCATCAGCCCCCACGTTCATCAAATTAAAAAAACAAAGGATGCAAAAATTATAAATTGAAAGTGTCTGCTCCGTACAGCAGCAGCAGCAGAGTCGCAGCGGAGTAGCAGGATTCAGATTTCACTTATCACGTGGCGAGAGTATGGACAGTTAACTAACAAGACGATGTTGGACGATTTGGTGTCAAAGCGAAAAGCAAAAGCGCCTATTTGACAATATATTGGATTTAAACCCAATGCTAACAGGGAGCCTGATAACGTTAATGAGGCAATCTGTAAACTTTGTCTGATGAAGGTGACCAACCTTCTAAGCATTCGATTTGTTCAAAGTAAGGGGAAGACCTAAAGATCTGATGTTAAAGATCAAAGTAAGTGTTCTACGGATATCGAGCATCATCGACGAATATCTTTTCTTGTAAAATGTCCGGTGTAATCGATCGAGTTTATTAACTGGTGGGAAAATGTCCTCACTGTGGCATCCTTACATTGGAGACTCTGGCCAGTCTGTCTTGACCTACCTCAGCTCCCACCTGAATTCAGTGTTTTTGCCTTTTTGCCTGCCAGCACACCTCTTCTCTCTCCCTCTCACTCTCACTATCACTCGCTTCCTTCTGTTTTTCTACATGACACTGTTTAACTTGACTTTATCTACTGTATGTCTCTTTTGTTTCCTCTTCGCAACATTGTTTTTTCAGCTCCAAGTCTTCTGCGCTCAGCTATTCCTCCTTGCCTCATCGTTCCAGCTCTCTGCCCTATTTTCTCCATCCTCACTTCATCAACCCCTCCCTCATTTCCCTCTTTGCTCTGGTCTGCTTTGCTCTCCCTTCCACCCTTACATGCTGTCACCCCCCCCCCCAGCAGTTTATATCCTCTAGAGGCTGAATTCTCTATTAATAACATAGCTATGTAAGGAGAGAAAACAGACAGACAGACAGACAGGGAAAGAGAGAGACGTAGAATGAAACAAAGAGAGAAATGAAAAGAAAAGCTTGCACCACATGACTCCATTTCTAAGGCACAGACATGGATGCCTGTTGCAGGGCAGCCAGCCATCCACAGGCTACACGCCACAGATCCCACTATTACAAAGAGCTGAGCCTCATCCCACACCCTCAACCCCTAAAGGCAGTCTGTAGCACACCTATTTTAACGAACCTGTGTGGGTTTAACAATGTGCACAATGGGGTTTAAAATCCAGGCATTCCCTCTGGACATTGTGATTCACTGACAGCAACAGCTCGCATTGCTTTTGCTTAAAATTCAAGCTTTAAGCTTAGATTTGTCTGTTTTTCAGTTATATAATACTCATAAAGAGCATTAAGGGAGAATAAATGTGAAGCATTCCTACATTATCACCCTTCAAGAGGAAAACAGGCTTAATATTCTAAACTAAGAACTAATTAGCACCAACATATATACCATATTTATTTTAACTTTTGTGCGTTTGTTTCTAGTGTGGGGAATGTTTACTTCATTAGGCCTTTATCTCACGAAGACAGACACAGTATTTTTATCCCCTGCTAGTGTTTGCTTACAATGGAGAAGCCATTTGGAGAGTAAAGAACATGGTAGTGAGTATAGTTATGAAGGAGCAGTCGGGAGCGACTGTGGCTTGAGGTCTGCTTAGCTGGGGAGCAGACTCATTCAGTCACTTGGAAACAGATCAAGAACGGTGAGAGCCTGTATTTCTTGCCTTGAAATTAATTGGTCTGCTTTTCCATCTCCAAACAAACAAAAAAAATGCAAATAAGTGGCTGCCGACGAGCTTGAGTGTGAGGGGCAAGGAAAGGAAGAGGGCAAGGGGTTCATTTTTCTTCTACTCAGTGTCACGAGGGATACGCAACTGGAAGAGAACAACGACAAATCCGGCAAAAAGGGCGTATCACTGAAAAAAATAGGAACAACTGGGGAATAAAGGACCGTCTATCTGAGATCGTAATCACAGTATTGCACAGCTTGAGGTATTACTGAACACCATATCTATCATGATAAGATAGCAGGACAATGGTCCTGTAAACTGATTCAAAGTCTGTGATTGTGATACACAGAAAGTTAGTGTGTGCATGTGCATGTCTATCTGTGTGTGTGTGTCTTGCTTCAGATAGCGTGAAGCTTGTATGTCTCAGCCAAACCACTGGCTACAGGACAACAATTTAAACTCTCATGCCATTAATCAGCGTCACAGATATTTATTAAGTGTTATTAATGACTTTCACAAGTGCTGCAGAATTTAGCTCCATCTGTTACCTTTTGTTCTGTTTGGTCACATCTGTCTCTTACTATCATAACTCTTCATTGTGGATTAATTGTTGTTTTTATCCAGATCAGCAACACTTTGACCAGATCACCACTGAAAAAAAGGGATTCCTAACTGACCTGTTTTGATTTCTTAAATAGGGCTTGAAGGACATTAAAAGTGGTTTACACTTTTTTGTTAACGCGAAAGTTGATCGGTCGAGTGTTGGAGTTTGGCAGGTGCTCTTTCTAAATGAATAGGCGCGACAGTCATGAATTACATCCTCAAGAGGCTGTTACAGCGAGGCGTGGACAGTCCTCAATTCCGTGCAACAATCTGACCACAATTTAGCACATTGATCATGCACAGTCCAGCCATATATACTAGGCTTCAACCTAGTCTTGTTTTTTTCTTTTGTCCAATTAACCACAAACATGTATACTTCACATTACTGCAAAACGTTTTCCAAAGCCTTTAAACCAATTTCCTTCCCTCCCTCATGTTAGTTCCACTAGTTTCCGTTGAATTTTTATTTGGTAGAAACTGTATGTATAATTTTAATGTGGCACATTCAAGGATACTCTAATTAAAATATTATAGAGTAGACTGCTAAAAAGCATTGCATTCATGAGTGTAAAATCAAATGCAGAGGACAAAAAGTAAGCAAACATTGACGTTGTGAAAAGGACAATATGAACCTTCTTGAATATAAAAACTTGCTCTTTAGCAGAACTGTCAAATATTTAATGATTGAACATTCTTAAATGTACCAGAGTTTTCAAAACAGTCCAGTGGCTCCCTGAAAGGTAGGGAATCTAAAAATGTATGGTACGCTTTGAAAAAGCCCCCAGAAATTATGAAAATTATTTTAAAATTGAAGCATTCCTTTTGAGTACATGTTGTTGAGAGGCTGTGTTCAGATGAGCTGGTGGGTCAGCACAGTACAGATAGTTTTCCAGGCTGTAACATTTCTAAAGGATGTGGAAAAAAGAGAGGATATCTATGCTAAAGATGTCATGCTGGGCTCTGGGTCAAGTAGAGCAATGACTGAGCTTTTATATGTACTCCACCTGGCTGATTACCCGTGAATGCGGGGAAATTACTGTGCAAAGGCCATGCCGTCATGAACCCTTTTAGCAGTCTGAGCCCGTGTGTTATATCGTGTACATTCTGAAATGGGTTGTGAATTATATGTTGGAATATGGAATATGTGGTTGCTGAGACACTTGAAAAGAGCGTGTGAAAGGGTCAGAAACGGGGTGAGATAAAGCAAGAGAAACAAAAAGAGCGTGCTATAAGGAGCGCTTTTGGTAATGGATGCAAATTACATCCTGCTAGTCGGAATCAAAAAAATACATGAAAAGAAATTTACAAATATAAAAAAGCTTCAGCTTGTTTAAAGCATGGGTTTTAACTGCTAATGCTTCCGTGCTTTTGTTGCATCTGCAAACCCAACCTTTACTTCAGGAGTCATGTGCTCATTATCATGCAATGTTTGCTGCAGTTCTAGTTGTTGTTGCTGCACTGCTGCTGTTTCTTATGAATGTCAGTCATGATTGCTTTTCTTTCCTTTTCACAATCTGTGCCCTGACATCCCACCACTCAAAGGGGCTCACAACCTTACCCTGTTTATACTTCAAAACCTATTAGCCAGCCCAGAGTCACAAGAGGCCATGCTTTTCCCACAGTAGACTGAATCTGCTATCAAAGGTTTATTTCACTTCTGTGCAGCAATGTCCAGTCTTCTGCATCTACAAGACACACCACGTAGATGCAGACACACACACACACACACTCCAGGAGGGAAAAGGATATGGAGCTGTAATGTATCACCCCCGCTGGCATGGCCTTTTCACACAAGCTGTTGTGGGTCTCTTATCGCCCACACTTCTTTCATGTGCAGTGGCAATATTTCTACACTGAATGGCTTGGATGTAACTATACATCAGCAGAAACTTTATGGTCTCTGCAGGAGTGTCCTAGAGGACAGAGAGGTAAACAGGTTTGGGGTTCACTGGGCCATCTCTTTCTCTCTCTCTGTTTCTGTGCTGTCATGTTGCAAAGGAGGGGGTGAGTCAGGATGGGAGAGGATGCAGGGAATAAAAGGGAAGGGTGAGAGGCTGTGTTTGATGTGTATTAGGTTCACAAGCATGCCTGATTAGACAAGGGAACAACAGCACTTTGTGGCTTCGTATTTCAGCTCCTCCTCATTACTTTCTCATTCAGTATCAATAACAAATTGTACTGTCACACAGTCCGCAGTGCAGGGGTAGCAGTAATTAATTACAGCAGTGAGTAATTATAAATATTTATTGAATCCCAACATAAAACTACATTTAGGAAGGCAAGAAGTATAGAGTGGCTACAGGTATTCTGTTACAGCACAATTAAGGTGTGGTCAGATTTAAATTAGTTCCCCATTTATTTCAATGAACACAGGGATGAATGAGTTGTTGACTCTGTTCAGTTCAGTCTGATTGAACTCTGACCTGCAAAAATGTGCGGCTCTCCAGTGTCCAGCCTATTTTAGATAGTGGATAGACTGACCTCTGATTCAGGAAATATTATTTGTATATATCCATGTTTATACTGGCTGCTTGGCTGCAGTAAGTGCAAGGACAATGATAGAAGATAATGACAATAAGATGACAATGAAGTGTTATATAAGAAACTAAACATTTGCAACTTGTGGAAAGCTGTTGTTATTTGTGTGTTATTTTGAGCACAAGCCAACTTATTTCTTCTTGAGTAATAGAAGTAACAATTAAAGTAATAAGTAGTAGTAGGCTGTTTAAGCACTTTTTTCACTCCTGTAAGTTCAAAGCCTATACATCCAAGTGATAGCGTTTGCATCCATCTTAAATTCTCCACAGAAAAATCTATATGCACCTCCCCCATTGGGTTTTCTGGTTGTGCTATACATAGCCATGACCTGTTTGTGTAACCTTATATTGCATCTATCTTTATCCTCTTGTTAAAATGACCCTGAGATTGTACTTAAAAGTAAGAATATAGAGAGTAATGAAAAAAGACTAGGAGACACTTTTTGTCTTGTTCTGGCTCAGGTCACAGTCACTCAATCTGTCTGTTAACACCGCTGCCATGTTTCATATCCACCACTCACCACCCTCCTCCTTGAGTGTCATCTGGACATGACTGAATTTTGTACTCTACCCTTTTCTCCCTCCTGGTATCCTCTTAAGTTTTCTGTGGCCGCCACACATTGCCTCCTGTGGAGTTATAGCCAGACATGGAGTTGGCCGTCACACATGCCATCTGGTCCCTTACATCCTCCAGAGTGAGTGCCTCGTCAGGGTCAAACAGGTAGTCCAGTGGAGCCTAGCAATGTCAGCTGGTGGGAAAGCATTTTTATTTTCCTGGTTATTTCATATACAATCGCAGTGGGACTGAGGCACTTGAGCAACCCCTGGAGTGGGTCAAACTCTCTCATAGCATATAACAAGGATAATTTATGCAAAAAATAATTTGGTAATTGATTAGATTATCATTATTAAACAACTGACATCTTAATGAATACTTTAGCTTCCTTGTTGTATGGCCAGAAAGTCAGCAGTTAAGAGAGACAATGTCCATGTGCTTCAGGACAAACTATGAATTTAGAGCGGCTGTTTTAAGTATTTATCACCAGACAATGTAGTTTGCTTGCACAGGCTGTGACCTGGTGGAATTACAAGCACCACAACACTGTTAAGTTGTTGATCTGTGAAACTCCTGAAGGAGTTGTTTCCTTCATAACTAAAGCATGTGGAGGAAGGGTTATTGACAAATATATTGCTGGACTTACAATCAGGGGACATTGTCCTAGCAGACAGGAGCTTTGATATTGATGACACACTTGGCCTTTTACAAGAATCTCTAAAAAATACTGCCCTTCACAAGAGGGAGATGCCTGCCAAAGACGCAGAGGACACCAAAGACCTTACAAATCTTTAAATCTTTGTGGAAAGAGAGACTGGGCTTTTGAGGGGAAAGTATGACATCTTGCATGGTACTTTGCCAGTGACGGTGCGAGAGAGAACAAATTGGACAATTGGACATAAGTAAGCTTTGTCTTAAGAAAGGTCTCCAAATCTGTTGTTCCATTTGAGTAAACTTGTTTGTAATGATTGTCCTGATTAATATGTATTAAACATAAATATAACTTTCATGAGTACTCCCTGAAGAGTGCTGTGAATCATAACCCAGTAAATGAAGGCCAAATAAAGAAAACTGTATGTTATGTTCTATCATTACAAAGAAAAGCATAAGTCAAAAAAGTAAACAGTAGTATTATTTTGTGTAGCCTATGTATTGAATAGAAACCAAATGTTTGTCCAATAAAAGTTGCTTTATTTGCCACTAGTTAAGTTGGACATTGCAGAAAATGTAAACGAACATTCTCTCAGCTAAAGGAAAATCCATAGTGCACCAAAAGAAAATTAAATACAGCACCTCTAATGTAAACTAAAGGTCAACTTTTATATTGCACCAAATATCAAAACAAGTTAAAAAAAATATGTATTATATTGCACAGAATCTTAATGTTAATGAAATGTCAACATAGATATTGCACTAAATGTAAAAAAAATAAAAAAATAAAAAGTCACATCAAAGTCAACACACCAGTTCAGACCAGATTAAGAAAAGTTTAGGACAGTGATCTACAGTCACATCTTCAGGTGGCTGCTGCCATGGCAAGACCTGAACCATCTCCTCAGCAGCTCTGGCAGAACAGAAGTCTGGGAAAGATGCGTTGCTCTGGTAACAACAAGATCCCAAAACTCACTGCCCTAGATGCTGTCAATGACAACATCTTGAAGACACTAAACTATGAAGTCACAGTACTTCACTTTGCAGACATGCATCTGACACTGCTCTTGATGGTTGTTGTCATGGTAACGGGCCAGTGCCAGTCGTTCATTCATCAAACAGCTTCCTTTGGTTCTTGTACAGTCCTCCAGTGTCATATCTTTGGCTGTGAAGGGGCACTTGATCTCACATCTCCCACAACAGACAGAGACAACACTGACCAGTCCATCTGGGGAGGCTGCAACATGGGGCCACTTGATATTAGAATCTCTCACATCCTGCATGGCCATCCACACTTTTTTGGTAGCACATATTTTCTGCCTTCTCCATTTTGCTGCCACAACTGACATTGAGATAACAGCTTGGTAATCATGTCACAAGGTCCTTTAGTATTGCAACATGGCTAGCTAGGTCAAACTGTGAGTTCAGGCAGAAAATAAAAAGCTGTAATCAACCATTTTTTGTCAGAGAACGACAAAGAAAGGCTGACTCAACTTTGACCCCCAGTGAGTCATGAAAAGAGCAGAAAGTTTGCTCCTTGCAGAAGCGAGCTGTAGAGCAGTACAGATAGAGTCCCAACTCATCTGACAGAGCTGAATGTTTTTCATATCCCTACCCTGCACTGAAGACGATGGTTATGCTTGGTTTCCCTCCCTAGAGAAACTCTCCCTATCATCTTGTTTTGCAACACCTCTCTTTTTATCTGTTTAGTGAAGAGGCACATTTTTAAAATAGAAGGCGTTGCCACATTCAAAAATAGAAGTGTTTTTGCACACTGATAATGGGATGTCACCTCACTGGAATTCTTCCCAACACCTGTTAAAACGTGTGTGTAAACTGGGGAGGGAAAAGGTAGGTTTAAAAGATTTCTTCAGGGATCAGACAGATGTAAAGTTGTCAGTTGGAACTGATAGGGTGTGTGTGCCTATGTTTATATGTTGGGACTCACTTCCATTTTCTGTGTTCACATGTGTGCGAACTATTAATCATAGTGTGGGGGAAAAGATCATTTTACAAATTTTTGTTTGGAAACTCACCTCCCATTTGGGAACAAAAGCTGGTCCCACAAGATAAACCATTTATTTTAGGGTTAGGACTAATGTGAGAATTAAGTTTAGGTTAAGGCCTCAGCAGAATCTGACAATTGCCCAACATTTTATGTTACTTTTCTGAGACAGACAATCCAACAATCTTTAAACTTTATGCAGCAAGTGGCCAGGTGTGCAGAGGTGTAACAGTAGGCAAGCTGTGAACGTTCGTTTTTCATTCATCACATAACTACTGCCATCACTTTTTGCATGTACAGCTGAGTACAACAACATGAATGCCTTCCGGGTATTCCCCATTTGTATGATTCATCGTGTTGAGACTACAAAGACACAAACGACTTAGAATTCTCGGAGAGAGATCGGAGGGAGGAAGTGATGATGGCAGGCTATTTGCCCCACCTTCGAATGTGGCCTTTCAGAATAGAAATAAAGGCGTCATTATGCTTCAATCGGAAGAACTTGGTGGATGGTCAAGCCACAGCTTTCCAAGAGAATTTTTGTAACTTTCCGTGAAAGACTATCTGAGAATCGTGACCACTTCACACAGCAATTGGCAAGCTGTGCAGAGGTGAGGAAGTATAGGATCAGTATGTCGTACCACTTAGTTTGTTTGAAGCGTACTGAGGTCTTCAGGGTTAGGTATGTAGTTGTTCATGTCAAGTTTATGAGTAAGCTTCCAAGTAATGAATGTAAGTGAATACAATATCCTCACACATATAAAAAGCAAGTGTGTATGTGTGTGTGTTTGAGTGGGGTGGGGGGTAGACTCTTCAAGGACCACTTGTTTTTCATTTCCAACAACATCCCTGGATGCAAGATCATTATGTGGCCTTGGATTAATAGCCATAAAATATAACCAAACAGTATCAGCACATTGTCAGTGGATCAAAACTTGGCGCTGCAATTAGTGCTGTACTGAATTAATTTTTCCTGCATCTCTGATCACCAGGATGCCACTAAGTATACATTAGTGAAGTCTTTTAGATCTCCCCACCATCTCTCTCATGTCTTCCATCCTGGTGAGCCTGCGCAAAAAAGGCACCATGGGCAATAATCCAAGGCTCTTTTGACTCCAAGATGCCTTCTATCACACCATATTTAAGTACATCATCAATATTGGAGCACATTAATTCAATATTTGAAAAGGCTGAGGCCATTTCCAACATACATGCCACATATCTCTTCTACATTAGAGTCAGCAGATATGTTTCTCCACTGCTTCCTGAATACCTGATGAGTGACAGATCTGATGGTGGTTTTAATAACAGGAAGGACATGTTTATATGCATATGCACCATTCTACGTAAGTGAAATAATGTATTCTACAGTTGGCCTTTCCTATTAAACTTGTCTCTCATGAGACATCAAAGAGTGTGAATTTTAAACGGCTATTATCCTCATATTAAGCCTGGGTTTATGACACTCACAATGGAGTGCTTTTTGATTACGTTATTTCATTATTTTGTAGGGAGGCTCGCATTTGCATGTGAGTAAACAGTGAAAACAAGTAACGGCACAGGCGGAAGCATGGAGACCTCATTTATCTTTCTCAACAAGATGCCATTTGTAGTTGAGCTCCATGTACACACACAACTGCAAACTCAAACACGCACGTGATTGCTCAAATAGTCGCTCTGTCTGAGAAACAGACAACAGGCAAACAGTATGGGACAAAGACACACACACATTTAGCTAGCCAACACATCACACTGTGCAGGGCCCACCCCTAGTTGTTTCACACACACACAAAAACAGCAGAGAAGAGGGAAAGGGAGAAAGAAAGCGAGTGCAGTGAATTCCAATACTACACTGCAGATCCCTTTCTTCCAGACATATGACATTTAGTCAGTTATCATAGCTGTCAAAACAAGTGTTTTCTCCACTCTGCAGAGCACAGTAGGTGATGGCGTGGGAGACAAATAAGGAAGGAGGAAGGGAGGGGGAATAAGTGGAGAAGAGGCAGCTAAGTTGAGCCCAGAGTGGTGATCTATGAGATGGAGAGAAGCTTGAATGATAACCAAACAGAGATAAAAGAACGATCAAACAGTATTTAAATCATCTGACAGAGTAGCATAATATAGAAACTTTATAGCTCTAAAAACCGAGGGTCAGTCTCTGTGCTTCTGCCATTAACTTTCTATCCTACGCCATCACAATACCACACCCGTCGCAAATTACCACTCCACTCCACCACATGATAGGCTCTGTACAGTAGTCTTCTCTGAACCGAGGCTGATCACAGACTGCCTCACTGTGGACACATCCAGCCCTGGAGGCATGCCCTGGGGAGGAGAGGCCTCTGGATTTCATTGCAGAGCTCTGATTTAGCTGGTCCTCTGATGATCTAGCTCAGTATTCTCTGCTCCTGTCGGGGTATGATTAGGTGCACGCAGACAGCTTGTACTTTACATTAATATGCTGTTGGCAGCCAGCATGGATAGATGCTATCTAATATTGCTTTGAAAGACTACAGTAAATGCACGGCCGTGTCTGGGATGCCTGTTGATTATCATTCAGAGCAGTGGAGCCACAGGCTACCCCCAGAGCAAGATGGAAGTGTTTAATGACAGGATACAGCTCAAAACGCTGTCCTTTATCACATCCTGTTGCCAATGAGTAATAGCACAGGTGGGTACATTTGGTACTGCAATGAGCCTGAGTCTTTCAATGCTCATTCAAAAGCATTATCATTATGTTGCCAATTCCTTACTGTAGCTGTCTTAACAACCTGTAACCCTGTATTCATTTTCCAATCCTTCTCTTGGACAGCCTCTGTTGCTCCCTCATTAGCATACATTGATCGGAATAAAGGACTCCACTCTGAGTTGCTTTGGGCTGCAGTCCCTCAACATCCACCTACTGCCTCATTAAACTACTATTCATAATCCCTGTGGCCTTTAATGCTAAATTCATCCCCTTTGTGTTTTTTTGTAAAATACCTCCCATTACCGAACACTTGAACAAGTTAATACTTAAAGCAAATGTGATTTCAAATTACTAGCGGTGTATATACTGGCACGATTTCTTTTGACGTATGGCACATGTACAGCACTGAAAGCATTTTAAAACACATGTTGCTGCCAAAACGTCAGCTCATTGAATGAGGTCCATACTGTGCTTCCATTAATCTTATGCTTGTTTGCTGCCTAATGTCCATTTTATAAGCGATTTCATTAAAAGTAAAGAAAGTTCAGGATGGCAACATGATTCCATGAGTAAATTTAATTGTGCCAATGCTTTTTGGAGAACCGCCTCCTTCTTCTCTTAAATAGACCATCTTGCCTTCTTTTACAGGCGTTTGAGACAAAGTTAGCAAACTTAAACACATCATCAACTGTACACTAAAATATTTCAGGGTTTTGTCGATGCATTTCATGGAAAATTGGTCAAATATACAGTTGAAAAATTAAGATTGATTCAAATCACCTCATCTGACTAGATCTCATACATATCTAGTATATCTATCTCTATGCACTGCCTCCACACACACACAGGTAAACTGATTGAGGTTACCTGGCCACAGTATGCACAAGCATTGTGAATCTGGTTAATTTGTGCCTTGTGTGCCTTGAGGAAGGAGACAGTTCTCTGAAGCACATTGGCAAAATCAAATTTATTCAAGGAATCAAGTTGTCAGCCGGAACTTTCTATATACTTTCAAAGAAATATCTTATTTCCAATGACTGAGCAACATGAATAAAGCCCTGTCTGATTGAAGTTCAAGCATCTGTCGGTATCATAATACATCTCAAACGTATGGAATAGTGCAACATACAGACCTTTGCAATGTAGTACTGGCTTCATAAGCTTAAATACAATAGATTTCTGGCTGAGTATTATTCTAATAATTTTGGTTTTGATGGTTGTCTCACAACAAGTATTACAGAGCTTTTTGAGCTCATGTGTTTCCACATAAAGTTCTGCCCAGATACAAGTTATTGAGCTCATGAAATCGTGAACATGTATTAACATTGCAAGTCTGCCATGGGCCTGCAAAGCAAAAAAAAACTGGAGGCAAGATGGTCAGGACTAAAGATTTGTGAAGAGATACATGTACACTGGAAGTAACTCGGCAAGTGAAGACTCTAAAGAAAAACAGCTGTAACCACAGTAGCTCAGCTATAGCTTGGAGTCCTCTCGGCTATAGAAAGAGCTTCTTTGGCCATCCGTATCTCTCTCTCTCTCTTCTCTCCATCACTCCATATCTTCCTCTGTCGTGCTCTCTGAGGATCCCTCTCATGTTTTCCGCACTAGCCTATTAGACTGTACATCCAGCCAGTGCCACATTAAAATCCCTACAACCCAGTGCTTGTGGACTCAGATAAAGATCCCTCTTTTTACTGAATAGTTTGATCCATTTCAGACAGCACACACTACATTAATATTCTCCCACAGATCAGAGACAAAAGAGCCCCAGACCCATGTGCTGTACTGACTGGTGTGTCATCTGTGCATCATCCAGAAAGAGAGAAGGAAAGAGAGAAAGAGAGAGAGAGAGACAGGATGAGGCGGGGATACTCAAATATATGGTAACACTTCATGAATCTTTCATCTGCTAGCAGCTGTTTTCATAACCTTTTCTCAGGGCAGCCACTGTGGTTTCTGCAGTACCAGAGAGTCATTGGCACGTCAAGCTTGGCAGCCATGGGAATCTGAAGGGGCGCGAAAAACAGAAGAGGTGGGGTCATTGGCCATGGTGGCAGGTCAGCTGCGGGGGTACGAATGTGTTGGTCTCTTGGGTCTTTGGTTATGTTTGAGAAGACAACAGGCATGTGTGTTGTGGTGAATGGATGCCCCTGGCAGGTTTCCCTTAGAGGGAGTCATGCAAGAGACAGGATGCTTATCCCTGGAGAAACTGCCCAACCCTCTGTGCCAATTTGGGTCCTGCTGCTGGTGCATGATGGGAAAGAAATACATCCCTCCCTCCCTCCCTCCCTCCCTCCCTTTCCCCTCCCCTGTGAAAAGCACCCTGACCTGAATACAGATTCAGACGAATAATACTCGCTCTGTAGACGAGGGCAGACACGACTTTTTCAGTATTCATCATCTAAAATCTCCCCTCTTGCCCCTTCAAGGTGAGATTTTGGGCGTCAGGACTGCGGCATCATGCTCTGGCTTGTGAACCAAGTGAGAAAGCACGAGAAAAGACAGGGTGAACACTGTGAGGAGTGAGAAAAACAAGCAAATGTGACTGCGCAGTTGAGAGCTGCAGCCCCAGATTCACAATCATACTGGGAATCACAACACTTTTTAATAATTCAGGATGAATAGAGGAGAAAAAAATCTGCAGCAAGCAAGGAAGCCAAGGAAATGACAAGGAGGAAAAGAATCCAACAACACTCTCCGTGCAAAATTCCCCAGTCTGGAGACACGTCTGGATGACTGCTATAGGGTTATGCTATACATCAGTGTACAGAGATCTCTCTTAGCTTAGAGAATCACTGTACTACTTGTTATTTATGACCTTTGCACACTTGCACATTCTTTAGCAACGGTCTACCTCACCATGATGTCTTCATTTCATGTGCAGCTATGCCTAAGAAGGAGGGAATTCTTAAATTAACTTGCCAAGTAAAAAAATGTACTATCAATTTCATGTTGCAAACATGTAATCAAAATACTCTTTGTGGGTGGTAGACTGTGCTCTGCCTGTACCTGAGGACACATTTCAAGTACCAAACTAAATGAGAGTTTGTACAATTATCGTGGTTCGATTTTTCAATTTGCCGAGGCACCTGTACGGTTTCTCAGGCAATACTTTGCTCTCAGCGTAGAGTTAAATTCTAATTAATTTTGTGAATCAGTTTAGTTGGTTGTTCTACCCTAGCCCAAACCACATCTCATTATGTTCCACTATTCTTAATTTCTTACCACTGGCAACAAGGTAGTGAACGGGAAAAAAAACATTCGCCAATTGGTCTGAGCCCTTGTGATTTTGCCACTCTTGCTAACAATTCCAATTTACATTAAATATTCATTCTGAGGTCGCATGCACAGTTGTCCCTGCCAGAAGGGCCTGAAAGAGAGGAAGTGCTGCGGTGAGATCTAATCGTTTGTGTTGACACTGTTATGTTTCAAATACCTCCATTTAGCATGTCTGTCGTCCTGTTTTTCTTACGTCTGATTATTTGATGTGGATAATGTTCTATAGGCATCATGTTGAAATCTATGTATTGTCTCGCCTCAAATGGGACCATAATATCTTCAATATGTAGAAAACAAATTGTTGGATGTGTGTGGAAATGCCCGCTGTCTGTCTGCAGAATGTGTTTATGTCTGTATACCAGGCGCTGCCTGGGATAATGTTTTTCTGTGACCTTTGTTACCTGTTTAGTTTGTCCTTATAAATCTGCATTCAAAATGAAACAGTGCCAGTCATCCTGCAGCCTCTGCAAGAGGCGGCAGACCAGACAGAAAACACCTTGGCTCATTGTTCATACTTCTATCTCCTTTCAACAATGCCTTGTTTATTGTTGTGACTGGAGAAAAGCTGGAGCTCTGTGAGTGTTTACTGGGCTGCGGGGGTTGAGCATGCTGAGCTGCAGGGTCACAGGACTGGTGCTGAGAGGTCACGGCCTTTATGTTCAGACATAGTCTTCAGGGAACACCACTTTCTTTGCCCAGCGTCTAAACACAAATGCTAACACACACACGCACACTTCTTAGACATGTCTTATTAATCATAAGCCAAAGAAGAGGGAGAGAACTGGAATACGCTCAGCAGGACCGAGCTTGACAGCAGGCCGAGGGAGCAGACCTGGCTGTGAATCAGCACCAACCCAGACAGATGTTGCATACTTGTTGCTTCTCCAAACAAGGGACTAATTTGCACAAATAGGGATGGAAGTTCATCACTCAGTAATAACAAAAGTTGCAAACATTGTTATAATGAAAAGAAAATTATAACATTTATTGGTAAATGAGATTTTCTGTAATGTGAACTTTGAAATTAGTCTGACAAATTAAAGCTTGTTTTGTTTTTTTTTAAGTTATTTTCTAATTGGCAAGACTTGGTCTGACATCTTTTTTCATTTTTTAAGCATTTGATATATTGGCACCGATTTACATCTGAGAGAGTGAAAACTGCTCTTGAAAGAAGGGAAAACATTTTTGATTTCTCGCATTCCTTGTTTTAAATTAAATGAAACTGCCTTCTACTTGTGCATTTGTCAGAGTCCCTTACAATATTCATATATTCAAGACATAAACTCCAACTCTGTATACTGTAACTCTTACTCTACATAATCTCTAACACACAGAGCTATTTTGCTAGTTTTGTTTGGTTTTCAGAGCTGTCTTTCTATATATTTTGACATCTGCCATGTCTCTCATTTTTCTGCCGCGTCAACTTCAGCTTGTTTTATTTTGGCATTGAAGTATTTGTGAAGACAGAGGTACTGAACTCCGTTACACCTTCCAGACTAGATCACACAAAATCAAGGACCCATTCCGACACAGGTTTTCTGCAAACATGCATATTGTCTGGTGTGACATGAAGCACTGCAACATGGCAGAACGCTGAAGGGAACTCCTTAATATGACTCGCCATCTTACCTAAAAAGTCAAAGTCAGCACATTTTCCACTTAAAAGATGACCTTTGTGTTGTATTGTCAAGATGTGCAACACACATTACAGATCAAAACTTTGAACATCTTGAAGCTCAGCTGTAGGGTCAACAACCGACAGCACAAACAGCAATGTGAGTCAACACATAAAAAACAACAACATTGAAAGTTGTGCTTTTACAGTCGAAACTCTATTTAACAACCGTTTGGTGTCAACAGAAACAAAACAGAACTTTATAGTACAAACTGTTTTGTTTCTCACATATGTGATCATAATATCACATTCTTCAGGAGGTCTATGTGGGCCACGATGAGTAGATGAGTAGTGTATGGAGAGAGAAAGCTGAAGCCTTTTAGTTCTATAGAAGTGCTTGCACCTGCTAGGTGGGAGGTAGAGAACTGAAGAGGGCTCATACATACACAGATGTAACAACAATGGTGTGAATCTCCAACAGAGAGAGAGAGACAGAGAGTGTCTATGTGTTTGTGCGCGCGTGTGTGTGTGTGTGTGTGTGTGCGCATGTGTACACCTGCAGCCAGATCGCCCCAGCTGCTCCCACACAGCACCAAGAGCTATTCCGATCAGCAGGATAATAGTGCCATCATCGCATGGTTTCATAAGCCGAGGTACTCCGTGCAGAGATGAGAAACTGACTAAATGTATGCTTCTAACAGACAGTTGCAAACCAGTGCAGTGTGTGTGCGGCGGGGCCTGCTGTGAGGGGCCCTGACAGATTGGGCTGTGGGCGCGCCTTCTCCTCACTGCCACATCATGAAGCTTGTACTGCGTGGAGACTTTGGGACGAGGGTGATGTTTACATCATAAACAAGGTGTGAAATCTGGAAAAAAACACAGCTTGCTGAAAAGCTCTCCTTTTAAGGAAGGGGAGGGGGAGCTGATAGGGTTTCTTTTCAGCTCCTCCATATTAACTGATCAAAAATGATCAGTTTTTTCTTTCTTCCAATCTTTTTTCCTTTCTTGGAGGAATCATTATCTTTTACCCACTTAGAAAGAGATATTACTAATGTAAACGGCACACTTTTAAAGCAATCTTGTTGCAACACAAGTGCTTCAAGCACCATCTTGTACTTTTTGCAAAGAAATCATTTGGAAATTGTGAATACAATTATCTTTTCAGCCACTAGATCAAACCATTAAATGGCTTGGTTTGCATTTGTTTCCCCAGGTGTTATATTTGTTAAGCATTTTGAGATGCTCTGTCTTAAGATTTTAAGACTGTACAGTAGACTGTGGCTGCTTGTGCAGTGCTTGCAAGACAGACACAAATAAGATGGGGTATGCTGAGGTGGCTAACCCTATAACATTTTACTCTCAAACCATCAGTCGGTACAAAGTTGGAAAATACAAAAAATGTACTTTCAAGACAATATATCATCTGGAAAGTATAGGCCTTTCCTGCAGCCGTATTTTCCATCAATCTTCTGTCTCACCATGTCGTCTAGTGTCACATCAGCTTAACGCCTTTATCTCAGTGTCACGGTTAACAAGCATGTTTGCATGTTTTGTTGATGTACTTATAAAGGTGCATTCTCATAATAAATGTCTGCTTGTTCCTTGAAAAAGTAGAATAGCCTCATCCGCACTGGTCCATAAAAATGGGCATCAGTCTTAGGGGTCAATGGGCTTTTCATGTCAATGACACAATTTCAGGCACACATATATTCCCCCAGACATCATTACAGCCCACTTTATCTCCTTTTCCCTCCCTTCCCATCCTCCCTCATCCTGTTTCACTCTCTCCTTTTACCCCCTCTCCATTTCAACAACTCTTTGTACTTGCTTTTTTTTTTCACTGTTGACAATGTCATTGAATCTATTAACTTCCCTTTGACCAGTGCGACACAAGCTCTCCCTCTGCAACACAATCTGTGAATGTGTTTAGAAAGAGATCCAGTTTAAAGCCGCTGCCATGCATGCAGACATCTACCTTATACATCTTTGGCATAAATTGTGGTCTCTCAAAGAGAATGTCTTACTTTCCCCAGAGAGTGCGAAACGAATATGTAAAGGGATGTAAGCAGAGTAAACAATGCAGCCTGCCAAATATAGCCACATAAAACATGTCAAAACATGCTAGTGGGAGAACATGGCCAGGTTTTAGTTTGTTATCACAATGTAGGGAAGCTAGGTTAAAAGTTAAAGCATCAGATTGGTTGACTGACTGATCAGCAGCTACAGGAGGGCTCTGTCTGGAAAGGGACTCTAGAGGATGTTGTGCACTCGCCTACCTAACTCACAGCGACTGTTAACCTCCCCATCCATCAGTGGAGAGAGCAGGCGTGACACAAAAAACCTGCTTCTTCCATTAGAGCCCTGACAGAGCCTAATGCCTGTCCTTGCGCTCTCCCTCTCTCTTTAGCCCTGTATCTCTCTGTTACAATAATGAAGTCTTCTGCCTCCTTCTGCTCCTATGAACAAGTCTTTAATAATACTGTTTTTGTTACCTTCTCCTCAGTGCCACTTTGTTTTCCCTTGATGCCCTCGTCTTTGAGGGATGAAGGGACTCACGTTGGCAATAGTGTGAATTAGCACACAGACACATAGGGATGAAAGACCAGCTCTTATTATGGCCTAAACGCGTGAGCACACTTCTGGGAATAGAGATGTGTAAATGAGCTCCACACACCAAGTGCTGTCTTTTCTGGGCTGTTGTTTTGCTCTTTTAAATAATTGACAAGGCTGTGCTTGTGAAGACAGGGACAAATCTGCTGAGTTAATGTACCAGCCAGAGGAGTTTTAGCACCAAACACTATCAATCCCCCCTACATAGAATTGTTACCACCATGGCTGTTCATAAATCTTATGTAACCCCAGCTCAGCTATATAACAAGTCTATATTACGCCAGCATGTTCTGTTTATTGTTTCACTGGAGAGCTGGCAGCGGATGACATCTGCTATATTTACCCTCTAGATTACATTCCATTTCCAAACAACACTTTAACGTCAGGCAGGTCTCTGCATTGGGGCTGGGGACATATTAGCGTGATTGCTGAGGGCAAACTATAGGCTGTTCCCGGCCATCTGGGGAATAAAGAGACTTGTAGTTTTTGTAAGAGTTGGAGCCGTCGGGTGCACACATGGCTTAGACGGTGATCTTATACTGGGGTGTTGGGGCAGAGCCAGGGCAGTGTTCGCTGTCAGACTGTGGCATCTCTGTGTTCCCCAGCCTCCCATGGGAATTGAACAGTGTATGATTGAGGCTTTGACTGAGAGCAGCAGAACATGGTAGTAACTATCTATTAGCCTGACGGGGTTTTTTTCTTGCTTCTTTTCTCTTTTTTTGACTGCAGGCAAGGCAGGATGCAGCTCCCTCTTCAAGGTCCCTTGCCAACCACAGCAGATGGGTGGAAACCTCTCTTCAGAATAAAAACAGCTCTGAGCTTTCCCCTTTTGCTCACCATTAAAATCCCAACAACAACAACAAAAAAATACTCCTGCACTGCCAAGGGAAGAAAATCCATATCTGATTGTGTTTTCAAACAAACTGGCCTTACTCCACCTTTGGACCACACTGTTGTGACATCTGTCCCTTTGTTGTTCCAAAATGACGTCCAAGAACAAGATGACAAAATCTTCTGAGAGTAGTTTACTTTCCGAGCAGTTTCATCTTAAACAGAAAGGCACCTGGATTTTAACCTGAGCAACATGCAAAGGAAAGCGCTTCATGACTGAAACCCTGCAGGATCAAGGTGATTGGAATATGAAACAGCCAGCTACCGGTTTCACTACTCCTCACTACTGTCTCTATGCCTACATCCTAAAGCAGGGTCTCCCCGGCCACACCTCTTGCCAAATAAAAAGAAAAAAGCACAGCAACATCAGTTAAGGAGGCCAGGGATGTGATGCAGCCGAATATCCATACTTTAAACAGTCTTACCGCATGCACCATGTGCCACATCAGCGTGTCATTTGAGTCCTGCAAGGGCTCTGTACTCTTTAGCAAGTACTGGAATAATTAACACGCTTATCTCTGGCACACAAAACAGCACCTTGCACCTCTATTGTGAGTTTGATGCCCAGTGTTTATGATGCAAGGTCTTAATGGCTCGAATGGTTCCTGTGAGTGAGGGCCAATGCTGAAGAGCAACGCTTGTTAGGGAAGGAAAACAGACAAATGTCAAGGACTTCACTCTCATTCAGAGCAGTGAGATACACAAGGAGAGAGTGTGAGAGCGGTCCTTTCTGCGCCAGAAATAGATTTCAATTTGATGAAGGTAAGCTGCGAACACACAGCGAGACATTTTTGACTCTGATTTAGGCAGATGTGGGAAAAAAATCGAGGCTAAATTGAAACTGGTAATTCCAATCCATTCTTATCCCCATTGTACAAGCCTTAATAAGGTCAAAACATGGTTCTGCTGCTGCAAGTGACGGAATTTAAGACCAATTTCTAAGACAATTGTGAGGGATTTGCATATAAAAAGATGTGTGATTGTGAAAAGGACCTTGGCCTATATTCTGTAATTACTACAACTCCATCTGTGGCTCAGTCCTGCCTTTTAAATAATACTCATCCATTCTTCTCTTCAACTATCTTTTGGATTCTAGAGTAAATCCTCTTGTTCTCCTCTAGCCATTATATGAGACAACATCTGGTGCCGGCCTGCATCTCATTGATTCACTCTTGATATATTTAATACAATTAAATCATGCTGCTTTCAAGGAATCGTTGAATATACAGCAATCCCTCTAACATTAAATGAATGCAAAGAAAAGTCCAAGCTAAGGTTTTTCTGATCTGTTTCCAAGCCCAACAAGATTGCAATGGCACCCCACAATTAGCCTAATCACCCTGCAGTAGGTTTGAGTGAGTTTTAAGTGGTTCTGCAATTGCAATATCACAGGCCACAGCGTGCATTAACATCGCAGGGCAAATTAATCCTAACAGGCTGCAGCAATTACCTGAGCCCTGACTGTTCCTAAAAGTCTGTTTGAGCTGTGACAGACATATGAGCACAGATAACATTTGCCAGAACACAGACACGGCAGATATTACAAGCACTAAGCTCAGATGTGACTGTGACAGTAGCCTGTCTCATTAAAGCCAGGGACGAGGAGGCCCGGCCCTCGTGGAGCTGTGGAGCAGGAGCCAAAGACAGGAGCCTTGGAAAATGAAAAGATGAGCATTGTTCCTTTTTCCTCATCACATTCCCCACTGAGTGTTTTAATTTCACTCAGCAGCCAGAGCAGAAACTTTCATTTGGACGCATCTTTAAACCTGCGTAGTCCGGAGACTGAATTAGACATTGTTTTCACGTCAAACATCTTGAAATAAATGAGTTCTGACTGTGACAAGGATGGAGTGTGAGATTAATCTGAGGCATAACAAACAAGATGAATCAGTGCCGGGAGTCAGATCACTTCAGACGTAATGTCACACAGGAGAGTATGCATGCCAGTGTGTACACACCCAACACATGCCTGTGTTTGTGAGCTCACATACAAACCAAATTACAAACCTGTCCCTTTCTTAACTTGATAATAAGGAGGACGAATGTACATGACAGATGTCCCCTTCTCCCCTTTTCGTTACCTCTGCTCTATCTTGATATGCCACTCCATCTTGAGGACTTGCTAACTCTCAATGCCAAAAGGGCAGATGCCCAGGTGCTGGTGTAGCTGAATTGCTGTCCTCAGCACACAAAGGCAATGTCGCCTGGGGAGGATGGCTCAGGAAGGGGGAGAGCTGTCAGAGTAACAGGAGAGCACCTGGGATTACTGTCAACAGTCTCCTGGACTGTCTCCCTCTGCCCCTCCCCCATCTCCCGCCTGTCTCCTAAGATCCATGGCATTCTCATTGACATTGACCTTTAAACTCCAATTAGCCACTTAATCAGAAATTAATTATTAATATTAGAAAAACCAACAGGGCTTAGGTTGTTTGTCTCTTTCACCTCATTATCATCCACTAATGACCATCCTTGCATCTCATTTCCACAACAAAGACCGAGGAGATGGAGTTTGCACAAGAATCAGGCAAATTTTTTAAAGGGCAAATGGAGTCGGACAGCTTTTTCCATGCATGTTCTGTAATTTTCACCTCCGACTCCTCTTCCAAGTAGGAATGTCCTGTGGATTTAATCATTCAGATGTCTCTTCAGACTGCATTAATAAGAGAGTCCTCAGCTGCATAAGAGCACCGCATCCACTTCTGAACTCAGAGCCCTCATGCCCTAATTCAGTGTGAAATGGTTGACAGGGAAGTGTGAAAATGGCTCCTGGAAAAAAAACAACAGTTCATGGCAAAAAAGTGACATGCACACCAGTCAGTGCTGTCTTCTTCTCTCTCTCTCTCACACACACACACACACACACACACTTGTTAATTATTTGTCATGTTCTGTTAGGCGTCACGTGGCGAAACAGAGCCAGGGGCTTCCATGGAAACACTCCTGAGTATTGGCCACTAAATAAATGGCTTTTGGATTTGAACAATCTCCTTTGGCTAAATAAGATGTTTGGAATGCACTGACAGAGCCAGAGGTGCATTGTGTGGTGATATAATAAATGTGACTCAGCTATCCAATAATTGGTAATGTTCCTCTGTCAATTACTCTTGACGCTGTGTTTTCTGGGCTGAATCTACGGACTACCAATGGGTCAATTTGTTAAAGTTTCTGGTTGCCTTATACATCAGAGGTTATTTCATTTTCCTGTATCTACTCGATGTCTTGATTTGCAGATTCTACCATTTTAAACTGAACAAGTGTAGAAGGTCTTAATATTTACATTCTTAAACAAGTGTCAGACAGGAGTAGAAATGTTGTCCTCTTCTCAGATTTACTTTCTATTTTTCAGGCGGCTTAGAAAGATTTAGGGCGGGATCAGTTTGAGGTTTATATTTTTGCTCCTCTCTACATTATCCTCTTCACTTCTCTTCAAACCTCCTCTCCTCCAAACCCTCAGTCATCAGTCCACACTGCCTCTCACCCGCACGGAAACACGAGCCGCGCTGAAAAGTACAACAATGCCGAGTTGACAAGGAGTGATAGCAGAAGGCTGTGACACTGTGAGAGGATTAGGAAGATGATAATACGAGCGGGGAATCTATTCTCTTTAAATAGAACTCTCTCAGGGCCTTGACGATGGCTGAAAGTTTGCAACATATTACAGCGACAGATGGGCATTTATTGCTCTAGTGCAAATTCATGTCGTCATATCAAATCACTTGCATGGTGTTCGCTTCAGGGCGCTGCCTGTGTCTTCCTACTCAGGAAAAGCCACTGTTCGTCCTTTGGTAACAAAGGGAGACCGTTTGTTTTGATGACTTCAATATTTTGCTTTATAATCATCAACATGGCACTTGATGTCTATGAGTCATATCATCCTTTGGTTAAAAACATTTTCCTGAGAGAAGAGAGGAGCCCCTTGACGTCTGTGGTTTTTAGATATTTTGGAGAGCAGAATTGGAGCTGTGTTGGCTGAAGAGCCGCTCTGACGCTGCTGACACACGTCCATGAGATACTGCCCGCACAATTGAGCAGCGCTAGAAAGCTGAAGAGCAGAGGCCACAGGTGTTTCCCTTGTGCTGCATTCATTGTGCTGAACTCATTAATGGCAAATCCTCCAAACCGGTCTGCTGCTACTGAAAATAACATGAGCAATGTGCTACTTTAAAGTCAGTGCTCGTAATTGCGGTTGATTTACAAAATATGATTACTAAATGCTACAGGATTTCATAATCGCTACAAGTAATTATCTCTGCGTATTGTCAATCACTGGAGATGGAAGATTAAGGAACAGACTGTGGTGTTTTTTTTGTTTTAAATGATATGTTTATGACAGAATGTTCAAATTTTCAATTAATTAGTATTCATGTGATTGCTGATGTGTATGCCAGTGTGCTTGCATGATCTGTAGTGTGTTCTTACAACCCCCTTTGTTCTCTCTGAGCTAAATTCCATTAAAAAATGCTCATCACGTTAAATGAAGTCAGTGCAAATGCAGTTCCCAATTAGTCTTATCTTGCAAGTCTGACACTTACAAAAAGCAAACCTTACCGTATTGTGCGTGTGTGTGTGTGTGTGAGAGCGAGTGCGTGTGTGTACGTGCACACCCCTCTGCTTTCGTGAGCCCTTCAGGGTCTTATTTCAGGTTAAGAACTTGGATTTATGGTTGATGAATTAGCTTAAAGTTCAGGTGTAAGGGCTGAGGTATGGCATGTAGTGCTGATGCTTGAAGCTGCTTATCAGTGGTTTTGCATGCTTTAGCCGGTTAAGTACAAATTATTACATTACAGCCAAAGCATACCAGTTTTCCCACGCAGCCATCAGTTTCAGTTCATGCCAGTACAGTAAGAAGATCTACTTGTAGAGAAACTTGCTCAGGACAAGTAATCCATCACAATGTACATTTAGTTGTATGTACATGTACTTAAAAGCGCCAACGAAAAGGATTTAGCTTCTGCCTGCAATAGCATCACCATGCAACAATGACGTAAGGGATTACAAAAACAAAGGTGAATTCATGTTGTGTGTGACATTCTCAAGCACGTTTCAAGTCTTTGCAAATTGATTTTCATGTTGTTTTGAAATGAATACAAAACACTGGCTGCCCGTCGGAGTGAGAAAATCTATGACATCCACATCAGCAATACATTTTTAGTAAATGGGCTAAAACGTGCAAAGTATATGGACTACATGCAATCAGCAGAGCATCCTCATAATGTAACAAGTACAAGGATGTGTATGTATGTTCATCTTTGTGTTTGTGGGGGTTGCACACTGACGCAAGTGTTTCTTTTTCAGCAAGTATGTGAGTTGCATACCTGTGTATGCTTGTCTGCATGGATCATTTGTACAACACTGTACAATCCAAAAGGTGGCATAAAGCAGAAACGGCCTAAGCTGAGCTGAGCCTCCTCCAATAATCCTGAATAACATGTAGCGGCAATTACAGCACGTAACAGCATGGTATATTCAGTGGACATCTCGTCCTTTCCATCTCAGAGCTGTTCTGACAGATCATCCCTTGTGCCCTCTCTATGGCTGACTAGCTTTGAGAAAAAGAGAGATTGTGAAAGCGAAACAGAGAGATAGACAGAAAAGCCAAGACCGAGATGGAGTGACATGTATGCTTGCATGGCTACATAGATGTACACGTGTACCCAGAGACACACTTACTCACAGTAGTAGTTGTTGTACTGTATAAGCCATAGAAAAGACACACACACACACACACAAGCAGGATCACAAACACCATCAGACTGTTCAAACAAAGATTTGAGGACTATGTTGTCTCACCTGCAGATGAATACACATCACAACTAATGTTGTGCACGGCTAGACATATTTGAGGATGGTATGGACATGACCATACCTTGTCGCAGCAGTGATCACCCTGTACAAACTCATGGCCCACAGATGAAGAGATCAGCAGACGGAGACTGTCAGACAACGCGCGAACCAAAAGGCCATCATAAAATCTACGTGTCCACTCCATTAACATAATAAGGCACAGCTAGCCACAATGTGAAGTCAACCTGAGAGGTGCTGCCAATGTGTCCGCTAAGACACTTTCCTTCTATGGGTTTGTGAATGGTGGATCTGTCACTGTAAATGCTGTGCCTGATGCATCAGCCAGGCTCCCCAGAATGTGTTATTTTAGGTGCAAAAAAAAAAAATCGAATTCACCAGAGAACTTCTGTGCTGTTCCTGCCAACACTGACGCATCTGTGCCTCACTATTGTAGACTCAGACATGCTGGCATACTGAGCACTTTTGGCAGACTGGTGAAATCTGTACTTTGAAGTCGTTTGTCTTGAATTAAGTGATTTTCTGTCCAGCACTGTGCAGTGGTAAGACAGCTGATTCACATACAAAAAACCTTGGACAGAGCAGGGAAAGAGCATGTTTGGAGTACAAAATCCTCAAATGCCATTCACCTCTGGTTTCAGCTCTCAATCTAACCCTCAACATAAATGGAAAATGAATGTGTGCTGTGGGAAATCATCTCCTTGAGGATTTGTTGATGATAATTGATACATTATAGAGACATTAAACAATACAGAGCCTCTACTGGAATGCACATCGTGACTCATGCTAGTTCTCCCAAAAAATCCAGACAACACTTCTCATAAATGATAAGAAGATCTGTTATGAGAAGCTGTCAGGATGCAGGTTTAGACAGTAGGCCCTCCCTCAAAGCTGTTATAGCTATAAGCACTCATCACCATGCTGTGTTTCATCTCGACTGTTGGAACAGGAATAATCAATCTGATGGCAGCAAGAAAAACATGTTCTTTTTCTTTGCCCCTGAGGTACCTGAGAGTATCTCTCATGCTACTTTTGCCTAATATAAACTGTTTAGAATAACACAACAAAAGAGCAGGCTAGTTCAAATTCATGACAAAGTGGTGTGCAAGGCTTGGTCTAATGCAGTGGTTCCTAAAGTGGGGTCTAGGGACCTCCAGGGGTCCCTGGGGGGGCTCCAGGGGCTCCAGCAAAATGGGGAACAGTTTAATTTCAGTATTATTTCACTCCCTCGATGATAGCACAATGGGAGCATGTATTACTGTAATCTATTCTCATTAGAGGTTTTACTCTCCCTACTGTTGTCAGACATCCAGTGCAGACAGTTATGCAGCTGTATGGCCAATTAAAGCCTAGAAAGAAAGAAACAGTTCCTTGGGACAAAAGATCATCAAATGAAAGTCGTCTAATGTGTATCTATCTGGGGGATTTTGATATTAAAAGTTTGAGGAGCTCTTCCCTTTTATATGAGGTGCTAAAGGTCTTGAGTGTTCATATAGTGTGTAGCCAGCGGAGAATAACCTTGTGAACTGCGGTTTGATCCATCACATCTAGATGTACTGACACACAGCAAATAATAATGCTTCAGCAGAGTGCAATGCTCCGAGAGATAGCCTTGTGACCTGGGCACAACTCATAAACTGCAGTGCGGCATCAGCTGTATTAATATCACATACTCGTCCCCATGTTTCCTTACACAGATGAATATTTAATTCCCAGAAACCTTTAGTGCGTGTTGTGCAAATTAAAGATGCGCTTCAAATGGCGCATCGTCTGTAATAACACATCTGCGGGGCAACGTGGTGCATTATGAATGTGTCATATTTAAACATCTGTTTCATAACCGTAAAAAGTGCCAGCACTATAGATTGATAAACATTACGCGGACGCAGAATTCGCCTTACAGGCTGCATAATACTAATAATATGCAAAATCGCGCTATTAATTTGGATGCTAAAGTTTAGACCTACTCACCCCTTTTGAACATTTTGTAGGCCTAGGTGTATTTCGTCTTCTGTCCTCTGAGAATCATCTATTCTTATATTCCAGACAGAAAACTTGTGCGCTTTAGTTTTGAAGTTGATCCGGAGCTTCCGTGGCTCGTCGTGTGAATGTCAGTTGTCACTCCTCAGGATTTTCTTGCGATCCACTGTATTGAGTTGCGCTGCAGACTGACGTGGATGTGATAAACATTGACAACAAACAATAATCTCCTTTCCACAAAGTCTGGCAGACCTCAGTCGGACCGGGGAAATTAGGCGACAGTCATTGCAAAACAGACGCGCTAAAACCATCCCCTCAGTCCGAAATAATAACTCCAGTGTGTGTGACGAGCACAAACGCACATTAGTCCGATACAACCTCTGATAGCCAACTCCTCTTTAGGCGCAAATGCAATCAGTTCTGGGGGCAAGTCGACGGTGAACACGAGCAGTCCCCCAAAAACCACAGATATTTAAATTCAAGTGGACAATCTAAAATTCTTCTCTCGGTGCTTCAGAGTCGTTCAAATCGCATCACATTCGTTAAAATCTCTAATTAACATAAGTTATTTGGATTCACATTCCGCCTCTGATGTCGGATTATAAACGCAGTCTCCTCAAATCCTCCTTAATAATGTAGACTTTGATGCCTTCGGTTTCCTTAAAACCCTCCCTTTTCAGCTCTCCCCTCCTCTCGTAATTGTTACATTTCTGTGATGTTGTCTGTGAAGATCTCTCTGCTTTCCACCTATGGATCACAGCTCGTTGATGCGCTCAAGGAGAGAGAAAGTATGTTGTACCGCCTCAGCTCCTCCACCGGGCAGCATCCTGCTCCATCCCTCTCACTGCCTCTGTCCCTGTCTGCGCCAGCCTGAGACACTCTGCTCCCTGACAGAGGTCTTCGTTAATATGATATGACACAAAAGGACAAAACTTACATATTGTTACAACAATATTTTAATCAATAGCCAAAACATGACGGGAGATTTGTGATGCTACTCATTCAATTCAATTCAAATATGCTTTATTGGCATGAATGTAACAAAGACAATATTGCCAAAGTGTCAGGTAATAATGAGATAAAAAAATACATAAATAAATCAAAATAAAAAAGGTACAATACTCTCTCTGTCTCACACACACACGCACACACACACACACACATGCACGCTCACACACAGCTTGCAGTACATTGCAAATAATAATAGTGATACGTATTATTGCATCTTTACATTATATTTTATATGTATTTTATTTTTAATTCACTTGATATTTTACCCTAAAAGTGAATGTAAAGCACTTTGAAACTGGATCATTGAATCAATTGTGCTTTAATTCCCTTGCCTGTTTGATTTTATTATATTTTATGTTTTATCTTAATTTTATATTTATTTTATTTTGTTTTAGTTATATTTATTTTTGTTTTTTTTAATATTCTAATTTCTATTTTTACTCATATTATTTACTCTTATATATTTATATTTTATTTAAGTAAAGCACTTTAAAACTGTTGCTCACTGTATAAATTGGGCTACACAATATTTCATTTTATGTTTAATTTAATTTTATTAATTTTATGTTTTACTTTTATTTTGTTTTATTATACTATTATATTATTTATTTAATTTACTTGGTATGTAAAGAACTTTGAAAGTGCCTTAGTGTATGAATTGGGCTGTACAATATTTTACTTTTGAATTCTTATTTTATTTTTATTATTATTGCCACTGTGGATAATGGACACTTTAACCCACAGAATATAGCCTACCGTAAGAACTGCTGTCTATCGGTATGGTCCTGTCCCGTTCAGTGACATCGGTTACATCGGTGTTCGACTTCTCTTCACTGACCTCTTCGCTCGATTGCTTTCGCCTTTCTATACCTCACATGTGTCATGTTTGGAAGAAAAAAACATGGCAGCGTCCTCGAGTGAAGTCCAGATTGTTCCTACCAAAAAGCCCACAGGTAAATATTAACGTCGAACATGAAATATGACAGAGAAATATACTTTATTACTTTATATAGATACGTGGCTTCTACGTAGATGAGGCGTAGACGTAGACGCAGACGCTGAGTCGTTTTCAGCACAACAACACAGCAGTCTGGCTATGACACAAACTAATAACGTCTTCTGAAGTGTGTGTGGTGTTTAGTTGCTGTCCAGCTGTGTTCAGTGTAATCAACTTACACGACAACACATTAGCTTTTTTTGGCTAATAGCTGGCATCCGATCAGCGTTTAGTCTCGTGATGATGACTCGCCAGACTTCATGACGAACGTGGTTGACAGATTTGCTGTGTGATCAGTTCTTTATTGATCCACTGGGGGAAGTCGGCTTGTAGCAGAGCACAGATAAACAATGACAGTCCAACAATAAAGTCTATAAAAGATGTATTTCTGCAGGATTGGATAAGATAAAGTGCTAAGTGTGAGCAAAAAGTGCATAGGTGCAAGATAGCAATTACCTTTTGTGCAAGTTAAGCATGATTATTGCACTAGGGACTTAGGACAATTTAAATCTATTGCACTTTGCCATGGGAACCCTGCACCTCTGACCTGAAGGGAGAAGATCAAGTGCCTCAAAGAGAGGATGGTCTGGGCTCCCTAAAATCGATTCTTCCTTCCTTAAGACATGGCGATGAAAGATGTCTGACAAGGAGGACTGCTGCTTGCAGATGATCTTGCCGTTCACCTTGACAATGTTACCCAGTCTGTTCTTGTTAGTTTATGAAAGAGATGGTATGTTTCATTGTTAGCGAGAGTATCACCATTCCTGTCATCATGAGTTTTGATTTATTACAACGGAGGATCAATGTCTTTGCAGGGTCCACTGGAGAAGAATTCGTTCTGTAGAAATTATGTATTACCACCTTAAAACCGTGACATTTTCTCTGCAGAAATACAATTTACCATTGAACATAACATCTTAGATCATATAGTTATATTTTATTTAATTGAATTGCAGTGTTTGTTTCTTTGAGGTATAGTATTTTATATTTCCAAACCTTGTGGGTAATTTATAATTTGCCACTGATGGAGAAACAGGCAGCTGCATGCTTTGTAAAGGAAATGGTTGAGAGTAGTTGAGAGACCAGAGACAAAGCTTTTACAGGATATGAGTTTGATGAACTGTCGATGCTAACAGTGTTTACTTGACAAAATAAAATTTACATTATTTTTCTTTGCAACTGTACAGCGTTTCCCACAGCATGACAATGCATACAAAAGTTAACCTCGATTAAAACAGGTATTCTTCGAACGTGATTTGAATTTGTGTGGAATACAAACACAAAATATACAAAGAAATTGTTTTGGATAAGGGTCTATTTCTATATTCTGTATTTGGGAAACAATGAAAAAGCACTACTGTAACATGCAGTTTGTTGCAGAGACTACAGTCCTTAGTTGGCTCCTATTTTCAAAAGATAAACAAGGGGCCCTTGGAGGCCAAAATGGTTTGATCTTGTGGAAGCTTTTCTTGATTCAATTTGTTCTAGCAAACTTTAGTAAATAACTCGAAAATACAATAAGGAGATGGAGGCAGATACTTCGATCCACTTGGAAGATTCACTCAAACTTCACAGAGAAGATGATAAACCGAGCTGGTCTCGAGAGCAACTGGGGAACAGCCTTAAACTTGATCTATTATATAGCATAAGAACAGCCTATGTGTGTCACAGGTCCGCTTAGTCAGTCCTGCACCTTGGGGCAGATTTACTTGACTCATGGTTTAGGATTTCCATCATATCCTGTTTTTCAAATCGCCCCTCTCTCCTTATAACCCCTTAAGTGGTTTGTTTTTCTTAACTGACTGTCTTTCTGGGATTTCTTACATAGCCCAAATCTGGTACATTTCCATTATATGTTTTGTTCATGCTTAAATTTAGCTGTAAATTAACTAACCCCTTTTCCCATTTACCATTATGTTTCATTAACCTTCCTTTCACAGCCATTAAGCTTAATACATTCTGGATGTGACCTTTGTCAGGGGTACTTAGTATGTTTTCAGGGAAATTATTTTCCACAATCTCCATTCAGTCCCTTTCTCTCTTACCAGCAATGTCAAAAAGTCTCACACACTGCAAATCATCTCTATATCGAGTGAGATGACTCAGGCCTTTTAGTAGGGAGGTGAAAGGGGGTGATGATCCTTGTGGCCCACGTCTAAGAAGGGCCTACAAAAGATCTGGAAGGAAAGGACCCAAAAGGTTGTTTTCTAATCAGGTTTATTGCAACTAAGAAGACACTAGTCAGGAGTTCTCCTTAAAATGTTGTTTAGCCGTTTGTAGAATAACGACAGATGGACCAGGAGCAGCAATTTTGAATGACTGCATGTTTGTTTTTACTTAATTTAAGTTTCAAATATTTTACTTGTGTTTTTTAATTTATGATTCAAATATGTAATTTACTTGGACCGTGCCGTGAAAATAGCTCAAGTCAATTGATGACAGCTGCAATAGATGAAAAGCAAAGACATTGTCATCTGTGTCTGGTGGCAAAGGTTTATATGGAAAATAGTTCAGTGGCAGCACAGCAGTGTGTGACTGTTTAACAATTTTACACTTACATTTTTGGAGAATAAATCATCTTACAAATGAAACACAGTACAATCTTGAATGTCTGATTCAGTTAAGTCAAGTAGTGTGTAGCCCCTCTGTAAACAGTGGAAATGTAAGCCTATCAAAAAGTACCAATAACCACATAAAAATGTGAATGTTATTCTATAAATAAAAAACAATGTATGGCATGGATGTATAACAAAAGGCAAATTAATAAAAAAGTGCCGGTGCAGTCCCCAAATAAGATTGTACATTGTTATAAAAAAAACGTTCTCCCTGTACTTGAGAACAAGTGGGGCTACATCAAGCTCAAACTTTGCCAGTAAAATCTGAGCCAAATCTCTCTCAGCTTTTTTCCCATTTTAGCTGCCATTTCAAGCTTCTAAGTAGCTTGTAGAAAATGATTTACAGAAAAGATGCTACAAGGACAAATGTGCGGTGTTCTCACTGTAGAACTTGTCTGAAGCCTGTTTTAAAGCATGAGTCTAGCTTTACTTGGTGCAGAGTGACCTGTGCAGACGGCTCCTGCTAAATAACTTCACTGTTAACTTATTATCTGACTGTGACCTTTTTGCATGACGGTCTCATGTGGGACCAGCTTGTCTGTAGAATATACCTAGAGTTAGGTCCGTTACATAGTTGAAGTCCTTGCTTCAACCTGTGTCGACCTGCTAACAGCTCAATCACTGAACTCTCTCTTCAGTCCGAGGACCACGGCGGGTAGCCAATCAGATTCCAGATGAAATCCTGCAAGACCCTGAGTTACAGGAGGCGATCAAAGCCCTGCCTGCAAACTACAACTTTGAGATCCACAAGACCGTTTGGCGAGTGAGACAAGCAAATGCTAAGAGAGGTGAGCTCTGTTCTTTCTTAATGCACTTGATTCATTTTGCACATGATTAGGAATCTATATGTACCCTTTTAACAGTCACGGTATTTTCTGTAGGGGACAAAATGCCAGATTTCAAATGATATAAGAGCAGCTGTAGAATAACTCACTTAATCACTTAAGAATATTGGAGGTTTAACACAACATAGACATTATGTAAAACCTGAGCCAATCATGTATTCCACAATGTCACAATACTCATGAGTACAGTCTAAGAATGGCACAGAAATCTAAAGTGCTTTTGCTCGAAGCTTTAAAATTACACAACTGACTCCTGAATTAAGTTACATTAGCTGAATTGGAGCAGAGGCTGGATGAAGTTACATGGAAGTAAAGGATTTGCAATAACAACACAGCCTGTATTTACATAAGAGGAAAAGTTCCAATTCATAGTTATATTAACTACCGACAACCTTTACATTGTGCAACCATGCCCTGCGTCATCTTGATTCAAAACTATTCATTTAACGTCCATTAATGTCAGAGTCACCACATCATACAACTAATATTAGCCAAGGCTTGTGTAACAGTTCAGCACTTAAGTACTTTCCTTTGTATTGTTACTCATTAACAATGACTTTGCAGGTTTAGAGATTATCAGTAAAGAGTGAATGTATGAACACACGGTTTGCACGGCATTAAGAATTGTATAAGACAATGTGCGTAAGCATTCATTCAAATTGTCATCCACGAGTGCATCTGTGCTTTGACCTACTTTGACAACTTTATTGTACAATCAGTAACAGCAGGTTCACACAGGTTTATCCAGTGTTGTGACAAATCAAAAACAGACCCAGTTTTCTAAAAGCCATGTAGGTCATCCCACAGTGACTATGCCATTAGTATCCAATACCACTGAACAAATATTTAACAATATACATCAACAGCAAAAACTGTAAAGACATCAGTACGTTTAAGATATACACAGGAATGTATTTGTACCTATGTGATGATGTGATTCAAAAAAAGGCATTTTTTCTTGTGGTGTGTTGGCTCTTTTTGGTCAGCTTGGACACCAAAGTGAAGCAGGACGCTTTTCACAAGCACTTCCATGTCCAGTGTGTTTTGGAGTCGGTTTAACACCGAATTTGTGAGGGGGATGTGTTAGCCGTCTTTGATCTTACATGGGGGGACAGTTCCCCCAGGAATTGTGCTTATGTGTTATTGACAGAGTTGGAAGGCTACACTCACACTGCAGCTGATAGTGCTTAAGCTCAGATTTCTTCTCACCATCCATGCAACACACGTGTTTGTGTGCCGTTTAACTAATAACAAAAACAAGAAATCAGTTTTTTTTAAATTTACTCATATTGAAAGCAGAACTTGGCCTCATAAACAACAAACATTTCAAACCCAGTCTCAGAGTAAAAGGAGGAAAAATATTGTATTTATCAACTCCAAAACTGACACTGTCCAGACGTCATGTCTTTTGTTTGTTGGTGTTATTTCAAGATGGAGGTTATTTAAACAGATCAGGATATGGGTCACTTAAAAAAATAGCATAGTCAAACTGAATAATCACATCTGAGCAAAACTCTGAATTGAGTAGCATGGCCTGCAGTGGGATTGTAGCATCACGACTAACTGAGTGTGGGCACAGTGGGAGGCTTCACTGACATCGATGTATGTTGTGGTCTATGGCAACAGGCAAACCATTATTTGTTGCTCTAAAACTGCCTTTAGAAACATTGCATTGCTTTACTGGCCATTATACTATTATTGGGTGATCATAAAAAACAGAACAGTAAAAACTATTGTAAATACTAACAAGAAGCTTTGAAGAGGTGCAGTCTGTCCCCTATTCATTTTGCAATATTAAGGCAGAGCTATATTTTAAAATGACAAAAATCAGTAAGGAAACAAAAAAGCAAAGAAATTAGAATGACTGTTGATGATGCATACTGTACTTCACTTTCGCTGTCTATTTGTGGAGGTAGTATTAGATAATACATAATTTGCAGTGTTTTCATAAATTGGGTCACTCAGGACTTATCAGGTGGTGTGAATGCTTGTACTGAGAGTTATGTATTGTGGACCTTATCAGGAGAATTGCGCCTCATTTTAAGGCGCTGCTGGATTATGGCAAGTCACACACCCAGTCTTGGCTGCTTTTCATAGTTTTTTGCATAGTAACAGGAACACATGAACAGCATTAAAATAATGAGAGAGACAAGAGTCTAATTTTCATGTCTGCAGAACTTACGCTCACCAATGTGACATAGCTTACGTATAGTGTTGATGTGAATATGTGTTACACAATCAATCCAGTTTGGAGTTCACCCTCCCAAATGGCTGAAGGAACAAACCTGGGTTCCAACTCAAGTATACAGTTCAAAGTGTGAAACCCCCTTATTTTATAGACTGCTTCTGCACTTCTATTAACTTCTCATTACATGAGTGCCGTCCTTGTAATAAACATTCAGACCTGACACAGTACTCCTGTGTTTTAATTTGTCTCTTTATATAGCCTGCCCAATTAAAATAACTTTGGTTACAGTTGTCCTGTACTGTGAAGCACTACAACCCGTTAAAGAAAATCTAAATGACACTTCCTGTGTCCAGAGGTTTTTCTTCCCCCTAATTTAAAATCCAACTGAGCACACTTTTAATTTAAGTTACTAATGTTTTTTTATTTTCTGTTGTACTGAAAATGTGTCTTTGCACACCTCAAAAGCTTATTGTTAATTTTACATATCAGTTGTCAGTCTTGTTCAGTATAAAACATTTTTTTGTGAGTGAAATGTTTCAGTGATTTTTCCCTGAAAGGATATGTTCACATTTTTGAAGTCTATCTTAAAATAATACTCACATGCCCATATGTACAATTTCAATGTAAGTGAAGGGCGACAGAATCCACAAGTCCTCGTTCTGTTTAAAAAATGCATTCCAAAGTTTGACTGAAGTTAATAATAAGCTTCAGCAGTTTGTGTTAGACAAATCAACTTACAAAGTTACAGAGTTTTAAGTTTTTAAAAAATTCCCTCTTTGTGCTTCCACAGACAGTGTTTACCTGCTGACCCGTGGCAGAGGGATAGAAACACAAAGAGGGAATTTGGTATTAAACAGTAACTATGGTAGCTCTACACTTGATTGAACTCAGACTGCTGAAGCTTCATATTAGCTGTGGTTGAATTGAACGAGGACTGTGGATTTTGTCCCCCATCACTTACACTGAAATTGCTTCGGGAAGGGATCTCTTTGGCCAGTGAAAACCAGAGGAACGCTTACAGCAACATATTGGCATGTGAGTATGGGTTTAAGATAGACTTAAAAAAATGTGAACCTATCCTTTAATACTATATGTACCTCAATTTCTGCCCTGATGCATTGTTAAATATATATTTTGACTTTTCCTCACGCTTGGTGTTCCCCGTGAAACAGTTCATGGGGTAGCGTTACAATGGCGGCCTCCAGCCTAAGAAAAAATGGTCCTTCACTAATCTAAATGTCAGAATGTGTAGTCGTTCATTCGTTCCTGCCTTGGGTGGAAATATGCAGATGGCATGCCAAGAGGACTGAATCATTTTTTAGATGTCCCTGTGGGGAGCGTGTGGTTTCTGCAGCTTGCTGGCTTTGCTTTTTTGTTGTGTGATGTTTTTTTATCAGAGCTCATCCTCTCTCTCTGAACCCAGAGAGCATAACTCACCTTATCACCCCTGTCTCTCTCTGTTCCTCTTTGTGTCCATATGTTTCTTTGTCAGCCTTTGAACTCCTCTTGAGTCTCATGCACTGTGCTTGTAAAATAGACGACTGAGGAACATACAGTAGAATTATATTTTATTTTAGCTGCCCAGCCTCTTTTTTTCCCAGAGTTTATAAGTAGTCAAAAGCTTTGTGTTGTTTAGCCTAATTTTCTCATTTTAAATTAATTGTGTGTTGTTTTCATATAATCTGTTGTGCATCTCAGCTCTTTACAAGAGTTGTTTAGAGTTTGTCTAACTGCTGTCGGCTGTCTGCTTTCTTGATTACTGTCTCACATTCACTTAAGGTAAAGAAAAGACAAGTTAACTAGGTGATAATAACTAGCTGACTTGAGTCTAGTGTTTTGTTTATAGAGAGGCGATTGTGTCTTCTGTTTGCTTTTTCTAGCCTTCGTTAAGCAATCATTATATTGAAACTATAGCCAAACCAGTACTGTATTTTCTTAGGCAGATATCCATATTTGAGACTAATAAAACTCTGATAATGACATATTGGCAGATCTTTTTAAACATAAACACACAAAATAAACAAGAATTTAAGGATTCCTTAAAAATATATATATGTTCAAGATATGTGCTGAACTGGTTCATCAGTCAGCTATAAGTGAAACTACCATATGTGTTTCCAGGTAATAATTTTTGGCCCTTGGTGTTTAGTTTAACCATCAAATTAACATGAAACAGCAAAAATAATTAGTATAGCCATTTTTCTTTTTTTTGATTTAAGGTCATGTACAGTGTGACAGTTTTTGATTCTCAATTAATGTTCATTCTTACCATTGTATTATGGCCTTTGTCTTACAATAGTTGTTCAGCCTTGCACACAAATACTGAATGGTATTCGGAAAAATTAGACATCGAGATGAAGCCAAAGAAGAAAAAAAAAGAAGCATTGCAGCCTTGGGTGTCTTGGGGGACCTTGAATTCATGAAAGTGTTTCCCTGCGAGGATTGTGAAATGCCCGGGGAGTTGTTCTGTTTTCCAAGTTCTTGTCACAACTTAACTACAGACAATCAAAAGATTAGCACAGTTGAGAGTTTCTCTTTAGATGTTTCCTTGAGCTTCAAGACAATAAGCAACATGTGGAGCATTTAATTCCTCCTTTAGTGTCTGCAATTTTTTTCCATGGTGCAGTCACTTGTTTTTTCTGAATTAATGGTCCCTTTCTAAATAGCGTCTTTGTGCATCCCCATAACAGAACTTCTGTTTTATTTCATCCCCCAATACAAAACGATTTCCCAGTAAGCAGTCTAAGATGGCCTTTTCTCCTCTGTCTGAACAGCGTGTTCCTTTATGGAAAACATGACAGCAGAGAAAGCGCTGGCTGCCAGTGGAAAGTTCAAGCAGATCATAGTCAGTAATATATCCAGACTGGACATGCACATGTGGATGTATATGTTTGCTGAATAGAGCCTTATTTATGGTAAATACACAATTTTACATACAATAACATACCTTAGTGGAGTTGTGCCTGTTGTGTCCAAATTCAAAATCTACTTCTATCTCCAAATGCACACGTGAATTCATGCTTCATGCAAATGACCAAACAGTTGAATCAACACCTCTCTGAAACGGTTTCAACAAAAACTGAACATTATAACCTTCATGAAGGGAGGATTTATTGCAGGACTGTTGTATTAGACTACATTAGTTTTAGCTAGGTTTGTCTAATAAAGTGGCAGCTGAGATCATTAAAATGTATTCCTTTGATTATTTCATTATTTCATTTCCCTTTTTTCTAATATTGGCCATTTTGGAGTTCCATAACATACAGTATGTGAAGACAGACATGCATTACCACCTGCATACCACTTCTATTTTAGTTGTTCACATTGCAGTTGATTGACATTTCACTATTCATCAAATCTAACCGCAAATGTTATGCATGCACACACCCAAAATGTAATCTAGTCCAGGATAAACCCTGTATATAGCCTCATTCTAGTCTTCCTAGCCGTAACTCCCCTTTTGAAAATTCTGAGTAATCCCTTGGCTTTGTCCGCTCAGTCTGCCATTTACTAATAAATTGGTCTTTCCAGCACTTTCTTATTTCACCTCCTGTCTTTGATTGCTAACATAATCCCACACGTAGCTTTCTTGTTACTTAGTGTTGCAACAATAGGTATGTCACATAACATCATTAGATGAGTGGTGATTGACAGTTCGTGTGAGCCAAAAGTGATCTTTCTGTCACTGCATATTGAGAAAGCTACGTGTATGCAACAGTGGTCCACATTAAGTGACATGTCTCCAAGAATAAGAAACCTTCCACACTTGTTTCTTGGAGTTGTTATCTGGATAAACACACAACATCCAAAGCCTTTAAATGAGCTCCTCTTGTATCTTTTTATGTCTGTGTGGTTGAGGTGCTCTGTTTTTTTGGGGCAGGAGTGCACTTCCAAGGGTAAAAGCAGCTTGCCTTCCTTGCGTGCAAACTCAAACATGCATTCGAACAGCCCAGTCCCACCTCCAGCATTTGACTCACCTTTCACCGGGGGCAGCAGATGGAGAAAGCTCTTTGCTTCTGTCAGCTGTGGCAGAGGTGTGCTCTGAAACCTTTCTCTGTTAATAAACTTGCCCTTTTCTAAGTAATTACCTGTCTCTCACTGTCTGCATGAGCGCTTGGTGATCCCTTAACCTTTCATCAGTAAGAAATGCTCTCACTCCTCCTCCTTGCACTACCCCATCTATCACTCCATCTCATGGCCATCCTCCCTCAACCTCCTTGGCCTTTTGTCTGTCCCAGCTTTTATTGTTTAATGCTGTCTGGCACTGAAGTCTTGAAATTGTTTCAGGCCTAGTCATGTGAAAACGTTTGTGCGCTGAATTCAGTGTCTCCGAATTGTAAGTGTCCACTGAGACGTTGATGGATTTATTGAAGTATGGTGTGACAGAGTTTGACTGGGAGAAAATGTCATGGTTGATTGAAACAAAGCCTTTGTCTCCAGGTGCTTTATCCACGTGTCTGACTTGGTGGCAGGGACTTCACACTGAACTGGTCGACATCTTGTGAATGCATGTTTGGAGTCATCTCATATCTACATGAGACATTATAGATTACAGCTTCAAAACATCAAACAGCAAACAACTGAACAGCAGAACCCCTGTATTTCACACAATTACAAACAAACCAAAATGTACTCGCACTCAATTAAAAATCAGCTAAAAATATACTAAAACTGGAGTCTACAGTCAGTCTTCTACACAGAAAATATGTTTATCTGCATTGAAAACAAGGAATTCTGTTCACATCTTTTTTCTCACTGGATGTGAAATGAATATATGAAAGGAATAATTTGTTGCCAATGCAGATAAACATGTTTTCTTGATTTAAATGACCAATTATCTTGATGCAAGTCAAATAATGTTCATACTTCTCCTAATCTTTTGATTTGGATGTTGACACTTTATCAAACTCTACTTTCTTTGTTTCTCTTGGAAAGCATATTTGTTCCTTGTAATCTTTGCTGAAATAGTCAATTAAAGGGATTGGACAATTAACAGGAAGTGTTTTGATAATTGGTTAAGCAAAATTGGCAAAGATTTCCTAGTTCCAGCTTCTCAACTGTGAGGAATTCCTGCTTTTCTCTGTTTTATGTCACTGAAAATTGAGTAACTTTGGCTTTTAGACTTTGGAATATGTCACATGGGGCTCTGGGGGAAATTGAGATGAACGTTTTTCACAATTTTCTGACATTTTATAGACCAAACGAATAATTAATTAACTGAAAAAAGAATCGGCAGATATTTTGATAATGAAATAATCATTAGTTGCAGCCTGAATTGGTATAAAATGTTTCACTCTGCATATTTAAAGTTGCCATATTTTACCATATTTGCTTTCCTTACTAATCTTCTCTCTGTCACTCTTGTCTTTTCCTTCTCATCCACTTCATGCTCTGATTCCCGTTCTGTTATTCTTTGCGGGATTATACTTGACATCATCAATATCTTAGTAGTCTCTGATACCAAGGTGTCATCATGTTTATTTGATGTGGAGATGGCAGGATTAATGTATACTAAATCATGGATTCTTTAGGATCTTTAATGCAAAAACTACAAGACGTATCTCTTAGGAAATACGTCTTGTATTCGGATTTTCATCTACTTTGAATTCCAAGAAAACCTGATGATATTATCTTGAAAGGAAAGCTTAAAATGTGCTGTTGAGTTTGTCTGAGATGAGGAAGCTAAAACATTTTGATTGGTCTGTGAAAAAATATCTGGCCGTGTAAAACTCAAACAATTCTCTTTATTTATAGAAATGTAGAATCAAAGCACTTGAAGTCATGTTAAATGATCCTCTAAGGAAATGAATGAATAACCAATTGAATGATGTAAAAGGGAAAAAAAGAGTAGCACACTACCACAGAGGTAGCTGATCCAGAAGGATTAACTGGTCCAGCAGATACTCTAACCACAATGAGGACTAATTTAACCATAGATCCAAAGCTAACATCAAAAGAGTGCAATACAGTGCTTCATATTTACACGTTTTATTTATATAGCACTTTCATTGCTTTACATTAAAAAAAGTGAAGTAATTAAGTTAACAGTTTAGGAAAAGCCTTTACATTAAAATGGGTTCTAAGCAACTTTAATGACCACATAAACTCTCTGTTGCCTCTTTGGTGATTTAAAATGGTCAGATATTGTGTTGACTGTTGTGTTGATTCCTTTTCTTTCTTCTCCTTTGTTCTTGTTTTCAGAAGCTCATACGTTTTTCATTTGAGCTAATTTATTTCAAATCCCCTGCACACATATTTGTGGCGAGCAAATAGAAAACATGTTACTTAGATTTCCTTTGCCCACTACAACCTTCCTTTAACATTCCCACGCCTGCTTTTTAGAGGTGGAGAATCTTTCATGCAACACAGATCCATTTACATTAGCAGAAAATCCAGCAGAATGTGCATTCTCACATGATTCCTCCAGTCATCATTTGCGTGATTTTCTTCTTTAAAGGAATATGCATAAAGGAAAGAGCCTCACTTCTCTGATTGCAGGCAGGGTGCAGTGGAGATGACAGGGAAACTGTGCTTCCAGGCCCTTTTGCCTGTTTGATAAAAAAAACATGCCCATTTCTCGCTGCAGAGTGAGTCTGAAACGAGGCACAAACCACTTAGTAAATCCTGCCCTAAACTAGGTTTTTCCATTGGTTCATCTCAGTTGGTGTCACACATCAGTAGATCTGTAGCTCTCCTGTTGTCAACACGTAACACCATCAGCAGGACCAATGCTTGTTAATTGGTCGCCTGATTTCAATTTTATAGCAGCCCCATCAATTTGTCCGTATTAAATTGTAGCTCTGAGACATAAACTTGTGTGAAGCCGGGGAAGGGGGGTGTTTTTTTTTTGTGTGTGTGTGCGTTTCAGTAGCAAAGAGAGTGAAAGTGTGACTCACAGAGCCAGTGGCAGGCATGGAGAGAGACAGGAAAAAGAGAGAGTGTAATGGCTCTGTACAAGCCATGAGCTGTAGACCTGGGGTGATTGGTTTGGACTATATTTCCAACGGCCCGTCGCTCGCTAAAATAAACCAACAGTACTACCGTGTCAGAGGGGAAATTGCCCTGAAATGTCACTATTTGCTGTCAGTGGAGCACTCTGAACCAGTAGCAGAGGCTATGTATAGTGGTGCTGTCCAGGATTTATTAAATAACATGTTGCCGTCAATCTAAAGCAAGTATGTAACCTTTCTGTTTGCCTTTTTTCCCCTCTCTCCAGTGGCTCTGCAGCTTCCAGAGGGCCTGCAGATGTTTGCCTGTGTCATTGCTGACATCATTGAGAGGTAAGGAGGACAAAGAAAGAGTTTTTTTTTAAAATTCTGATTGCTTAAGTTATTTGAGAGTCTATGAGTAAGCAGCAGGTATAGAAAGCAAGCCAGCAGCGTACAAACTTCATCTGCCGTAGCCACTTGGTACTCATTAGGAGAGCGAGAGCTTTATCGTAATTCCCCGCCTTCAACTCAATCAGGGATTCGGCAGAAAATGAGACACGATTACGCTGTTTTAGGACAGAGCAGATATCACAGCTTCCCTTGCTCACAGTTGGAGGAGGGAAGAGATATTATTCTTGTTAATTACATCTTGTTTCACTCTACATATGCCCTATTGCACACCAGCACTCCATCACACACAGGCACTACAAAGTTTCTTTTTTTCATCCTGCAGCGAGAATTAATGCTGCAGCATTAATATGCTCCAGACCTAATAGTTTGTCTTTTATACTACACTGTGATTTTGCCTACACTGTGCTAAGTACAATTTGTACTTCAGTGCGTGGTAAATAGAAACACACATTCTGAAAAACGTATGTGATGGCCACTGTGCAGAAAAATCAGCTCTGTTTTTCCATTCTTCTCCCTGGTTGTTGTCTCTCTCATTTCACTTTCAGTTGGCCTCTGTTTCTCAGGAGCACTGTCTGCCAAGTGTTTTCTCAAAGAAAATGGCTGCTATCATTAAACACCCAGAGTGGATTCCTTTCATAGGAGTTTAGTCAATTCTAACCTGGTTATGAGATGGACAAGATGAAGAATAGAGTGGCTGGAGCTGCCATAAACTTTTCAGGCTGGGCGGATATTTGATTTAACACAGTAAACTTGGATCACATCCGTTTGACTGTATTATTATTATGCTTTTCATGCTTATATGCACTTTATATTACTATGCCAAGACACATTTATTTACCATATAAATTATAAAACTTTGGAAGTGTTGGGCAGGGAGTTGCCTTTCTCCCTTGCCCTCAACCCTTTTATCTATCTTCTCTTTTTACTCCATCATTTTGTTTATCTTTTCTCCAGCTGTATCAGACCTCTATCACTCTTTCTATCACTCTCTGTACAGTCATTTCTACCTTTTTATCTCAAGAAAGATGATAGAGTAAAGTTTTGATGATAGGGTCTGGTCTTATCAGTCCTGCTGCTATCAGACTGAGAGCTACCACCGTTTGCTGCATGGCTATTAAACCACACACCCATGCAGTCCACATTTATATGTTTGAATTGTCACCGTCCATCATGGAGTCTGCTAAATCGGCCCCATCTCTTCCAATGAGAGCAATTAGCGGACACTAATTGCTTTTCTCTCTGTCTTCATACCTCATCCTCTATCGCTCCCCTCTCTTCACCATCCACACGATTTCTCTCCCAGACTGTGGCAGAGATGGTTCACACGGTTTCCCTTCATTAGGTCCTGCTATATAGTTTCCCTAAAGCTATTTTGCCTCTGTCTGTGCTGTGTTTTCTTTGCAATTCTAGTCTTTCCAGATTTAACAGATGGGTTCTTAGAATCCTGGATGAACATCTGAGCCTCTGAGAAGTACTAAACATCTTCCATCTTGTGCTCTATAAAATAAAGCTCTAGACAAACTCAATGATCGACAAACATGTTGGTCATCCAGGATCATACAATCACAGTTTAGTCCTTAAAGGACATTTCCAGTTTAGTACAACTTGGGTCTTATTTTTGCAGTTTTGGCCTTTCCTATTAGTTATGATAACATTTTACTGACCAAAGTAATTTCTGAGAGCTGAGAACATGACCATATAGCTACAACAAAGTCAGACATGGCAAGAAAAGAGTGGTCAGGGGGTCAGACAGATTGTAAACAAAGCGAGATTTTAGACAGATTATCTAAACTATTTTATTTGGAGGGTAAACTGAAAGCCACCAGAAATGTTGGCAATAATCCCCGATTGCAAAAGAAAACTATTTGTGCACATATCTATGGCAAGTGCTGTAGGTCAAAGTTGATCCACGCAGTCGGTCTGTAAACTGTAATGGATGTTTACAACAGTGAGTTTGGATAGTAATTAGAGATGTCCCGATCAAGTTTTCTGGCCCCAATCTGAATCCTTTAATATTGGGTGGCTCCGATGCTGTCTGATCCGATACTATATGCTGGGTATACATTTTGTTACTGATAGGAATTGTGGCCAAAACTATGAAAATGAGATCTAAGTTCCACTAAACCAGAATTATTCTTTAACTCAGAATTTGTTTCAGCTGTTTTCTGACCACCGGAGACAGTGCATGACACGGGTTGACTCATTAGAACATGGTCACCATGAATCTGTGTGCATACCTCACAATCCACAGCAAACAAAGATCCTATCTTTGATAAAAGTCTACACCCACAGGATGGGAAGCTGCAGTGCATGGTGAAGCCCAAAAGCCTGCATTTAATGACACCCAAGGAGTCCAGTTGCCTTTGACATAATACATGCAGATATCGTGACCTGGCTGACTGAGAATCTTCTTACTTTAGACATGATTTGCTTATGTGATGGCCAAAAGAATGGCTGTTTAAGTTGACAGCCACATCACATCTAATGGCTTATGGGAACAAACAGTGAATGTAAGGTCAAAACCATCCTCACCGTTTGATCTTTGATCCTGATGTGGGGATGAAATTGCAACATTTGTAAGGAGGAACTAAAGGAACTCAAGGTCTTGGTTCAAGTCTGTTTCCACTTCATACTGTAACTGGATAGATAGTGCCCTGGAAGTCAGAATAGTCTTGATAACAATCTCAACACAAGAGCTCAGAATTTGGCTGATCCCTTCAAAGGCTTAACCCGCAGGTGAAAGCTGTCTGTTTCTGGATGTTTAATCTGCCCCACAGATGAAACTGCTTGTTGGGAAGAAACCTGGCTTAAAAGGCTGTCAACAGTTCTACCTAGCAGAAATAAAAAAGGAAAATGAAATAACTCAAGTATCTCATGTAAAACTTGACAATGATCACTGAGATAGAGAAATCGTTAAACCAGACATTGCAGCAGTTAACATTTCAGAGCACTCAATTGTGGCAACAACCAAGCCAGCTGTTGCATTGATGAAAATGTAGCAAATGGGCATACCCGTCCTAACGTGGATCTAGCATAGGATTGGAAGGTGGCGTTTGGAGAGAGTGAATGACAGTAACCTTTGGATGTTGGCACGACAGGCAGCTGACCTTGTGTCACCCAGCTTATGTTGAGGGTTACCAGAGGTCCCAGGAGTTGGGCAGCTCTGCCATCACCATCACTGCCGCAGTCTCTCGTACTCTGGAGTCAGGGCTGAGGTCCATATCAAAATGGGGATGAAAGGGCTAAGCTGGCCTCAGAGTAAGGCGCTTCAGTGGGAAGGACTGCTAAGTCTAAATGAGGACAAGCTGCTCTGAATTATGGCCACGCTGCAGTTAATTCACATGGGCCCTTTACATATGCACACTTTTATAGTCACTGTGTGCCGTGCTTAATGTGATGGGCACTATATTTCTCTTTCAAGCATCATCTCTTTCTCTCTCTACGCTTGTCTGTCCATCTATTTATCCATCTGTCTCTTTATATTTGTGTCTTGGCCTCCCTCTTTCTCCCTGTCTTTCTGTTGTCCCCCTCACTTTACACACTTTTTTTTTTTCCAATTATTAAAATCTCTTTAAACAGTGTCCTCTTACTGCCCAACTACCAAAATCCAGATGAGAGATGCTCTGTGTAGTTAATATTGCTCGTCTGAGTTGCCTTCAGTAATACCATGCACTCACAGCAATTAAGCTTTGCCAGAAGTAGCAAAGGAGTGATTTGCGAACTTCTTTGCCCTGTGTTTTGCCTCTCAGGCAAAATACAGTTGCCTTATCCTCTATGGTGGAGGTTGTGGCTGTAAGCAACCTGAGAGTCAGCTTGCAGCTTTGGGGTGTTTTGATTTTCACCAGTCAAAGATAATGTAGTAAAGGACAGAACTCTTTGTAGTAAAGATGGAGATTTTTATACATTATTTTATTTTGTTTAAAGGTTCATTGTTGATGTTGGGAATAGTAGTTTGAATTTTTTGTCAACATTTCTTTATATAACATGGTAACATTATTCATCAGGCCTCTATCAAGGAAACTACAGGCGATTATAGGGTTAAAGCATTAATAATACAGCAATTTTAGTTGCATTTTTGCAAACCTACACCCTTGGCCTTAAAGCGGATCATTAAAATATACTCTAAAACATAAAAGCATCCAATGTAGATATGCTAAAACGTGGGTGATATATATATATAAAATGATATACATCATTAAGGTAGGGTTTAGTCCAAGGCTGTTTTATTTAATTACATTATATTTATGTAGATGTACATTGTAGACCGGCAAATCAGTATAACTTCATAATATTCCTGGATTCAAGCATTAGGAGCCCACTTGATACTTTAAAGTAGATTGGTCTGTACACTAAACTCCTCTGATGTCTGCAGTTTAAATAACCATGTCACCATATGTAAAGAAGCAGGCAATTTATTACAATGCCATCCTCCTTTATCTGATTCTCTCTGTGCCATTTCATTTCATTCTTTACTCTGACATTGTCATAGGAATTCAAGGACTTATGAACTCTGCTTTCACAAGTAAACAAAAAAGAAAAAGCTTTCAGTATAAAAGAAAGAATTGGTAACTTGTGCAGGCAGGCAATGATGCATGTGCTGTCACTGTACCATATGTTTTATTGCCTTTGATGGTATGCCAGCTGTCTCGTTCTATCTTTGAAAGATACTTTTATGAACTTACTTCAGTATTTACTGCTGCGGCTTTTCTGACAGTGGAGGAATATAAAGAGAGTAGCAGAAAGCAGGGTGTGTGGGGCTGCTGCCATGTCCTAATCCTGAGGACAGCACTAGCATTTAATGTTCTGTCTCTGTTCTCCTGGCACGAAAAACCCTGGGCCTCTACATGGAGATGTTGGCCTGTAACCTAATCCGAGGTCTTGTACTCTGATGTTTGGTGGTTGAATGACAAATTTGCTGAGCACACAAGGCCAAAGGGCTCCTGTTATTGAAGCAAAATACAATAGTGAAAAATGAAAGTCCTTTCCCTGACTGAAAAGGAGTCCTCTGACTATTTATCATAGATCATAAGAGACAATGTATACGTTCTAATTGTGCTATTGTGCTATTGTTTGTTTCTAATGTATGTACCCAGGACTCCCTGTAAAGCAGTATTGATATTGAGTGAGATAAAGTAAATTTAATTGATTTTATTATGAAACAAAACGTCATTGCAGTTTAAGAGGCACATACAAGGTTTATACAACAAATTACATCAACACCTTTAGAAATGAATTGGTAGATGAAAAAAACTAGGATGGCAATCTCTGTCCCAAATGACAATTGTAAAACACAGGTTAATATGTTTTCATATATTGTTATATAACAGTTAACAACATGTGTTAAATGTGACTACATTCACTCTATTTTCACCGTTTCTGAATTGAGCAGATGAAGCTGCCTTGAACAGAGCCATTACACCAAAGTATTAAATAAACATCATTGGTACGTCTATGGTAGCCCTGGTTTTGCATATTTTAACTGCTGTTAGATTGATGAACTGCTGTGGCTACATGTAAGAAAGGTCATTGCATTTCTTTGGTCAGTGTATGTTCACACAATTGAGTTTTCTAACTGTTGAATAGGCAGTTTGAAACCACATGATGTCACCTCCCGTTTTAGTCTTTAACTAATGTGATTGAGGGCCGCTTGGTGGGTTATTCCAAATTAAAAGGCTCAAATGTTGCACATTGAAGTTGAGGGTGAGGTAAAAAGAAAAAGTGATTGGGTGAGATTTTCAGTACTGTAGGTATAGCCATCTTGATCTTTGTATTTATTTAGCTTTTATAACCAGAATCTGTTTGTCAAAAGATACATAATATATAGGAACACTTCAAAAAGGTCAGAGGTACAATACAATGAACATAAGTAGAATGCATTAAAAAGTAGTGAACAGAAAAAAGAGTGGAAGATAGCAGAACAGAGAGAGGTAGAGATTGGTAAATTAAAATGTACGAGTAATATCTTACCAGAATATTAATTTTCCCTAGATCTGGCAGTTGCCCTAAACCCATTCACCAGTTACCAATTCCTTCAGTTTCAAGTATTTCTGCAGAATAACAGTCAGCAAAAAAATGTCCTGTGTCGTCAAACTACACTATAATGAGGCCCACATTTCTTATTAATATAGAAACCAGAGTAGAAAGGAAGCTTTCCCAAAAATGGCCTTATAAATAAAGATAGACCAGTGACTAAGCCTACACATTGACAGAGATGGCCAACCAGCCCCGGCAATGTGTATACAGTGATGAGTCAGGGATTGTAACAATCTCAAAGCGCCGTCATAAATGGTGTCTTACATTCAAAGACACTGAGCTGATGGAGTCACCACAAATCACATAATAGTCATATAATATATATAATAGTCATGTGACAAAAAACAACTTTCTTAGGCTCAAAAGAAGAAAAAATGTTTGTGAAACACCCCAGCTTTTGTGCATGCCTTTTAGCTTCTCAACAATGTTTTCAGTGTGGGACTTAAATGACATATTCTTATACTGTATCTGAAAGAAGACACCAGCTTTAGTCTACTTCCCTTTTGTAGTTTCTTGTTGTTTTCTCAGAAGACATTCATTTAACCACACTAGCTGTGTATCTCTAGGAATGGCAATGTGGGCTTGCTGGTCGGTCAACCATTTCCAGATTGGTCCACTGGTCCAGATTTAAATATCTCCACAGCTATTAGGTGGATTGCTACAAATTGTATTACAGACATTAATGGTCCCCAGAGGATGAATCCTACTGATTTTGGTGATCCTCTGACTTAACTTCTAGTGTCACCAACAGGTTGAAGTTTTGGCCTTTAGTGAAAGGTCTCGACAACTATTGGATGGATTGCCATGAAATTTGATACAGACATTCATGGTGCACAAGGATACATCCTAATGACTTTGTTTTAAGTTTAAGTTTTAACTTATCCTTGCAATGGTAAAAATGCAATGGTAAAAATTAAACCAGTTTAACATCAGCATGTTAGCATTGTCATTGTGAGCATGTTCAAAGCGACACTGTACCTAAGTAAAGCCTCAGTGAACATATAGGTAGATTTCCAAATTGGTAAGATTTTGATAACGACTAGTGTGTTTTTAGCAAGCTACATCAGAGTTTTTGCAGGTTATCATGACTGGCAGACTTTGTGATGTAGGTTTTTAACACTCTATGGAACTCTGAAATAGTAAAAAAAAAAGTGTAAAGGCAAATGTCTGAAAAATGTGTGACCAGCAGTAACATGACTGCCAGAACAAGAGCAGGATTTAGTCAGGTCTGAACAGTATGGAGAGCTGGTGTGGAGGCAGTTGGTTCTGAGACCCTCATTGTTGAGCCTTCTGGAGGAGTTGTGTGCTTGCATGTATGATTCAACAAAACATGTGATGGAAGACGCTCAGTTGGTAATCCCACTGGCATACTGTACCTGTTTTCTGTCTCACTCCATCATGTACTATCATAGATAACTGTCAACATAGGCCCTAGATGGCTCAAGTAACAGTCATGTCAGACGCACTGTGTTGGTAAATTAAGGTACAGTATGCACACACAGCCCCCAGACATCTCCAGGTCCTTCACGTAGCCGTCTTCATCCATCAGAATAGTTTCCTCTATATTCCACATGGCAGGTTGAATCATTTCTGTGGGAGCAGCAGCCACAGCCCACAGCCTCCCAGGGTAAATGTCAACTCTACCATTAGGAAGGAGCCTGGTAGGAGCCTCCAACGCCTTCTTGCTCTCATAACGTCACAGTCTTCACGGCGCCCACAGCACAGCTGAGCTGTAGCAACAGCTCTGGGCATGAGTGAGTGAGTGAATGTGTCTGTGTGCCAGCATATACAGTATGTATGTGCTTATGCGTGAGTTTTTGTGTGTATCTGCACCATGGTTGTGTGTCTGTGCCGACTTTAACGTTTGTTTGCTATTCAGCTATTTGAGATCCTCATATATAAGGTATTCATATATGAGCTTCCAGCTCACCCATAGAGCCATGTGCGGCATAATTAGCTATCTTACCAGGCACACCCTTACTGCGAACCTGAAGTATATGTTGAACTTCAACAATATCTCATCATCAGCGACCACCTGCAAACCCTGTAGAAACCTGTTAGTATCAGTCAGGTTTTTCTGTTTTTATGTTATCTCCATGACATGGAGACATGCTTGAAGACAGTAGAGGGAAAAATGTTGAAACCTTCTGCCTATTACCCCTTGCCAAATTTGTATTTAGAGTGGAACATTTTCTCTATGAAATTTTCTGCTATATTTGTGCAAAGCAAGCTTATAGGTATGAGATTTGCTTATAGGGCATTCTTTTAAAATCGATACATACATCAGAGTTGAGAGCAAGAAAAGAGAGGGCAAACTCAAGACTATCATTACGACAACCCCAGGTAGTTTTGTCAGAGCAGGTACTGGTCATCTCCTGGCGATGACGTGGCACTGATGCTTTCTCATGTGAATTTGATTGTAGTGCCAGGTAGTGGTACGGGAGAGTGTAAAGTGAATCAGCCACACCTATGTCCCTGTGCACCTCACAGACAAAGGCCTGGAGGACCATCAAGATACCCGCTGGTTCTATCTTTGCTAATCACATCTCATCTAGGGGGACATCATGTCCAGGCAGACTGGAAATCCTGATAGGTGCTGACACTGTGTAATACGATATCTTGGCAGATAGCACCTTGGAAATTGCTTGAGCTGTCATGAAAATACAATTGATTCCCTCTAGAGATACAGTGAGAAAAAAAGGTCACTTTTGCTTTAACTTGGACAAGGCTGGGCAAGCCAGATGGAGGTTGTGAGTGTTTATTCTTAATGCCTGGCCTTTGACTTCCAAATGAAATGTGAAGATAGTAATGAGAGCACTTGGGTGAAGGCACCAGTGTCTGCCGGTGTTATCTTGGATTATTTACTTTTTATAATTTATGAAGTAATGATATAAACACATTTTCCCTCTTCTCAGCAGTGTGTAGAAGAGATAAGCAATGCTTAGTGCTGAAGGTTACAGTCCCTCTTTTCCCCTCTGTTCTGTCTCCAACACAACCACTCAGACCGGCCATAATCGCTCTCATTTTGGATGGCACAGTCCCAGGGACATGTCTGTGTAATTGCACTCACAGAGAGCCGTGTAATATTATGCACAGCCTGGAAAGAATGTATTGGGAAAATATTACATATGCTTTTAAAATGTCCTTCCACAGTAGCTCTACTGACATCGCTATGGCAGTTGAAGGACCCAAATTGGGGTTGCACAATCCACAAATCGGAAAGAATAAAAACAACAATAAAAAAATGTATGAAAGCATAATTTGAAGTTGTGCTTTATAGGGACATTGGGAACTGCAATTTAGTGTTTCACACTCTCTTATGAAACATCATTGAGTGTTGTGAACGCAGCCCAATCTATGGCTAGAAAAAGACAGACAGGTTTCATTCTCCTACATGAAACAGCAACTTTTCTGTTATGAAAACATGAACATATCTTTTGTCATATTTGTCATATATATATATATATATATATATATACATATATATATATATATACCAAATAAAAGTAGCTAAGGAAGCATACTGGAGTAGTGGAAAGACAATATAACTGGCACAAAGTGATTATTGAGGATTAATGCAACTATACTTCCTCTTAAGAAAAGGGGAGAGAGAACAGCAGCTAACATGACAATGTCTTTTTTCCTTAGAGGATAAATGAAGGACAACCCAATCACTGGGACCCACCCAGATTCATCAAATACTGAGAAAAATCCTAATGAGTAGGCGTTCCCAAAAATTAAGTGAGAGGTATAATGATAGACAGCAGCTGAGAGAAATTATGACAAGGAGCATAAGAAGAGAGGAAAGGAGTCAAAAAGCTTGAGAAAATGAAGAGAGAGGAGAGAGACTGTGAAATGACTTGAGGGAGCCGAGTGACAGACGATGGAGGGAAGCCTTAGGGATGAATGAAAGTGGGATTAGATGGATGTGACCTCATCAATCGCTACAAGAAAAGGTTTTTATAATCGTTCGTTTTCAGAGTTGACTTTTATGTCATGAGGATTGTGGCTAAAAAGGCAGTGATGTACTGTGTTTGATAAATACTGTTTCCAAACTGGAATTTGCAGATGAGGCATGTAAGTTGTTTTCATTGCACTTGATCTTAGAAATAAATTGTTTTAAATGTATATTTCAGACTCATTTGTGAATCGTACCTGATGAATTTTGAAGGCCCTCACAACCTATTTTCTTAATCAGCTTGGTACTGTGAGCGATGAGCCCTCTGAACGAGTCCTACATTCATTTTCTGCAAAAGTTTAGAACAGTTTTGATTATTTCTCATGAGAGATTTCTGTATTTATGGTTTTGTCCGTGCTTTTCACACTGGTTTAAGTTTTAGTTTAAGGTGATGTCGCGTTCTTTGTACCAGAGTTTAGCAACATTTGAATCAAAATGTGATGACAATTGTTGGGTTGTTTGGCATATTATCACATTTTCAATTGATATGGCAAACTTGCTAGAATACCATTGCACATCCAGCAGATACGGAGCAACATTATCATTCATTTGCAGTTGTGTTTCTGGCCACCTGATGAATATAAGTCTAATATTCACTCTTCTTGAAAATATCTCTTTACCTGAGGGTGATATCTGTCTCTTGCTCTCTAAATGCTCCACTATGTTCACCAGCTAGTCTCTAGCTGTGTCTGTCTGCTGCCAAAACCAAAACAGTAAAGTTGCAGGCCAGACAACCCAAACAATGAGCTTACAGATGCTGAAAAGCTCCATAAAGGCGAGCGAAACTGCAGAGTCAGGTAAAAATTATTTTCCCATCATACGTAGTAATTTCATCTATTGTCGTTATAAAAATATTGATTGTATCCACTCTAATAAACAATAACTAAGGGTGTTTTTTTTTCTTCAGAACATTAACTTTGATTCTTGCATATTTAGTCATGAATATGTTGTTGAGAAATAGTTTTTAGGAGATTTAAAGTAGTCCCTAAAAACAGTATTCACTCGGGCTTTCCATGACCCGATATAGTATGATTATTGTACCTAACGCTAAGCAAGAGGCAAATTGTTTCAGCGAGCTTCAAGGAAGCTTTAGTGTTCTCTTCTTGTAGAGGCACAATAGCACTTAATACCTCCATTATCTGTCATCTTTGGTCCCTTATCCTGATTCCTGTCTTTATACCCTCACAGATCTGATAATCACTGTGTCAGACTAGATTTACTTTTCTGTATTTTTTTTTTTAAGATCCTTAGAGATTAGATCTGTTCCTAGTTGCAGGCCTAGCCCTGAGTTTTCACCTCCTAGAGCAATATCAATAGCAATCACTTGTATAACTGTTGCCGTATCATCATTTTGTTTTGTTTAGTAAATTGGATTGCAGCTCTTTTAAGCATGATCTGCTATGCTGTGCAGTTCAAGGCTCTATCTTGATAAAGCTGTAGGCTTTTCTATAATGACCCATGGCTCAGGCTTTTGAATAAATGCCATGACAAATAGATGCGATACACTCACAGAAATAGCAGTAATGATCTTGTTTTTCAGGGAGTTAAAGGTTTATCTAATGGTATTACTGAAAACATCTGTCTAAGCATCAACCCGTACTTGCTGCCTCACGTCTCTCTGTTTACTCATTCCTGGCAGATGTTCAATGACTGCAGATAGACTGTCATATTTTACAGGGGGTTTTGTCTCCAGATTTTCTCTGTGGAAGACAGGCGATCCAGGTTTCCTGTGTCAATATGACAATGAAATATAGTGAAATACGCAGGAAGAGACATCGAGTGGAAGATATACACAACGAGAGAAGGAGTGGAGATCATTTAATCCTCTTGCCCAGTGCCCCTTTCCAAATTTATTTTTGGAGGGGAGCACTTTGTCAGGATATTTTCTATGTTATATGTGCAGAAAGCAGATTATAGATATCAGATTTTCTAATATTACAAACCCGGCAGCAAACGGCTCATCTGTCTTACATACTCTGTCCTCTCCTCGTTGTCATCATCACCCCTCTCTCCTTCTCTCTCTCTCTGTCCCCATCTTTCTCCATATTTCTCTCTTGGTCTTATGAAAGCACTTCTCATGTTCCCCCGTTCTGTTTCAACTCACGTGTTCTCTTGTTTTCCCTCTGTATCATCTCCCACTCAACATTATCTCCTCCACTGGACTTTCATTTTGCTCCTTCCTTTCTGATTTAATCTCTTTTTCTCCTCATTTACCTAAACTGAACTAATTTAAGAAGGAAATAATGACAGTTCATCTCTGCTGAGCTACCCTGCCACCTTTGGGAGAAGCCTCTTTTCCTGGGCCAATCTGCTTTGCCTCGTGCCAAAGCCCACTCAGAGACACACAGTGGGCTGATGGGGGCTGATGTCTGAAATGTAATGGAATAAAAGATGTGCCTTTGCCAGATGTAGGAAATAATTCACACATGTATTTTGTGTACAGGGAAAGGTGAGCTTGTGTCCTTTGTGTGTGTGTGTGTGTGTGTGTGTGTGTGTGTGTCCTTTGTGTGTGTGTGTGTGTGTGTGTGTGTGTGTGTGTGTGTGTGTGAGAGAGAGAGTGCATGGTTTGACTTGGTATGCAAGCTCATTTGAGCTGTCTGCCCACAGTGTACCAGTGGCAACTGTGCAAGAGCAGTGCTGCTGCACCTGTACCCACCTTGCTGACCTGCTTGTCACTTTGTTTCCTATGAGACCAGTCTGCTGCCTCTGCTATTATTAGACTTCAGATGTGAAAAATCTCACTGGCAGCACAGTCATATGGACAGACAAGCTACTGTGGAGTGTACTGCAACCTTCCTCTTAGACTGCCAGGAGACAATAACAATACAGACTGTCCTTTTTGGAATAAGAATAGTGCCTCTGGTCTAGTCTAATCCTTCCTGTCCATATATTCACCAGGGTCAGTCAAGGTACATCACACTAGACCATATTCATTTAAAACATTCATTTTGAATGTGCAGTTGTGTAGGCGATCGTGAGATTCTCAAGAACAGAAACAAATGCTACTTTCCCCTTGTTAATCCCTCATTTATTTTCCTCTTGCTGCACAATGATTCATTTACTCACGTCATTCAAATGTGTGCACACAAACATGCACAAAGGTAGTTTAAGTAAGTCTAGCTTTGCCTTTTGTGTTATGGCTTACAGCTGTCCTGTTTTTTTCCTACATAAATCAACATGTTTGAAATATGTTAAAACTCCTCCTGTTAAGTCTTTGTGTTGAAGTCTGGTGTTCTTCTTTAACATCTATTATCTTTTACATAATAAAATAAGTGAAGGCAAAGTTAAAATTCAACATTGGATACACTTTTAGTGATGCAAAAGCTGCTTAGATATAACAGTTCTTTGACTTGTTCTGGCATCACACTTTGAACTCTCGGAGGGACTGAACCTGAATTAAATGACTATACTCAGGGCCCACAGTACATTTTTCAGAGGGATTCAGTATAGACCCTCATATGCCCATGAAGATCTAGATCTTTAGACAATGTATGCCCTATTTACCAATAACAAAGTTAAAAGACATTTATTGAGACATCTGTTTTATTATGAGCTCCAAGCGATGGCAGAGAAAATTCTTTGAAGAAGAGCCAACTAGTTCAGAGTAGCTCTGTAGATCTTTTGGAAACTTCTGACACTCCTCATTATATCATAAATAAGCGCAGGAGCAGCTAAAGGGATCATCTAACTGTGCCCACACAAGTTTGGCACATCAGATTCTCTTTATCTGGGGAGATCACGTCTTCCTACCGTGCTTTGGCAAAGAGGGGAAGTAAAAGTGAGCTGAGATGCTCACTGAGTGCTCCCTAACAAACCAGGTGAAGCTGTCTGAGCCCCCAAACATGGTCCACTCAAGTACATGAATGCAAATGACAGGAGGTAACAAACGTCAGTCCTCAGGGGAGCGATATAAAGCCAGTCAGATTGTTTCCATGAGTACAGTATATACGTTTTAAATTGCATAGCGTATTAAGGTTATGAGGTGACACACTCCAGAATGCAACTGTGTCAAGTCGATCTCGCGTAGCTTGAGGCCTCTGCGTTTGTGTACTAGCATGGACCATGTTTGTGCTTTAAGGTTCCACTATGTATAAACAGTATTATGACTAAAAATGGGCTTAATGTAGTAGTAAAAGAAGTGCACATTATGATGCATAGTGACAGAATCCAGGACAAAAATCCTGCTCTTTAACGACTGCTACAACAACCTCCCATCAGCTTATTACTAAAATAGGGCATACACCACTCATAAGAAAACGCAACAGTGAAGCCATCTCGATAATTATAAAGATGCTTCTATCAATTAAGCACTGACTGGTATCGGCTGATAATTAATTATATTGTACTTTTGTGATTTTGTGCATTTTTGTATAAAAACAAAAAGGTGTATGCAAGGTTAAATTGTTGCCTTGCAACATCTGCTGCAATCTAAAAACAGACAAATGCTAGAAGATGTTGGAAATAATATTAACTCGGAGGAAAGAATAAGTTTACCATTATTCAAGAAACCGAGATGTTAATATCGTTAATGTACAATTAAAGATCATGCCATACTGTCACTGTCACATGTGCACCTGCACTTTGTATACAGCTAGTTAGCTAGTTATGGAACATATGCTTGTTAGCCACCTGCATCAGCAGATGCCTTACTGTAATAACTTTCACTGACTGAAGTATTGCTTTGATATACTGTAAATGCTAATATGTGCATGTCAAGGTAAACCATTAACAGCTGCCGATGAGCAATAATGTGAGAAAGATCCTGATGCTTCTGGCTGCATTCTGCACGATGTTCTCTTAAAGTTTGTTATTGAATTGAATTCAGTACAAAATGTATATTAATACATATTAGTGTACATACCACAGAACAGAATAGGTTTCCCTGACATGTAAGGAAACACATGGTAACACTGTGTATTGTAAAAATACAATCTAGAGGATGCTGAGAGTCTGGAGTCCATCCCAGCATGCACTGAGTGAGAGGCAGTGAAATAGTCTGGATAGATTTCCAATCCATCAGGGTCAACATATTCACAATCCTGCTTGGCAATGTAGAGTCCCAAATCCATTTGCATGTGTTTGGAGTATGAGAGAAAACTCAGAGCCCCTGGAGGCAACCCACACACCCATCGGGAGAACATGCAAACTTAATATAGAAATGGCTTTGGCTGAAGATTAAAACCAGAACTCTCTTTTGTGAGAGGACAGTGCTAACTACCAAGCTATTCTGCTGCCAGAGTAACATGTGGTTGGTTGCTGGTATTCCCCGTCATAACTTAACACCATTTTAATGACTCAATTAGATGGCAAATGCTGAAAATTACTGTTAGGCACCATAAAAGTACTGTGACATTTACCGCTGACCCCCAAAGGATTCAAAACTTTAACATCTGGAAAGCTTGGAAAAGCTCTAATCAATTCTCACCTATTTTGCACTTGACTAGCAAAGTTACTGCTGAACAAATTAAATCACATCAGTAGGGAAATAAGGAAGCATGCAAATTTGCAAATTGGATTAGCCCACCTGATGATGGAAGAGGACTGTGACAAGTTCAGTTGTTGCCAGTTTTTTTTCTCTGCCTTTTTCCATCTGACTGGCTTGTTGACCATCGACACACTTGCCAAGCAAATGCATAAATGCATGACAAGCAGCACTAATGCAGCTTGTGAGCGCTTGTTATTCTTCTTAAATGGGCTTGATTGCACTCTGCACATCAGTATAGTGAAGCATCATAAGAGTCATAAGAGGGTTTTCTTTTTTAACAACTGCTTCCTTTAGATTATCAGACCAGTATGAAAACATGGACGTTGGGAAGTCGAGCAGTGACATTTTCCCTTCGTTCTCCATTCTGCCATGCCCTTGAGCAAGGCACATAACCCACTATCTGTTACAGTGGAGATGGAGGGGGAGACATAAGCCTAAACATAACGCCCATTGTAGTGCTTTTCAATACTGACAAAATCAAATATCACAATATTCTTTGACTCAGTTCCTCAATATCGATGTGACTGATGTGTTTCAGTGTTTTGAATTTAATTTAAATTAGGGGTGAAGTTTGAGAAAACAGCATTGTAGATACAATATAGACAAGTAGGTAGACTGATTAACTGTTCAAACAAATTAGCATGGAGTGCAATGACAATTTTATAGAGGACAATCTAGACATAGAAAATGTTTGCTGTCAGTTAAATTGTACGCGTTTTGAGGGGAGTTTGGTTTGGTGGCTTTGATTACCTGTTTGCATCAGTTTAATTTGGTCCTTGTTAAAATGTTTAAGATATTTGGTCTGTTTCATCAGCACATGGCTGGTTTGTCATTATAGCTGACAATTTAAGCTACAATAAGTTAGCTATACATCTAATATTGACAGTTTAGAGACAGTCCATGGCTAGCAATTATACATATTCTGTACATTAACACATGCACAGTTACAAAAATATGACAATGTACTGCATGGCTACTGCTTCAAAAACTATCAAAGTATCAAATGTAGTGCTTCTACATCTTTCAACTGGCACATGAATGACATTATTGATTTGTGTACATCAGAGTAAAGCTTCAAACTTTGACAGAGCTCTGTCTGTGTGACTTCTGGAATATCTGAAACACAACTGTTGAAGTTGAGGACTGATATTAGGATGAATGTTTGAAACATATGAATGTGAAGCGCTGTTGCTTGAAAACCAGTCAGTCCATGTTCCCTGAATACATAAAGAACTGTTAGCAGAAATGTACCCCCGCCACCATATGCACACTCCTAGTGTGACACTAAGGTCTCCGTGTCTGTGTAATGCTTTCTCAAGCTGATAGGCCCAAGAGTAAAGCTGGGTGTCAGAGCGAAAATTACCTGCAAATTCCCTCATTTCAAAACGCTGCAAACCTTAAATCAACGGTTATTCAAACAAATGGTGGATGCCTGTTTGTTAAATTCAGTCTAGTAATTTTCATCAACAGATAAGTGTCATCGGCGACAGAATGGCTTTGTGAGTGCTAGTGGGATGGTTCAGAGACAGAAGAAGTGTTTCATTCTTTTTGTCTGCTGCAACATCTCCCAGCTGTAAGGCAACAAGTTTCTCTTTCATGCCGGCATCAGAAGAATTTCCTGTCAAAGTAAGAAAAGTATATCATCTCCAGAGGACAGGAGCAGAAAGATTAATCTGCTTTCAAGCCTATGCTGCCACACTAGGACAATAATGAAGCTGAGTGAGATGCTGTCTATATAAAATATATCAGCTACTTAACCTGTTGATAAACAGTGATACAATAAGCTGGCGCTAAATCCACAATCGAGTGTGTGTGTGCTGGCGTATGTGTGCATATGTATATTGCAGTCTGCTCTTAGATTTGTGGCACACACCAGCACAGTGATTTTATAACAAAGATTCAAATCAGTTGGCAATTTCTCACACATATTGAGCTGTATGCTAAAGAGCTAATTAACAAGGTCTGTTATGGAGTTCACAAGCTTCTCTGACATCTTAATTAGATCTTAATGACATTTCGGTTGGAATGGCTGAACCGAGTACCCTAAGATGAGGCAAAACCAGTGCTGATATACAGAAGGAAGCAGCAAAGCGACTGACACTAGAGAGGAGCAGGAAGAGAGAGAGGGAGGGATAGTTGAGGAGATGGAGAGAGGAATAAATGGAAATAAGGGAGGTATCGGAGGACATTTGTGCTTTATGTGTACCCACCACTCATACAGTATGTCCTGTGTTCGTTCTCTCTGTAAGTCTTTCATTCTATCTTGCCTCTTTTCCTCTCTCCCAGTGGCATATAGGACTATATGTTTCTCAGTAATTACTCTGTCCCAGTAGCATCACATGTCTCTTATGGGCCTCTTAATTGGATTCTTCGCATTTATTACCATGAAATTTCAGTGTACTCACTCTTGAAATAACTAGATATGCACTGCCAGTGGAGATAACATGATAATGGTATTTCTGGCAGATAGATGGTTGATTAGATAGAATAATCTTCTGTAGTGGCTTGTTTTGCATTGTAGATTGTTCTGCATGGTCTGCAGTGGATTGCAGGGAAAAGTCTGTCTTTTTTCTGGTGGGCAGGCTGTGTATTTTTAGAAAGGTTGATGCACATTTATGCAACTCAAAACAAAGTCAGTGGACTGCGATGAAAGAACAATGGGCTGCAGACAGTGAATGAGCAAACTAGTGCACGAGTCCACAGACCTCAAACTACCCGTGTGATTATATCATTTTTAGTACCCCATAATTACCTTCCCGCTTTCGGCTGCATACGCACGTGTACGCAGTACAAAGAGACACACGCCGACAAAATCAACACCTTGACAAGAGAGAGGGTAATTGATTCAAATCTTCGAAGGTAAATATTTATTTACCAGATGAGTTGCTCTGTCTTTGTTTTCCTGGGCTCAGCTGGCCTGCACTGCCCTTCACTTGAGAGCAGCAATTAGAGGAGAAGGGACAGGGAAATAAGGAGAGAGAGCGAGCGAGAGAAACAACATAGAAAACTAGGGGACGATGATGAAGAGCCCAGAGAGAGTGCAAACCAGAGATTACATCAGAGAAAATGAGGGAGGAAAGGCTAAATAGAAACTTTGTCTGAAGCCCCTTGCGAGGAGCAGAGCAAGAAATAAACAGAGAGAGTGGATGTGGGTTGAAAGATTGGGCAGCAGGAGACACATTACTAAGAGTCTGTTGGTTGCTACAGATGCTGTTCTGTGTGCAGCCATGTCTGTTTATCACTTCCCTCTTCTCCCCAAGCCCTGTCTCATCTCTATTCTACCCCTTCTGTCTAGCCTAAATCTGTCAGAATACAGCCACAAATACCTGGCAACAACCACCATTTACAACCACCCCCTCGTCTACCCATCTTTCCTCCCCTACAATGCTTCAAGCTTCCCTTCATTTGCGCTCCTCCCTGTTACTCTCAGCCTTTATTCATTTTACTTAGCCTTTATGGGTTTACTTAGCATTTTATTTGCCCATAAAGGGCGATAAAAGAAAAAGCTTGTTTTTCCGTAGTGCGATCGGCAATTCATTCTAACATATCTGGGTCCACAGATGCCTGTGTAATTTGGTGGTTTTCCTCCCAAGAAGGCCATGATTTTTTTTTTCTATTACAGCTGTAAAGTAGAACGTTAGGCCCACATGGTCTGTGCTACGCTCTCGCAACCTACTTGTGGCATGAAGCATGTAGTCTGAATAGTTTATTTTAATGCTGCAAACACTAACTGTTGCTGAGGCTGTTTCTCCTGTTCCCAGGCAGATGTGCTGTGAATCCAGGCCATAGATAGACTAGCCAAGACCCCTACAAACTCTAATCTGCTTATGTGTACCAGCCCTAGCCCTCATCTCCTACTTCTTCTTTCCTTTGTGAAGCCTCCTTTCTGTGGCCAGGCTGACTGATGACCTATTAACCCTCGTCTGGCAGGGCTTTAACTACCAGACAGCTTGTGCCTCACTTGGGCCTTTGGCTGCCGGTCATGAGGAGCAGAAGAATAGCAGTGTGTCATCCTGATGTGCTGTCAGTCAGTCATTGACTGACAACGCTGTCAGATTCTGTATAGTGTACTCTATCTGTAGCAAGTGGATAGGGATTGATCTTATTCAGCTCTCTCATAATCACTCCATGCCTGGCATGCTATGTGTATTGATCGCTATGGTAACAAACAGGACATGCACATGGTCTGTGACTGCCCTGATTAGTGTCTCCGTGTGCGTACATCACAGGTTCACGGAGGCAGATACAATTGTGATGGGGGACGTGACGTACGGGGCCTGCTGCTTGGACGACTTCACCGCCCGAGCCCTGGGAGCTGATTTCATGGTGCACTATGGCCACAGCTGTCTTAGTGAGTGTCTTTACCTGTCTGTGTGCATGTTTGTCCGTATCTCTGTCACTCTGTTTGCAGATTATACTATACAGAGGAATGCTAAGTGAGCAAGCATCAAGGACTCGGTCCTACCGAAAGTGTGCTGCATGAAAAGGAAGTCAGAGCACAGACAGACAGTCAGACAGACAGACGGAGCTATTGATCAACGGAAAACTTAACTAGTTAGTGCAGCCTGCCCAGCTCTAGTATGGAAGGCATATCAGACCTTTGGAGCCTGGACATCACATTTACCCAGCAGATCAATGGGGAACATGCATTAGGGCTGTCCTTTGAAAACCTCATGCAGTTCTTGAGGACCTTCACCCTCGCCCCCGCTGTCTGTCTCTTGCAGAACATGGGAGGAAATGCTAAATCAATAGTTTTGATATATCCCTGCCAGAACATCCTCTCCCAAATACCAGAAATGACCAGCAGAATTTTAATACACTGTAAAGCTCTGTGTTGCTTTGTACTTTTTTTTGTTTGTTTGTGATTGTGTGTGTGTGTGTGTGTGTGTGTGTGTGTGTGTGTGTGCGAACATTCATTATTTGATATTTGTGGAGGAATTATGTGAGTGCATGCATTTATGTTTACAAAAGAGATGATGTGTACACATTTCCACTTATGCTCAGAAGAACCCAATAAAGGCAAAGATTAAGGCACCAAAGATCAATTCATTGTGGGCTGTGAAGTTACATTAGATATTAATTGATGGAAGAGATTTGCAAAGAACTGGGGTGAACTTCAGATTCATAAAGACTCTGCATGTAAGGATGCCAGTGTGTTTGTGTTCCTGACCTTCATCACTCAATCACGAGGACATCATCTGCACGGTTTCTCAAGATGTCAGATACCTGTTGGAGATTAAAGCCACTGTGTTCTGACTGACTCATAGAGAAACTGTCTCTCCTGCGCTCCTTTATTCCCCTTTCATTTCCTCTGCAGTATCTGCTTTTGAATATTGGTGCCATCTCATCTTTTGTCATCATAAAGCACCTCCATCTAGTGCAGGACAATATGGGCAACATCATAAAACCAATGCAATGTTTTTATACGTTTCAAAGTTAAAGTAATATTTGCTGATATGAGGGATGGGGATTTTATGTAATCTTATTGAGGTTTAAACAACATTTTTGTAAGTGAATATCTGACTAGTCTGAACAAAAAACACCAAGATAAAAAGGGAAAAGGAGTGTGTGGGCAAGAGAGAGAGGAAGCAAAATAGACAAACCAAAATCAAACTTACTTTTATTTCCACATATTTCATTGTGGTTATTTACTAAAGTGAAAAAAATAAAAACAAAACTGGCAAGACATGGCTGCCTTGCTCAGATAATGTCAGGCCAGCTGCCATAGCTCTAAGTAATATTGGACCTCCTTCCACATCACAAGCAGGTCCTCACTATTTTGGTGGCATGACTCATTTTGAAAAAGCTTTGTGTAGCAAAACCTACCCAACTAAAGTTGGTGCTTTAGTTTTAGCTATGTTATTGACGTTCACCAGCATGACACCTGGGTTTAAATAACAGGCCAGTTCCCATCCATAGACGTGTATCACTTGATATGTATTACTTCAGGTGTAATGAACAATAATAACATTTGAGTATAGATTTGCTCAGAATGTGCATGGCCTGGACATAGAGTCCAGTCACACTTCTTTCAAAATTCAGGTCACAATTCACCAATCACTGCTAACTGCTTTCTGATATCGTATAACAATGATAATAATAACAACAATAACAATTTTCTCATATCAGGACACATGCTTCACCACTCATTTTAATACCCTATTTGCGAACTCCGGAGTGTGTACGATCCAATTTCTTTTATATTTATAAACAAATAATTACATAATTACAAATAATTATGCCTAAAGTTTTGTTTTCGTCCACAGAACACCTCCATTACCACTGTCCTCTAGTGGTAGCGCCAACTCAGACAACAAATGTTGCATTAAAGTGGCGTAAAAGTTCAATTCTGAAATGGCTGAAGTTGTACTGCCACAAAATTGGACATAGATATTAAAGGTGCCAAATGATTGCTGTATTGTGCACATATTCATTGCCCACAAGCACAATAGAATGGAACCTGTTAGTACATATTGATTTGTAAACAAGCCATTTGCAAATAAGCCAGTATGCCATTATGTCCAACCTTTTCTTAGTCCCACTTGCTATCAATGTGCCTGTGTATTTGTTTACATGGGCAATAATAAGCAGCTGTGCTGAGTGACCTTATTGCTATAACACAGAAATGAATAAAACCACTGATGGGTCAAGTGAGTCCTGTCCATCTCATTGACTGTGTCTCTAATTGCAGCATCTAAGTGCTCTCAGGCTACCATGCTAATGTGAACACAGATCGATGTCACTTTTCTTTGCCCTTTACGTTTTGGGAGTGCCTATAAACAAGCAACAGACAGCTGTTAGTCTCAGGCTGGATTTTTTACTCAACTCCTCCAACCCTTTTAGCCTCATGATATATTTAACTCCTTGGTTTCTCACTCAACATGTGGCCTGCAGCAAAGCCCACCTTTTTAAATCCCTATCCACCTACTTCCCTTCCACACTCTGCTGAGATGTGAGCCCATTCATCACTTCTGTTGCCAGTTAATTGACAACCCACCCTCCAAGCCTCAAATACACATCCAAACACGCACACCGAGTACCCTATTACTTTTTCCACTCCTCTCCTCCATGCCCTATGTTTTGGAATTTATGTAGTACATTATTAAACCACCTACCCCCATCCCCCCATATTGAATTTCAGTGTTTTCCAGCCTACTTTCATAGGAATTTCTCATTCCTCACTCCTGGTTTCCATCCCATCTGCCTTTAGTCCTTTGTAAAGATGTGTATCTCACAGCTCTTCATTCTCTCCCAGTCCAACCTTCTCAGTTCGTTTTCTGCCCCCTTGTCATGCTTTGCTCCCTTATCTCTCCGTCAGTCTTGCTTTAATCTAGGCCATCAAGTGAGCGGCACTTGCTCATAAAACATTTGCACCATAATGGGCCATTTGCTTAACCATAAGAAAAAAAGTCCCCTTGCTCTTGATCTGTAAATTGAATGTAACACAAGAGGTAGAATAATTATGATGATCAACGCAAACGATAATTCTCCTTTCTTACCCGTGCCCTTTCCCCCGATTTTCTTGGACTCGCGCCTCCTTTTTCAGCATCTAACTCAGCACGTCTCTAGCTACCTCTCCTAGGCCCGGGTGCGTAGTAAATGGCCTGTGAAATTAATGGTATTAATAGTAATCGCATGTGTCCCTCTCCTTCCCTAAATAATTGAGGTCTTTGCATCAGCTCCTGCGTATGCTGGAGATTCACGCTGAGTTTCAGTTATATCACACGGGTGCCTACTGCAAGCTATATATGTGCATGTACTGTGTTCCCATATAGCTGTATCACTAACCATGTGCTGCATGTTAATGTTTGAGGCACTATTAATACTGCATATAACCACAGGGTTACCTGACATAACACAGTGAATTATTCATCTGTCTTTCCTTTGTCTTTGTCTCCCTGCAGTCCCCATAGACTCCACAGCAGGTATTAAGATGCTGTATGTGTTTGTGGATATCCAGATGGACAATGCACACTTCCTGGACACGGTCAAGTTCAACTTCCCTCCTGGACAATCTCTGGCACTCGTCAGCACCATTCAGTTTGTGGCAGCGCTGCAGGTGATTAAGCACCGGATCTGTCTGATTTTGTGTTTATGTGGGTGAGTCCATTTTTGGGTCAGAGAGAGCTGCCGTGGAGTGATTCTGTATATCTACCTGAATAATCATCGTCCCTTGTGTGTATTTTCCATTTAACCCAAGTATTTTTCTTTGTACAGTATAGGAACACACACACACACACATAGTGTACAGTACATACTTCTGTGCATTTGTACAGTATACTTTTTTTGGTACCTGGCTTTTATGAACAAGCTCGCACTCCACACTTAAGCTCAGTTCAAGTGTGGGTTTGAGAAATCCAGCAGCAGTTATTTTGGATTTGAAAGGTGGAATGAACTCGTAAGGCCCATCGGTTCAGCATCGTGCTCATCTCTGCTCTTTACATAAGCAGTTACAGCAGCTATAGTATTAAGCTTGGATATCCTTTTTTTTTTCCAGACTCGCTGCCTCTCTGTTCTATAATGCGTTCTCCTGTTTCCATTTGCTGTGTTGAACTATTACCACTCTGGGCCTTCACTAATGTACCCATTGTTATTTTTAAACCGCTCTCTGCCCATGTGGGTCATATTTTATGTTGGGGTGTTTTGAGTGCATCCATGTGTGTATGTGTCTCTGTGTTTGTAGTTGTGTATTGTATGCATGTGTGCCTCCATCTCGCTCATGTCTTATGGTGTGTAGGCTTGTTGAGGTCACACAGTATGGGCGGGAGAAGCTGGGAGTTCACCCATGTTCCCTGTGGTCTGCCTTAAATTAGCCTTAAATCGTTCAATTTATGCTTCCACCTCCAAGCACACTAACTTTTTGCTGTAATTGTTTGTTCTCTCATCTTCTCACTTGGCTTTAATGAATGTAGGTGTTTGGAAGAGTTGATTTTTTTTTTAGTATTAGAGCGCTCTTTTCAATATTTATTTCCCTTGTTGATGTGTTGATATTCTTCTTCACTACATCTTTTTATTATAAGCATTTGTTAGTATGACATGCCATGTGTTAGACATTTTCTTTCTCTGTGCTTTGTAGAATCATGAATCTATACATTTAACCATGAGTGGCCACCAACCATGAGAGAGTTAAATCTCTGGGAGAATTAGTGTCATGCATGACTCATTCAGGATCACTTCAGGGGCACATTTTCAGTGTAATCTTTACTGACCTTTCTCATTCTTTGTGTCATTGCCCTCTGTCAGTCCTTCATCTTTTGAATACTGCTTCCGCTTTTCTCCTTCTGCGCACATATTCCGTGTCTTCTGTCTCAATTGCATCAATTTTCTGTGTCATCTGTCTCTGTTGTTAGCTATTCGTTAATACAAAGGAAAAAGGAGTGGAGCTGTCAAATGTAGAAAAGCGAGAACATTTGATATGCTAAATACACATATTCAGCCTATAAAATTCCCTCACTCTTTCTTTTTTTCTCACAAGTAGGCACTCAATGGCAACACAAACACAAAACAGGCTTGGATCAGCAGCTACTCTGGATTCATTTCAAGCTTGGCGCATCAAGATGTTTATGAAAAAGCAGAGACTGACAGTCATAACATAAACCTTAAATACAAAGCAATAATGGGATGCTTTCACTATCGATAAAGAGTACCGTACATGTGATCCTCTAATATAACGACATACTGAACACAGAAACAGTTTACAATATTCGCAAGGGAAGACATGCTGAAACACATAATGCTCTGGAGGTAGCCCACTGAATAATCCAATATATATGAAACTAATAAGGACTGACCAGGGGAAAATACACAATATACAAAACGTTATCAAAAGACAGATTCAATTCCTCATTAAGCTCATTCTTCATGCCTGTATTTGTGCACATATTTAGCATATTCGATTTTCTAATTTTCCTGCATTTGATGGCACCCCTCGTTTTAATTTTTAATTTAATCATTGACCTTTGGAAGATTTTTCCTACTGTTTAAAGTGGTTATCTATTCTTTCCCTTACTTCTTCTCTATAATTTTCTTAAAACTGGATGTGATCTACTGTTAAACAACACAAGAAGAGGTCTTAGTGCATGGTTTCTGTTTAGCCTTCAACTTCTAATGATGTGTACAAGTCATCCAAGGACTACTTAAAGACTCTGCCTCATAGCACTCTTTTTGGAGGGCCCTTCCAAACCTAGGGCTACTCCAAAACAAGGGAAAGGGTTAAGGGTGAGCTCATCAAAACATGTGAATCTCTAACCATCTTTCCTTCTCCCTTCCTCCATGCTGCAGGCTGTGAGTGCAGTGCTCAAGCGAGAGTATGATGTGTTAGTCCCACAGTGTCGACCTCTGTCACCCGGAGAAATTCTGGGCTGTACCTCTCCTCGCTTGGACCGCCATGTCAATGCCATAATGTAAGAAGCCTCCTTCCTCCTGTCTCCCACCTCACAGTTTCAGCCCAGGTCCTGTCCTTTCTTCCTGTTAGTTAGTAGAGATATCCAGATAATAAAAGACATCCAGCCTTGACTCATCCAGAAACCTCCCCAGAGCTACCATAATTATCCCTGCCATTGCCATGCCCACCCATGTGACATGGGGAATAATCAGTATGACATCACACCAGGCATAGCTAGCTGTGACAACCAGCTATGTCTGTGTGCTTCTGATCAGGCTTCTATTATATACAGCCAGAAACAGCCAGATGCTGATCCAGAACGGCGAGGCTAAAAATACCTTCACACCATGCAAAGGATTGAATTGTCAAGCCAGACAGACACGGCTGTTTCAAACCAACCACACACATCCACATGCTCACCAATTTTCCACGTTTTAAAGAATTGTTTTCACAAAGCGTGACACCTACTGTGGCACATTCATGGTGAGAATTGATCAACTGTGCGACATGTCACCATTTGTCTTTAAATTTGTTTCAGCTTGTGTGATTGCCTGTTTTAAGTTCTTATTTCCCCCCTTCATTTCCTCTAAATGGGGAAAAAAAGATGATGAATCCAGTAGGTAGCTGCATGTGTCCTCAACATAAATGCTGTGCATGTGAGACTTGTCAAAGTGATGCTTATCCTCCCTGCAGTACAGGGAGTGCCAGTGCTCTAGCAAAGTAACAGATCAGGCAACAAACAACACCTCCGCAGCCACTTTGTGTCTACATCTTGTGCAGCTCTGCAGTAGAGAGAATCCTATGCTTTGTGGTGCTCAGTGAGTTGGAGTAATTCCCCGGGTATAATTATGCCTAGGTGCATCACCCGGTACGTCTGATCCGCACACATCTAGTGTTAGTCCACGTGATTAAAACCTCCCAGTGCATGAGATTAAAATGGCTACACAAGGACAAGCTTTGCTATATGCATAAGCCAGGCCCAATGGGAGACAAAAGCTGTGTGTGTGTGTGTGTGTGTGTGTGTGTGTGTGTGTGTGTGAAAGAAGTGGAAGGGTTAGGGTGTGCATCTTTGATGTGTGAGTTGGGGTGTGTAGGGGTGTGATGGGAGAGAGAATCGATTAGGCTGCCGAAGCTTAATTACTGAGTAATAGTTTCCCTCTATTAACAAGCTTCCTTTTACCTCAGTGAATTGCTATTAACGTATTGACACAGTTGATTATACACTATCTCCAAGAGAAGCAGCACAGAACAAGCTCTTTTTAACAGTGCATGGTTTTGTTCATGGCCTTTAACAGTACAATAGATAAATATTTAACATTGGGTTATCTTACATTCATTAAAAATGAGTCAGTGCTCCCAAAGAAAGACCCTTTTCACAGCAGACATTTTGACTTGTCAAAGCAGGAAAAACAGAGGTTAAATTAATAACATGTATGATGGCTACATTCCATTTAAGTGAGCCAGTTCCAGGGCTCTGATGTTGCACATGGTCACTCACTGACATGGCTTACTGGGACACTTAATGGAATGGAGGGCATTGTTTATGTTATTATTTATACCTGTGCTTTTCCTGCTTTGACAAGTCAAAATGTCTGCCATGAAAATGGTCTAGTGCATTTTACCTAAGCTTTGAGCTACTTGAGCATTATGGAGAATGAGTAGTGGTGTATTGTATTTGTCTTTGAGGCCTGTCTTGAAGCTTTAGAAAGGTCCTGGTCTCTCTCATTTGCAACAAAGCTGAAAAGTGCATTGAAAAGAGCTATAAGAAATGATCAGTCAACCATTTCTCTCTGGTGCCTCTACTCTAACTCTCGCTCGTAATAGAGCATTATGAAGATGTGAATGTGAAGATACGGTGTTGCATAACGCACAGACGCATAGCATTACCATTACAGGGGGAGCACTTTTACAAAGAACAATAGAATATGGATGGAAGGACTGTGATCGCAGGGAGAGCTAGAGCACACCAGCCTCTTAATGCTGCAGAGAGCTGAGGACAACTGTGGCTGAAGTGCAGCAGGCTTATTGTTGGGAACATAATTATATGAGGGCCTTGGATGTTGCTAAGCAAAGGGAAGCTGCACAACAGAGGCTCTGCACGAGTTCATTTTGTGTTGTCATTCAGTGATATTTGTGACACATACACACGCATAGTGAGACACACAAACACACTTATAAATAAAGTCTTGGGTAGACATGTCTCCAGGTAGCCTATATGGCAAACCACCCACAGCCTGTTCCAAGCTGCTCTAAAAGCTGACCAATTAGTGGGTTTAATTGCATGTCCTGTCTCAGTAGGCCTACTGAGACTGTACATTAATGAGTAGGGGTACTGACCTGAGCCCCCTCACACTAACAGCAGGATTCCTCGCAGCCTGACCCTGAGAGGGGGGTTTATGTAAGATTGTTCTGCCTGACCTTGTGTTTTCAGGCACCTACATGCCCCTGCGTACTTATAGTTTGTGAACTCTTCCTCCGCTCGGGCTCCGGTGAATCCCCAGCACCAGACCCTGGGTTAATTGGAAGGGCTTGCATTCTCTGTAAACAGCATGCTCCAATCGTTGGGGTCATGTTCCCGGACAACAAAGATGGGCAGGCCCTCCACCCCAGCCTCAGGCCTTCTGCCTGGTAACACTTTGGTCTTCTGTTAAAAGGCTGCAGAGAGGAATGGATTCAAAAAGAGGATAGGAGAATAATAGGCCAGTATTTATTTTGTTTGCACATTGAATTTCGATTGTCTAGAGGGGGTTTCCTTTCCACAAATTATTTTTCTTCATTTCTTTTCTTCACATCTAACATTGAAATGATTGGTGTTTTTCTATAGTTATCTGGGAGATGGAAGATTTCACCTGGAGTCAATCATGATTGCAAACCCAGATATCCCTGCCTACAGGTATTGTGTGGCACCATTTTTCGTTTCTCTGTAATTTATATACTGACATCATCTACAAATTTTTTGTTGTAGTCAATTACCATTACAGCTCTAATGTTATTCACACAATTAAGGAGAGAATTAAGCAGTTTCACAAATATATATTTAGAAACATATGTGATCACCTATTAAGACACTCAGAAGAATGTTTTATGCATAGAAAAGGTGTTTTATAATGCTATTCAAATTAAATAATCCCTTGCAGTCACACGATAACTCACCTTATTGCAGTGTCATGATCTGGGGATGAAGTTATGTTTTGATGAGGTCTTGTTTGTATGCAAAGTGAAATTGTGTTGTTATAGACATATGCACTGCCGCACAGATCACAGGTGTCTCTCATAAACAAGATTCTAATCTCAAGTGAACTCCTTGTACCGGAGGAAAGGAGATTAGATGCTCAGAAATACCTCCATTTTTCCTAAGATACACTAACTCCTACTGTCATACTTGATGGCTTTTCATGATTGGATTTTTTCATCTTTTCTTCCTCATTTCTGTCTTCAAGATAGACACCTGAACAATAGATGGTAATGTGTACAATATGGTTTGTCTGTTTATGTTTATGCACTCATTCCTTTCACATCTGTCTCTGTCTGCCTTTTTCTGTCCATGTTTGTTCGAAGATATGACCCCTACAGTAAGGTGTTCTCCAGGGAGTACTATGACCATGAGACCATGCGTGCCTTAAGGCTCCAGGCTATTGACAAGGCTCGATTGGCCCAGAGATGGGGCTTGATCTTGGGCACGCTGGGCCGGCAAGGCAGCCCCAAAGTCCTGGAGGTGAGAGTCTCCGTTCTCATTTCAACAGTCTACATGTCCTGAGGCCACTTGTGCAATGGCTTGTAATATGTATCAGTGTGAGTTTCTCTGACAAGTGGTTTGGTGACATGATGTACTGGTAGGACAAGCAGTCACACTGGGAGCTTGTTATTTCACATTTAGGATGATGCAGCCAAACAGCCATAGAAAGTCCTATCCTTGATCCCACTGTTGGCCTCAAGGTTGTCTGTATTGGAGTGTTACTGCTAGGAAATGAAAATGAGAAATAAGCAATATTAAATAAATATTTAAAAGCTTAAAAAATACTGTAAAAATCAAAACAACTGACATTGGCTTTTTTCACAACGCCATCCCAGTAAATGAAGAATTTGAATCATAAATCTGATGAAAAATTCTGTCACTCAAAATGTTGTTATTGAGCAAATTCCCAAACAGAAATCAAAGGTTGAAATATACTGTAATAACCCTGGGAAACGTATTCATAGATATGTTTGTGCACACTCATGCTGGTCCATTAGGTGCAGACACATAAGTACGAGCTATCATGCATTAGCATGCACACAAGTCTGTCTGGGGCTACTAATCGATCGACCGAGAAGCCTTCTCTGGTCACTCCTAACCCACAGTTGCTCCTCCTGCTGCTTTCCCCTCCACTGCCCGTTCCATATTGTTCTCTTCATTCTTTCTCCTTTGTTTTATGCGCCCACTTTTTGTTTTTTTCTGTACTGTTGTGTGTTTGACTTTGTTTATTAAATTTGCCTTCTTCACATCATCATGTCTGTAATTAGTTATACATTGCAATATTGTAGAATGCATGGACCGCAACTTTAATGCTAGATGTAAAAGGTTTAAAACCACACCACACCTAGGTTTCATCAGTCAGTATACATTCTTTGGCTTATATTGGTGCACTTCTCCTGTTTGCAAATATCCAGTCTTGAAAGATGACGTTAGCATTGATGTAAAAATGTCAACCAGAGAGCGAAAAGTTTCATTTTAGGGTAGCAGGAGAGGATGGATTAAAAAAGGGGATTTGAATAAAAAGACCCACCAACTCTCCCCTAGCGATCTGTCAAGATTAAGAAGTGTAGTGTCAGATAACCTCTCAAGTAAGGGGACAGAACTATGTCTGATAAGAGCACAGTCATAGAAATGTCTCATGATACTCTGAAGGACAGTGGATATCAGTAACACTCATACCTTTATCTCACCCAAGGAACATTCATGGGATCTCTTCACTTGGCTTAGCTGCCTTCTGCATCCCTGAATAATACCCCAGTCCAAGTACCAATGCCCAAAGCTTCAGCAAGGGAGCAGAGTTCCTTGAACTGGCTAAACCATTTTATTTATTGGTATACGAGGCCTGGTGTCTTGGGTTGTACCCAATGGCCCGATCAAGCTCCATTTGAGGAAGTAAAGTGGGGCCAGCTCTATGTGGGTCAAACTACCTTCCAGGGTGGTGTAGGGGTCTGGTGCATTGGGAAATGTAAGGCAAAGCTGAGGGCCCTGGTGTGCTGAGCCCTTGCTAGAAAAATATAGTTGGGCTCACCTCTGTACACAGCACCTAAATTTCCCTCAGGATCATAAAGTACCTATCTATCTATCAACTCTGGAGCCAGATTCCTGGCTAGACTCTCCTTTTCCAGAGTTGCCTTAAGTGAAAGATGCCAGACGGTTGTGGGGACACTCATAATTCCCTTGCTGAGCACCACTGTGTTGGAGTTTTCCCTATAGAAAAAGGAGGTAACATCTATATTACTGTGTGTTAGGGCAAGGCTCTGACTGTTGTTTGCTCAGCCAATTGTTGGACCTCAGTTTCAGAAGGACCAAAGCATATTGCATCCAGTTTGACGAACAGTGATCCAGCCCTTTCACTTGCCAGAAATGGTCATGAGATTGACAGGTGGACTGGTTCAGTGTCAGCAGTAATGCGGGCATTGTGCTGGACATTCGTGAAGGGGAAGTCTGAAGTGGAAGCGCTAGATCTGAATTCCTGCACTCTCCTACAATTTTGAGCTCTGGATAGACTTTTGAGTTTCCTTCACTGTGTGTCTGGCCACATAATGACAGGTTGAAGAGACTGAACATCCATAAGGAAGATGAAATGAGCCAGTTGAGGTGGTTACATGGGCATCTAATCCAGGCGCTTCCGTTTAGAGGCGTTCTGGCCAGAGCCAACTGGAAGGAGACCTGGAGAAAACCCCAAAATGTGCTGCAGGGATTACACATCCCACCTGGCCTGAGAATGCCAGGAGGAGCTGGAGGACATGGCTGAGGAGAAGAATATGTCTGCTACCTTGCTTAACTTGCTGTCACCACCCTGTAGACTTGGGTAAGCAGCAGAAAAAAGATTGGTGGATATATGAGGCTTCAGAGACTGAGAACTGGATAAAATAGTCTTCCTGCTGAGATTGTTCACAGTAAAGCAAAAACTTCTGGACGATCCTAGATTGGAATGCTTACAGGATTGTGTCTGTGTGGGTGGAAGTCGTGGGCTATGAGATTTGTAACTTATCATTTGATATAGTGGAGTTTCACAACCCTTGAGAAAATTGTGTTTGATGTGTGGATTGCAAACCTTTCCGTTGATCCTTTTATTTCACTTCTTTTTATTCCCAGCACCTGGAGTCGAGGCTTCAGTCTTTGGGCAAGTCCTTCACTCGAATACTCCTGTCTGAGATTTTTCCCAGCAAGTTGGATCTGATGCCAGATGTAGATGCGTGAGTGACGCACATATACATACACTAACACACACCCAAATTAGGACACGTGCTATTCACTGATTCAGAACTGCTTGGCAGATGAAGTAAAAACGATGGCCCATATTCTCCTAGCTTTGCAGAAGCCAGCCCAAATTCCCAAATCCAGTCCAGACTCAGTTTTCGCTACAGATCATAAATGTAGAAAACAAATCAATCATTTAGGTTCTGGCTGTAGCCGGTTTAAGGCTGATTCAGTCGCTTGCAAAGTAATTTTGGTCTATTCCCCCTGATGATTTGAGCCATACCACAATGCAGTAAGCACTGTGGGGCTTTTTCCTAACGCAGTTAAAAGGTTGCTATTTTATTTTTGTTACTGGAAAGATTTGAAGAGCCTTTTATACAGTCACATAGTTTTCTGTGTCCACATACCATGGCTTCCCGCAACATTAAAGTCAAGATTACTTTCATTGTCTTTCACACATCACTAAAACACTTCTTCCATTGGCTCATTGTTTTCTTCATTTGCAAATTCTTAATCACTTCTGTGTCTCCTTGTCGTAAAGAGTGGGTAATTTATCTTTCACATCATGGACCCCAGCAGTCTTATTATGATCAACAGCAAGTAGTCACCTCAAAGTTGCCATCAACAACATTTGAAATGTATTCTGTAAGCATCATTGCCCACATAACTGGGGAGTCAGCATGATTTGCAACTGCACACTATAACAAGGAGCTGACAAACATCATAAACAAAATTGGCATTCATGTCTTGGTGAGATTCCGTAGTTTTGCCTTCATAGCAAAAACAAATTGTCCAGCATAATCAACTTGGATGCTTGATACATTTTCCTCAGCTTTGACACACGGGGTACAGAAAGAGGAATTTCATACTTGAATTCTCTATTAAAGTGCTTACCTTTCACTCTATACTTTTGTAGTAAGGTCAGAGTATAATAAAAATAGAAAAATATATTAGCCTTGCCGTTGCTCAGGATAGCTTTCTTTTTTTTAACCTTTAGCCTCCAATTTCTATTTCATTTTAATCATCTTACCATGAGTCTAAAAATATGTTGCCTTACCTGAACCCAAGCCTGTGAGCCAATCTCCCATAATGAACGCTTACTTATACCCTCACATACTATTGTACTACTAATACTACTATACTATTATTGGTGAAGTGTGACATTATTGATGCACTCGTGGATCTTGTCATTAAACGTGTTCCTGATAATCACAGTGGCAGGTGCTTAAATATGTTCTGCCCCTTAACGCTGTTATCCATCCCAGCAACACTCATTCCTGTCTTCAAAAAAGTAAACTCCTCTGGTTTCTTCAATGAAATATCAAGTGCTCATGCTTCAAGGTGCAGTTTCTCTAATTTATCTCTCTGACTTCCAACCAGAAGAACAGAGGTGAAGATGGACAAGGGGTTAGTGAGACACTGATGTGCAACAGCTCCAGTCACACTCACACAGGCACACACACACTGGCTCCTCACACTCCCTCAGATTGGCCTCTCACTGTGGAGTAATGAGAGGTGTGATGTGTGAGGGAGGAGTGGGTGAGAGGGGACAGAAGGTCTGAGAGAGCTTGAGAGTGAGTTGGAGAGAGAGATGGAGAGATGCAGAGGTAGTTGAGGGGGCTGTGTTTGGAAAGCGAGCGATCATGGTAAAAGTGTTTTTTTTTTTCTTTGTTTTTTGGCTCTCCTCTTCAGACGTATGAGTGCAACTCCGAAATTATGTAAGTCAGGCACGATTCACCCAACCAAAACAAACCCTCATTACAGACAAAAAGCTTTTCAGCAAGGAAAACATAAGGGTTTGAATACAAAACGGCCCATTGTACACATTTATATGAGATAGGAATACATTTTATACTTTTATACCCAGTTGCCAGTTTATTAGGTTTTTAGCTAACTAACTGCCCTGTAATAAATCATATATAGTGAGAGATGCTTTTAATATTTAGTCTACCTTCATTTATACAGATGGGGTGCACGAAATATTAGAAAGTTCTCTCAGTATATATTGAATAGCACCACACACCACAGCCACCAAAATGACCATAAAGTTTAACCAGCACCTCATCAACAGTTTCAATAAAAAATAAACATTACAACCTTCCTGAAGGTAGCATTTATTGCAGGTCTGTTGAAGTAGACTGCATCAGTTATTAGCTAGGTGTACCTAGTTAACAGACAACTAAGTGTATATACATCAGAATGCAATGCAACAATAATTTTGTCTTTGTACTGTTTTAGACTAGGGCTGGGTATCGTTTGAAATGTTTTAATACTAGTGCCGACACAATATCTGAGTTTACTATTCTCTAAAACAATACTTACCTCAATATCTTACTCTAAAGGGATATAAACGTTTTTTTTTTTACAAACCCTTTTTTCAATTAACAAAAGAAGACACATTTCCTAAATGCAGTCGAAACACAAAGCAGTCATCCAAGAACTTTGTTTAAAAAGGTCTAAAATTATCAAAATTATTATTGAAATCAGAAACTGTCTCATTAACGAATAAGAATAAGAATCTGAGCAAGAATTTGATGCCAGCTTTTGGTACTTGACAGTTTTTTGTCACTCGATGCTACAGAAAAAGTGGTGAAGTTCAATTTCCAGCTCTATTGGAAACCATTGCATTTATTCATCATCATGGTGCCTTTGTCAATGTAAAAAAAAACAGTTGTTTTTCATGTTTTTTAATGAGCCTAGGTTAGAGATGAAAGTGGAAATTGAAGGTTCATTTTGGAAGATATGACTTACTGACAACATTGTTTGCATCATTAATCATAAGTGTTTATTCAGAGTGAGACTGGACAACATCGAGTGGATCTCTTCTGCTAATATTTTGACACTTCTTTTTTTTATCAATCATTTTATTTCTTCTCGTTTTGTTTTATTTTATTCCCCTCACTGCTCAGAGTAGTTTGTAAGAACATAGGCATCCTACATGAGGCTACAAGAGCCATTACAAACCACCAGGTGTTTGAAGCTGTGTTGAATCCGGCTGTGTTGAAGGAGGAATAGAAGGAAATAGAAAGAGGGAGATTGAGAGATAGACGGTGGGGTGGTAGAGGACGCATTAGTGCTCAGCACTAGCCGACACAGCACACTGTACAGAGCCCACCCCCAGGCTTTCTGTGTCATTAGACACACACATACTCACTCATATAAAGAGAGAGATACCATTAGCATATGCTCTTAAGTGTGTAATTAGACTGTCCCCAAGCAGGTTTTAAACTATAGTACAATATCTGTACACCACACACACTTATCTCAACTAGACCGCAAATACCACCCAGTGCATTGGAGTCTTTTATCTTTCTGTTTGAATTTTAATTTTTGACTCCATTGAAATTGTTTGTTTTAATTCAATTAAGTTTGCCGTCAAAGGTGAACATTTTTCATTTTCCTGCAGTGCTGAAAGGTTAATTGTTCTTGCTTTTGGCGGGTCAAGACTGTGAGTGAAGCCATGCAGGCGGAGGTCCTCCTAACAGTGTCAGGGTGTAATGGGCCACAGCAGGTAATGCAGCGAGGCCAGGGCTGGAGCTCACATTGCATAGCAGTACTAAATGTCATGCAGCCTTACCTTTATATATCACAGCATAGTCCCCACCGGTTCTGCATCCTGCTCCTCTAATCCTCTTTGTGTTGAAGGGTTCTGCTTTCTACTAAAGGAAACAGATCTGTCAGAGAGGGACTGGAGAGACAAGGTTTCTATCAAACTCGTATTCATACATTCTTTATTTCAGTTAATCTTTGCTTGGGAATAAGTTGTGAAACAAGGCTCAACTGCCAGAGACAAAAGCCCACGTTTCCTCTTTCTCTTTTCTTCCCTCCAGCTCTCTCTTTGTTTCACCGCACCCCACGATGTGGGATCTCTACTGTGCTGGCTAGATTGAAGGCCAGATAAGGGCTGGAAATACAATTTGGGCCGCATTCTGAGGGCAGTACCTGGCATGGTACCAATGTGTTTTACTGAACTGCACCATTCAGTCAGTCTCTGTGCTAATATTAGAAAAGTCCCTTCTGGCTCCATGTGCCAGTCAGCTATCTGCTCCTTAGGAGGGATCCTCTCTGCCTTCCCTTTCATGCTTTCTGTCTTACTTTCCTCTCAGACCCTCCTCTCAATGCTAGCCCCAACGATTAAGTGCAGAGTCTTGGTTTGCTTATTAATCATCCTCCCTCTTTTAACCACCCCCTGTGTTCTTTTCAGCTCATTCTACACAGACACAGATACATACAGCAGAAGTGCATATGCACGTTTACCCTCCACCCTCGTAATTAGTTCCTTCTTCTTCTTGTGTGTTTGGGCTGAGGCGGTTTTGATACATGTGCAGTGTTTGGCTACGTAAAGGGCTCCGGGTTATGAATAGCAGCTGATGGACTTAAAGGTCATATTTCAGATTCCACATCTCCATCTCAACTCAGCAAACGTAGGTCTGAGGAGATTAGTGCTTGGTGCAAATAGCTCTGACTCAGCTGGCTCTCAAATTAGGAGGATGAATAAGAATTCAGTCTTTGGGGGGAGACATTTAAAAAAAAAAGTGTTATTTGAAAATGAGAAAATGCCATGCGTTTGCCCAGAGGGGGTGGAATATTTCTGTGACAGAAAGCAGAGTGGAGCGAGAGTCAACGGTGCAATCAATTCTGCAGTTGAGAAATTGTGTGAAAGTTGGAAAATGAAGAATAGACAGATGGGGATTTTGACGCAGCAGCGTAAACATGAAAGTATTCAAGCGATTACGGCAAAACTTTTATTGAGCTTTCATGTGTTTTCCATCTATTCTTCTGTACTAGCCTATACTCCTATGCTTAAATACCAAACAGGTGTATTCTTATTGACATTTACCTAGATCTAACGTTATCTCCGGGGCTTTTATATGCACTGCAGCTCAATTCATATTTGTCAATATTTCTGATGGAGCTCCATCATTAGGATTAGGGACGAGGGAGGGTCCGCTCCCTCAGTGGAGATAGAGCTGTGGATAGCGTTGATCTGTGAAAGCTAACCCCCCTAGCCCCGGCCGCTTCTCTCCGTCTCTATTTTCCCATTGTTCATTTTTCCCTCCAGCTGTTTACATCCACGCCCTCCTCATCCCTCCTTCATGCATTTTCCAGAGTAAACACTTTTCTCCCTGCCAATCTTCCTCCTCTCTTCTGCCTCTGTTCTCTTCTTGCTTGTGCCTCTTCAGCCCCCCCCCACCCACCTCTGTTTTTCATCTTCATTGCTTTCTCCCTATCGCTGTATATCTGTGTCCTTCTCTCCCTTTTTTTTCCCTCATCCCCCTCCCCATCTCTCTCATACACAGCCCCCCACCAACCGTCTGCCGGCTATGTAGGCTACCTCCGTGGAGACCGGGCTGGTGCGGGATTTTTATTCACACTCACCTAACCTCTACCTCTTTTCTTTCACTGCATTTCTTCTCTTTTCACCTCTGTTCACTTCTCTCCCTGTTTTTCTGTTTATGCCTCCTGCAACCAGCCAAACCTTCCTCCCTCTCTTTTCAGCCTCCCTCTTTCACTGGCTGGCTATGCATTCAGACAGTGTAGCGTGGCTGTCTTTAGAGCTGTTGCAAATCAGGACAGATCTCTCCAACAGATGCTGGAGATCAGGTGGAGGGAGGCTCCCTGCACAACCCATTGCATCACGTATCCACATGCAGCGTGCAGCCGCAGATGTTCCCTGCCTGTCTAATAGGATCGTGGTCTCTCGCCCTCTCTGACTGCTTCTGTTTTACACACACATTTGCACTCACTCATGGATGTACATTTGAGCACAAATTTGTATATACTTCTCGTCCCTACAGGTGGATCCAGATCGCTTGTCCACGCCTTTCTATCGATTGGGGCACAGCCTTCTCCAAACCCCTGCTGTCCCCGTATGAGGTAAACATGGACCTTATAGTCTCTGAGCAAGATCACAGCTGTCACTTATCAGAGGAGGCTCATGCATTGCGCACACACACATACACACACAGACCTTCGATTGAATGAAGGTCTGTGTGTGGATTTGTATAGGACCCATCAAGGCCTGCTTGTGCTGGAGATGGAGGTGTGCGCCTACTCCTCCCCCTCCTCCTCTCCCACCTTCCTACTCCCCCTCTATCCCTGCTATAAAGCACACACACACACACACACACACACACACACACACATAAAACAGCATCAGCAGAAGGCTAGCCCCCCCTACTGGCTAAAGGACCACACAGCCACCCCCCACCCATCCCTTGCAGCTGTCTTGTTTTTCTAAAGGGAGTAAGAGATAGATCGGACAGCAACCCATAAAGATCCATTTCAAAGCAAGTGTTTGTTTGTGTGCCGCTGCAGCTGGTGTAGCAACTTTCAGATGGGTTTGGCAGTTATGTGCTATTATGTGACTTGGCTGGTTAGCATTTGATGTCAACTGTTCATTCAATGATTTTCCTCAAAGATATGCTACTGATTTGAATCCTTGTGAAATGGCTGCGAGGGGAATTGCTGTCTTGAATATTGGATTGTGATTTGAAATGGTTGCTGTTTTTTCTCCGACTACACATCTTTGTGCACCGCTTGTGCTGCACGTACATTTCAGAATGAGGCCATTAAGAATAATGATAGTATTCACCTTAGAAGAAAAAGTGATGATCGTTTTGTATTGTTTTTGACTGAGGTCTATAATGGTGCATGTGAAGTCTGAAATTCGCACCGCCATAATGAGGAAAGCGGCAATCTGTTTTCTTAAGCCCTTTTTGTTAGAGCTCGCTCTGCTCTCCCTCTAGCTATTTGGGAACAATGTCTGCATTTAAATAATTTGCAGCCTCACTTGTGTCTATATGTGTGCTTGTGTGCGTTTGTGATAAGTCCTAATTCACCCCCGTCTTATACCTATGAGTGTTATACGTCTCAGTGCACTGTGCTTTTCACTGTGGCATTTACAATGAAGATGAAGAGGAACGAGATGGGAGGGTGGGGTGAGCAAGGAGAAAGGGTGGAGGGGCAGCGGCATTTATTTTCAGTGCGTCTCATGTTATATTTATAGTCAATAAGACACACGGCTCTCCTGTCAGAGCAGGGATTAGCAAGAGAAGCTAGCTTCCACCGAGAGAGGCAGTTGTTGTGAGAGGGGAGAGGAGGAGAGCAGTGGGTAAAAGCTAAAGAAATGAGAGGCGGGTGGAATAAGGGCAGAGGAAAGGAGAAAATGAAGAAGACAGAAGGATGTCTGGGGAAAAAGGCAAAAGATAACACAATGAAAGATTTATCCCAGTATACAGTTTGTGTGTTTAGGAACACTATGGAATTTAGTTGACCCACATATTGTATTTTTAATAGCTGGATATTAGCTTAATTTCCGGTACTTATTTGGACCCTGAAATTTAATTTCTCCATCTCTACTGCTGTTGCTTTTATCCTTTATTGTTTCATGTCCATATGAAGGTATAAAAAACATGTCCTGTTTCTATTTAAAGATGCAGCCAGTGTGTAAGAGAACACTACACTTGTCTGTGTTGGTACACACCATACTAGCAAAATAAACTACAGAGGCTACACACGAGCTGTGTAACAGTGATGAATTATGTCCCACTAGAAGAAAGATTTCATCACTTTCAAGCTGCATGTTTCCTTTGAACTACAGTAAATTCTCTAATTTGCCAAATGACGCATTATCTAAATTATCCCAGCTTGTATGAAGCTGAAGTTAGGTATCTAAATAGTTAATTGTTAAAAGATGAATGAGTATTTAGATAAATTAATAAATGAACAATCATATGATTTGTTCTTTCATTCAGCACGCTTGTTTGTTCATCTGTTCAGTCATTCAGCTGCTCTTTCTGTCATTCAGAATCAATATTCACAGGCACCTCTCTTCCATATGGAGCAGCCTGCACTTATGTCACAGCACTGTCATAGCAGTGCTATTGCTCTCCTCTAACAGCTGTTGTGTCATGCAGTGCAGCTGCATAGGGATAACATGACATCTCTGCCTGTTATCCAAGCTTAATATTATGACACCTGTCTTGTCTGTTGCATCCTCTCATCATGCTGTGGTTTCCTGCACCTGGTTTGCCCAAAAACTGCAAGTACAGTCCTAGATAACAGGGAAAAAAGCTGCAGAATCGTGTACCACAGCGCCTCATACCTTATACAAGTGGACTGGTATTGCACTTTTAGCTTGTTAAGCTTCTTTTTTTTTGTTTTGACATTATTTGTGATTACCTGTCTCACTATCTCTCAGGCAGCTGTGGCTTTACAGGAGGTTGGCTGGAAGGAAGTCTACCCCATGGACTTCTACTCCAATCAGAGCCTGGGGCCGTGGGCGCCCAACCACCCTGACAACCAACCTGTGCGGCCCGCTCGCAGACAGACCCAGGTGAGCAGGGGCGGGAGATAAAAGAATGAGTGACAGAGGACACAGAGGGGAGGGGGGAGAATAGCTGGTGAAGAGTGAAACCACACTGTGTTCAGCATGTGTTTGATGACTTTCATCAGTACATCACCACACTGACACCCAGTGGCACAATGGTAACAGGACATGTATCTGGACATCTCTCTTAAAGACGTGGTTGTGATCTTGACCTTGATGTGCATTATAAATTTGCTCATTTATTTGAAAAAACTTTTAAAAGGATAGTTAGATAAGGGTTAAATTGATGCCCCATATTTCCACTAATCTGTCTGAGGTAGGTGCTGTCACTTTTCCAAGTGTTAATACTATCACGCTACCTGCCCGCCTGCCTGCCTGCAGAAACAAGGCTCGGAGCCAGCAATCCCTACTAAGCAGTGTGGGCAGAACCAATGCGCCCCCTGTGGCTGTCAAGGGGAATGACACATCGTGACCAGCGCTGTCTTTGACTCACCTCGTGCCTGCCAGTGCCTCTGCCTCTGCTGAAGGCTGGAGGGAGGTCACACCAGAGGAGGAGAGTGGGTATTTGTCCAGACCGTCTACCAGCGAGCAGAGCTAAAGCAGGAGGAGCCCTCAGCCCCTCCTCAAATGGATTACCAGCCATCAATAATCCCTCATTTCACAGAACAGCAGATCAAACCAAATTCATTGTTCTTATTCGCATTCTCTGCATGTGCTCTGAGCACAAAATACATGCAGCTGAGAGAATAGCTTGTGTGTTTGAGCTCATACACGTTCATGTGTGTATGTCCTCATGAACAGAGCTGCTCTCTGCTGTGCTAAGAAAGGAATTCTTTCTGCACAGGAGGAAATGTGTGGGCCCTTTCTGTAATGAAGACACAGCTTTTGTGATTGTTTGAGAGAGAAAGCACAGGATGACCTTGAGCACGTTGTATGGAATTAAAAGTGTCTGTTAATGTGGGTGGGTGGCTTTAGTCAAATGCAATCCACTCGTCCTTGGATAATATACTTTTTTGTCGGGCACTTCATATGAGTTACCTTTCATGCTGTGTTTCAAAGACAGTCATGTATGAAGCACTTTTTTATTTGATGTACAGGGGGGCTTTTTTCTTCTACTGAAATGTGGATAATACAAATGTGATGCATTATGACATAACCTTGTCTCTCTGTTTCACTTTTCTAGTCAAATTCTGAAACAATAAATCAGAAATGGAACACTGCTCCTTTGTGCAAGTGTTTTTTCATCAGCGCAGTGCCATGCTGAAGCGATGGGTCTGTTTTTAAGGCTGAGGGGTGTGAGTTCCTAGATGTGTGCAGTGCTAGTCACGACTGCTCTCCATCCTCATTATTTATTGATGGAGGAGTCTGTCAATAAATAAATAAATAAATAAACACTCTATTGCTGTTTGGCTGCCACAGCAGAAACTGATTGACACCATTGCTTCAGCTGATCCCAAGAACTTGTGAATCTTCTCCGGGTTGCAGCGCGTTTTCTCGGGTGGGTATGATCTTCTGTGAGTTTTGTTATTTGCCTAGAACTACAAGGCTTTCCACCATCGTATCTCCTTGGCAACAGAGGCCAGTATGATGCAGCCCATCCCGCCAGATGTCCGTCTTTCTCATGATGTGTGTCACGTGTCTCACTGGTGGCTGTTATTTTGAAGAGCTCAGTACTTGCATGAATGTGTGATGCACGCCGGTCAAGAATAAATTATTGGGCAGCAGAGCTCTCTTTCAGCTGATGTTTGATTTATTTTTTGGCGCACTTTATCAGGGGGAAAGAGGGGAGAAGTTTGATAAATTTTCTCCCCATCTAAAGTGTGCCGTTTTTAATCTGACAGCCTAAAGATTTGCTTTGAGGATGTGTTTCAAAAAATGTCCTCGCTGGCAAGACATAGTTGTGATAGGGTTAGAATTCAAACCATTTTAGATGGAACTGATGGGTATTTAAATATCATAATTCAAGTAAAATTAGGGTCCTTATTACATCGCTAACAATATTAGAGAACAATAGCAGAGGTCTGGAAACTTTGATGCTTACCACAGTGGAATGTTTTCACAATCAAAACTAAAGATATACTCTCGTCAGTTAAATTAAAATTGTTAACATACATGTTTGTGGTATTTCTTTTTGTTGTCTTGGCAGCATGTACTCTTCCATATTAAATCCATATTGAAAAATTACAATATAATCAACGTACCTTACTAATAATAATCTCCGCCATTTGTAACAATACCATCTCATTACTCCCATCGTGATAAAATTACATCAAAAAACCAAACATATGACAAACGTGCAAAACATTAAACAAATAATTGACCAGCAAAGCATGAAAAGATAATAATCTTGATTCATCTGAAGATCTATACTTAAAAGAAAGACAAATAATACTTATTTGTAGGCCTGTCTTCAAGAATAACCTCTTTAGTTGCTTCTTTAAACATTTTTTACAAAATTGAGGTATAAAGTTATGGCAGAGTATGCCTGTGAGGCATGGCTCTGTACATAATTGGTTTTTTTTTTTTTGTTTTTCATTGCACAGTCTTACGCAAGGGCATAACCATGGTATAGACATTGGGGGGTCCACATTTTTTTAAATAAATTCTATGATATGTATATATGAAAATTTGAACATAGTTTTAGAACATAGTTTTGAGGACTACATTGATCATTTGAATTCACATTTAAAGGAATAGTCTGATTTCTCTGAGATAGTGGCTGCCCCTCCACTTCATTTTGTTTTGGTCAGTTGCTTACTGTTCACTGTTTTACAAGCTAAAACAAGCAACTTCTTCCAAACTTGTCCACTCATGTCTTAATCTAATTAAGATGGGAGTATTGCTCCACATGCAACCACCATCATTCACACACAAGATGCATTTACCTGTAGTGCCTTACTCAGCTACCTGTTTAGCTAGATTCTTACACTTACTGTCTATGTGCTCTACTAAACTGCATTATAGTTCACATTCCACTTTCTCACCTGATCATCTGTATCTCCAGAGCATGTCCCTGTCTGACCTCTGCTTCCAGCATGTCTCTCCCTCCCTGTCTCTCTGTGCTGCCTGCAGTGACCACATATCATTATTTTACCAACAACAATGACTGATTTGATACACTGAATATTCTGCTTGTGTTACTAGCTTTATTTACTTTAATGTAATCATGCTGTTTAGTTAGCTATACTGTATAGTAAGTGTATAAAGAACAGTGTACAGTAGTAACAGTTACGTGAAACGTTAGCTGTTGTCTTATCTACTATCCTAACGTTACCTATTTTGGTAGCTAGTAACTTACTGTCTGAATAAAAACTTGTATGTCCGGCTGCCGGTCCTGCTTTCTAAGCTTTTTAGGTAACGTTACTTCCTCCATTTTGCTCACCTCCACTGACTGAGCAAACTAAAAACCCGTCAGATTACCGTCACAGCACAGAATGACTTTAGCTGATCTGATTTTGAGCTTCATTAGCGAACACTAATAGCAACAGCAACATGCTAACAGTGTCAATCAAACAACCGCGAGTTGTGTGCGCTAGCATGGGAGCAACCAAGTGTACAATAGGGAGGGGGGGTCACACACTTGTGTTTTCCGTAACAAACAAAAATAAATTGAAAATAAATAGGAACTACCAAGAAACAGATCCGTTCACAGGGTTATATTTTACATATTAATATTTAACATGTTTTCTACTGTGTATTGGGGGGGACAGATTGGTAGTTTCTCAGTATTGGGGGGGATAAGACCTCCCCAAAGAATGCGTGGTTACACCCTAGGTCTTATGCAGCTGTAGTCTAATGTGACCCAGTCATACATTCTTATCAACATGTTGCAGTGTTTGTTTTTGCTTTAATAATGAACAATTTAATAATTTACAGAGCACAAAGTAGAGCTAATGTGGGAAAAAAACCCTGACTAGCTAACTATGCCTGTGTAAAATAGAGAAAAAACAAAATGGTGGATAAATAAAAGTGAGTAACAGAAAAGTTAATTTCTGAGTAGTTGGATGGAACTATTTGAGAGCATATTGTGGTTACTTGATTTGGCTCATGGAAGCAAACTAATAGGGGAGTTAGACCAGAAAATTAATGAGGCTCTGACCTGTTTAAACTCTGCCAGTCGCAGACAGACGGCTGTGTGAGTTCATGTGAACCCCAGTCAGCCTGGCCTGTTCTCTCACATTCATTACCAGCTATGCCAACAGCTGAGTGACCACTAGGTGGCACTGTTTGCATAGCTTATTTGCAGTCCTGTAAGGCATTCATGTCACACACTTCTCAATGTGCAAAGACTGTGCTGGGCATTGCATCACGTGAGTGAGTGTGCTTGGCAGAGTGCAAGTGCCCAGTGTACTTCTGTAAGTGGTGTGTGCAATTCTTTCCAGATGTGGCAGGAATTTGATTCCACGCTCTTTTATCCTCCTTGGCATCCCCTCTCTTCCCTTCTTCCCTTCTCCCCTGCACCCTCCCTGCTCTGAATGTGTTTGCCATCACACTTCCTCTGCCATCAGCACCCAGTTTCCTGTCCAGAGGGCACAGCTCACAGCAGGGAATTTGTGACATGTTTATTATGGATGTTGTGACTGCAGAGGCCACAGGTTTGAGCCTGTGCTTAACACGACAGGTGCTCAGGCCACGTACCGCTCACAGTGATATCGATATACCCTGACTGCATGGTCAGCTGGTTGCCATTGGTGCCCAGCACTTGTTTGCGTAGCCTACAGCAGTACGCAGTGATATGACTCAAAAGCCATCAGCTAATGCACCCTCAACAACCACACATTATCATCCAGAGGAGTTGATTGAAATAACACATTTTCAGCAAATATGAACTGTTTGGGTTAATGTTTTTCTGTGGCTTTGTCTGGTACCTGCGGGCAGGTAAAGCATGTCAGCACCCGTGATGTATTTAGTAGTTTATTTCTCTGACCAGGGAAAGGCTGAGTCACAGCAGTCTCTCGCTGTCTCCTCCTCTCTTTTATTGTCACTGACCCCCTCCTTCCTGCATGTCAGGCAACTTTTCATTTACCCTCTCACTAGGTAAATCCATTATCCCAAGCTTTTATCATAGTCTAGTGTTCATTTGCTTCTCATATGTTTCTTATCATTACTGGACTTTTCTGTCCAAAAGGGAAATCAGGCATGGGTGGAAAAGAAGTGTTGAAATATCTTTTATGACTCATGGCACTACAACAAAAATAAACAGAAGAGGAGGAGATTTGTTTCACAAGTTTGTTTTTGCATTTTGTTTTTTTCCCCATCAGTGTTGCTTTGAGGCAGAGTGTGATTTCAGAAAGCCACATGTGACTGGGGCTGTGCTGGGGAAGGAGTGGCAGTAGAGGATATGTATATAAGATCCAAAATTGAGTGAATAGAAGTCTGTATTTCAGTGTCTTCAGTGTTTCTCTTGTTCTGTATTTCTCTGTTTTTCTTTCAGCAATTCCCCTGGATTACATTAGAACTTAACAGAAATGACAAGAAAAAAAAACTGATTTGGTTTAACTTTGGTTTAACCTGTATTTACATCTGTCAAGACACTGTAGGTGGGTGAGAAACTGTTTAGGGAAAAGTATGAAGGGGAAACAAATCAATGCTTGGCTGCAGAGGAATGCTGTTTGAAAGATTTCTTTGAGTTTGCTACCACAATAATAATGGATGTCTGATGTGACAATGCATGCGCAATTTCAATTTCAGAAGAAGGTCCTGGAGAGCTGGATGTTATCAGTGTACAAGCTGTTTCTGCATTCTTTAGATATTTCAATAAACATTTTCTGAAGAGGCATGCACAGAAAGCCTGTCTTGGCTATTGTACATATTTTATAGCATGTGTAACTGTAAGTTATGTTATATGTATTTTGTCCTGTTTCCACATTTTGCTAGCATCAGGTCTGCAAAAGCAAATTAGACCTTTATATAGGTCCCTTAAGGGGAGAATTAGACAGATAGAACAGTTAACTTTGTCAAAACAGCCTGTTATATTCATGTTAAAACTAGTCTAAGTGTTTCTTTGATTTAGTTTGGTTAAGTAGAATCCTCTAACGGTGGAAATTAGCAGCTATGTATTTAACAACCCCTTGATCTGCATCCCTGTGGAAATTTGAACAATAAATGATTATGTCTAGAGGCTGCTGACTCTGTGTGTGTGTGGGAGAAAAGAAGCCTGGGCGGCCAAACAGCAATGTGAAGGAAGGTTGCTAGAAGGTTGAATAAGAGTCTTTAGTGGAAAAAAAAAAGTGGTGTAAAGAGATGACTAATTCTGCGTGGGAGGTCAGCCTGTCCCTGATCATCCGGCCAAGAGCCACCCCAGCACAGGGCTGTCACAAAGTCACCTTCCTCCTCTACCCACTCTGTCCTGCCGTGGATTGTCAGCGTTTTCCCCTCATGCTGTGATCTGCTGTTTCTCATTAATTAATTTAGTCTTTTCACACTCAGTTTAGCAGAAGGGACTAAGAGGGAAACCTGTAAATTTCAAGGGTTACAGATTTTTATTTGTTGCTTTACTTGAAGGTTTTCGTGTCTTTTAATAGTGGTGCGAGGGCCATTCAGATCCATTAAAAACTTGAGAGAGGTTTTGAAAATAAGTCTCTGAATATGTTTTTTTTTTTTTTCTAAATTCTTGAGATTATTATTTTGGTTAACACTTTAAAATAGCAAATGTTTATAAGTCCTTGGCAATCAGTTAATTCATGATAAATTAAAGCAGATGCAATCTCTGTTATTTTACTGGACTTTTATGTTTGCGGTATTCCTGATTAATTCTAGTGAGATGTCAAACTTGTCAAACAAGCAGGAGCAGCCATACTCAATACTCAATGTAATAGCATTGATTTGAGCAGCGGCCCCTGTATCATTGTTAAAAAGCTGGAATAATTACCAGCCGGTAGAAATTAAGTTGGTAAAAGCAGGGAGGAAATATGAGTCATTCGAGAGTGATGGAGTCATAGTTCTCCACAAATTACCGCATGTGAGTTTACCAGCTTACCATCTCATGTGGCTGTGTTAGCTAATAATATGACATATGGATGTGAATATTAATGTAAATGTGCTTTGAACGTGATTAATTTATTTCCTCTTTGGGTGACTTCAGCGGTCTGTCATCTGACATTCATGTGCTAATGATGCTTTCCCAGTAAAAACTACTCTAATAATGATTAGTTATTGGTTTTGTGTCATTACCACCTGATTTAGACTTAATCAGAAGAAAATCCAGTAAGACATTGGTCAGCATGCAGATTTACCCATAATAAGAGACTAATTGTTACTGGTTCGTACTGGTTATTTAACGTCAAATCTAGGAGCAGGCTCCCAAGAAACATCAGTCGCCCTTAATCGTATTTATTGTTCTATTATTTATCATTTTAGATATTTATGATTCTGATTTTTTCCTTACTTTGTAACCTTGGTAACAAAATTTTGCACACTTTATTCTAGAAAGTTACCAACAAGTTTGTTCTTCGTGAACACTTGACATCTAAAAATATACAACAAGGAGGCATTTACTTGTTTATTCTGAAATAAATGTTAGAATATATATTAATATTACATCTGCAAAACATTGTCACACTCGTGCATACACGAATGCATGACACAACAACAAAAATTTCAAAAAAAAAATTTTCATTAAACATTTACTAATATTTAGTAAAACAGTTGTTGTCATGACAAAAGCCATTATTTTATCACCTGCTCTACAGCAGGTAATGTTTCAAAATGTGTGCATCAGCAAAGCTTTTCTTGGCTTATAAATGAAACATTTAATGTCATTACTTTTGATGTACTAATCTGTTATGAATTATTAGGATATACTTGGTAAATGAAAGATAATGGATATTCATTAATGTATTAATAGTTTATTGGGAAGTCACTAAGTCATCATGAGCTTAGAGCTTAAAGACTCATAAACATTTATTTTTAAAAGTGTTACTAAAGATTTTGATAGGACAGTGCTGTAACAGTTTTAACAAACACAAACAAATCTTTTGATAAATATGAATACCCTCGAGACTCCGTATAATAAGTGGAACGCTCATCTTTGTGAAATGTTTCAGGCCACTTGAGAACAATTCATCAAAAAAGATTTCCATATCATGTCATTCACTTACGTCATTTCTCCCATGTGTTTTGGCACTGAATGTACAGCTTGAACCTTTTGAGTTTGTTTAACTTTTTTTTTTTAAGTATTCTTTCAACATCCGTATGCATACACAGGCTTTGCTGCACATGTTACTTCTTCCACTGTGTCTTTATACCTTTAATCATCATTTACGTCTTCTAATCTTGTGTTAAGACTGCTGAAAAAGTAAGAGACAAATGTTAAAACTTTACCAAGTCAACCGTGGATATTAAAAGCAGGTTGATTATAACCAGCAGTGGTGCCAATTTCATGATCTGAGTCTTACAGTGCAGAGACAACAGCCACTCATCTATAGAAGGACCCTCACCCAGAGGATGGCAACTACACCATCAGGATGAGGTGTTGATACGTCTCTTGATCAATTTAATAAAATTAAAATTCTTAAACCAGTGCATCCATGTTGGTCAGGCTGCTGAAGTGTCCTTGAGCAAGACATTGAATCCCTGCCAAGTACAAGGTCACTGCTGTGTGGGTGACCCTCAGCTTTCACTTCATTGTTTAAAAAACCCCCAGTTCAAATCATTATTACTGACAAAGATTCAAAGTCTCACATGCTCATGATTAATAAATTTATTGATAGGAAATGATACATTACATGAGTGTCATTTAAACATGCATAAAATAAAACTGATTAACCTAACATACTGCTATAAAGAGTAAATATCAAGATACACAGCAGGTTCAAGATGATCCCTGAGCTCTTTTCCTGGCAGAAGTGGATCAGTTTTCATCAGGACCTCTGCCTGACACTGCTGTTCTACATGTCAAGGAGTCTTCCCTCCTCCAGGATATGGGTATGCAGTAATATTCCCTCTCAAATATACAGCAGAGAACATGTAAGGATTTCTACTTCTGTATGCTTATGGTCGGGTTCATAGAGTTCAGTCACATATATATGCGTTATGCAGCCAGGCCATTTGGTTTGTATTAGTTTGACTTATTTTGCATTGTACGTCATGTACTTCTTACCTCCAGGATTCAGGTCAATCTTTACTTTTCTTTACCTTTTCTCAATCACTTGAAGGACATAAATGATCACTCCATATCAACTGCTGTAAAATATCTTCTAGCCAATTACATTCGTTGTGTGATTAAAACTACACTTCTGCAATTATTTTAACATTTCTTTGGTAACCTTCCCTCTCTTGCTGATTCTTAAATGTCTTGTGTGTCTTTATCAACAGCTCTTTTGCACCACTCTGGTTCAGATGTGTGTTTTGCCCCCTAGCGACCATGGCTGTAGACTGTTACCAGTGGTGCTGTTGCTACAGTAACAATCTAATGCCACGGTCACCATGGAGACAGTGGGAGAAATATGATTGGCTGTGGTAACCACTGACGTCCTCGGTGGTTTGATGATGTTGGTGATGCAGCCTTGAGTAGTGCTGGGCTCCGAAAGGAAACTTCATACAGTACAGCAGCATCTTCCCACTCATCTTAACTCTTACAGTCACAAAGGTGAATTTTATCACACAAAGCAGAGGTTTGCCAGACGTCAGTAGCCATGACTGTAGACTGTTACTGTACTTTGGAGGAGTTTTTAGCAGTAAGCAGTCTAGAGCCAAGGTATTGATGCACTGACTAATAAAACAGAGCAGTGGCAGAGAATTAAATCAGACTGCAGAGAGTAAGAAAGCATACAAGCTGGTAACAACATGCAGAGGGAAAGGTGGGGTGTGCAGAGTGAGAGAGACACCATGATGCTGCCCTTTGTTCGACAATTAAATGTCATCTATAATTGTATTACATAAACAAATCAAAGTGTGAAGTGCAAAGTGCTCTTTACAGTTGCCTGGCATATCTCTGTGGCGCACTACACAGCCATTAGTCAAATCTGATCATACGCTATGACATAGTGCTCACAGTAGCACACAACATAGCCTTTCTTGCCAGAGGCCAGACTGGTGGTTACATAGCCCACGTGCTGTGTTTGTAGTATTGATTTCCATGCCGATTACCTATGAGTCAGCCACAGGATATGGACGGACGGGAGCACAGGGTGGATTGGTGGCTTATGCAAGCTCAACTCTTGGACTGACGTCAGCAGTCTGGAAATTTGAGTGATCACAAGCACTCATCTGACGTTTATATGCTGGCTGTTTAGGCTGTTTCAAGTCGTGTAAAGTGGTTGCGGCGGCGATTTGTGTATTTTCATGTCAACAGTTTTTCTTCTGAAGGAATCTAGAAAGGTGAGGAAGCAAAGGAAGGAGCACTGTGAGTGGGCAAGTAACAAAAGTTAGACTTAGACTTGTTCCTGTGTCATATTTTTGTCTGTGCCTATCTCCAGTGGTGTCACTAGCAGTTTCTTCCATTGGTACTAACATTAGCAACAGTTATCTAAGTAAAGCTCTTACCCATATGTGAAAATACATGTAAAAAAAATCCCATGTTTGTGATTCTAATTCATCAAAAGTAGACCAGTTTGTTCTGTGACAAAGTATCTAGACTCTGTCACTGTCCCTGGTCCTGAAGACAAACACTGCTGGCTGAGTTTCGGCTGCTGCATGAGCCTCAAATATCTCTAGAGACGTGCCTCTATATTTGTAAGAGATACACATGTTAGGTAGAGGTCAGAAAGTTTAAAATATCCCTGCTGTTAGACTACCAAACTGATCAGAATCGTACATGGAGGGCAGAGTAACGGATCTACAAGACCATGCTAATAAAATTCTCTATAATATTTTAATATATGAAGAAATTTCGGATGGATCACTGACTGTATGGACACAAATCAGCTAAGCCTAGTTGTTGGTACTTGTGTGTGAGAAATCTGCAGCTTCATAGTTTGTCATAATGTTGTTTAAATCCAGCCCCATGCAGGCCAGCCCCCAGACCACGTTCAGCACCATGGACAGCGCCACGCAGCTTCAGCTGCTTATTTCAGCTCTTTGAAAGATCTTCGACAGAGTATGGCTGATCCTTTTTATGCCTCGTGTTGTTTCCAGTGCTCTGTCAAGTCGTTTAAAGCCTATGTGGATATGCCCCGCGCGGCCGGACATTAGGGCTAAAAACAGTGGGAGAGGTTATTGAACCATGTTCATTGTAATTCTCGTCATAGCCCCCTCCAGGAGTTATACTGGGGAGTTTTCATCAGACCCCCAGGCCTTCCCACCCCTTCACCTCCCTCATCTCTCCACCTAGTATAGAAACACATCGCAATGCAGGTTGTAGACGTATATAAGCGGCTCGCACTGTGTCTTTAAAGCCCTCTGATGGGTGATTGGGAGTCGTCTGCATGTGCGCAGGAATGACGCAAAATTGACTTCATCTCAAGAACGCGTCACGATGTCATTTCAACACGAAAAAAAAGGAAAAGAAAACACTGCCGAACTAGGGAGAGGATCTCTGCCTGCCAGTGTGAGGAATAATAGGTCACTTTATTTAAAGTAGGTCTCTCCACCGGCGGTGCATCGTTAAACTGATGGATTTCTAGGCTACCATACGATTGATTAATGTGCTATGTGTTTAATATTTTGGTTCAGCTTAGCCCTAACAAGCAACACATGTTGTCCTATACCACCCTGACTACACACACACACACACCAGTCTTGGCTGTGTTGGGTATTAATAAGTCCAAGAAGCAGCCCGTTAGGGCACGTCCCACATATGCTGACTGATACCCTTGAAAAAGAAAGAAGAAGAAATCAACTGCATGTCGTGATTCGCTTACTATCTGCGGGGATGCAGCCTGGTTAATATGCAGGCAGCGCAGCCTACACCCTACAAGACATTCTCTCCTTTTTTCACAGTTGTCACTGCCCATGTGCGCCAAAGTGACTCACACTGCAGTAACTTCCAGCCTCTGTAATCTACCGTAGATTCACGAAATGACACGCAGAGGAAAAACCGGTGACAGTAAAAGAGAGAGCTTACACTGATTTAACAATCTCGTCATTGTTGTAATTTCTTGCTGCACGTGGATTGGGACAGCTATTGTAATCATTCACAATTTGTAGAAGACAAAAAAAATAACATAATGAAGAGGAAAACTTACCTCTTGGTCTTCATCGGTCCAGCTGAGATTTCTTCAGTTTACGACTTGATCAAACTAATCATAAAAATAAAGAAAACATAGTTTTGCCATTTTCCACCTCGTCAAATTATAACTTGATGGCAAAAGCAAATTTGTTCATATATGATCCTATCTATATCCTATCTAACCTCATCGTCAGCACTGGTGCGTAATTTTCGGCAAAAGTAGCCCCGAAGTGTGATTTATTTTTCAGTCTCACTTCTCGCTCTTGCACCTCGGTATCTCCTGAAATTCAGTGGGCTGTCCCGGTGATCTGCTCTTATAGACTTCCCGTAGTACTAGTAATGGAGATGGGAGGGGACACTCATTCATTCAGAAGCATCACCTACATGGACGATGTACGTGGACTCTTACGTCATCGAGGAAATGTAATCGACAGGAGGACGCTCAGGGTTCCGTGAGGGGAGGAAGGAAGAGGGGGGAAAAATAGGAGAAGGAAGCATGACAGGGGGGTGGGGGAGGAAGTGTGTAGGGGTGGTGGGGACAATCTGTGGCTTTTTAATGCTGCCTCCTAGTCATGCTTGTATTTGTCAAGCACGTTTCAGGCCAGTGGATGAATTGTCCCCCAGGAAATTGCTTTAGAGGTGTACAAGCTTGTGTGTCAAAGTGAGGCGTGAACAAGAAATCTCACAGGAAGAAGCGGAAAAAGTGAACTTAAAAAATTAGTCACCTTATAGACCCTCCTGTTGTTGGCTTATTCAACTATGTGTTGACTTGACTTGTAGGCCCATGTGTGCCTAGCCTGTGTGTTTGTGCCAAGTAATTCACTTCCTTCTTTCAACCTGTTATGAAATACGTGCCCTTCTCTCCTCATCAGAGAATAATTACAAGGATCAAACAGATCTTTGTCATTCCTGGGTTACCTCTGGTAAGCACCGTGGAGCTGCGAGACTCCACTGTATCTGCTCCATCTTGCCTTTAAAAGGTTAGTCCAGCAATTTAGTATTTCACTTAAATAAAGTTGGAAGGTTTGTGAAAACAGATATAATATAATGGTCAAAATTAAACCAGCAGAGGTTGAGATAACCCGACTTCTGGTTACTATGAGTCACGTCCCCAAAACCCTGGATCCTACATTTCCCATAATGCAACTTGATAGCTTCTTGATTGCTTCTTTCATTAGACCCCTTTTTAACCTCACACACCCAGAATGTAACACAAGCTTTCTGTTATAAATTTGAATTCTCTGGCCTTCTCAGACTTAATAAAGCTCCTCCAGAGCCACAGAGGACATTGTAAAACTGTTTATCCAGGCTGAGCAGTGGGCTACGTGATGAGTAAACTGATCTTCATGTGTATAACTGGTGCAGTGCCCCTTTAAAATCCTGACGTATGTGAGAAGCAGTGGAGAACAAATACTAAATCAAATGTGTATTGATTTCGCCTTTAGGCAGACAGTTGATCAGCTCAACATCAGTCAAAAACTTTTTCTCATGCTCTTTGGAGACATTTTGGTAACAAATTTAGGTGATACAGTGGAGCTCCAGAGGCTGGAGAAAAGAAGCCAAGGAAAACCTTGAGTGGAGAAGGTTTTTCTAAACTGTTTGACTTGGTATTTTTAGGCGAAACAATTCTTGGTATTTTCAGATTTGTCCTCAACAGACATTTCTCAGAGCAGACATTTTGGCTTGTCAGCAGGACAAAGGAAAAGCACAGGTGTAACTAATAACGTTAAAGATGGCTGTGTGTACCAGTAAGCCATGCCTGTGGCTTATGAAGGCCTTATTAACGTAATCAGTTACACCTGTGTTTAATGAGTGCTAGCGGACATTAGCAGAAATACAAAAAACATAACCTAAATCTGCTGCCTCTTTGGATGTTGAAAAAAATATTTGTCTGAGGAAACTCATGACTAAGTCAGAACTCACCAGAAACATCGAGTTCAATAGTTTATGCGATAATGGAAAAATATGACATGCATAACAGATTTTTGTGCCTTCAGCTTCAGTTTCACACACAGTGGCAGAGTCTCAGGGCTGGCAGCCGGCAAGCAGGCAATTTTGGATAATGATTCAGCAAATAGAAACACATGAGCGAAAACTTTGAGGAAACCCTTCAGGTCTCATTGCTGCCTCTCTTACTCTGCATTTCACTCTGACTGTCACCTCCATCTTCCTTCTCCGACCCAATCAGCCACTGTCGCCACCTCAAACCAATACTCACACCACTTTTGACACTTTTTTTCACCTGCGCGATTTCAGATTTCTTTCCGAAAAGTGTATTAGACAGAATGCACATACAGAAAATGTGTGTTTTAAATATTTATGTGGTGTGAGATACCTCTGCTACACAACGTAATGTCTCTTTCTGGTTTTGCTATTTTTCCTTGTGAAAAACTGGATGCTTTCCCCTACTCAGACCCTTAAAAATATTTTTTAAAAACAATCCAAGAAGGGACATTAATGAGGGCTGCACTCCATTTAGCTTTACCAGTTTCAGGGCCTTGCCATTGTGCTTGTTGGCTCACCAAATTACTGATTAATGGAACAGAGCCCCTGTTTTTGGTATTAATTACACCTGTGCTTTTTCCTGATGACTCAAAATGTCTGCTGTGAAAAAGGCCATAACCTTGTGATAAGCGGCCACAAGCAGACATACTATAACTTAACTTTTTTTAGTTAGTGTTAGTTTTTTACAAAATCATGTCTTTTCAGAACAGACATTTAAAAATAAACTGAACTTCGTGAAACTTGTTTTACTGTAGATGTGTGTAGGAGGCGTACATCATCCATCGTACTAAAAATGACTTGTAAATGAGAAAAAGGTGTAAAAAGTATATGATTATATAATGATTCCTGATAATGCGTCTTCAACATGTTTCTATCTTTGCAATATCTTCCTTTTCCTTTTTTCTGCTTCTCTCACATACTTCTCTCCTTCTCATAGGTGGTGTTCTTTGATTGGCTGCTGATGGCGGATTTAACGTGTGTGAGTGTACAAGCGAGAAAAACTGCAGTTAGCAGAAGAGGGAGGGAGCGACAGTGATGATTCACTTGTTTAGTGTAAGCAGGAGAGCGACAAAAAGGAGGCAAATATCTACGGGATAAAGAACAAGAGGTACACAGGATGGGCTGATAGACAAACACTATATAGAGGCAAGACAAGCGGTTGTGGGGTTGACAGAAAGTGCTGGCCATGGGAACACTACAGTATGTGACTCACAGGAAGTCTGTGAATTCATCATATGGAGCCCTTAAGCCTGCAGATAACCATGTTAACAGTGTGTCCAGGGCAGCTGTCTCTTCACCTGAGTTAAATGGATTATGTTGTGTTCCGGATATCCATAAGCTAGACAAAATAACAGGAATGCCTTATAGTATAACCAAAACCCAATACAACAACAAAACAAACTCCGTCTCCAAAATGTGTGCTGAAACAGTCTTAAATAGAAAATTATGAGCTCCATTAACGTTGTATAGCATTTGCAGTCGTTGTACTTGTACACCTGTATTCTGTGGTGTTCCTGTTATGTTGCTGACTTTAAAGGGGACATATTACAAAAAAACTCACTTTTGGGTATCTGGAGTGCCTATCATCCAACAAACTGTGAAATAAGAAAACCCAGTCAGTTTTTTGGGGACTGCCTAGGTCAGAAAACATGTGATTCAACAAGCCATTCAAATTTTGCTCCCCTTCCTACATCAAGTGCGGGTTATACCCCCCTTTCTGAGTATCTCCACCCACGGCCTGAAAACTACCTACCTTTGCAAGGGTGCTGCAATTTTTTTCAAACAAGCGCAGGACCCGCTAGCATTATGTCGAAGCTACAAGTGGTTAAATTTGTAGACTTTGTAGTGTGGTAGGAATGCACTGATCCAACTTTTTGTCTCCCTGTTCTACTTCCAATACTTCAACTATGTCAGTACCAAGTACCAGTTTGATACCAGTGCTCTCTTTTCCCCAAATTCAAAATCTGTATACCGTACTGTGTAATTAAAATTTTTTATATGTAAGGAAACTTGAGGGTAGGGATAGCAGTGGCACTAAAACTGAGTTAGCGACATGCCATGACTGACTGAATGGACCTTAAAGCGAAAACACTGATTTTTATAATGACTTGGACAAAGAAACTGTGGTAATGTATCTTAATCAGGTCAATGTCGGCACGGATACTGATGCAACTGTCCATGAAATCATTTATTTACTATTAGAATTTTTACTTTTTTGAGTTTTTGAATCACTTTTTCAAAGAAACAAAAAACTCACTTACTCGTTTAGTGAATGCGATTGAAGCTCCCACTAATGATTTAATGATATTAATAATTTAGTTGTAGGTTTCTATGAGCCAACCCCTTCACCTACACATCTCCCTCCACCTACTCGTTAAATCCTGAAGCACAAGTCTTTAAGAGGTCCAGAAAGTCATCTCTAGAAGAGAGACCTGAAGACGTGATGAGTTACACAAACTAATGAGCCAAACATTAATAAGTCATACAGAATCAAAGGTAGCGTTGGTCAGTATTCTTACTCACACAAATATCAGAACCAGCTGTCAATGTTCTCGGAGGGGTATCATGAATTAAGTATGAAAAAGTAATACGTCACTGGGAGTGAAAATCTCAGTGCACCTCATGTTCTCATGCTCATTTCACCCCCACTGCGCACCCCATTTTCACCCTAAGGCTGAATTTCACAACTCTTCGCTTCAGATTCCCTCTTTTCTTACATTGTATAGGAGTATCATCTCCAGCTCCACCACCTCAACCCTCCTGCTTTAACTTCTTCCCCAGAAGAAGCTCTGCGATGCAGCAGTTGCATGTGTCAGAGAGAGAAAAAGACAAAGGGATAGATAGCTGGAGAAAAAGCAGGAGGGAGGGACTGTGGAGATGCCAGTTTGATGTCCAGGGAATGTTACTCTGTACACACTGTCTGATCCCTTGTGTCATCTTTATGCTGCAAGTGCACTATACCATCTTGTAATTCTCTTGCTATCCTTCCCACTCCTTCTCTATCTATTTCTTCATCTCTCCCCATCTGGCCTGTATCTGTATCATTTCTATGTGTGCCGGTTACATGAGCACCATTTTTGCAGGAAGAAAGAAAGGGAGAGAGACCCAACAGGGCTCGGCATTCACCTGCAGAGTGCTGCTCCTGCCCCCCCACCACCACACCTTCTCTCTCACACACACACACCACTAATCAGTATTCTGCTTTACCACTCTTCCTCTTCCTGCTCGTTCCCCCCTCTCTTTTTTTTCCCCTTCCTCTTTCCTTCCCACTCAGTCACTCTCTCTCCTTCTTTCCTCCTCTCTGTCCCTCATTCTACCACAGCTGCATAGTTTTACATGCACTGAGGCGCAACATTGACAATGATTCAGCCTGGTTTCCAATCTGCAGCTTGTTAGAACTGAGGGCCTGGAGCCATTTCAGCAGTGGTGCTACAGTACATTGTCAAAATAGAGAATTACCCCTTGCCCAGTGCAACAGTAAAGCAAAGCAATGAGGGGTATTTTCCTCAGTATCTGCTGTTTCACACACTCATTCCTCTGAATTATGGTATATGTGTTGTGATGCATATGTATTTGATTCTCATGCATATTTATTGGGGGACTCATTTGGTTACAGCATCCCTTTCACTTACATTGACATAAAACCCCTCACTTCATTCTAACATCACCACTGCTCATGAATCTTTCATCACACACACCCCCCTCCTCCTCATCCTCCTCCTCCTCAGCTCTCCCTCACCACCTCCCCGTTGGAAATACCAGTGTTAGTGGGTGAGAATTAATTAAACAGGATCACCCGAAGGCAGTTTGATTCCACCAGACGTGACTGTTCATTCACCGGTACAGGTGTGGGCTCTGTAGAAGAGAGAGAGAGAGAAAAAAAAATGTCTTTGTGGCTCATCCGAATGTGCCGACCTACCAACCAGTGCATTATAATGCCTGATGTTCACTCTTTCAAGTCAGATGCAGCGTTTAAAGTTGATGCTGCCCTGCCTTGTGCGCATGGATACAGTACGTTCGTCATCGATCGTTTTAAGGCAGAGGGCTGTTTGGTCAGGGTATAGACTTGGAGTCTTCCACTGACTCACCGAAGATAAGTCTGATACATTTGGTTAAAGTCGTGAGTCTGACTCAGCTGATCACGATTCTTTCCACCAAAGAGTTACTAGCACGGTAGCACACTTTGGCAAACAATTCAGTAGCCTACAACTGCTGTCCTTACTTTCATACCTGCCATTCATTAGAAACTCTCATTTTTCATTCATGTAAATGTTTTAGATTGTCTGTGGTATGTTGTGCGAATGAGTGGTGAATACTGTAGGTTATAAGGATGTGATGGGAAGTGAGAACCGGGGCATCAGGGAAATACAGCAGTCTTTGATGCAAACCTACTCTCTAAGGGACAGAGAAGAAAAGCGGGGAAAAAGAGAGGGTGAGCTCTGTATAAAACCAAGAAACCCTGCATGATGGGTCTCATTGGAATAACTGCCATGAACATTTCCAGGCACCCAAATTCTCTTTAGTAGCTTGTGTGCAAAAACCAACATACCTTATTTTTTATTTCTTATATCTGTCTGCCTTTTCTTGTGAAACTTTCTCACAGTCCCCAGACTCTTTCTGTTCCTCTTCTGTATAGCTCCCTTTGAGATGTTGCCTTGAATCTGCATTTACAGGGGCCCCCTGCTGGTTATAAACACATACTGCAAGCTGGAGCTCATATGAATGATATTAAACTGTATTCGTCATTCTGTCTCTCAGGAATACATTAAAATGTATCAGATGGAGCGCACAGTAGCAGCAGGTTTTACACATACAGTATGCTGATTTATCCTGATGCTGGTATTTATCCTGGCGTCAGGCAGCAACTTAACACATTCTGTTCTCTTTAACTATGGTTCGATTTCGTCACATGGAGCACCGAGACACCTTAGCTATTCTACTCTGGCCTCCACACCCCAGTCTTCCTCTCCCTATCCATCCTTCCCTGAGCTGTCCACACACACCGCACATGACTCATCCAGATGACTCACCCCCACCCCACCCCCCTCCCCCACACACTCACACATCTTTGTATTATCTCCCCTGGCTAACCTTGACAGAGAAACACAGAAAGGTGCTGGCATTGTAAGACGTAGCTGGAGATCTGCTGCTTTATGCCACCTCCATGTTTTACATAAGTGCCCCATGGACTGGGCCCAAAAATATTAGCATTTGTATAAATGTATCCGCAAACATCACCACTTTAAAAATATCTTATGTTGTCAAATATACTTTGTGACAAAGGGCTAACATGACACAGTGTGCATGCTTTTATTAAACCAATATGTTCACATAGAAAGTGACGCATAACTACGCTTCCCTTGCAGCGTCCTATTAAGGATCACAAATGTTCCACCATTTCAGCAACACAGACCATTCTGTCCTAAAAAATCCAACCTTTTTGTAAGATGATTCAAACCTTTAATAGCAGTGCGCAAACCAGCAATCATTCTAACAGAGTAGAATTAGGTGCTATTAAGTGGTGTCAATTGTTCCAAATTGTTACTGTTTCATTCACTTTAAGTGTAGTCCGTTTGGCCACAAATGAAATTTTGGTTCTTTTGAACTGTGTGTATCTAAAACTGAAACATATTTTCCACGTAGTGAATGTTACTCTTAACTCTTGATTTCTTGTCATTTAAATTGCCCAGAGACAAAGGACATCTCTGCTATTTCCCACATTTTACGTGACATTTTGTTTATTCAAAATTGGTGTTCATTTCAGAAATCAAGCAATTTAGTACACAGTGTTCTACTTGTATCTCCAGTTTACTGTGGAATGTTTTAAAAACTCTCGGGATACTAAATTCATTGCAGCATTTTCTTGTAATAATGACATAGCTTTTGTATTTTAGACTGAAATTGCACTAAACTCCCAAACATAGGTGGCTGGTTGTTTGCTATGAGCCACAGATGTAAGCTCTTTCTTTCAACATATCTAGAGATCAGGCCACCAATAGATGTCAGTGTTGGTCTGACAAAATTTTACTGACAGCTCCCCATTATGTATGTTTTAACACATCCCTGTCGAACAAATGTTGCAATAAGCCCACGGGGAACACATAAACCTATTTAGATGAGTTATTCAGCTTCTCAGCCCTCTCCTCAGGATACCCAAGCCACAAGTCTTGCTTCTTCTCCATGACTTAGAAAGCTTCAGTCTCTTCTCTCACTCTTCTTGGAGATAAAGATTTAATAAATGGGGGCTATTGACTTCCTGCTTTCATCTGTTCCATACAACCTGGCCTCTGCTGACTCATATCTATTATTCAGTCATACTGTATGTTACACTATGAAGATCTGCAACTTGATGTATGGCTGCATCTTGCAAAACCTCTGTGCTCTCAGCGCCTGCAGTGGAAAGCTTTCGTGTTGATCTATATTTAATACTACACTTTGCAGGTGTATGTTGCTACAGCATGTCATTGTGTCAGCTGTGGACCAAGCTCTTATTTGGAGGTACACATGCACTAATTCTTCATATGCGTGAATTGTTTCAATTTGCTAACTTGTTGAAAACTGAGTTTGTTTCATTGTACATTCCTTTAGTGACTGTGTGGGTTAAGATTGCGGCTCCTAACTGCCATGGGAAGAGCCGATATGGCTGTGATATGAAATGATTTAGTGTTACAATCTAAACCACTGCTGGTTGGCTGCAGCACAGGTCACCACACACTCTGGGTGTGTAATCTATCTCTGGTCAACCTCACACAGGATATGCCAACACACACTTGAAACCCGCTGAATGCCTTCCTTTTCAAAAATCCGCTTCATACTCTGCAATCTGAGTCAGGACGTGGAAGGGAGGGGGTAGATTATGGTGATTTGCTCTCATGATTTTCACAGCACTATCAAGTATTTATCACTGTGTTTGAGTACCATGCTGGAGCAGAACATGGAAACCTTCGTTTTATTACAGTATATGGCACTTGACTGTGTGACGGTTAGGAAAGGCCACTGGAATTCTACATGTCCACCCTTCATAGATTTGTAGACTAGTTTATGCTAGTAGGGAACATTATTTGGCCAGAGTTAGGGAACAGAGGATTCTCACATGAAGAAGGGGCCAACATTTTCTTAATACCAGGTCTTCTTTTCAACCAGAGAGAGAGTAGAGGCCTGGAGCTCTAGGTTAAGGTAGTGAAAGAAGGTCAAAAAACAAGAGAAAGATGGAGTAAACAGACATCATACTTTATTTAGATATTTACTTAAATGTTCCATGTGGAGCAAAGAAAGGGTATATTTACATTCAGTGTTTCTCACCACAACACAATTGCGTGTATCCTTGAGATCTAACCAACATGTTGAGTGCATTTCCTTCCTCTAAAAACATGTGCAAAGAGGATCTTTTAAATATAGTATAATGTGCACTGTTTACATTCTTGTTTTCTTGCATCTTTTCACTAACTTTACCTGCGCATTGCTACATTACCGCCACCAACTGTTCATCAGTAGAATAGCATGAAACCGACTGCAGGATGTGAATTGTGTCGACCACGTGCTCACACGCGTTGCATGTGCGTCCTTGTTAGGGTGTGTGATACAAGCAAAATGAGGAAGTGTTTCCTGTAAGCTGATGTGTCAGAAAGAAGTCTACAGAGACTCAGGTGTTGGTAAAAATAGGTTGGAAATGAACGTATAGCTGTTAATTGGTTGTGGTTAATCTCAGGATTAGGTCAAGTTTAGGATTAAAACTGAGTCACTCATTATACGATTGGGTTCATTATAAAGTCAGACAATTGAAACTTGACTCAAATACGTACTTTTTGTCAATTGTTGTCGCTTATATATATGAACACAGGAAACTATACCTTTTATGCTAACAGACATAGAACCTATTCAAGAATTAATGCGTTTCGGTTCTTTCAAATTTCAAAAGCACTAAAATATATCACATGATCTAAAGTGACTATTTTCTAATTACTTTGGCCTTTTCTCCATCTATTTACAATATGAAAACTTGTGTGTGGAAATAGATTAATTCCCTACTTTTAGATAAGAATTTGGTTGACGTGATCAACATCATGACCCAAGACTTTTTTGACATCAATAGTGAGTCAGTCAAGTCTGTCATTGCAGTCTCGGAAGCAAACAAAGTTATATGCAGGGGTTGACTCATAAGTTATACCCCAAATAAAACAAGAGAGAAAACCAAAAAATAATCCAAATTCAAAGAGGGCCATAAAGCAGATCCAAAATAAATAGCATGTGTATACTAATGTGCAGAAAATATAGGAAATCTGAACTTCTACATAATGTTACATCCTGTTTTATTTTGGTGATTCCTGTTGGCTGGTGTTTTTGGGTTAATCATCTGATTGGCAGGCACCTGTGCTGATTAGTGGGCTGAGCCAACATAAGCAGGCCCTTTTGTTCAGCTCGCTCTCTCCCTCCATCCTGCTGCAGCAGCACCTTGGTGGTGCTTGGTATCTGTTATTTTTTCAGTTATTCATTCATTTATTTCAATAAACCTACATGCAGTAACTTCTCTCCTGGTATTGTGTCCATCATTGTGTTCGGTGTTTGAGCCAGCCGTAACAACAAACAGATATCAAATTTAATGCAAATGTATATGATTTAACATATGACATAAATTATCTGGTACACTGATGATTAGGGTTCATTCTTGACCTTGGGAACACATACATGTAGTTAAAAAAACCTGCTCAGGTGTCATTATGTGTTTGGGTCACAAGATAATGCCTGAGCAAGTTTCCACTGCTGAAGAAGGCCATGAGATACAGTTGAAAGCTCCAGAATAAGCTAGTTTGTGAATCTTGAGATTAGAATATTTTATCACATGTAGTACATTGGCTAAATCCAGTGCTTCAAGGGCCTGCTTTATTACACAATTTCTTGTCTTTCTTATGGAAAGTCTGGTGAGTCAACCTTTCTGCCCGAGTCTGAAATGTGCACGTATATGTAAGTATATATGTGTGTATGTGTATGTGTTATGATGCACAGTGCGCGCTCCCTGTGGTCTGGCTGCAGCAGCTGCATGGCCAAAGTCACGTCCTTTAGTGCAATGCTTGTGGGAATGTGGTGAGTTTGGTTGAGACCAGCTCATAAAACATTGCACCCTGGCACTGTCCTGCTTCCCCTGCAGACAGGGAAGCAGCGACCGATGGGGAAGCCACACAGGCAGCCAGCGTCCGGAGCTTCTCTCTACTGCTGCTTTTTTCGGTCCCACACATGCTGCACCTCAGCTGACCCAGGGGTCAGGACCTTTAGCTTTTGGCCGCTGTGGTGTTCCGTCTCTGTGACCAGTTTCACTTCACCTGAACAGAGAAGAATGGAGTTATTATGAAAGCTGCTTTTGCTCATGTGACTTGAGCTAATAGTTGTAAATGTTATAAATTGATTTTATGCTTGTGTGGTCTGACTTTGTAATCTTGAATTGGTTTATATGATGGTCACCGCTTGTTGCAACAATACAGTGTCATTTCTGTGTTGGTTTAAAGGAACGCTGAAATGTGTTGAGCTGAAATGGTTGAAAAATTGTTGTCACAGTGTCATGGTCGCTATCAGTGTCCTAAAGCAGCTACTGAATGTGCTGAAAAGACATGAAAGCATACAATGAAAAAACCTTGGTAGTGAAATTTTAAGAAATGAAGACCCAATGGGATTGAAATATTAAACCAAAACTTAAAAAACGAATATACTGAAGTGACTAATTTAACCAGAATCACAAGGGGCATTATTCTAGTTTACGAGGGTCTTTTTTGTCAATTCACATGCTACAGCCTTTTTAAAGCATTACATATAATCTGCAAGTAGCACATTTATAAATGAATCAATCAAAAAAAGATCTTATAGACAAGAGCTGTAGACAAAGGGAACTGGACTGGACTGAAAGTAGGTTCAGGATCATATTTGACCTTTTGTTCCAGTAGAGGTAGCAGAAGTGACTTTGTGGTTTGCTGTTGTGTTGCGACGCACAAGTGAGGGTGGAAGTACCTCTGCCCTGTCAGTGCACTCTGTGGGTCCCGCTCCCACACTTTCACACACACACACACACACACACACGCACATACACTCACACACACTCTCATGTTGTATGGGCCAAGCAATAATTAAAAGCAAAAGAAAATCAGTGGTTGTTGGATGTTTTATGCATCATTACAGTCCATGGAACACTGCACCACAAGTGTAACTCATTGCTGACAGGTCTCATTTTCTATAATGTGAAGAAGCTAAATCGAGACTTCACTGTACCCATCATATTCACAGCTACACATATTATTGAAATGAGCCTCCGTGTGTGTGTGTGTGTGTGTCTGTGCATGCATGTGTGCAATGCATATTTGTGTCAGGGCAGAAAGTTACCTAAGCCACCACTGGCTCCGCAGAGCTTCACCAATTCCCAGAGGTCCCAAACCCAGTGAGCTCCGGTGTTGTCCTGGCCTCAGTTACAGTCTCCATCTCTGCGCTTCTGCCATGCCCTCAAACCCTTGGAAGGCCTTCTTCCTGCCATAAATGTCACAGTCTTCTCTCACAAGATAAATGAACCTGCAGTCATGAGCCAAATGAGATAATCTAAAATCAGCAGCAGCATCTTCTCGTACCTTCTATCTCGCTGTGATATGTTTTTTTTTTTCCACAGGATGTAGTCAGGATTTCTGAATCTGTGTAAACATGTCTAAAATATGCCTCTTTCTTTGTGTTAGCATTAAAAATTTTGTAAATGAGGATCATAAGACAGCTTTGTTGAGTAAGGAATGAATGATTTGCATTGCTTAGAACAAATTTATATTTCAGAAAAGATACATTTGCATCAAAAGAATTGAAGAATAGTAGCAGAAAATCATGATATGCAACTACGCTCAATTCACTGCAGCAGAGTGATAAGATAAATTGTACTGTGTATTGTAATGTTAATGTTGGTATTAGGTAGCTGTTTAACATATCATCCTTGGACCAAAATATAAATTACACTCCGCCTACAATAAGGCCTCCTCTTTTCTCCTACTCCAAGTGCAAGACACTCACGCTCGTGTCCATGTGAAAGTTAGTCTATTTGTATTACGCGTTCATCTCAGGTGCTGCATGAAAATATATTTTTCTCTCCTAAAACATGTTACATATTTTGCTTCTTCTAAAGTGCTAATGGAGCTTGATGATCTGAAGAAAACTGAAGAGCTAATTTTACCACACTGAATGTCAAGTGTCTGTCTAAAGAGAGGAAGAAGTACTCAAATTTTCCACCACTGAGAAAAGGTTTAGCCTATTTGTCAATAATAGACATATGTCAGCATTTATCAGCATTTGTCAATATTTAAGAGGCAACCAGTTCTGAAAAATACATCTGGAAACAGCTTGTATAATTATTTAGTTTAAAAAATATTAAACTTTACCTTACTGTGGGTCAAGAACTGTACTAACAAGCTAATGCAGCGCATATTATATATCTTGTTTTCTTGAATAAGACAGTGCTTTATTACAGTTTTTTACGATTGCTTAAGCACGATTTTGAAAACAGAGCTCATTTTGTCAAAACACTACACACAATTCACACAAGCACACACACAAGTAGCAAAACACCTCAGATCTTTTGCAAAATGAAACACTTCATTCAAAACTATACAATCATTTATAAAAACCTAATTTTGTCAGCGTATGGCACACACATGGTTCATACGATCTGATTCAGTTTGAACCAGGTACACACTGCTGAGCTCAATCTAAAACATTTAACATTTCTACTTTTCTAATGATATAGTCTGGGTTTGATTTTTTTCAGAGATACTGTTAGAGTAAAGTACATGAATATATTGACTAAACAAAACACAGTACTGCACACTGATGAAAATATTTATTTCTCTCCACATTGTAAAATCAGTCAGTGGATCCGTGCATTTCCAAAGGCTGCATTTTTCACTGAAAATCAGAACACAACATATTCTAAATGGAATATCGTACATAAACACAGCAAAAAACATTTGTGGAGACAAAAAAGAAAGCATCAATTATGCAAAAAACCTAAGCATCGTCTCTTTGCCTAGCTGGATCTGGCCATAGCACTTCGTCCACATCACAGGCTATGTCCTCTCTTGCAAGACAGCGAGGGAAGAATCTTCTTGAATGGTGAATTCATCCTTGCACAGACCCTGCATCAGTTTGGTCACAGGCATCCTCCATGGCTTGAATGAGAGGTATCCACATGACATGGAGATCGTAAACCTTCCACCACCATGCTGAATGAGGTCACAGTAAGGATTTGTTTTCAAAATTGTGGATGCTGGTGAAATCAGTTTTGGACCAGAGCAGATCGGTGGAAAGATAGATTGTCCCAGATGACAATGTCTCTCTCTCCCTCTTCCTCTTACAGCAACGTTGCCTTCCATTTTTGTTGAAGACAGGCTTTTGTAGTCCTTACTCCACAATTATGCACCTAAGTGTCTTTACACCTGGCGGCCATGTTTGATCAATTGGTTATAGGTGTGGTATTTTCAATGGCAGTGCCTTGAAATGACAAACAAGTGACATCATGTTAGATGTCTGTGTATAATGTAGATAAGTGTGTGTAGTGTTTTGCAAAAGGTGTGAGGCTGATAATGTGCTCATAGTTGTGCAGATCTGGGCTGAGGTTTTGCCCCTTGAGTGTCAGGTTTCCATATTTTTAATTTTAGTGTGTAAGCAATCATAAAGAACTGTAACCCAAAGACATCAAAGGAAATCATGACAGAGTTGAGAACATGCAAAGCACATGTATTTATCATCTGCGCATGAAAAAATACAAATTTCTCATCCCTATAAATAAACAATACTAAAAAGTACATGGTGTTAATTTGGCATCATAAAGCAAACAAAGTAGCTCTCTTATCTCTGGGTGTCTCTGAGCAAAGGGAAGCAGTGCTGCTTTTTGGCATCTCTATCTGGTTCTGTGTTTTTTATCTTTGGTAGCATTTGGTGACCTGTTTCTGCCTCACTGTGGTTTGCTTTTATTCTGAACTGTTCTCACACTTCGTGGTAGTAGGCCACACACACACACACACACACGTGTACACAGACACACACTTATACTCATGATCTAGACTTTCATTGCCTTTGTGTCTGTATGTCCCTCCAATAAAAAGTACACTTTGCTCTAAGAAGTCATTCAACATCAGTGAAACGCATATGCTTCAGCTAAGATTCCCATTCACTCATTCTCACTGTTCCAGAAACAGTGATTGAATCTTGAATGGATGTGATTATGATCTGCTGTCAGACTCTGGGGCCAGATCAGACAGATGAAGGTGTGTGTACGCCAAGCCAGCTGTTGTTGGCCATGAATGGTTCTTGGCTAACCAGAGTGGCTAGCCTTTCAAACAGACCTTATCTTCCCTTCATATCGGATGCTGGAAGCCTCTGGATCCCAACGTTGGCTCGTAACAATATAACAGTCTTCCACCTGTACACATGTATCACAGAGACACATGTGCAGCTGGACTTGAGAGGAAAAGCCCTGGAAAGGTAAGCAGAGAAAAGATTAAAATTGTGCAGATATTCTTAAGAGTGTGGGAATATGTGTTCACACATGTTTGTATATTTGTACTATGTGTTAAAGCTCACACATATGAATTTACAATTATGTGTAATGGTCAGGTTTAACTGTGATGTTTAAACCAGAAAGATTTTCCATTGGTATCACAACATCTTCAGTAGTAAAAAAAAATATATATAATAATCAAGCTGAAACATTGTCTGTTTAGCAGTGATGAGCACAAACTGGCCTGCGTGGGAGCCGAAACACGCACACGTACACTTCTAGACACGTACCACTTGTCATCTAGTGGGAAACGTCAGAGAAAGTGGAAACCACATTAAAAGAAGTGATGTCGTAGAAGACGCCTGAGGTCGACTTTTGTAAAGCCTTTACGAATGAAAGTGTTCTTTTTCCATTTACAAGAACTTTTTTGTGCCACTTTAACCGAACCAAATGATCTCATGGGTTTTTGAAAAATCATGGGAAAAAAAACCATATTTTATTTTCAACTCACACAGTGTCAGTAATGAAACAAGAGACTAGTTTATGATAAAACAGAACAATAACAAACAACAACAATACCAACAGGCTAAAAGTTGAAATTATTTTAATCTGTCGTACAAGCACATGTTCACGCTCGTGCACAACCCAAAAACATATCCTTGGCGCACTCTGGAGAATCAGTGTGAGTTGTTGCACAGGAAGTTGAGACCATCATGATTCACTACAGGAGAGAGAGGGAGGTAGAGCGACTGATGGGTATCAGTGGGCAGGGAGAAGAGATAGCAGCACCTCGGCAGCTGTTGCCAGGGTTACTGCCTCTCCTCAGCACAGACAAACACACACAGGAGCGGTGCTCTTACAAAGGCAAGGCCAGCACGCTTCTTAAAATGTGCGGGGTGGACACTGGAGAACCCTTGAAACACTGCTAATGTACAGTTTTTGTTGTGCTGCATTAATGTCTGTATTGTACATGTTTGTGTGTGAGGGGGCTGATGTGTACATTTTGTGTGTTTGTTTTTCTTTTGTACTTATACTCTTGTGAAACTTTGAGTTTTACACCTTTGTAATGAGGATATTATTGTAGAATGAGGTTTACAGTTATATAACATTAGGTTTATGTTAGAGTTAAGGTGTTAGGGTTAGGCCTGTGATGGTGAGGGTTGAGGTTATTGTTTGAAATGAGGGAATTAATATTGACCATGAAAGGTCCTGATAACAATGAAATCTTCTAATTTATCCTACTAACAAGTGTTGCCTGAATACACCAAAGCCTGATTATTCCTCTGTGCCATAGACATCTGCCGTAAATACTTACTAAATCACCAAATGGATACTGATCTGCACGAGAAAGTCCCCAACAAATACACATTTTAATCCAATTTGAGTAACGTTTGCTAAAAACTACAGTGCCCAGCTTATTTTAGGAAATTACAGACTACTTTTTTAATAAGACTAAGAGTCTACAGCCATGCTAGTGGCTCTGTGAAGCTGTACTTTGACACAGCAATGCTTTAGCTAAATGCTAACATCAGTACTCTAATACGCTCACAATGACAATGCTAACATATTGTTTAGCAGGTATAATGTTCAGCAAGTTCATGCAAGTTAGCATGCTAACATTAGCTAATTAGCACAAAAGACAATGCTATAGCTGAGGCTGATGGAAATGTCATTAGTTCTGCAGGTATTTGGTCATAAACCGAAGTAGTGGACAAACTACAATTTTGACCTGGTACTGGATGAAAAGTTAAGGGATCACCAAAATTATTACAATTAATCCTGAGGTGGACATGAATGTCTGTACCAAATTGCAAAGCAATCCATTCAATAGTTGTTGAGACATTTAACGCAAATCCACAAACGTCAACATCACGGTGGTGCTAGAAGCAAAGTCAGAGGATCATCGAAGTCATTAGGATATATCGTCTGGGGACCATGAAAGTCTGTACAAAATGTCATGGCAATCCAACAGTCCAATAGTTGTTAGGATGTTTCAACAACTAAAAAAGTGTGTGATAAAAAATGAAAGTATATATTTTTGACCTGTTTTTAAAGATTTAGGTCTTCAGAGAAAGTGAAAAAGTATAGATCGATGGACTGAGGCACTGATGGTTTTGATCTTTTCATGGAATTTGTTGACAATAAGAAAACTACAGAATAACTCCAGCCTTATCCTTTAAACATTATGGCCATTAGAAGTGAATAACACACCCACTCACTGTATTTCAAACACGTGATTAGGTGTGTGTGTGTGTGTGTGTGTGTGTGTGTGCCCACACATGCAGCGTGTGGATCTCATACTTCTAAGGGCAGCGCTTAGCCTAACAGAGGGATTACCAGCTGACTGTGGGATAAACAACCTCGCCACTTGTGCTAACACTAAAGTGCCAGACCTGCTTGAGGGCGTCTGTATACACACCCACAAGTGAGTGTGTATAATCTATAGAAACACTCTTATGGTGTGTTGATACTGAAGGTGATTTACGGGCGGCTCCACAAAGACTACTGTATAAACTATTGTTTTAATCCTGCCTGCTCTGGGTCAGTGCTTTGTTAATGTCTGTCTATATGACTCTGCATATTAAAGACAGCCATTAGCTTTTGACTAATGGCTGTTTCCCTGTGCCCGCGGCTGCCTTTAAACAGACTCCTGTCTCCTGACGCAGCTTTGGCTCAGCGGTGTCTGACACATAACGGTGCAGCATTGCCACTGAGGGCTGCTCTGCTTGTTGTTCAGTCTACTGAGAGATTGTCCTGTTAATAGGATTTTATTTAGACACATAACTAGCACTGTATTACACTGTGACGCCTGTACTGCTCTACTTTTTGAGAACATTCTACACTTTAGTTTTCCGCTGAGGGAATTTTTGTATTGCATTAAGTACTGTGCTCAACTACTTTTGGAAAGACAGGAATTGCAGGGTAACCTTCTGCTGGTGCACAAAAACAAGACTATTCAATTTAAGTTTTCTTTAAAGCCCCTATGACACATTCTGGGAGGATGTTTTTTTTTTTTTAATGGAAGATAGTTGACACTTTTAAGAGCATCAATAAATTAGAGAGGGTTCCGTCAGTAGAGTGTGCTCATTTTGAAATGGTCGCAATCAGAATGCCACATCGGCCCATTTGTGGTGATTACATATAGATTTCCTAAGAAATGTTTGTCAGAGTAAATCTCATGTATTTGTGCTTTTACCACAGTATTTTTCAGTGCAACTTATCTATCTTCACAAACCTTTATTTGACAGATTTTAAGAATCAGTTGTATTTACTTGAGTTGTGTTTGTAGTACTTTGTTTCATCCCTACAAAAGAGGTTTTGTGTTAGAGTGACTACTGGTATTATACAAGCCTAACTATTACCAGGATTATCTACCCACACACATACACAGCAAACAGCACTAAATCAGCAAGAAGAAAAATGCTCAAATGTGGCAATTGTCAAGCTGTTGTCTTACCAAATTAGGTATTTCTGTGGCATTAGAAGGTGGAAGACCTCACTTCTAAATTACTTTCATGATCAGCCTAGCAGATATTGGCTCAATTATGTTGTTACATTTCTTTTTCATTTAGTTAGAAATGCATGATGTGTCTTTTCTTCCCAGAGCAGCTAAAAAAAGAAACAATCACAATTTTACACCACACATTTAAGTGTATTTGACTGTGTGTTATAAATGAATGCAGTCACACCGTTAACAGTTAGTCTGTCTTGATCACAGCTCCACTTGATCTTAAAAATAGTGCGGGCCAGCTGTCTTGTCAAGCGAGCAGTTTTCTGAAAGAGTTTGATATCAGAGATACAAAGTCCTTCCTGTGTTTGCTACTTCTGCTTACAGCTACTTCACCCATGAGAACAGGCCCTCTCGTCTCAACACCAGGCTGCATAAAAGAGTTGAAGTTATATACGTGTAGTTAAAAAATGCTGTCAGCAGAGGGCAGACTCTTCCTTTCACAGAGAGAAAGATTGTCTCTGGTGATGTTTGTAGTACTGGCTGCCTTGCTGCATTAACATGACACTGAGTGACACATTGACTCTTTGACATTCAGTGTCACGTTCAGTTAAACCCACTTTATCTTTACGGCTCACTTTCTCTCTTTATGTCTTCTTGTATTTGCGTCATCCTGTCTGGCTGCTCAACTGTCTATTTTCCCCTCTTCTCTGTCTCTCTTCCTCTCTTCTTCTTCTTCTTCTTCTTCTTCTTCTTCTCTGAGATACGTGTGTGTGTGTGTGTGCTGTGTCTGCCCTCAGTGACAGTGTCTGGGAGTTAACCAATCACAAGACGAGAACAGGGTCCAGAGAGGGCTTGGAGGCCATGAGAAAGACTCACCCACCCCTCCTACACCCACAACCTCTCCCCCCAGCCAGCGCTGCTCTCACCCCTGCCGACGCTCCGACACACACACTGTCTGTCACATGCGCTGAACACAAACAGAAGCACACACACACACACACACACACACACACAAACACTTACATGCATCAGACTAGTATAAAATCATCTAATCTACAGCAAAAGGCAGATATTCTACTTTTTTGAGTGAATTTTTTGCCATAGCCAGAGGTCACAAGGTTAAAGATAAACACCATGGGTTGATTAAGAAATAGTCTGATAGTGTCACCATGCAAATAAGACGCAACACAGCTCCTGCTCATTTCCCAGGGTCAAGTTCCCCATCTCAGTATAACTCTGTATCGTCACCACAAGCACATTTTCTCATGCGCTTATTTCCCCTGTAGCAATGTGGGCAAGTCTCACCAGCTTCCGAAAATACTCTCATTCAACAGATTTGCTCTCTGCTGCTGAATAATCAGCGACATGCCCACACTGGCACTATGACACACTCCTCTGTTGGTCTTGGTCGTGTGTGTGTGTGTGTGTGTGTGAGTGCATGTTGCTTTTTTTGGTTCTCTGTGCGTGCCTCCCTTGGTGCCCTGCAGGCCTTCTCACACTCTGCTATTGACATAAACTGTGTTTTTCAATCATAATTTACAGACACAGATTAATACTTGTAATGATGAAAGCATAATAGCAGGTACAATATTTGTGCCCTACGTGTCTACTGTAATTTTATTTTGGTGACTTGTATAACTCTATAATTGCATTACATGGAGTAAAAATCAAGGTACGTTTTTCTACTTGTGTGTGTGTGTGTGTGTGTGCGTGTGTGCCCTGACCTGTACGTGAACCTTAACCTCGGTGCACTGGTGTTTCAAGAGTGCTGCCACACCAGGCAGAAGTGAAACCTGTGGGTGTGTGGCTTTTTGTCAGCCTGCTGTGTGTGTATTTCTAAACATGTGCCTATACGTGTGTCTTTTCATACCCACATTTGTACAGACGGCACAATGCTGCACCTCTGACGCCTGCCTCTCTTTTTGTTCTCCAATTCTCTCTCATTTTCCCCCTTTGTGGCGGGCATGTTCACTTCAGTGTGGTTGCACATACGCACACTTTTGCAGTCACACTGGGGCTAAAAGTCAAATGCACACACTTTTGCATACACACAGGGGCAGGCCAGCACGTACTCAACCTGATTTGCTCACGTACTGTCCTTTGCCCCTTTGTCGAAGTAACCACCTTTGCATGGGAAGGCACATGTGTCCAATTTCACATACTCACAGACCAAATGACTGTCAGTAGATGTGATAACGAAAGCAAGTACACTTTTATGCCTAACATGCAGCATGATTTGTCTTTTATGTCCACAGAAAGATAACAGTTGTCATGTGTCTTTGTGGTTTGTAGGGAGAAACATGAGCTGTCCATTGGCCTGTATCAGTGTGAGAGCAAAGACAGTGGGAAACAGAGAGTCTTGAGTGCATCTGTTTGGCAGTTTCACACGTCATGTAGATCGAAAGAAAAAATATCCTCATTACGAAACTGTAATACCAAGATAACCCACAATACAATATGACAGTTGATTGAAAACTTTTGCATGAATGTTTGTTGCAAGTGTCTCTTGGAAACCAGTCAACATGCGAGGTGATTATGGGTTTTGATAGTCATTTGTCAAGTGTCAACCAAAGTTCAGTTGATCTAATAACACACACAGTGCATATGCTCTAGGGCAACCTGTGGAGACCTTTTTTGCAGCTTATTGGTAAAATGTATAGGAGAACTGTAATTTCCAATGCGTTTATGAATGAATAAATTGAACCTTGAACCTTGAAGTGCAGTAAGTGTGTCGAAAGAAACAAAAACATCGTATCTACTTAAATTTCAAGCCGTCATTGACGTTATACGTCTGACTTGAGAGTCAAAGTCCGTAACGTCACAAGATATTTTCAGTATACCTGCCTTTGTGATTTTTAAAGATTAAAAACAAGTTTGATGTCCCATTTGAGGGGTTTATTTTAATTAATTATGATTTATTTATTATGATATAGAGATGCATTTTACCATTTTTTACTATAATGCGTTACACATAATAGTCTTTTTCTAATTAACAATGTGAGAGAATCCAGACTGAATAAATTATTTACCACGATGCCATATATGGTCACTGGGAAGAAGATATAAAGACATCAAAATTGGACAGAAAGACAAATACTCAGGGGCTGGAAGTGCATTGCCAGCTTTTTACTTCTCCGTAAAGCACAGCTGAGAGTGATTCAGCCACTGATGGAGTTTCCAGTGAAGGTCCTCTCAGTTTTCTGCTGCCCTGCCAACAACCACCAACCCCTTTCTCTTTCCTGGCTTTAGCCACTACCCGGGGGCAACCAGAATTAGGCCCAAGGGTCGACAAGGGGGTCAGAGAGATCAACAGGAACTGGTGTGTGGGTGGCAGTGCCAAGGGATTGTCCAAAGAAGGGGGAGGAAGAAGAGGAAGGTGGGAGGGCACTCCAGAGGCCTGTGAAGAGGGAGGATTTACCAGCAAATCGAGTGAAACATTGTGTGATTCAGGCCCCAGTCAGCGGGGGGGCAGTGGGCAAGAGGGCAAAGGGATGTGCGAGAGGGAGGGGAGGGGGTGCTTGTGGACTGTAAGGAGAGAGTAGGGGAGAGGTGGAGGGATGGACGGAGCAGGGAGGGGTGGTGGGCTGACAGATGCCACAGTCCAGGCCCACAGCACAGGAAGTCATTCATATTGGGAAGTGCTTGTTGCCGGCTCCCACTGTCCACTCCAGAGAGGAGTCAGAGTTCACAGTTACCCAACTTTGGATAATCCTGTGACAAAACAGCTCCCACTCAATGCATCAGATCAGCAAAAGACACCTGAGAATGACATACTATGACATACGTCAATATACACACTGCATTTCTGATTAGGTCACGCTGTAATTTTTCTTCAGTGCATCATGTGCAGGCTATAGTGCCTCTCTACACTTTGATTGGCTATACCAATATCAATATTTGAAAGTTAAAAAGAATTAGGTAATGATACATCAGGCAATACTGGTTTCAACTCAAACACAGAAATTAAACACATTTTTGATAATGAGCAAGATATTTTACAGTTGGAAAAATAAACTAGACAATTCTCTCTGGTCATCTTTTGCTAAATTACCTAAAACATACAGTATCTTTGGCATTTCTGTAGTGTAACTGTATCGATACTTATCAGCAAACATATACGTTGACGTCCATATATCTCTCATAAGCTTGAACTGAAGCAGATGTATCGATCACACTCGTAAGGTAAGTAAATATGATACCTGTGTCCAGTGTCATTCAAAATTCAACATGTAGTCCGCTAAGTAGTGTGTTTGTAATGTTGTTAAAATGTCTATTGAGAATTACAGTATTATACCCCAATAAATAGGACTCAATTATCCCACAATGGAAGCATAAGAAGGTCAAGGGTTATTTTAGACAACTATCGAATTAAAAAGGAATGACCTGAGTTAGAGTTTTTATTTTTCTCTATCTGTGACACTTTAAGAGCAGAACGTCCCCTGTATAAGTGAACATTGGACAAACTCCATACCTGCATGTGGACGAGAGAGCTGTTGCTGCTGTTAGCTGTGCAACATCAGGTTTAATGAGCTAAATGTAAAAGCCATGTGGGCGTGACAAGAGGACCCATCACTTCACCAGCAGTCAGTTATTGAGGTCTTTTGTGTGTGTGTGTGTGTGTCATAGAGTGATGAGAATGGATGGGGGTGAACAGGGGGATTTTTTTGGAGGGGGGTTGCAGATTGCACTTTGGCAAGGAAATACTGTTCTGTGCCAGAGAGGGGTCTGCTCATCTCATTGCCCGCTCGCACACAAACACACACACATACAGTACACACACATGCTAACCCCCTCTCTTAAGCCCATTTCCTTTGCACAGGGCATGGGAACTCCCCTGATCTCTCTCCTCCCACTCTCCTCTCTTCCTCCACATCATCCCTGTCCTCTTGCTCACCCTCTCTCCTCTCTCCATCCCTCTCTCTTCCCTCTTTTATTTTTATTTATTTTTTTTACCTCTCTCCATCACATCCTCAGTCTGTCCTGCCCTCGCTCTGTCACTCTCTCTGGTAGCTCCCTCTTCCCTCGTGGTCCTCCTGTCCTCCTCTTGCGCTCTTTTCTCCTAGTGTCTTCTCCTCGCTCGTTTTTATTTCCTGCCTCCATCTGTGCCCAATTTATCCCGAGCACGGTCTGTGTTTTTTCCCGATAATTTGTTTTTGATTCCCCAGAATTAGAAAAGCATTGTGTGCACTCTCACTAAGGCGAGCACACATACAAACGCATGCACACACATGCGCTCTCACACACGTACGCACACATTTTTATTGTATTATTCTATAAAAGTTCCAATAAATCACTGGTTATTAATCGGCCCCAGACGGCCGTCCCCCTTTTGCTCCCCCTCTCCCTCTCTGCACAAACACAGACCAGATGCATAGGAAATGGGATGGCAAAAAGGGCACCCAAGAGACAAGCTGCACTTTTTTCTTTTTTTTCCCCCCCCTCTCCTCCTCCTTCTCCCCCCCCGCTCCCTGTTTTCTGAGAACGTTCATTTATGTAGCAATGCCCAGACCCCAGACTCACAGAGGAAATAAAGTTTAAATTAAAGTTTAGAAGAAATAAATTAAATAATAAATACAAATGGTAATCTGCTGCCAAACAGCCCGGTGTGTGGGATAGAGGTTAAACGTCCATCCTCTGTAGTTGAAGGCAAATGGATTCAATTCCAGCTGTTTGAATCGGGCCCAGTTCATCTCAAATGTGTTCATATGTGCAGTCGACCACACATTCACCCTGCCTCTCTCTGTATTTCATTCAGCTCATGTAAGGTTACCCTCATTATTGTAGTGGGTACGTCACTTCCTGCATTTGACTTGTGTTGTATCTTGCACCTGTGCAGCTGTACTAATCTGGGAGTCAGTTCCTTAACTGGCTGAGACATCTGTGTGCCCCCAAACTGACACTGTCCGTGAGACAGTGCCTGCCAGACACCCGGTTTCCTCCCTATTAGCTCAGACACTTTCATATTAGCAGCTTTCCCTCATCAAACTACAGTAACACATACACTCACACACCTGCGCTCAACTGGCTCGCTCAGACGGAGCGGAAAAAAGGGCAAGTAACCACCAGAGAGAGGGATTTGGATAGAGTGAGAGTGAATTATAGAGAGACTTTGGAGACAGGGGAAGAGAGACAGGGAGGATGTGGATGTAATGTAAGTGAGAGGACGTATCTGTCCCACCCTGTCCTGCAGTGCCTGGGAGCCTGGATGATGTGAGGAGGCTGAAGTGAACTGTTCACAGAGAGCAGGCAGAAAATGTGAGAAATGTGCGCGTTGGCTGCAGGGACGAGGGGGAGAACGCTGGTTTTTCAGGCACGCAGGGACAGCCTGCAGAGTTCTGCCAAGAGAAACATGGTGCTGTGTTCCTTGCAAGAGCTATGGGGGTGAGAGAAGACGAGGGAAGGGGCAAAATAAAAGAGAAGGAAAGAAGGCGTGTGTTTGTGGAGGTGGGGGTGGTGGAGGAGAAGACGAGGGGTTCCCTAGGGCACTTCCCGGGGCCATCGCCAAAAGATGTATAAGACACGGCATGACATGACCTGGTGTGTTGATCATGAGAGAAAATCTATGTTGCTGGAAAACTTGCTACATTACAGCAATTGGGATTACACATAAAATATGCCCTCTATAGCTTCACAGTGTGTCATGGATGATAATCATATATTATGTCTGGTTCTACATGTTTAAGTTCATTGTAAGTTTTCATAAAAGATAAAATCTTAAGATGTCCAATGAGCTGTACAAAGCTGTCAAATGTATAATGTTTCGTCTGTAAGAGATACGGCGATAAGGGCAAGGGAGTGAGCCGCAGCCAAGGCCCAGGCCCAGATGTCCACTTTCAGCTGTCCTGGCTGACCACTGCCTCGCCTGCCAACACTCGGCTGAATATCCCCACATCGCTGCAAATATGTAAATATGTTGACTTGGAAGGATGTCCTCTTCTCTTCTGACCTTGTAGCACTTTTGGAGAGAAGCAAGACAGCGGAGAGGAGAGAAAACAGCTCCAGCGCTCCATATAAGGGCCTGCTTTGGGCTCTAACACCGGCTTCTCATCACTTTCTACTCCACTGGGCCATTACACAACTGGGGGAACACATACAGGAACCCTAACCTTCAACACTTAGTATACACACTCACACACACATACACACTACATGGTGAGATGTGGAGTTCTGGGTGTAAGATTTAAACGGACACCTTGGGTAGTGTACACTCTGTTCCACTCTAAAGTGAAATGATGCTTTTGCTGCACGCGGGCTCACTCTGCTTTGCTTTTTATAAACACATTCAAACAAGAGGCAGAGGTGGAAAGTAACTAACGAAGTCGACTCAAGTAATGTACTTAAGTGCAGTTTTAAGGGATTTGCAGTTTACTTGGGTAATTCAATTCTACTCCCTCACATTTCAGAATTAAATATTGTACTTTTCAGTCCACTACATTTACATTGACAACTAGTTACTAGTTTCTTTGCAGGTAAAGATTTAACATGTGGACTATACAATAAGCTCATGAAATAAGATAAATTGCGACTAAATCGACTGCCCAACAGCATACTCATTAATTGGATTTAGCACCATCTGGACCACTTTCAACATTAAAAAGCTCTTTGCACATTACAGTAACTTATGAACAATTTAAGTCTTTGAAACACCCTGAAAGAGGTCATTTTTCTGTAATCACTACTTATACATTTCATAATTAAGTACAATTTGCTGCTATTTTATTTAGCAAATTTGAGGGATCAGGAGTTTAGGTATATCAGTGAGACATTTTACTTCTACTGCACTACATTTCAGAGAGAAATGTGTAAGTTGTTACTCCACTACATTTATCTGACAGCTGTAATTACTGGTAACATTGCACATAAAGATTTTACATATGAAACATATGATAAGCTAGTGAAATATGATGAGTTTCCACCAAAGTGACTCAATATTATATAAAGCATAGTAGTTAGATTTAGCAGGTACATTTTGCTGCTAATACATCAGTACTTTTACCTGACTTTTACCTGAGTCAGGACTGGTGGATGGAGTATTTTTAGTTTGTGGTATTGCTATTTTTACTTAAAGACACTATGGGTAGGATTTGAACATTTCTGACTTTGGCGCCCCCCTGTGGTTGTATCAACAAAGATGAGGGTGTTAACAAGTGATGCACACTTGACACGTGGTCCCCTCTACCCACCAAAGAGACACTCTAGGACACTGAGATGAATGGGCTGAAAGCAACACAGACTGCATCAGTTTCCATTTCTAATGGAGTATTGCTACTTTTACTCTGAAGATATCTGAATACTTTGTGATAAAGAGCACAACTGAACATGCACACACCCTCATCCTCGTGCCCTGTGACAGATGTATTTCAGACCAGTCATCACCTCTGTTTCCCAGGCTAGGCAGTGTAGTATATAGTAAGGCTGTTGTTGCTCATCTCTGTAGCGGCACCTCCCCGCCTACAAGCCTCCTTGTCCCTTCTGAACTCTGTGTGCCCTTTCAGGCCTGGATGATTAAAAGGGGGGAAGAGAAGACAGAGAAAGACAGAAACCTCACTCATTCTCATTTTCCAGAACTCTACCTCTTTACTTGGTATGTGTGGTTGGTTGACTGTGTGTGTGAGGTGTGTGTGTGTGTGTGTGTGTGTGTGTGTGTGTGTGCAGTGGGTATATTCATCCAGGCCTCTCTGGCTTGTGGGTATTGGCTTGTGGTTTGGGTCTTGGTGGAGAGCGAGGGTGAGGGTGGCGGAACACCATGGCTGCCACACTGCCACAGACATACTGGCACCACTGAGCCAGTACAAGTTCCTCTTTCCAAAATACGGAACCACCACTGTGCATGTGTGTGTGTGTATGTGTGTTAACCATCATGAGATTTAGCGATCGCCTGTGTGGCTTTCAGTATCTCTGTCTTAAACTGATGAGCTTTCTCACAGATATAATTACATGTGTTTTGCATGTAGAATCTCACAGACGTGCAGCAAAAAAAAAAAAAATCCTCTGTCTTGAATAGTGGATTTAATTTTACTTGTCATGGATTCTGCGCTTTTAATTTAAAAAAAAAAAAAAAATGCTAGTTTCATTCACAATTACAAACACAGCCATGCATCAGTTCCAAAAGGGGAAAACGTTGGGGTTGATGACAGTGAGCTCTAATTTTCAGGTAAACAATAGTAGGTGAAGAGGTTAACCAGAATGAAGAAGCAAGTTTCAAGAAGTTGCCCTGAAGTCATGTTATTTTACAGATGGTAGCACTCTTGGCAGGCTACCCCTCCTGCCAACCCTTTTTTTCTCTTTTTTTTCTTCCTCTCTCTGTTTTTCTGTGTGTGTGTGTGTGTGTGTGTGTCTCCATTCTCCATCCCTCCCTGGGGCTGGCAGCGGTGTCTGGGCACTCGTTTCACTGCTGGCCCTGAACCCAGCAGGATGTGGAGATCAGTGCTTAAGTGTGTGTGTGTGTGTGTGTGTGTGTGTGTGTGTGTGTGTGTGTGTGTGTGCATGCATGTATGAGCGCGGGCATGTGCTTCTGTTCTTTTTTTTTTTTTCCTCCTTTTTCTGATTTTGCGTCTTGGCTGACTTTTTTACCTCTCGAAGAATTTGGAAAGGCTGTGAGATTTTTTCTCCTGCATGACTTTCAGCAGTGCTCCCTCTCTCTCTCTCTGTTCCTCTGTTGCTCTCTCACTCCCTCTCACCCTGTGTCTGCTGTGGCTCCTCGCTAATAGATTTCATATGTTGCTGCAGTTGACATCAGTCTTAAACTATTTTACATGTGATCTGCGATATTTCCTCAGGAAATCTGTCAGATATTTATTAAAGGCTAATATAATAAACCTCTCTTGTTGTCATTTTCACCTTTCTATCTCTTGTCCTTTTTTCTTTCCCTTCTTCTTGCCCCTGTATTGTGTCCCATACACTGTTGTCCTTTCTCTCAGAAGCTGGCTTCGGTCTATTATTATTACTCATGCTTTTTAAATAGGCTTTTTTCAGGAGACAATTTCCTTCCATTCATAAGAAATGCTGTGGGTCAGACAGCACACAGGTTGGGTCTGTGTGGGCTGCTGGGGGTCTTCCCCTTCCTCTGTCTCCTTGTCCCATTGACTTATTATTCTGCCCTTTCTTCTCTTCTATCTTTTAACATCCAGTTTTCCAGTTTTCATTTCCCATTAAGTAGATTTAAAGATCGTTTTATTCCACTCTGTCTGACAGTATCACATATATTCTGTATCTGCTTGTTCCAGCTCATCACTGAAGCTATATCATGTTTATTCAAACCTAAGACCTAAAACCTTGTGCATCATTTTGTGCAAGTTTTCCGAAAATTCAGCCTGTAATATTTGGTATCCTTGGAAACTTTGGGATCTCCACTACAATTTAAAATAAAGTTGTGTGGGTTTGAACAATGTTTGTAATGACTGACCCACTGGCAAGTCTTTGGCTATACTATACCTTCACTTTCTTGTTTCTCTCATCCTCTTTACCCTTCCTATTCCTTCATCTCTCTCCTCTTTTCCTCCATCTTCTCCTCCATCCAGCTGCACAGCTCATGTCTATCCGTCCACATGCTTGTTGGGGACTGGTGGAGCCAAGCCGCCGTCTTCTCTCCCCGTCACTACTGCTCTACTGTTTCCTCCACCTCTTCCTCCGCCCTCCGATCTGTCCCATACGTTACCTTACAACGCCAGGGCTAGACAATCCAGCGTGCCTGGAGTTGTCTCTGCATGCAACAGGAGCAACACACTACCTTATAAAGACAGGTATTCAAACTTAGCATAAAGCACTACTGCACAGTGTAAAAGTTGACAGACACCACTGAAACGATACAGTGAATGTCACGGTTTTGAACAGACGCCATGCCGTGACTATGTGCGCTCTGGTCAAGTCACAGTGATGGCTAATGTAACCAGCACCACCATTCTGTTCATGTTCATCTCAGCAGCTGCACGGTGAGTTTATGTGATGATGAGTCTGCTGTAAAGACACACCCACAGTTGCGAGCTTAAACATACATTGTTTAGGTTTCTTTATTTCTTCCTGTGAGCAAAACTAATGAACATCGTTTTGAAGTCGGTTGTCTGTTTCCAAGATTCCACGTGTGAAGATTTGATATGAAGAGATAACCGAGGTTTGGCGATAAGTAAGACACTTTCATCGCAGACTTATTGCTTTGAGAATAAGTTGAAAGTCTGTATGTAATATATCAGTGTTGCCGTTTGTTTTCTCTCTCTGTCATTGCCCGGAACAGCAGTGATGGAAAACAAACACATCAGCACTTGGCATTCTGAACCTTTAAATTGCCCTCCCTCCATCCCTCCCTCCTTCTTTTTCTCTTTCATCCTTCTCCCAACAGTACACTCATTCGGTTCTTTCTGGGGTCCCCTGGCTGTAGTACCCATAACTCACCCTGAGACACCAACACCCACACCATGCTCTCACTAACCTTTATAGAGCAGCCAAGACACAGCCAGAGAGAGGGAGAGACAGGGCAAATACTTTCTCTGCCTCTCTCTCTGGGCCTCAGGCTGGAAAACAACAGGAGGAAGATGGACTGGGGGAGTGGGACCCGGTCCACCCTGGGCACTGGAGACGGAAACCGAAGATAGATGATTTGGGGCGCTAAGTTGAGACAGAGCAATGCCAAGGAAGTGAGGGCTAAGGTTGCAAGATGGTGCGATAGAGGCAGAGAAAGAGGGAGAGACAGAGCAGATGTAGAGAGATAGCAATGGCAGAGGGTGCCTGTCTGTCTCCGCAATCGCCTATGTGTCTGTCTATGGCGGATTTATGTGTTTGTTTGTTTGTGTCTTCGTCCTCAACTCTGTCACTTCCGTAATGCATTCCATATTTTGTGCCGTCACTAGCAAGAGTTCACTGGCATTTCAAAGCGTCTTTTCTCTTCCCTCTCTCCATAGCCTTGTCGATACACACAGCCTACTGTAACCCCTAATTCTATTGACTTCTATAGAGGTAACATTTTCTTTAAAACACATAGTAATTACAGAAGTATGTGATACTTTAACTGCACACTCAGTCACACTGGGATCTTTTGGTTTGGGGTTATGACTGCAGTTTGAGGCCATTGCTGGAATTTGGATTAGATGTGTGTTTGGTCATATCCAGGTATTCTTTGTGCTGTACAATTATGTGGTTCTATTTGTTTTGGTGTAAACAATCTTGTATCATTAAGATAACACTGTTGGACCGGCTGTTGAACAGATGCCAGTAGCCAGCTGGATGGTAGAGGCCCTGAAGGAATAAAAAGAGACACTAAATCATTAAATCTGCTGAGGACAGGATTAACTATTGACTTGCTTGACTACCAATCAGGCAAAGCGGGCACCTTCTGAGAGGCCCCACACCACCAGAATCCCCAAAAGCCCCAAGTTTACTGAGTGTCACTTGGCATTTAGTAATTTGATTAATTGCACATTTTTTAGAGAATTTGCACCAATGAAAGAAGTAGTAGAAATTTGCCCATTTACTTTCTTGTTTAGAGTTAGATGACAACAGCAATACCATACCAGGTCATATTTGCGCATCAAATATGAAGCCGCTGTGCAGTACAGTCAAGAGAAGGTTATCTTAGCTTACTATAAAGACATTTATACACTTCAGTTTTTGTACGGATTAAACAAACAAGATATAACGCGTTAATTAGTGAGCTTTAGAGGTGCTTGTATAGGCAGTTGGTTTTTTTTTACCTTTGAACAAAGCTGTTTTATGCTATGGTAAGCTAACTGTCTCCTCGCTGCAACTATATATTTAACGTAAAGATATGAGAGTGGCATTGATCTTCTCATCAAACTCTCGGCAAGAAAGCAAACGTGCGTATTTCCCAAAATGTCTTGTAGATCAAATTAAAGATAAACTGACATGAAAAATGGGGGGCCAGGTAGCATTATTCCAAAATTGGAGCACTGGTTGGTTTCTGGGTTTCTGGGCACAAAATTAAGCTGTATGCACTAATAGGAAGTAAAGTAAACAGCAAATGTTTGCTCTGAGGTCCTGGAACAGGTTGGTCTGGTCATGGCTCTACATCAGGAAACAAACATTTCAGACTATCAGCAAATTTTGCTTGTGAAATTAAGCAGGCCTCTAACATTGTGGCTTCAGACACAACAGATTGCAAAAGCACTGGGAAACTGATCGATGAGAAACTTGTTTGAGTCTTAAGTTCACTCACAGGAGGTACCAGTAATTGCTCTACAACAGGGAGGCTGACTGTGGTTAGAGGTCACTTACTGTAGGTTCCACCTAGGCTGACTGATCGGTGTGTATGGGCATGGCTTTATCAGCATTACTGAGTGCTGCATAACAAAGGGAGTGTTTGGAGAATGGGTATGCGCTGTATTGTTGTAAATGAGTGTGACTGAGAGGTTAGATACCATATGGCAATGAAGTCATCTGGCCTGGCCCTTCTCTGGGAGCCCCACCCGAGCCCCAGCGAGAGACACAGGGCGCTGAGACTGAAGAGAAAACAATTTTTAATCGATTATGATAACCACCATCTAAATCAAATCCCCTCCACTCTCCTTCCCTCCCCTGCTGCACTCCTCCTCCACTCCCTCACCTCTCCCACTCTCATTTATTCCACCCCACCCCAGGGTATTCTGCTTTCTTGGCAGAACACCGGAGCAAGCCACCTGCAAACCCCCCTTAATCACACATATTCACACACACACGAATGCACAACATATGCACACAAAAACGCAATTCTCTTTCTCTCAATCAGTCAGACACACAAGACAAAACTCACAGACATTGCAACATGCATTATATGTGTGTGCACAGTGCACGCCGTTTCCTCTTGAGAGGCTCTTAACTCTATTCCAAGATGTGGAGTTGTACACGTGTATAGTTTTTATCAGCACATCAGAGCCAGGCTACATGCATAGTTTTTCCTTTTGAATAATTCCCTCCATTCAAGCAGATAACCCGTCTGACACACACAAGTGCTGCAGCTACCTCTGACATGAGAAACACATCTGAATCTGCCCTCCAGCACACCAGACAATCAACTTGTGAGACAACACGGGATTTTCCATCATAAATTACCTCTTTTCTCTCAGTGGCCATCCTCTGTTTTATTTGCTCTTTCCCTCTTCTTATCCCTCTCTGCTTTATCCCATCAACTGTGTTTATCTTTCACACTCCTTTTCACATCCACTTTCTGCCTTCTCTACCTCTCAACCTTCTTGTAGGCACTGATGGATGCCTGGATATTTAAACTCGGCCCTAAGCTGTCGAGCAAGGTCAGTTTTACCATTTACAGCCTGCAGAGGATGTAACCTGATCATACTAATATCTGTGCCTGCAGGTGTCTGAGGCAGAAGATCGACACTGTAAGAAGATCGCTGTCGATTTGATTCTCAACATCCAATCCAAGTTTTACATTACAAACATCAAGAGGACTAAGATATAATCCAGAGTTTTGTCTCAGGATCCAATAATAATCCAAACAGTGATAAGCACTATGCCACAGCTGCATTAGCCCTGTCCCTGTGATGAATGTGCCAAATCCCATATGGCCCAAGTTACGAGAAAAATGAATATTACACTTTCCACAGTTTGAAATGTTTAAATTCCACACTGTCATCTCTTGCAAGACCTGTGTCTCTGCCTGATGTACCAGAGGGGCTGCGCTGACAGGAACGGCTGAGACAGCCTCGTAAATGGGTCACGTTGATTTGCCATGGGTCATGAGAATGAATTGACTCAGTTTAGCAAAAGGCAAGGCAGAATGTCAAAGCTGAGGGGGCTTTCGCTGGGCCGCCAGCTCTGTGTAGTGCGCATAGCACAGTGTCGCGGGGCGCAGGGCTGACACGCCTGTGTTTGACTGATTATAAACCAGCGGTCACTGGGTAGTCTCACTGCTCTCTTTACTGCTCGGGACAGACACATGGGTTGGTGGATGGGCTCATTCAGCGGAGTTATAGCTCATCCTGGCCGACTGCCCCGTCTGAATGGGCGCCCAGGTTAGAGGAGCTGTTTACAAAAGACAGAGGTGCACCTTTATTGTGTTTACTCTTGGTTCATCTGAAGTGTGTGTCCATGCACACATAGGTACGGCCGAGAACTCATCAAGTGAACAGTTTACAGTTATTCCTGGATGGATGTTTTGCTGTCAGAGCAGGTGGTGCTTGACTCTGTGCATGTACAGTAGCATTATTATTTAGCCTGCCTCAAGAGGGGAGCTTTTTTCTCAATATGTCCCACGTCGGATTCTTACTGACTTGACCTGAACTTTAACAATGGATCAAATCACCATGTGTGATGCAAAAAGTTTAGCCCTTAGTGACGAACTTCCAGAGAATTAGCACACAACTCTGCAGTTTCTCTCAGCACTCACTGTCTTGGATTTAACTTTAACAACTTTAATGTTTGGCTCCGTCTCGCTGCTCTCATCAGCACTGATCCCAACTGTTCAGCGAAAAAGCTCTGATAAACTGATGCTACACTAAGTGCTCTCCACCAAACGGCTGATAGACAAAGAGTTGGCGGACACTTACATTCAGCAGGTGGCTAGAAACTCAACTCGCTCCGTGTGCTGGGTGTGTAAATGAGCAACATTAGCCAAATCAAATTTTTAAGGTGACAATGCATCAATTTTGTGTTACCAACTTGCTACCACTGTCCCCAAGTTGTCAGAATATCGGTTTTTGCAGGTTTTTGTGTTTAATCTATAACATTACAATTTCCTGGAGCCCAATGTGACTTCTTCAAAGTGCTTGTTTTGTCCAACCAACAGTCCGACATCAAAATATATAACAGCAGCAAATCCTCACATTTGAGAAGCTGTAACCAGAAAATGTTTAGAATTGTTTCTTGATAAATGACTTAAACAACTGATACATTATCAAAATTGTTGTCGATCAGTTTTATGTCAAGCGAGTAAGCGATTAATGGGCTAACCATTTTAGCACTAGTTGAGAGTTCAGCAGAACAGCACTGTAGCTGTACATCCACTTCCAGGTACTGTTTCATTTCTAGATTGAAGCATCTAGAAACAATTTCCACATCTCTCATCACTGCCTGCTAACTGTCTTATCCTGTAGGTCTGGATCCACATACAGTATGGCCAGAGAGCAAGGACTCTGGGGAGGGAGCAGGTTTCATCACTCACTGTGCTCCTTAGGTCTGCGTCCCACAGGGCAGAGGGGGAATGTAATGAAATGGCTGCAGCTCACGTAAGTACGGAGGAGGGTCGGAGCACAAGACAGTACCACAGTGACTCCAGCATTCCTACTGAAGCATCTGCTAAGGTCATCCAGACTGGGCCCAAGACCGAACCCAGAGTGGCTCGGGGCTTCATTCAGGGAAACCTGGAGGAGTTTCCCAGATCGGAATGCCGGGCCTGGAATCATCTCTCTCAGTTGTTTTTGTTCTGATTGGCAGTCTGTACCAGTGCTGCTTTTCTAATGTGTTACAGAGAGTAAGTATGTGAGGATGGATCTGTGATCTTGAGAGCTGTTTTAGAAGCTTAGTGCTCTCTCTGTGAACTGCAGCAGTTGCAACCACAGAAAAACCACATGAGACCAGAAGTAGTGACGCAAGACGCACGCCGGAGCACAGCCTGGGAAACTGTGTCACTGAAAGTGCAGCACTGCATCTTACATCCTCTTTGAGTCTGTTTGTGCATTGTAATGAAACATTTGGACATATATATTCAATAGTGTCAGCAAGTTACAGAGTCTATGTGGTGAGAGAGTGATCCCTGCATTTGAACAGGTCATGTTTTTTACTTTTCTTTTAATTCACTGTACATTAACCAGTACATTATGTTTTGAAATTACTGTCCACAATACGAAATATATCTTTTCAGTGCTAGAAGCATTAGCTGTAAGTCAGTGCAGCAATGGTTATTTGTTTTTGTCCAAATAAATCCCCTAACTTGCCCACAGGATGATGCAATTCTGGATTTTTTATTAAAAGCAGGAGGATGTAACCGCAGGAATATTGGAATTTAAGGCAGCTGAATAATAGCTTAATGTGTTAGATGATTCAACTATAAACTCTTGATTGACAATATTAGTATACAACTTTTAAAAGAGGTTAATGGTCTGCAGGGAAAACCTTTGATTGAGCTATAAAAGACTGCTTGGTTAATACAGTTTACTTACAGCTATACACTGCAGGTATTCATCCTTTATTGAATTAGACAGAGGGGATATTTTGGTATAGCTGGTGTGAAAACTCAAAGAAGAAAGCTGCTGTAACAGTTCACAGAGCTATGAGGTGTTTTCTTTGGAAGGCACAAATCGCTGTGGGTCAACACTGAAAGTGGCAGAATCTGGAAATACCACTAAATCTGGTAAATTGTGTGTTATCTGTATTGTCGAGTATGTCCCAGAAACAGGGAGTTTTTGGTGTTTTCACATTTCAGTGGGCCCACTTCTTACATTCAGCTTCTTCTGTGTACTGTAGGACCTTCCTCACCTGTAGGTCTGTGCATGAAATGTTCTGATTTTATGATGATCCCACTTTTCGACCTCAAATGATTAACTTAATTTGTAACAGGGTGTGTTAATGCATATCTGTGTGTCTGCGTAATTTATGGTCAGCATATTTATGAACTCTGTTTGCACTTTGTAGTGTGCATTGGGTACCTTGGAAATTGTGAGAACATTTTAAGAAGCGAGTATGAAGTTTGATGTGTCGATTACACATTGTGCAAACAAAACGAGTCAGCATTAGTTTTACCGTAGTTTCACCAGAAGCTGCATTATGCAACAATACCATGACTTGAGGGTAGCATGAATCAGATGTGCCATTTGAGATGATGCAATCAATTAAAATAAAATAAAGTAAAATAAAACTGAATAAAATCGCTTTTAACAATTTTGTAAAAGTTCTCGGGTCTCATTCAGGTGTACACAATTATATCTTTATCACTCTCAGAGAATTGTCTGTCATGTCTGCAGTTACGTACTGTCTGTAAGACTGTGGCTAACACATGTCAGAGTGACGCTCCTCACCCATGTGCAGACACTAAGACTTTATAAGTTCAAGTTAGACATGTATTCATCAGGGGTAAAGTGAGGGAAAAGGTTGAGTGTGGGTTAAACCATGCTGTGAAATACAGCTTGATTTGGTGCGGATTAGCTGCTGCTCAAGAGGTTAAGAGCGAATGATGCACCAGGGTTGAGATGGTTAATGTTGGGGAAAGATTGTGGTCGTGGCAACCAAAGTATAGTCAAGTTATGGTTAAGGCAAGGCGACAATAAAACCTTGGTTATGATCAGGGTTATGGTTAGGTGTGATTGTTGGGTTAGGAATGGTTAAAACTATCACATGACTCTCGGGGCATGGCCTGCTGGGTAAGGGGTTTTATGGGTTTGGGGTTAGTGTTGGGTTAAAAACTTTACAATTTTGTGAAATATAAAGTGGAAACTTTATGATTTGGATTTTGAACAGCTACCCACCTTAGTTTTCTCTTAGTTTTGCACATTCCTCATCTTAAAAATCCTTTTGATCAGGTCTGAAATGTGGATTTATAGCTGGTCAATCTGTACATGTGAGGTTTTTGTGTGATTACACAATCTTTCAGACTGAAACAAATTGATTTCAGAAAATAAAAGCAGTACTTTTTTAACCTTAACTGGAACCAGTATAAATCCCAATGAGCAACATAAAAAGTGCGTGTGAGGTTTTGTGTGAGAGTGTGTGGTATGTCTATCAGTGTGAGGGCATGGGTGTGTGTTTGCCTGTGAGAGGCCCAGTGAGTGGGAGAGTCAGGCTCTGCTGGGACTCACAGCTGCTTCATGGTGCTGTTCCAGGAAGAGCTGCTGGACTTGTTAGTGTTTACTGGCAGCCAGTTTGTGTGTCTGTGTGTGTGTGTGTATCTTTGTATCGATGTGTTTGTCTGGGTGTTGGTCCACTCTTGTTAGGCCACTCATGCTCTCCTCCTCAGCTGCCCTCACACTCCTCTGGTCTTCCTCTGAAATTCGCAGAAAAATTACCCAGCGGCACTAAGTCATGACACACACTTATGAGGCTGTGGTGTGTTTTCTATCTGTTGATGTGGTTTAAAAATGCGCAATGATGGTCCCTGGGCAGCCAGCAGAGCACCAGTGGTGTTCCAGTTTATTGAAACTGACTTTTTTCACTTGTCACCCACAACAGCAGGGTAAAAGTGTGGAGTCATCTGTAGAACAGCACAAATGAAGCTGAGAGGGATTCAATGTCTTGCTCAAGGACACGTCAGCATAGTGGATGCTTGCCAGCAAAATATTTGAACTGTAGCTTCCCCTACCAGGATTGCTTTTGCCACTAAGCTAACCAAAAAACTAAAGTACTGTACACAATAGTTTTGTTGAAACTGTTTAGAGAGGTGTTGAGGTGTTGATTCAATGCAATACAGCTCAACAGCACCACAAACTACATCCTTTAAAATGATCATACAACATTTCAACAAAATTAAAACCTTCATGAAGGTATTATTCATTGCAGGGCTGTTTTATTAGGCTGCATTAGTTGCCTAATAAACTGCCAACTGAACTGTGTATATGTTATGCTTAATGTGAATTTGAAATGTGCATGTCAGTGTACACAGGAAAGTAATCAAGTCATGCTTTTTTGTCTCAAAATAGTTGAACGTAATGTCACAAGGATGAACTGGACAGAGATTATTGCCTTTATCTTAGTATTTATCTATTATTTGCCTTAATATTTCTTAACCCTTTAACATCCAATTTAACCCTTTAATTTCCCCTTTAAGTATCTTTAAGGTTAGAAAAGTCATTTTATTCCACATGTCTGATATGAAGCTACATCTCCATGCTTTTTTATGGGTGCACGTTACAATGAAATGGAAATATTTTAGATGTCTTGTGTATAATTTCCCTCTAAAATTCAGATTGACATACAGTATTTGGTATATTTGTAAAGTTTGGGATCTCCAGTACAATTTGAAATAAAGTTCTGTGGGTTTGGCTGCACAGCATGAATTTGTACTGACAGTACCGTCAGTAGGATAGTGGGATTGACGCAGTTAAACCAGTCAATGCAGAAGGTATAAAATCAAAAACGTGAAACCACAAACCTGTTCTTTTTCCAAGCCTAATTCTACCTACAGTATATCACAGTGACAGAGACTGAGTAAATATTCCACTGAATATATGTCTGCAGGAGAAGAGTTGTGAATCTATCATGACACTGTAAGTCCCCTCAGTTACTCCTCAGCCCCTCATGGGTCTTGTCACACACTGAAAGGCCAGAAGAACAGACTAAACATGGTGAGACTGGCCTTTCTCCTCGCTAAGCTCAGAGGTGTCTGGGCCAGGTGCAGATGGACTCCCTTGAAAGGTGCAGTGTGTGTACATGAGCGTGACTGCGTGTGCCTGCTCTCCTCCAGGTGATGTGGAGGGGAACATGATACCTAACAGCACATGATGTCAGATGGAAGTCGGAGCGTCCAATGTGACGGAGGGGTTTGCCGTCGTATTGGTTCTCATGGAATGCTGAATGTTTCTCTTCACTTAACGTTCGTATTTTCAGTGGGTTTCATGTTCAAAGGAATTTCCCCTGAAAATCCACTGCATAGCACAAAAACCACAAGACATGTGGTGTGTGTGTGTGTGTGTGTGTGAGAGAGAGAGAGAGAGAGAGACTGCTATTGTGTTTAAATGGGTAAGTGGTCACTCACTAGTGTATATGTGGGTGTATTCTTGTACTTTGGAGGCCCATGTGTCCTCATCAGGACAGAAAAATGAGGAAACTCCTTCACAGTAAGGACATTCTTCTGTTCCTCTTGCTGTAAGGTTAAAGCGATAGCCAGACCTAATTGGAAAGGTTAGGATTAAAATTTGTTTAAGTATAGGGTATAAAGGATAAGTCCACTGGGCCTTATTATCATAGTGTTTGCCATTATTTCTATCAGTTATGTTAACATTGTTCTCACCAGTTTAATTGCTGAGATTTGGACACACAGCAACATCTGTAAAAAGACGCCCAATGGGGCAAGAAAGATAATCATACAGATTTTAAACAAACTCCCTGGGCTGGCAAAACTTATTTGGAAGAGAAAACATTAAAACTGTCTGTTGTAAACATCCATCACTGTTTACAGATCAAGCTCTTCGTTCAACTTTGAACTACTGTACTTACCATACTTGTGGGATTATTATCTATTTCAGGTTAGCTCATTTTTGGTTTCACGTCCAAATAAAGTGGTTTTGGTAATCTGGCTACACTGCTGCTTTGTTTACAACCTGACGTGTAGTGATTCTTATATAAGACCTATTCGGCCTTAGTAATGTCACTGTGTTCCCAGATCTTAGCAATTTCTTTGGTGAGTACAATGTTATCATCACAGATAGAAACAATGGCCAAAACTACGACAGTATAACCGAAGTTGTAAAACAATGAAACAATCCTTTAAAGATGCATCATTTCATGTTTTTGGCCAACACTGACATATTATAAAGTTGCTATGTGAAAAGTGCTAGCAAATAGTTGCCTATGTACACATCCAGCAGATATGGAGCAACATTAGCATTCATTTGGAGTAATTTTTCTGGCCACCTTATGAATGTAAATCCAATATTCACTTCATATTCATTGGGTCTCCACCAATTCCTGAAGAAAATATCTGGTTCTTTAGCTGCTAAGTCTTCCTACGTTCACCAGCTAACTGCTAACTCTGACTGTCTGCCGTTTGGTTCTGGGCAGGTAGATTACAGCAGGTTTATCTGAAAACAGCTGCCTGCTCCTGTAGGAAACAAGGAAATGCATAGTCAGGTGATAACTTTCTGTGGGTTTGTCACTACGAGTGACCTCTTTCACATTACATATAGTAATTTCATATATTGTTAACATAAAATTATTGATTAGTGCTGCTTCAAGGCTTAAAGTTAAGTTTCAAATAAAGATTCAGTTTAGGCAGTAAAGGTTAAAGTTTGGCATTTAGTGAAGAGGTTAGCAGTTTGAATTTTGTGTAATAAAATGTAGTGTAATAAAGGACCTCACAAGTATAGTAATACAAACATATCTGTGTGTGTGCACTTCTGAATGTGTGCTTTCACGCCTGCATGCAAGTGTGTGTATATTGGGGGGGGGTATAGGAGGTAGAGATTACATGGAGATAAGAGCAGCAAAAATGGCCTCAGGAGTCCTGCGCGGACCTCGGCGAGGGAAGCGAGAGGAAATGGGTCCAGAGGCCAGACTCAGCTGTGTATATATTCTGCAGGGATCTGAAAGTGGCCATGTACCCATCCTCCCCTGCATCCCACCACCCACTCCCTCGTTCCCTCCCTCCTTCGCTCTGTTGGCCAGCGCCACTCCGTGCGTCTCAGGGCAGATTTCTCCCACAGTTGGGAGTGCTGGGTTGTGTGGCGGCCTGTTTATACTGGAGCGTGGACTTCCTAGTGGCAGCCTGCACCTATCTAAACATCCCCCCGGCCGCTGCTCTGTGTTCCCGGCCTCGCACAGCCTCCCCCCTCCTCCTCCTCCTCCTCCACCCGTCTCATCCCCACCCGGCTCACTCTGCTCTCTCTCACACCCTCTTTCTGCTTTATCACTCCTTCACTGCGGGTCCCCTCGTCATCCCTGCTCGCTGTCCATCTTTCCCTTTTTCTCTCTGACCCTCTCTTTCTCGTCCTCATTTCTTGTACACTCTGTCTTCCTTCTTCTCCCTGCTTTGATCTTTCTCGTCATGCTCTTTCTTCCATTGCTGCTTTTTCTCATGATTCAGTTTCTCTTGCACTTTCACCCTTGACTTTGTCTTGCTGTAGATGAGAGAAAAAGCAGGATACAGTGGGTAAAGGACGAATTCTTCCAAACACACTTTCTGTACTGTTAAAGACTTGCTGTTTTTTTGTTTTTGTTTTTTTTACTTCCTTATATTTACTGGTTTTGGTTGTTTTGATTTGTTTTTACTTATTATGTTTATTGCTCCTATGTGTTACTGCTTTTGCAATGCTACATGCAGTATGACCTGACTGAAGTAAACAGACATCCTCAGAGAGTGGTACAGCTACAGTTAACATATGATGCATCCTAATACAGGTGCACAATACAGATGCTCAAGTTTAACAGGTACAATGTTTACCATGTTTACCATATTAGTTTGCTGATTAGCACAAAGTACAGCTTAGGCTGATGGGAATGTCATCAGTTTTGTAGGTATGTGTTCATAAACCAAAGGACTGGACAAATTGAAATTTTGATGATTGCGCTATATGGAAAAGTTAAGGGATCGCCAAAGTTATTATGATTATCCAGAGAGGGACATGGCAATCCATCCATTATTTGGGAAGATATTTCTCATATAACCAAAAAAGTAAAATTGCTGGTGGCACCAAAAGAAAAGTTAGAAGATCAACAAAGTCTGTACCTAATTCTGTGCCAATCCATTAAGCAGATGTAAACATATTTTATTTGATTAAGTGATAAATTTGACCTGCTGGTGGCATTTGATGAAAAGTTAGGGTCACAAACATCATTAGGATTCATCCTCTGTGGACCTTGAAAGCCTGTATGAAATGCCATGGCAATCCCTCCAATAGTTGTTGAGATATTTCAGCCTGGACCAAAGCAACGGATCAACCGGCCAACAGACAGTGCCATCCCTAGAGCCTTGCTGCAAGTGTGGCTAAAAATACTGATTTTATTTTCTGAAATCCATTTGTTTCAGTTTGAAAGATATGTGTAATCACACAAAACTTTAATTCATGCTATTCAAGAAAATCATGTAATTATCAGGTGATTACAGTATCACTCTCTGTTTCACACACACACACATGCACACACACACACACACATACACATACACACACATCAGATATATAACACACCTCCTCTTTGTTTGTTTATTTGTATGATTATCAGCTCCTGTCCAAAAGAGCAGCAGCAGGATATCTGGTGTAACACAATAGCAGGGTCTGTTCCCCGGGGAGCTCCCTCTGCTCTGTGCTGTAAGACCACTGGAGCATCCAGCTTAGCATTATCGCTTTTGTCCAGGGAACAGCGCACTCTCTGCAACACTTGCCTTGAGGCAAGCTGAGAACACTGCATCATGGGGTGTTTATGTGTGTAGACAACTGGTCTCATTCCCACCCTCTCCACCTTCTGCACTGGCGAGTCCTTATCTTAGTCATGGTTTTACATTGTTGAAGAATGAGCTCTCTCAGGGGATCCCCTCAGCCCGTTTTGGGTTGTTTGGTTGATGTGAGCAGTGGTGATTGAATGATTTGTTCTGGTTTAGTCGGTCCGAGGTGAAGTATGTTGGACAAGCAATGACTGTGAAGTCTCCAGGGACATGTGTGCGTGTTGATGTTCGCCCTGGGTGAAGAATGTGTGTGTAAAGTGTGGGTGAAGTTGGGAGTGTGAAGTATGGAGGTCCGGTGAGAGCAGGGCCAGAGAAAGCTCCAGTGAAAGCGCGCCCTTGCTGACAGATGAATTGCTCTAATTAGAAATCCATAACATCCTGCCACATGGCCGCCTTATCCCCAGCACACTTCCTGCTCTGGGCCAGGCTGACGACAGCCAGCCCCGCTCCTTCCGTCACTCTAAGCGAGGGAACGAATCGACGAACGAGTGTGGGTGTCTCCTCCAGCATATGCCCCAGGCACAAGTCTTATCTGTCAGTCCCCCCTTTTCTTGGACCATAAGTGAGCATATGTCAGTGTGTGTGTGTGTGTGTGTGTGTGTGTGTATGTGTTTGTGTGTGTGTGTGCGTGTGTCATCCCAGCCCTTTGTGTCTGGGGTCTTGCTCAGCTGGCTGGCTCTCTGTCTCTATCACTTCCTTTGTTTTTGCCACTCTCAATCACACTGCTGCTCTATCCGTCTGCTTCCCCCGTCTCCCCCTCCGTTCCTCCCACCCTCCCTCCTGTTTCTCCCAGGTGTCTGGATGGGGGGCATGAGTTGAGGGAGTCCAGAGACCAGCAGGGAATACAGATGATAACAGAGGTTGCAGGCCTGGCTTGTCTGCGAGGAGGGTTCTTGCTCTGGCAGGAGCAGCGTTGCCAGCTCGGTGGATACACAGCAGGCCAGGAGACAATCTGCTCTGCACATTAAGCAAGACATAACAGAGATCCATGACCCATCATAAACATTATGCAAAGCTTAATGGCCCCGCTGAATGCTCTGCACTATCTCCGACCCATTATGAGATGAACGTCTCCGGATTAAGTTTAATGGTCCTTTAGCTACTAATCTCTCGGCTGATGAGAGGCTTCACGGCAAGTGTTTCTCATAAAATGGTGTTCATAAGTAAGCTCTTACAGGTAAGTGCTAGGGCAAACATAAGGTGTCTTAATGGGGTGTCTAGCTTCTGCAATCGGCCAAAACAGCTTCATTGCACATTTGGGGAAAATTTACACGCGTCTGTAACACTTTAAGAGGCATGCAACTCTATTTACTATTACGCTAGAACTCCAGTGACTCTGTGTTTTATTGATGGTGTAGGAAAATCTTGACACAATATGCAACATGGTCAACACGTCACCTGTGCACATTTACTTACGTGCTGACAGAGAAACATGTTCCAGCTTTAGGATGGCACAAACTTGAATCTGGGATGTTGTGGTCACGCAAACCCCTTACACGCACCCTCTTTTTATTCTTTTTTTTTTGGGGGGGGGGGTGCTTGCTGGTAAAGTGGAGGGATGTAACGGAGAGAGGCAGGTTGACATGAATGCTTTGTCAACAGTAGAAGGAGAATCAGCTACAGTGCCACAATGTCAAAGTATATTTGAAAAATCCATCAGCCTTTATTGCATCTTATTCTTTTCACTATGCCATTTTTTTCACCTCAGCCAAACGGAAAAAAAAAAATAAATCTCCATTCAGTTGTCTGCATGAATTGAAAGGCCACGTAACAACAGGTGGCTGGAAACATACCTAAATGTGCCTTTCAAGTCAGTCATACTTTTTAGATCTTGTTGCTGAGCTGGCTCCGGTGTAAGGTTTACATTGTTTTCTGGCTCATCAAACTGTTCAGTGACCTCTTCTGCCGTGTGGACACAGACTCTGTCATCTTGGAGGAAAAAGACTCAGACTTGTGAGAAACTTTCCAAAGGATGGAAATAATCACTGAGAATGGTATTGTATTTGTTGGCATTTATCGTGCCCTCTGAGGGGAAGATTAGACCAAAACCAGAGCAGGAAAATTCACCCCACCTGTTTTCAATATACCTTTTATCTTTCATTTTACGCTGGCACTTTTTATAGTGCAGGGTATAGTCGGCATGCAATGGGTAGATTTAAAGTGAAATGTCATGACACAAAAACACTCGAGCTAAGCATCATTTAAAGCACCAATACATTTTTGTGTTGAAGTGAACTCGTGGAATTTCAAAATACACACAAAGACACACACACTGATGTAAAATACAGCAGCACTAGACCTGCACATACACAGAGATGTTCAGGCTCTGCGGTCAAACACACATACAATGCTGCAGTGTAAGATTCGCTGTGGTCTAAGCAGACTGGACCGCTACTATTGTTTTTATCCCTTTTGTCTTTTCAGTGAACCCCCTTACACACCGCTCACACTCACAAACACATCCCAGCACACACATGCAAACACATGAGCTGACAAACACAACCCTGGTGCGTGCGCCCACACACATGCACACAAACACATACCAGCATACATGAACTTCTGGCTTCATGTTTAAAGTATGCAGTTTTTTTTTGTGTGTGTGTGTGTGTGTGTGTGTGTGTGTGTGTGTGTGTGTGTGTGTGCGTGTGCGCGCGTCTGTCAAAAACAGTAAGAGGAGGGGGGAAACAGGCATCGGAGAAGGGAAAAGTGGGACAAGAGAGAGTCGGAGAAAGAGGGAGAGAGAAGTTGAGCCACAGAACAACGCTGCTGCGAGCAGCTGTGGCACTCCCAGATTTCCCCCTGATTGCTTTCAGCTGGTACTTGAACCCTGGGCCTTTTGGGTTTTGGAGGCCAGCCCAGACCCCACAATCCCCCCAGCGCCCCATCCAGCTGCCTGACCCCTCCCTGACCCCGTGCCGAGGATAGGAAAATACGAGCCGTGCCAAGCCAGAGAGACTCTTTTATTTTGCCTGCTGGCATGCTGCCGGTGACCAGGGCTTACATAATGGGAAACATAGCAGGACCCAGGAGAAAGCAGCCCCTACCCCCCTTTCTCTTTTTCCTTACCAATCGATCCTCCCCTTTCTCCCCCATCTCCTTTCTCCTCTTCTTCATTTCTTTTCCCACTCCGCTCCCCTCTCGCCCCCACTTGGTCCATCCTCTTCCTTCCCCTGTGCACTCTGCCTCCCCTCCTGTTTGTGATATATCTTTTTGGGCCCACTCGCCTGGGCACATTTATTACAGACAGCCTCGACACAATCCTGAAGCCGAGCCACCAGCAACACAACGGCACAGCGCACACACACAGACACACTCAAACGCACAGGCGCACACACGTGTAGGCGTGTGTTTGAATACTCTGAAGCATTTACAGCTTGTGTTGTGCATCGTTGAGTAGAGAACTTAAATGGAAGAATGTACATGTGGTAATTAAATGTTACCTCCACATAGGGACATAGAGAACAGCAATACATTATTGCATTTAATAGAATTTTTTTACCACTTCTTTTATGTCTTCTGTGTGGTTATGTGATGTCTTGTGGTTTTTGTTTTGCTTTATTTTAGCTCACTGAAGCAAATTCCTATCAACCACGTTGAAATGGCAATAAAGTCTTGAATCATAAATGAGTCTGTTTTCTTTAAGTTGGAAAGAAACACCATGTTATGTTCAGCATCCGTTGTCTCTAATTCTGTAGCTTCACTTTGGTAAAGGGATGTCAAATGCACAGGTTCATGGTTGAATCTTCCTTTCACTTTTAACTTTTTTTTCAGTTAGCATACTTTGGAATTGCAGATCCTGTCTGTTGCCATTTACTGGGCTTAATGTTATGACCCTCTTTATAAGAATTCATTTGGAAATACGAAACAGTACCAGTAAAAAAAAAGAGCACTTGGTATATTAGTGGTTGGTTTTCTTTACTGTCTGAACTAAAAATGGAAGAGCAGGGCAGATTGTCAAACCTCTGAACTGCCAAGTAACCTTTCCACTCATGTTAGCCTCTCAATTTGATAAAGTCCACTGGGAGCCAATTTGGAGGTGATCATAAACCAATTAGTTGTACAGTGTTTTTTTAGGATGACATCACCAGGCCACGGTGCTCCAGTTTAGTGAGGTCTAGACTGGCTCACCACAGCTGAGGCAGACACCACCGAAATAGGTGGCCTGTGTGTGTGTGGGTGGGTGGGTGGGTGGTTGTGTGCTTTGTAAAAACCCCCAAAACAAGAGTGTAGGGACTATTAGTCCTATTTTAGTTTGAGTCACGCTTGATTGGGAACCATTATAGTACAGATGGTTGAAATGCACGAGGGAAGCAGGCACTTTTACTTAAAGGATCATTGCAATTTATTACAACAATTTATTACAACTTAACGTTATTCAAAAAGAAGTTGTTATTTCTGTAAGTTGTCTTACATCAACCTGTATAGCTGCATCAATGTCCGACGTATTTTTAGCGATGTCACAACGTTTCCAGACCTCAGCAATTAAAGGATAGTGATTTGTCAACAAATCTCATGAAAAGACCAAAACCAACAATGAATCGATCCTACTAAGTATTTTCTGTGCATTGTATGGATTCTGTCCATTGTTGTACAAAAACTATTAAAAACACATCAAGGAGCCACACCTTTGTGTTCCTTCATTACAATAGGTTGTACATGGACACTGTAGCTTGTTTTGAGTTGATCCAACATACGGTCCGGCTGACATAAATACTTACAGTACAGCCTGACAAAAGGCTTTTTTTTATAAAAATGACACTATATATTATATAGTGTATATATAAAATGACTCTTCATATTCAGTATGAAGAGTCACAGAATGATAGAATGAGAGTCACAGACAGGCTGGGGGAGTCAGGACATACTGAAAGACAAACTAATTCATTGTTGATTTTAGTCTTTTTGGGATTTGTTGACACTAACAAAAATATAGAATATTGCCAGCCTTATCTTCCGACTTGGCGAGTACAATACCAATATAAATTATCATCAAAACTGAGACAATAAGACCCAAGTTGTAGTAAACCAGAATTATCCTTTAAGGTGAGGTTGGGTAACCTCCAACAAGCTCCCCATGAATCACACTCCAACTCTTTCTTTTGCGCCTCTTCTCCTTCACCTCCTCATCAACCTCTCCTCTCCATCATTTCCTTCCCACTATTCATCTTTTTCTCTCCTTGTGTCTCTCACTTCTTACAACAAATCCTCATTCCTGGGAAGGTCTCAATAGAGTGGAATAAGATTAAGTCATGGACGGGTGTTGAGGGAAAACGCTGACCTCTTCTCCTCCCTTTTGCTCTGTCTTTCGTTTTTCAGTCTCTCTTTCTTGGCTCTTTTCTCCCCTTGGCGTTCCTTTATTCTCGCTCTCCTGTGTGCCCCCCAGCCTTCCAGATTGTAATAATAGTAATAATGATAATAACTGTGATGGGCCTGGTGACGGTGATGTAAAGAAACATAATATTAGAATAACAAACACACTCTCTAACCAATGGCCATCATCTGACCTCTGTGGATGTGAGTGTGTGCGTACGTGTGCATACATATGTGTGCACTCTCTCTCGAGCTTCTGAAACTCAGATTTGTGTGTGTTTGTGTGTGTGTGAGAGAGAAAGAGAGAGTTCCTTGAAGAAAAAGAAGAGATAGAAAAAGACAGTGAGGGAGAGGGAGTTTGCTGGCATGCTGTATATACGGTCACTTCCTCTCCAGTTTAAACAGAGCAGGCTGTGCTGGCAACCTCCGCTCCCCACTCCAAATGGTTTGCATCATGTTTAAACCCCCCTGCCACCACCCCTCCCTCTCTCCCTCACTCTTTCTCCCTCTCTCTCTTCCTTTCTCTATAAATCATCAAAATCTCAAACTTTATGTGTTTGAAAAAAAACGACATCCCTCTGCTTTCTCCCTGCAGAAGGGCATAAGAAAGAGCTATAAAATGATTCTAGGATCTCTTTCCACTTCAAACACCCCCCTCCTCTTACCTCCCTCCATCCCTCCAGCCCTCAGCCGGCCTCTCGTCACCCCTGTGTCCTGGTCATGGTGCTCTCATATCTGGCTGGGTAGACTTCCCTCCTCAAGAACCGACGTGGCTCCAGTAAAACACCGCATAAGGGGAGTTGGTGGCCTCAGGAGGCAGATTATCTCCATAGACGAATTTCTATAGTAAACCCTCTTGTTTGTGAACCATGCTAGTCCCCTGTGGTACCTCGCTAAACGCCTGGGTGGGATATAAATGGCCCAATTTTAAACTCTGATAAGAATTCACTGATAGATGAAAAATTCAACTGGCCATGAACAGTCAACTGAAACACGAGCTGCCCTTTAGGAGCTGAGATCACAGCCAGGGCTCACAATCTGCATTGTCAAAATAATGACAGGCAACAATATAAAAACATATTTGAGATTGCCCCATCAGCTTAAAAACAACCCCTGTTTTCATTTTCCTGACAAGTAACCTTGTGACAATACTGACTGTGAGTATGGAAGTTCGTTCTTGACCTTGGGATCAGTATGTTTGACAAGATGATCTCAACTCGGGGCATCCTGGTGACCCATTAGTTAAGACGCATACCCTTTAACCACAACATCCTTGTTTCTATTCTGGACAGGGACCTTTGTTGCATGTCATACCCCCCTCTCTCCCTTTGTTTCTCTTGTCCCCCTGTCTAATAAAGCAAAGACATAAAAAACAACAACAATAATCTCAGTTAAAGGTCCACTTACTAACCTTTTCTGAGCTTTAAACCGGCGAAACTGTTGAAGACTGTAGCATGATGTTGGAAGCTCAGAAAAAGCTAGTAAGTGGACCTTGAGTTGAGGATATTTTGTCCAAAATATTGACTGTCTGACCCAGCGGCGAAACCACCATATATGCAGGTAATGCAGCTGCATTGGGGCCCACATGCATGGACCCTCCTTTATCTCAACAATATTGTATCAAAAAATCTCAAACAATGAATATTAAAAATAATAGACAATTACAAACAACATAGTAGAGGTCAAGAAGGGACACTGGAAACTGATAATTATGTCACATTTTATTTTGATCTAGTATTTTTGCTTTTTTCTTAATGTATTTTATGTTGTTTTACATTATTATTATTATTATTATTATTATCACACTTTGTCTGTACATAAGTGTACATGTATATGTGTGTAGAGGTTTGTATATACTGTATGATATTACTATATTTGTGCAAAAAGACAATAAAACAGTTTCCAAAATTAACACAACTTTGAAGGTTTACGATACAGATACATCCAATTCAACAATAATGCTTAGCGGTAAGTAATTACAGTACTCAATGAACCAACTCATCTGTTCAATGGTGTCACGTACTTGATGTCATTCACCACATGAAAAACAACACAATAACATGAAACACTTTTACATATACAAGTATACAGTTTATTGACAAGTGCTAATTTCATTCCCTGATTGTGCGCCATCATCGATTATGTTTTCATCTGTGTCAAAGTGCATAGTCACCAGTAAGTTTCATCTGTGTCAAGGTGCGCCATCACTAATGTTTTTTAAGGCCCTTTCAGACACAGTCTGTAGTAGTCTATCATCTTGGCCTTGCTATTACCACTCCTCTTCAATAGCACTGCAGTCTGATTTTCTAGTAATGATTTCATTTAAGGATGAAGACTTGTGCTATTTGCATATGACAATATCAGCAGACAAGTCAAATTCATTATTTCATCAACTATTCTCCACCATCTTGGTGTATTGGAGAAGACCTGTTCATCAATTTGATGTTGATGGACTTGCATGCTCACACTGGTCAGCACCTCACTGTGTGTGCACACTCAGAAATAGAAACTAGATGAGGTTTTTAAAATAAAACATGAGTGGTGTAACCACAGTTAAGGCAGCCAAAATTTGTGGTTGACTGCATGCGGTTTTGAGCGCCAAAAGGATAAAATGTTCTTCAGTGAAATAAGTCAGATTCTAGTTATCTATTCATTGCCCATAAAGAGAGCTGATGTGTTCTTTTCCTTTGATTTCTTTTATTGTGTGTTTACATGAAGCCACTTGATATGATTGATATTTTATTGTGTTGTGTGTGTCTACATAGCATACCTGTGTGCGTGTGTGTGTGTGTGAGTGCTTGAGTTGGCACCAGCTAAGTCATTAAGCTTGGCTGTCCCTGCACAGACCCCTCGCTGTCTATAGTCATAAAGGGGATCTCTCCAAAGCCTGAGGAGACTCTATAAATCAGCCAAAATATTTTGAGCATCGTCCCAGCCTGCTGGCTGGCTGGCACACACACACACACATTCAGACAAAGCACACCAACACACAGACAGCTGACTACATGGGTGGGCACACATTACTGTCAGCTCCAGAGATGGAGCTGATAAAAACAGGCCCTCAGCGCTTCAGATGAAGGCAAAGAGAGGCAATGTGGGGACAACTGCCTTTAAACTAATAGACACACACACACACATACACACACACACACCCCTTGGGCTTTGGCTCTCTGCTCTGAGCAGATCATATTTCAACATCTCACCTCTAGATAAGAATGTTTATCAAAGGCTTTAAGTGTTTCTACTGAGCCCAGGTTTACACTCAAACCTCACGGTAACACACTTTCTGGAGCTCCTCACAAGCCTCTGATCCATTACATATGGCATCCTTCCGCAAAAAAAAGAAATAATCTATTCATTTGGATTTGATTCACACTGATAAATTAGGAGGGGAATTACCATTGTGAGTCCTGGTGGTAGCTAGAAGAGGAAGAAGCAGCGCTAATTTCCATTTCAAACAAGCTGCATTGCCCTGCAACCATATCTTCATTGACTGAACATGTTCCTCACTCAGTAAACTGGACTTGGATCAAAACAAGTCTTTGATTAGCACCATCCAAGGCCCAGGACCTCAGTTACTGAGGGCCAAAGAAACCACAGACCAAAGGTTGGGACCAGGTGTGAGAAAGGAAGGGTAGGAGGTGTGCAAGCATGCACAAGTACAACAGTGTAGGTTGTAGTAGTGAAGGAAAACTAAAGCAAGAAAGGGAAAATGTTTGTACAAGTCAGTAAGTGAAAGGTACATGTCAGTGGAAAAATCACCAATGTATGCATAAAAGCACTACAATTGAGGGGCATTTTGAGTCAAGGAATCACATACACAGACTTTGCTCAGATGTATGAAATGACTAAAATATGGAAATAACCAAATACTAATGAATGCAAATGCAAGCACAAATTTTGCGATTTATACGGTTGTCTTTCTAAAATGCCAATAACAACTGTACTACAAATCTATTGGTAAATGGAAATTGTTATAAAACAGTCTGATTCCAGTGCAGAAGCATAACATAACATAAAAGGAATCAATTAAAGTATACCAAAAATGAATCGGCTTACTTTTAAATAAACTGAAACCCTATTGCAACCCATGAATTTATAGTAACGCATAAAACCACTAAACATGTTTAGCTAACACTACAATCTTTTAGTACAGCAAACTTGCCAGAAAACGACTTTCAAAACAACATCTACAACATATTTTACTCTGAAGATAGGCCTACCACTTATCTCCTGGCTGAAGTTAGCATTCAAAAAAGCTATCTAGCTTTGCATGTTGTCAAGTAAATCGTGTAACTACTTTATATGCAAACATGTTGAAACATTAAGCATAGCAATGACAGTGTACACACATTCACCCAACACAGTAAAAACATAAAACCTTCATACCTGAAAAGGTGTGTATTTTAGGTAAACATAGACACCAACTTTCCCCAGATGTCGGTGATGACTCGGGAGGGGAAACTCTCGAAGGCATCAGTAGGCTAATTTTCGGTAGCCTTGCAAGCTTGGCTACTTGTACTAAAAATCTCTACAGCAAAGGGAAAACACAGCAAAACTTGTAAATCAACCTGCTACATTTCTTTATTCTAATGTAATCGCTCCAAATATGTTAAAATGTAAAAACGATTACGAATAAAGATTATGAACTTAAGACTCGTAGCAAGCCATCGTCCCTCCAAAATATCTCCCTTCATGAATAATGATACAAATATAACTTCTCATCAGAGCTTTAACACTTTTCTGTATTACAGTTGTATTACCACAGAATTTCCCCTCAAATTATTTGATGTGTGGGTCTGCAAAAGACTTCCACCAACTTTATTCATAACATCTGGCTAGCATGCTAGCAGACTAGCTCGCTAGCAGCAGTGCTAGCTAGGCCCCTCGTCTGTCACGTAACCCTCGCTTTGCAGGTCGTAGCAGTCCCTCGAGAATCTCCCAACTGTGGAAAGGAAGCAGGGTGTTACCCCAATGTAGCCCAAAGGCCATGTGCTCCCCCTACTGGAGACCTTAAGTATTAACTTTCAATTGCTGACAAATTATAAAACTTTAAAACATATTAAAACACAAAGACGACACTCTAAATATCATAAAATGTTACTCAGTATTATATGGTCTATGTTTAAACTATTACTATTCCTTCTGTCACATAGATGTGCATTTTCTCTAAGCCCACCACTAAAAAAAGATTATCACCTGTAAACCTGTAATTATAATCCTTGGCAGGAGTTTAATTTCTGTTGGTAAGGCTAATGATATTTATAGAATGACATGCCTTTTTTATTCTTTTTATTTTATTCCATTTTTTAATCTTTACTGCAGAACCTGGAAAGCATGAAAGGGGGCAGGGACAATTCCCTGCCCCCTTTCATGCTTCCATATACTGTCATTCATGTTTTTCTTCATTTTTGCTGACATTTGCAGTTACCAGACTGGTGCAGTCTGATATATTTAGATGGGTGACTTTTACTCACACAGGGAGACTGGTGGCATGTGGGAGCATTTTCCCCCCAAAAACTGTGACTTAAATAAGAAAGTACTCTGAGCAAGCAGCATGAAAAACAACACACAGAACATGCACAGACAGACACACACCTCTGTATACTTTGCAGCAGAGTCATCACTGTGCTAAAGTCAGTGCCTGTTTTTTTGTATCGTCTGCGGTATAACTGTGGTGACAGGCTTCTTATGACAATTATACCCTTGCTGCAACTGAGTCAATTGACAGTCCTGCTTTAATTAGCCAAATTAAATAGGAGTTTGTACTCACTTCGCTCATGACCCCTTACTGATAATTAAAGGCGATGTGTCCAGAAACCACATGCATAAGCCTACTGCATGGTTGAGTAAAAATAATAGAAGCATGTGCCATTATTTTACAGTGAGAGATTTAAGTAGTTTTTATGGATGTGGATACCGCAGCAGTGACCGGGTCAAAGGGTTAGTTTGCTATGTGTGTTTATGTGTGTTCAAACACACACATACACAACCTCTCGTCTGAGGGTTTTCTCTTGAGTGACTCAGAGCAAAAGGCCATCAAAAGCATCAGAGTTTGTATCCAAACTTGGTGACTCGGCCAGGGTTAACAGGCTTTCAGTCCACACCAAGTCAACCCCCTGAGGTAATAGAAAGCAGCTGACCTGAAACCTCAGAGAACTGCAGGTTACAGCCTGGTGCTCTGAGTAATGACCCCTTGTTTTCATAGCAAGCTGAGTGCCTGGGTGATACATGTGGCCTCAATATAACACATTTGTACACGCACACACACACACACACACACACACGGTCAGATGAAAGGAAGCTCACCCTCCATTTAACAGCAAGTGCTATGAACTTTGGAGAGTGTTAAATGTGACCTCAGTTGTCTGCAGTCATTGCGAGATGATGCAGCGTGTGCAGTCATTCTTTGGGTGCAGCATCCTACAATATACTTTGGTCAGATGTTAGGCTTGTAATACAAATATAGCCTACTGATGAGACATAAGTTTCTTTATAAGTCTATTTTCTTCATTGCCCAATTCTGCATCTACCACTTCAGAGGAAGTGTTATCATTTCATCACTTCACCTCGCTCTTTTAATCACTTATATTTCAGTGGGTGGTTACTGATGCTGAGCTTGTATTATTTTCTGAAATGAATGTTTGATTTATCAGTCAAACTTTCAGTTTGATAATCTTTGGTCTCATATCCTGAAAGGTTTGCAGAGATACCAGTATTTTACAGTAACAAGCCTAAGAGTCCACAGCCACGGCAGCGGCTCTGTGAGGCTGTAATGTTTATGGTAAAAAAAAATAATAATTTAAACTGTTAGTTAGATAAACCAAAGTATTGGACAAAATTTTAATTTTGACCTGATGATGGTGCTAGATGGAATGTCAGGGGATCACCAAAGTTCACAAAGACCATGAACGCTTGCACCAGATTGCATGGTGATCCATCCAAAAAACATTTCACTCTGAACCACAAATGTCAACCTGCTGATGGTGCTAGAGAAAAAGTCAGGGGATTACAAAGTCATTAGGACATATCATGTGGGAATCATGAATGTCTGTACCAAATCCAGAATTTTGTGCTAATCCATTCGGTAGACATAAGTAATTGTTTTCACCCACTGGTGGTGCTAGATGAAAAGTCAGGTGATCACCAAAGTCATTAGGATTCATCCTCAGGCCACCATGGTTATCTGTTCCAAATGTCATGGAAAATCATTGAATAGTTGTTTGTTTTACTAAAAAAACAAAAATATCAACCTCATGGTGGTGCTAGAGAAAAAGTCAGGGGATCACCAAAGTCCGTAGGCTTCATCATCATCTGGGGACCATGAATGTCTTTCATGTCAATCCATCCAGTAGTTGTTGAGATATTTCTGTCTGGACCAAAGTGGTGGACCAACCTACCAATCGACAGACCTTGCCATCCATAGAGCCATGCACTTAGCGTGACTAATAAAAAAGGGTTTTTATAAAAGGTTTTTATAAAGGCTTGTGTGCTGAATTAATTTACGTTTTGATCTCCACTTTAATAAAAATGATAAATGATAAACTTACCAGTTTTAGGATCATCAGCAAAGAAAAGATGCCCTATGAAACATATGTTGTGAATGTGTGTGTCCTGCTAGGCTGAAGTTGGGTCACAGACAGACTCCTGCAGCCCTCGTCTGGCCTCTCTGTGGCTACAGGTGCTTCACATTATGGCTCGTAAAATTCAGCGAGAGGGAAAAATTACTGCCACAATTTGTTAAAAGAGGGGGGGGGAGGCATGGAGGGGTGGGGAGGGTACTGCAGTAGTGCTGTATATGGATACAGTATTGACATACGTGACTGTGTTGTGTCTGCTGAACACTTCAGCATTCCAATCCTGTGCCAGGAAAGGCCATATTGTTTTTGAATTGAACTCAAGTGTCATTTTCTGAGGAATGATTTAGTGGTGTGTGTGTGTGTGTGTGTGTGTGTGTGTGTGTGTGTGTGTGTGTGTCACACGCCAGCTGGCACACTCCTCGACTGGTGGTGTGTATGCCATTTACTGGGAGGAAGGTTACAGGGTCACAGGGCCACGGGGTCGCTGGGAGTGCACTGTAGAGAGAGGAAACAGGCCTAATCTCAGAAAGGCTGGCAGCTTCCTGTTCTGAGAGGAGGGTACACAGAGGACACTGTCTTAGCTCTGGATACCCAGCTAGTGAGTTTACTATGTAATTCAATCAGGATTAGTCCACTCACTCACGCCCTCTAATAATAGTGAAAGGGAGGAGGCTCGACTGAGCTTTAAATCAGTATCTCCTCAGCCTGATTTTACATCCAGGCATGGTTCTTTTTTGGCCTCGCAACGTGTTCCCATGTAGTTTCTGAAATTAACTTTTTCATTACAACACTTGTAAATGCTTTAACAAGGTTTTAACGTGTAAGAAATGCATCCAAACAAGTCAACAGTACAGAAAATATAGAATTGTTACAACCATGTGCAAATTGTTAGGAAAATAAAGATAAGAGGCTCTTTGTTTTCTTTAACCCATTTTCAGGAAAACGTGCCCAGATATTTTTAAGGTAACAAATTTAAATAAACTTCATGCAGATTGAATTTACCAATCACAGTTGTGTTTCTTCAAAAGACACTGTTCTACTGGAGTTTCCAGTAAACTAGGTCCTCTTGTGGTGAGCACAGCTCAGAAATACTTCCAGGAATAGAGAGTGAAAAAAAAACTAAATGCAAGTGAGCTGCTGATTATTCTGATCAGATGGAGATAATAATTTTATCTGATTTTCACCCATTTTTATAGATAATATATCTAATTTTATAACCCACACAATATGGTCTTGCAAAAGTGTGGAAAATGGGAACAAATATATATATATTTGTATATATATTTATATATATATGCATGAATTGTGGGTAAACTACATTCCTCACCTTCAAAATTGTATTATGTAACAATTACACCAAAATGGTTAATGTCTACAAAATAAATGGTATCATGTTTGGAAAATGGCAGCTGGGTAGAAATAGCCGGTACTGACACTGACCAGCGCTGTTTCAGATACTGTAGTTTTCTCATTGTTAATTTCTGATTTCTGCGTGCATTTTTTGAAATAGCTCAAATTATATGCTTTCATATTATCCGGCTTACTCAAGGTTAAGCTCAGCAAAAACTGAGTGAGTGAGACACTGTTGTGAACTTTAAGAATATTGTATCCCCAGGCTTATTCCAATTTTTTTTTTTACAAACTAAGTAACTCCGTTAGCCACAAATAAACAGAACACTGAGATTATAGCTCACTAACTGGCCAACATTACTTTCCGGAAATTTCTGAATTTTCATCTTCAGTTTTCAGTGAAGTTTAAGTGAGCAATTATGGGTGACACACGTCCTGTATGACTCTTTGAGTAATAAATCAGAATCCTTAGAACAATGAGTGTTGTGACAGGAATCAAGAAGAGTAAACGTCTTCTTTCCATCAACAGGCCAATAACATGATAACAACAACAAATACTTATTTTGTGTATGCACGTGTGTATGCACGTGTGTGTGTGTGTGTGTGTGTGTGTGTGTGTGTGTGTGTGTGTGTGTGTGTGTGTGTGTGTGTGTGTTCATCTTGCGTGTGTTTGAGGACATGCAGGATATTCAAGGTTATAAGAGATCATGGTCAGGTTGGAGGGCCGGAGGTCAGGGTCAGAGGTGGGGTCCGGGGAGATAGCTTTTCAGTCTTTATCAGGATGTGACGAGAGAGACTCTGCAGTTCTAACTAAACTGGGAGGAGGAGGATTCAACAACTGATGTGCAGGAGTCTGGCACTGGACTAGGCAGAGAGATGACCAGATTGTTACAGTCAAAGGAGGGACAGTCAATGTAATGTAATGAGTCTACGTTTAAATCATGGCCTGGAGGTATGCAGGGTTGTGTCCTTGGTTGCCTCTAGGTTAAAATCAGTGTTGGATAATGGTTGGGGTACAGAGGAGAATTTAGAGAGGTTAGGGCTAGACAAGACTAGATGGGCTGCAGCACTTTGGATGATCCCCAAGTGTCAAAGTGAATGCAACCAGACTAAACATTCATATGGGACAATGTTGCAAAACCCTGGATTATGTTCAGTGACGCCATTTTCAGACGTTCAGTGCCAGTGTTTTTTCATTCATTGTTTTTACAATATCCATGCGTGGCAACTACAGTATAGGTTAGGCAACTAAAACGACTTGGTTAAAGCCACTATGTGACTCATTTTTATGTCCTTGTGACCTCTTTCAAATGATTCCGATGACATACATTAAGTTTTGTAGGTAGAAAAACGAGACAGTCCCAGTGTAAATTGGTACAGTCTATGAGGTACTGCGCCAAGAGATCTGTGGGGGGTAATAATGCAGGTCAGTGCTCTGAAGGTGGCAGCTGGGGGCGGGCAGATTGATACCAAACTATCAATATACAGATACTAAGCCTTTGTTTTTAAGTATCAGTACTTGTGCCAATAGGATCAGTTCCCAAAAAATGGATCACATTCTGGCCACATGAATGCTCTTCAGTGCATGTTTGCTTTTCTTGCTGTTGTGTGCATGCAGTGATGCAAGGTAACTAAGTACATTTACTCAAGTACTGCACTTAAGTACAATTTTTAGGTACTTTACTTGATTGTTTCCTATTTATGCTACTTTATACCTCTACTCCGGTACATTTCAGAAGGATATATTGTACTTTTTATTCCTCTACATTTATTTAACTGCTATAGTTACTAGTTACTTTGATTTTACATACAAAACATATGATCGACATATAAAATATGATGCATAGATTAAAGGCCCTGCATGCCACCCCGGTGTTTTGAGTTGGCTGACTAGAACTACTCAGTTTGGAGTTGTGCAAATTGGTCCCGCAACAAACACACGCGCACGAAAAAAAAAAAAAATCAACTTTCAGGACCTTGGGGGCTCCTTAATTTAACACTCTGAAAGCATTTTGGAGAATGAGTATCTTTGCTTTCGATGCTTTAAGTATATTTTGCTGGTAATGCTTGTGTACTTTTACTCAAATTGAATTTTGAATGCAGGATTTTTATTTGTATTTACATTACGGTATTGCTAACTTTTAAAGTAAGTAAGTAAACCACTGTGTGCATGCATGCAGCAATAACCTTCATAGAATTCACACAATAAACATTTGTTGTTTACCATTGTGCATGTGATTAAAATTCATGACACATGCTCTCCCCTACATGATATTACTGAAGCCACCTTTAATGATAAAGGGTAGTGGTATCTGGATCAGTACTGATTCTGATGATTTTGGCCCTGGCATAACCAAAATCGAAACCAAATTTTGTGGTGTTTCCCTCCCATAGTGGCAGCCTCTTGTGAGGCTGTGGGTTTCACTTGTTGGTTTTACTTCAACTTTAAGTTGTTTTTGTGGAACTTTTCCAAGGTTTGTTTACTTTACTTCAGTGGCATTGTAATATTTGTTAATAAAACTCCACCTGTTCTGCGTGGACTGTGGCCTTCAGTCATTGTATTGCTCATCATTCCTTTCAAAGATATCTAGAGCCAAACTACATCTACCACCCTTTAAGTGTCAACAACAAACCAAATACCCAGATGGGAATGTCTGTTTTTGGCTAATCCAGTGAATCAAATACCTGAAGTATGGAGGTTTTTCTCACATTAATGAAAAAAAACACCCAATACAAAGAGATACTTATGCAAAGCTACCTTCGTAGAAACGGAATAGCAAAATCTCTACTGGTTGACAAATCTCTATCATCTCATGGTATACTGTATCTCGTCATACCACCCAACCCACTGCTCACGTCTTTTCTGTGGGCATGTTTGTTATCAGTAAGGGAGCCGTTCAGAGCGGAAGTGTTGCATCTGTTGATCTGCTGCATTTCTGTCATGCCTCTATCAGCATGGTTATGTCATGTGATGACTGGTATCTTATCTGGCTAACCGAAATAACCGTTTATTAGATCACATAGTCATCACCTTATGACAATCATTTTTCCTCTCATCATCAAATTCATACGTGGTTTACATTTATCTGCAGTTAATCATCCAGCTACAAAGAAAATAAAGTGTCAGTTTCCAGGAGCTTTCTTAGTTGATTTGCTACTCAGAATTTCAGTTCCCGTGCCAAATGATATCATTCAGCACTGAAGTGTGTTATTACTGACCCATGTTTTACAAAAGCCACTCTTGCTTTTAAGCAATGTCTGCAAGAAACAGTAAGTGTCTGCGTTTCCTCCAAACTCACCACTAAAAACAGATCCAAGCTCTGAGGCAAACCGGCAGTCAGATTTTGGAGAAATCTGCTTTTTCAGTGCAGTGCTTGTACCCAGTGCATGGTAGAGAAGTCCTAATGTCTAATAACACATCCTTACTTGTCTTTTTATTGGCCTGTGCAGCTGGTTTTGAGCTTTAGTAGTATAACGTACAGTTCAAGTTCTCTGCAGATGATTACAGGGCCTACATAAAAGCTTGTTGAACGAGGAAATGGGTACCAAATTACCATTATGTGATCTGGGTGGATTACCGTAGCTCTCAGTTCATATAAAACAGAACTAATCTAACATGAGAGCCTCACAGTCATTGTTTGGGTTCACCTCTATGTCTGACTACATCAAACGCTCAACAGTGACAGAATGGCTGAGCCCCAAGCACAGAAAAAAAAACAATCTACAGCTTGAAAAAGCCCAGAGGCAAACAACTAGGGGTGAAAATGATCTCTTTACAAATGAGTAACAAGTTTCACAGACTGGTGGGTGTGCGAGTGCTGTCACTTACAGTGAAAGAAGTTGCAGTGCACTACAGCAGGGCAGCACTTTGGGTCATGTAATTACAGCATTACCACATAATGAGAGTCATTTATAATAATCACAGGGGCCATGCTGACTCTGAGAAGAGCCTCTATAGAAGCAGGAAGTCCCACTGGGAAAAGGTGGAGAAAAGAGACCTGCAGGTGCACCATTAAGGCAGAAGAAAAAAAAATCTGTTTACTCCAGCACACCTATGACAAAATTGTTCCCTGTCCCACTGATGTCCCATCTTTCCTCTCTGCTCACTGCTTTTGCTTTAACCCCTTTACTCCTCTGTTTCTCACTAAATGTTTGAACTTCTCCGGCCTACTGAATCTGTCAGACTGCGTCCACATTAAGCTCGCTGAATCTCAAAACAATGTGTGTCCACACTAGTGATTTCAAGTGTCTTAGTCCACGCTGAAATGCCTGAACAATAGGAAAAGAAGAAAGTCTCTTCTTCCTCCTGTTTTGGTCGTCGAAAAACAAAACCGTTCATTACAGCTAACATCTGAGGAGACGGGAGGGCTGGTTATTTTGCCCTCATTGATTAGTTACACTGTTTTTAGCCTTGCTAGCAGCGTGGCTCTATGGATGGCAATGGTCCAGACTGAAGTATCTCAACAACTATTTGATAGATTGCCATAAACTTTTGTACAGACATTCATGGTCCCAAAAGAATGAATCCTACAGACGTTGGTGATCCCCTGACTTGTCCTCTAGGGCCACCATCAGACATTCATGGTTCCCAGATGATGTGTCCTATATGATTGTAATAACTTTGGTGATTCCCATTCGGTCACAATTTTGTTTTATGATCAAATATCAGCAAAACTAATGACATTCCCATCAACCTCAGCTGTACATTTACTGCTAATTAGCTAATGCTAGTGTGCTAAAATTCTAAAACCAAACTAAGATGATGAACATGGTAAACATCACACCTGAAAAAAATCACTGTGTATACAGAGTCACTAGCTGTAGACTAATACAGGTTAATGGCAACACCTGTGCTATTTGATTGGTTATATTGACATTTAAAATGACTGCCACAGAAAGGGGCAGAAAGATCAAGACTTTGCAGGCTTGCGATCATTGTTTTCCAAAATCTCAGTTTTCCCCAACCACCCTAAAATGTAAGACGTTTTAGCCATTCTGGAGAACTTTTTTGCAAAGCTCTCCTGTTGGGTGTGAAAAAGATGCTTTTCCAGATTTATCTGGTTTAGAGTGGACATATTCTCATTCTGCATCCTCATACTCCACACTCTCTACCACTTTTCTTATCCATTTCTTGTGCACTTGTCCCATCTCTTTCTTCCTTCTACCCTAGGCCTGAGCCAGGAGAGCAGTTTGGAGCTAGTGGGCAGCAGCAGGGCTTAAGTGCTTCCTCTAGGGCCTGTGGACAGGAGGAACCTCCGCTGGCCCTCGGCCTTCAGGGGTGGAAAGTATGTGTCGTAGGCTGCGCTCCCACCTCCCACCTCCCAGCCTGGGAACGGAAGCTGGAAGCCGCCAGGGAAAACAAGCAGACAATCAGGTAGGGCCTGAGCCGGGAGAGAGAGAAAGAGAGGATAGGAGGGGAGGCGGAGCTGCTAGATACGTCAGGTCCTGAAAGACTCAACTGAAGCTCTAGGAAAAGCATACAGATGTAATGGGGTTTGGGATGGAGGTTTTGTTTATATGTTTGTGTGAGCATTTCCTCATCCATCAAAGAAAGTGAAAGGATGTGTGTGTTTTCAGAAGGACCGGCACGCAGAGTGTGTGTGTGTGTCTGAATGTCGCACGCGCATGTGCATCGCTGAAACATAATCCGATATTAAAGTTCAGAGAGTGTTTGTACAGTGTGTGTGGGTTAGTGTGGGTGTGTGAGAAAGTCGGGTACTGTGTGTGTGTGTGTGTGTGTGTGTGTGTGTGTGTGTGTGTGTGTGTGTGTGTGTGTGTGTCTCCATGCATGCGTTTGTGTGTTGTGTGTTTGGTTA